>JAJQWJ010000008.1:7477500-8107500 GCA_023637945.1 Phaethornis superciliosus | reverse complement strand
AATGAAGATTTTTATCTTTGGTGGAGTAGCTGTGAAATAGCAGTTCCACAAAATCTCTGTCCTTTACACAGGGGGAGTGACTCATTGGCAGCACCACAGATTATTTGCTCTTCTGATCTGCTCACTTACAGAGCTGCATCCCAAAGCCTGCTTGTTTACACAGGGCATCTTCCCTATATTTATTATTTTCTGATAATGAAAATATTTTATCCCCCTAGCCCTTCACTGCTGGGAGCTGATAGACTGCAGCAGCTGTGAGGTTGCATCCCCAGCCACTGGTGGAGACTCCAACAAGAACAGGCAGATGGTCCATGTAGGTGGGATGTTAGGGTGGCATTTGAGAATTTCAGCAGTGATAAGAGCTGACATTGACATTGATTTTGGAAGTGGGACATACCAGCTCCATGGGTTTTCAATCTTAAAGCCATCTGTAACTTTCCAGAGTTTGCATACATTTTCCTGGCAGAGCATCCTGCACATTCCCACTCTAGGACTTCTTGGCTCTTTGTCTGTGTGTTCAAGGGGATGTCAGACTTCATCTAAGGGAGCAATCTCTCTGTTGCTGTATCTATCACACTTCAGCTGTGGTTAACTTGCATGTTACTGGTTTACCACAATTCACCTGAGGCTTTTGAAGTGCACACACTCATATGGCCTCTCTCCCTTCTTTCCACTAAAAAATCCAGACCAGTTATTACATGCTGGTTTTATTCTTGCTGCATCCCTACAGAGTTTTCAGTGGGAAACATTCAGCAGCACCAAGTGGATCTATTTATCCTTTCAGAGATTTTTTGTTGTTGTTGTGTATGCGTTTGGTCACTCCAAAGTTTAAAGTGAGAAAGCAAACTCCTGTTATACATCAGTATTCTCAGCAGGCAGACTGCTAGAGGTGGAATATCAAATCACAAGTACTGTACAGAGATTTAAAGGGGCAAAAATTAAAAGCTGCATCATTTAATTAACCTCTGTCTCTCACATGTGAAAATTAATGATAATGAAGTTTGCTTTCATGTAATCCTGGCAATACTTCTCAAGGCATTTGGGAGCCCAGAGCATTGTCATTTACTTAGCACTAAGATTGTCCTGTGCAGTTTTTAACAGATTGTATACAAACCCACATCTTACTGTTTTTTAACATCTTTACAAGATGATATCTGCAATGTGGATTCAAATTATCCCAATAACTGATACATTCAACTGTTCTATAACTTACCTATTCAACAAGCCTGAAATGGAAAGCTGATAGTTTATCTCAACACTATAATTAGATGATGGCCAAATTGAAGTACCTGGTTTTCTAGAGACTCTGTCCTTTCACTTTTCCTTTCTTTTCTTTCCTCTCTATGGAATAAAAAGTATAAGAACTCTCAGGTGAAAAGAATCATCTAAAGGAAATTAGTTTAATGATTCCTTTTCCACAAATCGATGATGCACATTAAAGATGCAAAATGCACTTTAGAGCTGTCCAAAATGTGGAAAATAGCAAGGTACCAGTGCAATCCCCCTCTAAATTATAGATTAAGAATCAGAGTCTGCTCTCAATCATGCAAGTGCAAATCCATTAATTTCAGAGCAGCTGCTTCAGGATGACATTGAAGTGGCTGAGATCAGAAGCTGGGCAGCTGTTTCTTTCTCCCTGCTCATTACAAGTAGCAAGCACCCAATGCCTTGAGCTGTCCTACCAGCCACCCTCTTCTCTGCCATCCTTACTGGGAGAACTATAGGATACTATGGCTCCATTTCTTTATGTTGTAGCAGGATGTGTGGGGAATTGATGCATGTATCTGTGAGCAGCATAATTAAGTATCTGAAAATCTAGTTCAATTGTTTCCATCTAATGATCCATGAGTCCCTGTATTTTGGTGGAACATCATGTGGGTGTTGTGTTAAGCCTAATGTGACTCTGCTTATATGCAATAAATGGATCTGTGCATCCACTGGAAAACATTTTACAAATACACATATAGAAATAATACATGAAACAATGGTTCAGTTCTCTTTTGCTCCACTGCATATTTTATTTAGCTTTGTGTAGGAAAAGCTTCCACTTAAAATATTTAAGCTTTGACAGAGCTTTCAACCTTTCTCGTAGCCCCAGAGAAACTGTAGGTAGTTTTTAAATGGACACTAAAATATCAAATCTGGTCCTAAAACCCTCTTTCTTGCATACTCCTGAGTCAATGGAGTATAGGATTTTTGACCTTTTTAAGGAACAACAGAAGGACACACTTAAATTATGTATTGCTGTTGAAGGAAGAGCTATTATGAAAAAAACTTCTGACAACTATTTGAACAGATTCTCAGCTGCTGTAGACTGAGAAAATCAGCCAGAAATCAATACACACAGCAAAGGAAGATCTAAGTCATGTGCTCTACTGTCACATCTGGAGGGGTCAATGTATGGGTTAAAAACACATGCTGTTCCATCATTTTATATATAATAAAACTGAGTTATCAAGAATTTGCAGGGTTTCCTCCCCAGAATTAAAAAGTGACAGTTGGCAGGAGAGACCAGGAGTTCCTTTTAGTAAGTTTAGAGCATTTCCTATCATCAGAGCTGGACTGGGGTGGGGTTTGTTTTGCCTCCTTTGGACAGCCCTTGTGTCCCCAAGTGCAGCAAAGAGGAGTTGTCAAATGGCCACAGGAGCTTCCTGGCTTGCAGCTTCTGAGCAAATGAAAACCACGACATTTGTATTCCCTTATGCAACTATCCCAGACTCCCTCATCCTCAGACAGCATAGTCTGTATTTGCAAAAAAATTGCAGATAGATTTAGATAAATTTGTCTGAGTAACAAAATAACATGAGGATTAAGAATTGGCTACAAAATATGAGCTTTGGTAATAAACCAGAATGAGTGGGAGTTCTGCTCTACGGCAGCAGCATGTCTCGAGGCAAGGAGATTCAGAGAATAAAATCTTTTCAGCATAGTATTAAAATGAAGTTCTTATTCACTTTTAATCGACTTCACATGCATGCATAGATGAGAATCTATACATTTGCCATAAGCAGAATTGCCCTGTATGTTTTCATTTCAGTAATAATGGAAATGGCAACACATTAGAGGGCTCTGAGAAGGCAGAGGGAGAGAGTGGAGATCAGTCAGCTGCTCTTTTTTTTGCATCCATCTGAGATGCTGCTTCTTCTTTTTACTCCTGTTACAGGTACAGCAGTGATAGGTAAATGCACAGCTCTGAGAGCTGCCTGGTTGTCTTATGGCAGTCTGTCCAAGAATGAAATTCATGGAAGTTAATGGAGAAGAGCATTACAGCTGTGTTGTCTTCTTGCACAAAATATTCTATGCCTCTGAGCTTCATTCTTCTGCTATTAATGAGGGCGTTCCAGATAATGTGATTTAAAAGGGGCAAATACCTAAACAACTTGCTTTGGTCTGCCAGAAACTGCCCTGATTATCTGGAGATTTGTTGAACATGTCTGCAAACCATTGCAGGCTGCAATGTTAAAATCCTTTTGAATGTTAAATGTTAAATCCTTTTGAAAAGCCAGGTCTTATTCCCCTTTACTGTTCCTTAAATCTAAATACCCTAATCAGCCATGCATATTTGTGTTAATTAGGAGAGTGTTCAACATCCTTTTCATTCCTTTTTAGTTTTGAGGGGAAATACCCAGACAAGAAGGTGTGTCCCAAGAGCCCAACCCCTTCACACCTCCTTCACAATCAACCATGGCCAATTACATGGGCTTCAAGCCTGAACAAAAGAAATTACAGAACAGGACTAATGGGCTCTAAAAATACCTATTGTCTTCAACCAGAGGGAAGAGACCAAGTGAAAGGCAGGTGGAAGAGGAAGCAGAGGCAGGAGCTGGGCTGGGGGCTATGGAGTCCATTAGCAAGAACTTTGTTACCTGAGGGTTCAATTCAGCCTGCAGAGTTGTTCAAGATGCTGTGGACCTTGGTACCTCTTCTGTTCCCTCTGAGTTTTCTCTTAAAATAAAGCTTAAACTTCCATTTGGTAATTTGTATTAGGGGAGTGTGTTTGTTGTATCCAAGTGGTACTTCCTTACCAATGTTTCTCCAGTGATTCAGTGGCTTCACAGGAGTCTAATTGGATAATTACTAATTGGAGTAATTATCTGCATCCTTTTGTGTTGCAAAGAAGACCTGAACATAATGGAGGGGGTTACTTCTCCCTTAGCTAGGTAGAACCACTGAAATGAATGACTGCTTGATATGGCTTTTTTCCAGCTCTTCCAGGAAGGAGCAGAACTTGAGACACATGAACTGTCCCATGTCACCTACTCAGGCATGGATTCAAAGCCTACCTGAAACTCATCTGTGTGCATGGGTGCTGTGCTGGTCACAGATGTATGGGACCTTCTGTTCCCATGTGGTCTCTTCAGAGTGGAATTCCATGTTCATTAAACTGAAGAGCTCATGCTTCTGGTTCCTCACAGGTAAATGTCCACAAATGGCCCTTTTTGTGTAGCAATCATACAGCCACTCTGCTCACTCTTTTACTGCCAAGTGTTACCTGAAGTGTCCGGGGTTTAATACATCGTGTGGATCAAAATCTGATTGCCACACATTTTCCTGGCCATTTTCTCTGGCACCCTCTAACCAGCAACAACACTTCTAAAGCTTGAGGCTGAAAACAAGTAGTACTCAGGCTTGACTTCACATAAGAAATTAACCTGATTTCTGAAGGGCTGTTTCAGTGCTGCCTCTGCTGCTGCCTTTCTGCTGCTGGAATTCATGGTGTTCCTTGCCATTCCCACCCACTTCCATCACTCCCTTTGTGCCAGGGAACTGCTGAGAGCCACCCAGCAAGCTGCAGGATCAGTGGAGCTGCTGGCCAGGGACTGGGAAATGCTTTCTGTGGGTTCAGCTCTGTGTCTGTGATTTAATGCTGTGCTAATATCAGACATCTAATGCAACACAACGGTGTTCAAAACCAAGCAATAACCCGGGATTAGGTATGTGAAAAAAAATGTTTGGTGATTTTTTTTGTTTTCAAGCTGGAGGCAGGATATAAAGTAAGGCTGGAAACAGTTGGTCTCCAGCAGTGGCTTAGGAACCAGAGACAGAAGTCTCATTTTTGCAACCTTTTGATAGACTATTTCACAAAACAGCTGGAGATCTGCAAGGAATAGTGGCTACACTCAACCTGCTTGTTGTTTTCCACAACTTCAGGGAGAGCTGGAAAGGACTGTCTATGCCATCCAGTGACCATGAGATACCACTGTTGATTTATAAAGTGCCTTCTGTTTCCACTGCTAAAAAGAAAATTGGGATATAAAGGAAACATTGTATTTCAGGAGACTTGTCATGTTGATGAGCACCTGCAGAACAGACTATTTATTTATGACAGAAATACAGCTAGGATGGACCTGTGCCCAACTCCCCCTATATAGCCCCATTTATGTTCAGACCAGAAGAGGCAGGTTTTGCCTCATTTTCTCCTCCAATACAGAAAGCAAGTTGCAAAGAAGGTTTATATAAGGACTGAGAAATGTGGACCAATCTGGGATACCTTCCTGAAATCTAAATTTGATCCTGCATTAGTCTGCAGGCATGGAGCAGAATTTAAATACCAGGTTCCTGTTAAGCCTTACAAAAAAACCCCAAAACACTGTGGGATTTCATAAGCTTTGGAACTTGTACACTCCCTGACTGCTTGAATTTGACAAATGACAGAGGTGTGTCCTATTCCTGGATTTGAGTCTGCTTTCCCATCAGTCACCAGCCAATGTTCATGCTGCTTGGTGGTCTAGTTCAGGCCTGTCTGTGATCCAAGCATTAGGAGGGAGCACACTCTTCTCTGGAAAGAAGCCATCCATTAAAAGAGACTTCTTGTGTTTCTCCTGCAGAAAGCCATACTATCAAGGAACTACAAATCATTCAGCTCACCATTATTTGACTCCTTTGCTTAGAAACATATCTTTGAACCATCTATATTCCTACAATAATGGACACTGGCCATGCTTAATTTTTCATTTGGAGCACAAGATATTATAGGACCATCCCAGATTTCCTGGTCTGTCACTGTTCTCACTAAAATGTGACATGCATAACAAGTCAACTGCTATGGCACAGCCAGGCTGAATGACTCCTGAAGAGTTCCCTGGCTGTGGTCAGGTCACTCCACTGCCTTGAACTGATTTGTGCTCCAGCTCAAAGCTGCTCTGTAGAGCCCCTCTGAGGCTGGGACATTGAATTGATCTGGGGTCAAACAGCAAGCTGGCCCTACCTGACCTCCACTGCACCCAGAAAACAGAGATAAACATCCCCCAGATTTGCTGCTGAACTGGTTGGTTCAGGTGTTTGTAATGACTCAGCAACACTGCCAGTAACATGAATTTTAATCCTGTTAAGACTTAATAAAAGTATTTGAGGGGTGTGGACTGAAAGAAAATTAATTTGGTCAAAATTGACCTGCCAGGCCAATGGTGATGCTAAAAATTAAAGCCACTGATTTCCAGAATCCCAGTACACTGCTTGCTTACTAGATATATGGGGAGGAAGGTAAGTTTTTCCACACACACACAATGCATGTGAACTCCTCAGTTTTAAACCTATAAAATACTATATGAGGTTGCTGGCAGAACCTCCACTCTCCTGACATTTTTCAGTGCTCCTGTAGACATCTAACAAAGATGCTTTCATGTTGGTTTAGAATTGTTTTCACATTGATGAATCAAAATGAAATGCAATTCGTTTTGCATTAAAATCATATTTTAATATATTTGCATTAAATCACAGCACTGAGTGATTTGCTGAGCAAGCTGTTGTGACTTCTCCGTGCTTTGTGTTTCTGAGCTGCATAAAAAGGTGGTAAGGCAAACTAGAGATATTCAGTCCATCCAGGGTGGACTGATAGAACCAAGTACCTTTTTTGCTTCATGACAGGCAGAAAAATAATGATTTTATAGAAAGTGCCATGTAGTAGTTTTTTAGCTGTTGAGTAGCGGGCTATGAAGAAACCTCTCTGTGTCATCCAGTAAAAGCCAAGACAAAGCTGACTTTTCAGAAATTATGTCAAAACCATAGAGGAGGAAAAGGACCTTCTGATCCCTGTTCAACGTCAGTAACACGCTCTCCAAATTCCCCAGGTAAAAATTGGTAAAAATTACTGAGTTGATCACTTTCTCCACAAAGGTCTCTCGGATGCTCCTGCTACACCTCATGCAGCACAACCAGAACACCATCCACAGCTGGTGTCCCAGGAGAGCTCTGTGGGGCTGGCACAGCCTTCTGAGAGGTGCAAAGAGCTTTCTCTGCCTTAGAGACCAGCACTGACGTGTGTGGTCACAGGGTTCCATGGCACACAGAGTCAGGACAGATTCAGGGACACTGCAGATTCCCCTGAAATGGATGAAACTCCAGCTTTGTTCAGTGGCAGCACGGCTTAGAGACTGAACTGGGCTAAATATGTAGACAGACGTGGGCAATACACCAGTGCAGTGAACTCATTTGATGATAACAGATGCTAAAAAGCAGAAAGTATCAGTGTGGCAGCCCAGAACTGTCCTTTGACTTTCTCCAGTGATCTCAAGGGAGTCACTGTGCCCTGTCTGTGCTTTATTTTTCTGTTTTCATATGAACCAGTAAATTAGTATGTGCCTCATTCAGCAAGCTTGCAAGCAGTAGACTATAACTTCAGAGCAACTTCAGTTTTCTATTCATGTTCTTTATTGCCATTGACAGTTAATGAAAATAAAATGTCTGCTTAGGTCCAGCCACCTGAATACACAACTAAATCTGAGAGAAAGCCTCTGTTTAGTTTGTGAGGCTAAAAAACAAGCAGCTTTTTGCATCCTCCCACAAATACTGTACATCAAGAATATATGCAGTCAAAGTAGGCTTCACAATGATTTTTTCATCTATGTGAAACCTCTATAAGTCAAGCCTTTACCACTGGCTGTGTTGGTTAAAACTTAGCTTGAGAGGGAAAAAGAGCCCTAGCAAACACAGCATCTTCTGCAGGAACATTTTCCATTGCTGGTCTCCTTCTTTGGGCTCCTACTGCCATTGACACAGAGTATATCATCTTTCCAAGCCATTTTATTTTGTTTTTGTGAAGCAAAATGACCTAAGAGTGACAAGGGTGTGGTTTTGCAGTAGTCCTGGAAATGCTTTGCAGAGCTTAACCTCCATTCATGTTCTGTAACACTGATGGTTTTTACTCTGTAGGAAAATATAGGGGGTTTTCACTCAGTGTATTCCAACTCTAAAAAAAATCAGAGGAAAATGATTTAATTCTGGACAAAACAAAACGATAATATTTCAGGGACACAGACATTTTATGTTTCACTACCCTTCATGCTCTGCTTTTTGAAGAATTCTGTTCATTTAATGCTGTTTTTTGAGACATTTAGTTTTAAGTACAATTTTAGCAAAACATGCCCTTTCAAAAGGAGAAATTTCATTTGGAAAACATCAGAATAAAAAAATGTTTCACTGTTTCCAAGAGGAAACATTTCATTTTAAAATCTGTCAAAGGAAAATGTGTTTACATTTAAGAAAAATATCCTCAGTCAGCTTTTTCAGCCGTAGGGTACAACCTAATTCAACCTAATTGCAGTTCCCTTGGAAGACATCTCATTCAGAAATAGCTACTGGTTATCTTATACCTCAATCACCATCCTCCTGAAGTTTTCCACTTATCTTGTTTTCTATCTTTCCCAGCTTTAAGCCAAAACTACAGGCAGAATGCACCCAGTGCTACTTCTTTTTTTTTTTTTTTTTCCTTTTTAAGCACTGCATGTGTACACTCTGAGCAAGCATCTGCCATCACTTAGTATGTCCCTTTGCCACCAGGGCTCAGACGTGCAAATTCAGCGGCTCACACCCTCAGTGGGTAGCAGTGTGAAGAAGGAAATTGGTTGGCTGCAGTGAGTGGAAGAGTGTTGAATTAAGTCATGGAGGCACAAGTCTGCAGCTATTAGACCTGTCTGGGAGCTCCACTCACCTCTTTGTAGCTTTGTCTGCCTGGGGTGAGAGGGCAGTTTAGCTTTCCTGCCTGCTCTTCCTTCAGCTCTTCTGCTAGAGGTACCTCATGTTGGATAAAATGTTCTGTAATGCAGACAGATGGCCTTTAAGAATCAGTGTAAATTCAACAAAATCTCAATGACTGGTTTGCAGCCTCAGAATAAAACAATTCTTGGCCATAAGGAAGCGGGATGGAGTTGGAACTGCTTCCCTGGCAGCTCAGTCTTGGGTTATGTGAGTTTTGTTTCCCTTCTGTAAGGACTTTAATGGCCACCAAATGCCATCCTTCTTAATATTACTAAAGGCGCTTGCTGCTTCAGTGCTGCAGAAGGGGCAGGATAAAGATAAGTATCATGGCAAAATGTACTCTGAAGACCAGCAACAGTGCTGCTTTTCCTCTGAGGAACCATTTTTTCAGTTAAAAAAAAAACCAAAACAAACTTATTAGCTTTTTCTTTTTTTAACTGGCAAGTGTCCCAAAATGCAGATGAAAGCTGCTCACTCTGATCCCCAATGCAATCAGTGCTTTGCTATGGGGGGCTGTGTAGGCAGGCACAGCATCACTTCAGTACATTTCTCATTAAGAAACAGCTAGATGCACCAGGTCAGCTTGAAATGCAAATGATGTTTTTGTGACTCACAGACATGGGTGACAGTTTTCTCCCAGCTCAGCTCAGGTCTTCCCACTTGCTCAACTGAGATGAGTTTACTGTAAAGACACTCAAAATGAACTACTAGCACCTGAAACCTTCAGAGCTAAATAAAGGATTTCCAGGTAAAAGATACAGGGAAAAGGAAAAGGAAAGGGGAAAAGGGAAAGGGAAAGTGAATGGGAATGGGAATGGGAAAGGGAAAGGGAAGGGAAGTGAAAGCATTTTATGGGAAGAAATAGGATTTACTGGGGACTTGGATTTACAGCTGATCCTACCATCACTGCAGAGCCCACCATCTGTCCACTTCTTTTGCTTTATCTGCCTGGTGTATGTAGATGCTAAGGACTCCAAGGTGAAGTAGTAGCTGAACAGATGTAAGTGTGATACCAGCACAGTAGGTTCTGGTCTTCATTGACTTATCAGTAATCCTGGAGTGACTGAGGAGTAGAGGAGAAATAGTAAGCAAAAAGAGATTGTGCCTTTGGGAATGGTGAAGTACTGGAGATTACATGGGGAACCGAGTTAAGCTTTGTTAAAGTGATTTATAAAATATTATTCAGAGAGGCACATCAGAGAGACAAGTGGTAGCTAGGGACTGTGTAAAGGTCAGGAATGGTGACTCTGTTGTTCCATGCCCTTATTCTGCCCAGCACCAAAAAACATGTTCTCTGAGATATTTACTCAGAGGAAATAAAATATTTTATTTAATGAACTGATGAGACGTTGGGCAAGCATAGAAGAGTGGATGGGATTGGGAAATAAAAGAATGAAGTGAAAGGCTGCAGAGAGAATACTATTTTTTTTTTTGTTCCCCCACAACACTTGATTGTGTCAGCCTGGTCACAGCACATTCAGACACTTATTTACTTGGCTCGAGGTAGAAGAGCTGTACCATACCTGTTTCTGTTTGAAGTTGCTAAGTTATGAAACCACAAGTTCCACGGCAGACTCACAGATGAGTAGGCTTTGCTACCACCCCAAAGGAGTCATGCAATGGGCACGAGGAACAGAAACTTCACCTTGGGCTTACCAGAAAAAGTAAAGGAAGAGCTCAAGCCAGTAGAGTTGTGCCTGAACAGTGTTTGTGTCCATAGATATATTTGTGTAGAGCAATTCAGATCTTGGGAGCATGGAGACATTAGAGATCCTTGAATGAAGATGCCTGGAAACACAAAGCCCCAGAGCAGCGCTTTCATAGCTCTGGAAGTTTGCTAGCACATAAATATTGATTCAAAGTGAATTGTTTTTCATAATAATCCATGGGAAGTAAAAAGAGAAAGGCACTTATTTTAAAATCACTAAGCATATCAGATTTTTAACTCTTTTTCTGGAGATTTCTGGAGCAATTCAATAGTTACTTTTCATCTGTGATTGTAGTTCTGCCTCTAAGAGGGATCCAGGTTTTGACCCCTTCAGAAACCACCTAAAGATAAAGCTCCATGGATAGTCATACTCAAAGATTAACTAATTTGCAGCCTATTTTCTTTCACCACCAAACTGGACTTGATTTCAAACATTTTTCAAATTAAAACTTAATAAAATGTCTTTGCATCTGACAAGAACATTCTCTGCAGAAAACTTGCCATTCCAATACCAGGAACAACAGTAAACATTGGAAGTGGTACCCCTGTTTCACAAGTGCACTGTTCATATATAAGATGTTCATGGTCATCTCTGGAGATGGTAGCTCTCTGCTAGTAAAGCTAGAACTGAGGAAAAGCCCTGATGAAGGGCCTGACAGTTCTGAGAAGATCTTCATGACAGGACTCGTTTTCTCCATGCTTTTTTCAGACACTCCATGTTTTCGAACGACTCAAGAGATTCATCACATAAGAAGGTTTCCAGATAATCTACTCAGCAAGTTATCACCCTCCTTCTGTGTGCTATTAGAAATGGATGGTTTCCTTCCACAGTTCACTGGCATTTACTGCTCCTGCTGAGAGATTTCTGACAGTCTTGGAATAATAGGAGACCCATGTGGAAGTTCAGCTAACATAAGATAGGGAAATAGCAACTTTTAGCTGAGATGAATAAACTCACAGTTTTTCATGTTTCAGAGCAATTGGATTTCATGAGACAAACCGAGGCTGGAGCCTTATCTAAAATTATGAAGGAGGCACCTTTCTGGCAAAGTCCTGCCATAAACACTCAAGTAATTCATTGCTGCTATTCTTGTTTCTTGGTATGAGTCACCAGACAGTGGCCAAACCTCTGTACACAGACACAGGCGAAGGAGACAGAATACTGAGTATCATGGGTGGTTAAATTTAGTAAAAGATTTTACTTCGGGTTGTTACTCAGATTGCCACCTGGGCTTCCAAAGTGTCACTGGGAGGGACATCCACCCATAGTAACGTGCTTGAAAATGTGCAGGTGCAGAATAAGAGACCACACTTGCCCCTGTGTGTGAATTCTTCTTTAACCAATTTGGGCACACAAGGAAGCACCTCATCTGCACCCAGGTAGAACAAAGACATTTTGGATGCTGGCCTTTTGAGCTTTATGGTATCATAGAATGGTTTTGCTTGGAAGGGACCTTAAAGATCATCTCGTCCCAACCCCCCTTCACGGGCAGGGACAACTTCCACTAGATCAGGTTGCTCAAAGCACCTTTGTAGCACACTAGATAATGCCCAAATTGTCACAAGATGCTGAATGATCTGGTTCAGGGTAGATGTCAGAGGTGGGCAGCTTTGTGGTGTCTTCCTCAGGCCTCTAACTCAATTTTCAGGCAACCAGGGTCTTCAAATTGAGTGAGAATGCAACGTGGCTCTGCCTCCCATCCTGACCTCTTAGAATAAAAAGGAGGAAGAATGGTGCACAATTCCAACAGGATTTATGAATTAAAGGTACCTTTTAGTAAATACCTGCACTAACCACAAGATAGTTTCCTGGGGAACTGTTATGTCTCCCTCATGCTAAACACTTGCTGCAGTTTGCCTCACAAAGGGAACAGGTATCTCTGTGTTTCACACAGCAGCACAAAAGGTGTTTCAGTAACCTCTTTAGGTTTATGAATCTCTGTGTGCAATGTTTGTTATTGCTAAATATAGGTATGAAAACCACCTATCCATTTAATGGTATTTAAAACACAATGGCTCTTCAGCCTCTTCAGCTTTCCTTCTATTTCAAACAGGGAAAAATATTCAGACTGATGCATGCTTGTTGCCTCAGAAAGCTGTGACCATCTACAGTAAAACCATGAATTCTTGGTTACTGAACCTTTATAAATATTGTCCTTTTGCCCACTGCAGGATTGCTTCATTAGCCCAAGATATACAGCTAAAAAAACTATGATACACTGAGAGGCTGTTCTGATTTTGGCTGGATTCTCAGCCTGTGGGGTTCTTTTTACTCTGGGAAACCTAAGATACTCTTTTCTGTTTGCAGAAGGAATGATAAGGTACTCCACAGAGGACAGAAAACTTATGCTGAACTTGGTTTCAAAACATTACTTAATCTTGGGGCACTATCTAGAATGGTCTGGGTATCAGCTGAGGTTCAAGTTCATGTCCCTTTGATGCTGTAAATGGAGCAGACCGGGCGGGCTGACGCAGTCTGAAACCTCCTGCCTGCTTCTGAAAGGACAAATTAACAAATTATCTGAGGGTTAGCATGTTCTGCTCTACATGCTGAAAATTCAGAGGCATACGACTTTAAAAGCTGATTTGTATTTTCTTTTGTGCCCTAGAACTTCATTCACTCATGCAGTCATTCTTGTCCCTTCTGCTGATCCAGAACATCTCGTTGGCTCAGCAGAGTTTATACTGTGTATATAATATTTGTAATGGACCACAAGGTTCCAGTGAGACACAGGGCAAAAATCCTGCTGCCAGTGTGATCCCCATCATAGCAATTAACATGGGATTTGAAGTGAACATTATCCAGTGGACATGGTCCTGGCCACCCTGCTCTAGGGGACACTGAGTAGGGCATTAGACAAGATGTCTCCAGAAGTTTCTTCCAACCTCAACCATTCTGTGATTTTGTGAATCCCCTTGCACTTATTCTATGATTGCTCTACCAGATATATTTTTCATCAAAAAATGCTGAAGATATGGGTGAATTTTTAAATTACACTGAAAAAAAACACAGAAGAAAAATTCACAGCATCTCATCAGTTCTTTACCTCTTTCAGTCATTCAGTGGATCAGCTGAGACTTGACCAAACTTTTCTCTGGTCACTGCCAGTGTCAGTATAACTACATCCCCAGTGCCAGTCAGGCAGATAAAAGAACTGTTCAGCATGGGACTCTCTGTTCCAAGGCTGGTTGCCTTGATACCTGCTTTTCTGTTTCTCCAAAGCTTTCTGCCTTGTATCTTCGGATCTCTTACGGCTGTTTCTTCTCATAGATCATCCTCAGCATGGCATATACTGTGTTCAGCCAGAAAATATAGCACTACACAAACCTAACAAGCTTCCAAAATCCTATTTACATGCCCATTTACAGTAGGTAGTGCTTCTGAAGCTATTTTTTTTCCCCACATCCAAATTATCCCAGCAACAGGCAAAAAATTGCATGAGATATCAAGGAGGTGTTGAATTTTCAGCAGTAAGCTAATTTGCTGTGTGATCTTTTCTCCATGCTTCTAATGCTAAGAAGCTAAACTTTTCCCAGGTACCATAAGAAAAGATTTGTCAGCCTTTGGAGAGTTTTCCCATGTGCAGCTGTGGGAGGACTAAATCACAAATCTGATGTACATTCTATCTTAAATACAACATGGAAAATTCTCTCTTAAAGATAAGATGTATTCTGCAGAGGGCTGAGACATTAGAATCCTTGATGAACCTATCTGCTTCTCATGTTAATAAAGTGATTTCTGTCATGTATCTTCTAGTTATGGGTGGTTTGCTTCTGTACAGTCTCCAGGTAATTTTTCTTTCATGTAAGAAAATTTCCATGGCTGAAACTAGTGCCATAGACCCATGCACAGAGATTGAAAAGATAAAGACAATAACCTAGATGCATGGCAAGCCATCAAAGATAAGAATCCTGTCTTTCCCTTCCAAGAAAAGTCATGTAGCTGATTTCTGATGGACTGCCTTCATATTTCATTGCTGCATCATGGAAAAAAAAAATGCCAACCCAGAAAAATCTATAATACCCAGACCAGAGGACTGAATGCTGAATTATGGAGTCCATTGCCACCTCTACTTGTATTCCTCCAGACATCATTCATGGCTTCATTCCTCTAAGTCTTAATTCTCCTTGAAGAAGAAAGAACAATTCCCTCTCTGAGAGAGATCAGATATTTATAACTGAAGGGCTGGCTACTGACCCCCACCTCCAAAACTAGGCCTCAGAGAACCTTAAAGCAACAAGTCCAGCTGCAGCCCTCAGAAAAGCCATGATACAAAGAACCCCACTGTGATTCAAAAGTCTACTTAAACACACGAGAAAGTTTCCTTCCTATTCCAGAGTGAAATGCAATGCTAGAAGAATAACATCTTTAGCCATAAGGTTGTGTTACTTTTTACCTGTCAATGTAGGGTTTGGGATTTGGGGGTTTTTTTGTTTGTTTGTTTTTTTTTTTTATGGAGAGGATGAAAGAAACCAGAGAGAACTTCTTAAATCACAATGAGCAATCCAGGCAATACCAATTTGGAGTTGTTTTCTATGCCTTTCTACTCCTTAATGCCTAAACTCTGCTGCTGATCATTGCAGCAGGCAGATGCCAACATAAATTTCTGTTCTCTTTTCCTTCTTTAGTTACATCTGACATAACAGAAAAATGGAATCAACTCAGCAGATGCAACATTACTAATGCTGCCACGGAGCTGGGAACTTGCCCTGGTAGGATTATATAGCTGCTTGGGTTGACTAATCTGTCAGCCTGCTTGACAAATTAATTTTCTTTTAACTGGTTAAAGGTGATTGCAATTTAAGACCTTGGCTGCAAAAATTTGCCTTTTTTAATATTACTGTATGAGGAACAGTGAGATAGCAAAGGAAGTGAGAATGTTGTTGTCTTTAGTGCAAGAGCAGTTTGGGCAGCAGATATTTTTCTTCTGCTATTCTGTTTACCAAATGAAACTGTCATCAGAGGTGGACCAAACAGGAGAAAAATAAATCTCATACAAAAAAGCAACTAGCAAATCCTGGTTTGTTTGGTATAATCCCAAAGAAAGAGGACATCTGGCACCTCAAATATTTCAGGGTTTACATTGGGGGAAAGAATTTGGCTCTTTGTTCCTAGAGATTTGTGTCTATAAAACAATATGAGTGTATTTGCATGGTTTCTTAGACCAGAGCTTTAAATCAGAAAGCTTGACACCCTGTCAGTCAGACTTGGTACTAATCTTTCAAAAGTAGAGAAGTTCTTTCTGCGTCCTGGTATGGTCTCACAGAAAAGCACAATCAGAGGTGACATTGCCTCAAGATGGTAGTTGATGTTTCCTCTAACATCCTGAGGTTGTACAGGAATGGCACAGTCTGAGATGGTGGTGTTTAACCAGATAAAAGTCCTCAATTCCACCCTTGTCTGAAACCACAGCTTGTGGTGAGGAATTCTCACTGATTAAATATGTTATAAATGCGTGAGAAAAACTATGTTGAAGTTGGTTCAGCTCTATGCCTTTGGAGAGCAGAAGCCATCCAACATCACAGCATGGCTCAGTAAACAGTAAAAGTTTGGGGGTTACAAGCTGTCAAAAGCTCATGTTGACTGAAATGATTGCTGTGTACATTCACATGGTTTTAGTTGTGGGTAATAGAAACTAAAAGACTTCATGAAGCCAACTACAGTGAAAGGAAAGAGAAGGAAGTCTTCACATTGCAAGTGAAAACTGGAAAATTAATACTTTGAACGTCAGGTAACCAGGGGTGGGAGGAATTTTCTCTATTTAACATGAATAACATAAGCAGATGAGTACCAACACATTTTCAACACAAATTTAGTCATGCATTCACAGCCTTGAAATTTTTTATCTTATTGGCTGATGCGCACAAAGAAGAGAAGAGAAGAGAAGAGAAGAGAAGAGAAGAGAAGAGAAGAGAAGAGAAGAGAAGAGAAGAGAATAGTATCTCAGTTGGAAGGGACCTACTACAACCATCTAGTCCAACTGTCTGACCAGCTTAGGGCTGACCAAGTTAAATCATATTATTAAGGGCATTGGCCAAATGCCTCTTAAACACCAACAGACTTGGGGAATCAACCACCTCTTGAGGAAACCTTCTCCAGTGTTTCACCACCCTCTCAGTAAAGAATGTCCAGTTCCTAATGTCAAGTTTAAACCTCCCCTAGCACAGCTTTGAACCAGAAGGGAGTGAAGTTGGTTCATGCCACCCTCCTGTGATGTTTCACTAAGGCACAACGAGTGCTGTGGGCATTAGTCAGGTCTAGATATTAAAAATACCTTTGAAAACTTTGCAGCTGGCACAGCAGTTGTCAGCTGCTAGATCTGCAGCTGAGGTGAACTAGTAAAAAGCTTATGTGAGTGGTGGAAAGTGGGTGAGAAGAAAGCAGTAGCTTAGGGGGTTGGCACAAGGGCCATACAATACAGCAAGAGCACAGTGTCAGAAGTGACAGTTTTCTGATATTTAATTATCAGAATATCACCCCCTGATGCACCTAATAACCCACATGAAGAGCTATGTTCAAAGTCAGACAAAAAGAATTCTAACTCTTGGGTGGTACTGTGCCTCTCAGAGGGGTTTGAACCCAACCCCGGGGTCTCCAGCTCCTCCCTGGGCACTGTACCCATGGGTGGGCTCTGTGACCCTGGGAGCTACAGCCCAACAGCATGCCCAGCTCCCAAGCTTCTCTTTGAATGCAGAAGTCAGCAGAAAATGTCCAGACTTGAAGAAAAAGTCATGTGATGGAAACAGCTCTCTGCAATATTACGAGCTCTGTTATGTTCTGTCCACAGGCTGATTTCTGCCCTGCCCATCTGAAAATTTGACTTATATTAATGCTTTTTTTAAACTGCAAAAAGATGTTGGGTTTTTAGTTCTAACTAAATGCTTGTGATTTGGATTTTAAACATCATGGTTACAGTATTGTTGTGCAATGTAGGTGTAATAGCATGTTCCTTTACACCTGCATTCTGATTTCTGTTTGAAGGAGCACTGGGGAATTCTGTATATATTTAAAATGAAATGCCATTGAACTGTAAAGCTTTTCAAGATCAGTTATTAGGGAAATAAGTGATATCTTTGCAGAATGTAAAAACTGCCACAAATTACAGTTTGGGTGTAGTAAATAATGACTAGCTAATGAAATTAAACCTGCGAATTAACTTGCTTTTTTTGTTGTTTTGCAGTGGGAAGAGGTGAGGCCAAGACCAGAGCCATCTTCCTGACACCTCACGAGTTTTGTTGCATCGCTTTTTGTTTCTGTTCTCTTGTTAGAATTTGTCAATTCAAAGAAGCTGTGCTGGCAACAGCCAGCTGGGGTCCTAATTAAGGCTTCTGAATTAAGTTCTAATTTTGTTTCAGAGCTGTAAGAGTGAAAATAATTCAGCTTCCTGAACTAACTGCAGCAGCTTTCCAAAGACTCAAAATCCTCAGCTAGAATGTAGGGAGTCAGCCCTGTCACTCTCCCACCTTCAAACTGTCCTCTTAGGTTTTAGGAAATTTGTTTTCCTCCATCACTTCTTTGGAACAATCAGTGAAGAAAGAGCCCAAAGAGGTTTCCTGCTCTCTGCCTTTATACTCATCTATTTCCCATGGTGGAACTGAACAGATGCAGCTCCTGGCTCACAGCATCTTGGCCTGTTTGGATTGCATTTAGCTGCTGTTCACAAATTCTGGGGCAGTGGGAGATACAGAGATTTCATTTTTTGCCAGCTGCTGGGTATTTTTATAAATAGAACTGGATAGAAGAAACACACTTGCTTCTTTTCAAAGATCTTACTGGTTGATAGGACTCAGTTTTTAGTATGCAATTCATAGTTCTGGTGAAAAAAATTCAACAGAAATAATAAAAATATTTTGAAGTAGGCTTTTGTTCTCCTCTCACAAAAAAAACCTAATTTAACAGTAAGTGTATTGACATCATGCAGATAAAACATGATGTGTTCTTCCTTGCTCTTTCTCCAGGTCAAAAATTTGACTTAATGAGTATTTTAAAAACATATATTTTGTCCTTATACATTATGTTTTCATGTTTTTCTGCAGTCATGACTGTTAGATAAATGGTCTTTGGAGGGAAGCTGGCTGCTTCTTTTTTAATGAGTGTTATGACCCTTAATACCAAAGATTCCCAGATCTCATGAGCCAGCTACACTTTGGTAAGAGTGAAAATCAAATTCAATTTACTCTCCTTCTTCTGTTTATAAGTTGACTTAGGGCAGAAAATTCTTTGGGACAGACTGTTTCTTCATTTCTTCATGCTAAAAGTGTCTTTCACCATCTCCACTGCAGTTATTAACAAAAATGCAGACTAAGGCTGCTATATCTCAACTGTTCATCCCCCAGCAAGTGTGGTTCCTTATTACTCTTGAGGGAAAATACCAACCAAAAGAATAGCCATGATACTCTATAGGTGCTTGGATCTGGAGCTACAGTAGAAGAGTCAAGGATTATGTTCCTTCTGCATAGAAACACAGACCTCAAAGTCTTAATTCTTTGCTAATGTGGCTTAATGTCTCTATGCCTGACTGTTGCTCATTATTCTTAACTTCCTTACATGTGCCAGGAATTAACTCTTTGTTAACAGTAAGGTGGCATGCAAAATTTAGCACTGGATGGGATGTGCTGTAGAATGGTGCACACACATGTAGGACCTCTATATAGGTAGCTCTGGAGCTTATCTAACACAGCTCTCTTCCAAGTCCCACTTTTTAAACTTTTTTTCTTCTTTTTTTTTTTTTTTTTTTTAAACTCCTTCATTAAGACCTGCAATTGCTGATGTTACATAAACATTGATTTGGATGATTTTTGTTCCTGAAAGAAGTTAAAAGCTTAACATCATGTGAAAAAAAAAGTGTAGGAGATCAGCAGCAGAAGCCAACTGTGGAAAAGGAATTTGTGACTTGGATGTTTGATGCTAGTGAAAATTTTACTATCCATGTAATCATTAATAAACTCCACACTTTTCTGCTTACAAAAAGTGCTGTATAACAATAAAAAAAGACTGTGACTGGAGGTGAGACAACTCATTGACAGGGAATCTTGAAGCCCTATGTTTTAGTTGGTGGAATATAACCAGCAACAGTCTCCATCTGGGGCTTGTGGTCTTGTTTTTGTGGGGTCTTTGAAGACTTGTAGTAGGAAGAACTTTCCAAACCACTCTCAAAGTGTTTACCAAAGGTGGGAGGTGAAGGAAAGGCTCTGGAAGATGGAGATTTACCATGTCTGTAGTAAGAAGGCAAACACATCCCAGCAATCCACCCACACAGCTCCATTTCACACTGAAAAGAAAACCTATACCAAAGTCCTCACCAACACTCTCTTCAAATCTCTGTTATACCTCTTGATACCTGTCAGCATTTGTGTCCTATTCTGAGTCCCAGTTCAACACCTTATCTTTTCTCCTTCCTAAATATTTGCTAGTTTCTGGTGAGCACTCCTGTTCCTAAACCCACAGTACACTTGTGTTCTGCTGAAAGCACCTGGCACACCAATGTTTTTTGGCACACAGGGTTAACATGGTCTCAGCATCCCCTCCTCCACATGTTACACAGGGGAAACACCTCCATTTACTGCAGGGAGATAGTCTGGAGGAAGTGTAGATGATGAATTGCTTTAGGGAAAACAATCCTTTTCAATATAATGGCACCTAAAACAGTTCCTTTTGTCTGCAAACTCTCTCATACCATTTCTGCTATTCTAAGCTGAGACGGATTTGTTTTTTAATCACAGAGCAGTTAAAAAAAAAACAACAAACCCAAACAAAACGTGGCAAAACACAATAGAAAGTGCCAGTTTGTTTTTTTTTCCCTTTCTCTATATGAGTGAGTCCAGAGGTTCAGATAAGCTGGGGAAGAAAACCAGGAAATCAATGATCTGTCACCAAGGGCTCCCAGCAGTTCCCTTCCTATCCGTGCCCTGCAGCAGCAGCCAGCATTGCTCCCACAGGCTCTGCAGAGATGTCACCAACCCAGAGCTCACCATGGCCTCTTGGAAGTCTTACTAGGAGCTTTGTGTCACACCAACTTTTGCCAATTTTAGATATTTCCATTTCCTCCCATCCACTCACTATATGTCACAGAAGACCCATTATTTCTCTCAGCCATGTCTCACACACCAGGATATCTTTGAATTATCTTTATCCTAAAGCAAAGAAAAAAATAAGTGTCTGTCCTTGTAATGCCACTGCTGCCTAGAGAGAGTAGTGCCTTTCCTGCAAGGCTCTTGGGCTTGAGTGGCCTGAGCAGAGTTTAATGTATAACATATATATTTAGGAGTACATATATTAATAGGACCATTACCAATCTTATTTCCTTGGATTCAAAAGGTAGGACAAGGCTTTATGGTGGTAATTTCCAGATACTTAGGAGGACTTAACTCCATGTGTCCTAGTTTTATCTACAGTTACAGAATTTGCCTGAGTTACACACCTCAGGAGAAGTCTTGAGAGTATTTAATTATTAAGAAATACAAGCAGTATTATCCAATAAGTGTACCTGGGAACATAAACAGTTTCCCAAGTAGCTCTGATGAGTCAAGAGAAAACAAACTCCTTACCTGACTGGGGAATGAAAATAAGTTGACTGTGCCCCTTGTCAAGCAAATGGCAAATGATATTTGGATGTGATATTCCCTGTGAAAATAAGTCTGAGTGCTCACATATAGCACATTTCAGAGGAGATGTAAACTCAAGGTTGCTCACTCCTTGGCTTAACTTTCCCATAAAGCTGGGAAATAATGAGCCTAATTTCTTAACCAAACCCTATCGGTTTTAACAACAATATTGAGATATTTGTTTTTTAGCTAGCCTAGTGAAAAAGGTTTATATTTTCCTGTGCAAAGCCCTAGTTTCTCACCGCTCCTACATCCCAGCCCAGTGTGGGTCACTTTGAGGCAAGAATGATCTCCCAGAAGTGTAGGAGTAAAATGAGAGTTCCTGTTCTGTGGGAGGCTGGGGGAGCTGTGTGGCCAGAATTGACTTCCCACTCATTGTCTGAATTGTTTCTGGCCTTTTATTACCATTGACAGGTAATGAAAAATGAACAGCTTGAAAATAGCACAGGTGAACCAGCCTGTGCTAAGCAGGAGCAAAATTAAAGGAATATGGCAGCAAACTTCATGCAGCTTCTGTGCATGCCATGCTGACTTGTGCACAAAGCATCTGGACTATAAATAAGAATCTGACCCTTTGTTTATGAAACTTGGTGATACAACATTGGTATCTTAGATGAAAAGCACTAAATCATCAGATCATTAATACCTTTCACTTTTTGTCAAACCATGGGTGAGAACTCCAAACAGAACCAGGGGCAAAGTTCATTGAGCTGGCAACAGGCCTGGGAACATGCGCCAGGAGCTTAAACCCAGACACCAGTGAATTCTGTTTATCTATGTCTTTACCCAAAATGGTCAGAGATGGAAAACAACAGAAGGCACCAGTGCAGGTTAAAAGAAAAGGGAAAAAAAGGAAAAAAAAAAAAAAAAGAAAAAAGAAAGAAAAAGTGTTAACAAAGGAAATGTCCATGTTTAAAAGCAGAAGTCTACCTCTCTTTCTTCTCTTCTTAAACAGAGAGCAGCTAGAACTTTGGACATACAAGATAACTCATTTTTTCCCTTATCAAGATTTTGTGTTCTCAATGCAGAGGTGTAGGTTTCTACTTCATAATTTTCTGAAGTTCTTTATGCCACAAGTCCCAGAAGCCCAGGAGCACGTACAGAACACCATTCAACAGTAAAGCTGTTGAAACCTCCATACAAACTTTGATGAACTTGAGTTATATCTTCTTGCAGCTGCTGTGAGTGAAGTAAATTTTTCATTCCCATCTTCAGCAGAGACCCTACCAGTACTTGTCTGAGGCAGCACGGCACAAATCAGAGGCCAAACTCCCTGCTCGTGAAAATGGGTCCTGTTCTGGGCACACCAGGGAGCCTCACTCTTCTGTACCAGCCAGTAACTGGCCCTGAAAGGGTCTGTGTGCATCTGTGTGTGCTCTGCCAAATGGAAATAGTACCAAAATTCAGGTCCTCATGTCCTGGTCCTTGCAAACCCCATGGTAACTCCCAGTGGTGCTGAGGTCCTGTGTCTCATAACTTCATGATGCTGTACACAGCTATGACGAGCTAAATAGTAACAATATAATAATTTCATAGAACTAGCTAAGAGGTATAAATAGCTTTAAGATTTGTCTGAAGGAGGAGACAGTTTTATGTCATTTTAATATCTGCCAAGCTAAATGCATCTGCCAGCAGCTGTTAAACATTTTTTTCCCAAATATCCAGTTTAACTTAAGTTGCTGTTAGCACTATGGTGATACTGTGACAAGAAGGATCAGGCTCTCTTAAGCTAACAAATCTACTTAAATGGTTTTTTAAATCAGGAGAGGATGAACTTGCTAAGAAAGATATGGATTACTGAGAATTTAATCTGGAATCAGGACTGGGAAGCTGAAGGCTTCTTGAATGCCTCAGAGAAATTTGCTGTCTACTGAACTTACCCAAACCAGTCTGCAGATAGTCCGACTTGAAGATGCCCCTGGAATGATTCAGTCAAGCAAACTGTGGACTTTTTTAAGTTGCAGGTTCCAGCTGGCCACAAATCAGCTTCAACTAATACTGCAGCTTCTGACTGAGATTCTCAAGTGTTTCATGTGTTCATGAAGCAGCACCCAACATCTGCAGTACAGCTTGGGCAGGTGGCTCTCATGGGCTCAAACTGTGACCATACCTACTGAATGCAGACAGGGAACTAACAACCCTTTGGGTTTCTAGAATCCCCAGGTCTAGAAAGGAGCTGTACAGAGGCTCCTGTCTTCTCCTACCAGTATATGAAGTGATACAGGACACAGGCAATAATACTGGTAAGGCAGGTGCCAACTGGAAAACCATAGATCAAGCAAATTGTCCTGGCAGGCCACGTGCAGGAAGAGCTCCTCATGATGGGACTCAGAAGAGCTTCAGAAGATCAGCCAGCAACATAACCATTTTCTGAATTTATCTCCATTGTGCTCAAGTGTCCATGAATAACAAACCACAATAAATGGTGAAAGCTGAAATTGTTCATGTTTGCAACTCCAGCCAGAACATTTGGTTTCCAGTTGGAAATGGCTTTTCATTTAGAAATTTCATTCCCTTTTAGTCAAGAAAATAGATGTTAGAACATCCTGCAATTATTTAATCTGAAATTTAATGTTTTCTTTACATGAAATTCCAGAAACTTTTGGGGTGGGGAGCTGGAAGGATTTTAATAATTTTAAAAAATAAACAAAAGCATCAATCATTGGAAGAGCACTCGTCCTGGCTCTGCCTCTGACTTCTGAGGAGATTTGGGGTATCTCGGGACATTTACTTATTCTTCATCTTGCCAGCTATCCCTGCTGACCTGGGATGGCCTCTACTCTTAAAAAATACTACAACAGGTCCCCTTCTTTTGTTTTGTCCCCCCAAGACCTCAGCATCACAAAACCCATTGATGAACTCTTCATGGTAGTCTTCAGCTACCATGTATCTTCTGCCTTCTCCCTTGCTCTGCTTTTTGTTGCCTTCTGCAGAAGACTGCACGAGAGTACAGAGAAATTGCTCTAAAAGGGCAAACGGGCTTCGTGTGCTGATCCCTCCAGTGTTGTCCCCAGAGCACCCCAATCCCAAGACAAGCCAGCCCTGCCAGATGGGACTGGGTCAGCATAATCTGCCCGATCCACAACTCTCGTGATAACCAGTGCAACACGAGCCAGGACAGATTGTTCTCAATGACAGACTGACTTCTGCTACTTTCTAGTGCCAGCAATTACTTTAGCCAGAGCATGACAATATTCACACACAATATTAGCCTTTTCCATGAATACCAGTACAGTTTTCCCTGTAATCCTCTAGTTTCTTTCCTCTTAAGAGTCTTGAGAAAACTTCTGCTGGCACAGATTTTCCTGACTCTACAGAAAACAACAGAACTCCAACAATTCTTATTCCAAGTCAGGTTCTTCTGCCACTTGGCAAGGAGACCCACAGGGCATTAGGGTAACCTGATACCAGAGTTTAAGTCTTTGTCCCTGGCCTTGGAGTGGCCTTACTAAGAGGGAAAGAAGGGTCCCTGGAAGGAGAGTGAAAGGGAAGAGTTTGTTTAACAGAAGTGAAGACCATCACAACATCAACATGGTCTGCAACTGCAATACATCTGTCTTCATGGAGTCAGGATTGCACTGAATCAGTTTACACAACCTCAAGAAATTCTTACGTAGTTTTTCTTGTTTGGAGTAAAACCAGTCAGGAAGTGGATAGAATACTGCTTTCTTTCATGTGTTTTTTGGGAAATATGATCAATGGGATAGATGGATGGTATTACAGTTTGTGCCGTCACAGTAACTCTTCATGCCTGACAGTGCAGGGCTGCAAATCTCACTAAACCTTGTCAAAGTAATAGTAAATAGCCTTTCTGAATGGCTTAAAAAAGAAAAAAACCCTAAAACCAAAAACCAAAACAGAGTAAAATCAAGATGAGTGTCAGGAAAGACAGCAGTTCTTCTTGGAAGTTATTTTCTTAATATTTGGTTATAATCTACCTTATCCTGAAACATTTGCCTTTGTGCATAGGAAGGAAATATGCTTTGGTCCCCTACAGCAGTGTCCAAAAATGAGGTAGTAATTATTGCTGGCTGATCACAGACAAATGGGGTTTCTATATAATATGAACACTGAAATAAAGCTGCAAATAGACAACAGAAAGGGCTCACACCTGAAAGCCTTCAACTACCCTTTCCATCCCCATTCACTAGACAGCTCTAATAAAGCTTTGCTGAAGCTTTATTTTCTGAGAACATTCATATTCTGTTAAGAAAGCACAAATATCTCTAACAATAGCTTTGTCTCAGGCCAGAGTTGAATGCAGGCTTTTAAAAGGGAAAGTTCAGCCGTAGATGGCCTTGTGGATGACACAGAACCTGTATCACAAGAGATTCTGAAAAAACAAGTGAGGACTCTGTGAGAAAGAGAAAGACAAAGATAAAAATGATTCTGTCCTGGAAGAGGGGCAGGGACTAGAGAAGCCATCCTCTCTTACTTTCCATGATCCTGGCTTTGGTTGCTGTGCTGGAATTTGGGCTTGGGCTCTCAGAGTCAACTGGGGTTAGAGCCAGTTACCTCCATACAACTGTGCAGGATCATGGGTTGTGTTTTTCCTGTGCTTCCCCAGTGTGTCTTCATTTTAATTCATTGCCCACAGGGCCATACAACATGAAGAGAAGGCAGCACTCCAAGGAAAACATCCCTGAATAGCCTTCAGTGCCCCCAGTTAATCCCTTTGCTCATGAGGCCAAGGAGCTTCAACCTTCTGCCAGAACATTGATGGGTTCACATGATCAACGAGTTTGGGGTCAGGTATAGGACTTCAGCCAAAACAGCAATAGATGTAGGCACTAACTCCATGTCCTCTAGGAAATGTAGACAAACATGCAAGCATTCCTTATCCCAGCCATGAGATATGTAAGGCTACAGATTGTCACATTGAGTCAGCTCAGTAACCCATCTCCTCAAGGAGGCTGTCAATAATACTTGACTGCATCTGTGCATTTACTGTAAGTCAGCTCCCTTCTCCAGGAAGCCACCTTTGGAGGTAGTTCCAGACCTGGTGTCACGGTTTAACACTGGCAGGACACCTGGCAAGTGGCAGGGATGTAGCAGGGCAATAGTAGCAGTTGCAGTCAGGAATGGTTTTGCCCAGGTAGAAGCATCATAATTTGTGCACACGGGAAACAACCCATTCCCTCCAGCCATCCTGAAATCAAAATATCATACCCCTTTCTCAGACTGAATCTAAATGCTATTTCACATCCTTACAAAGCCAGGAACTAGGGAAAAGCAGACTGTTTCTCTGAAGAATCCTTTCTGTTTGAAAGAGCACGCTCACTGCAGTCATCTTTATTTTTTCTCACCATCTACAGGACTCGAGGCCATGCACAGGAGGGAAGCATTTTAAGTAAATCACCCCAGCCTGACTTCAAAGGAAAGTGAGCTGGACAAGATGTGCCAAAGGGTTTAACATCTGCGCCTTTCCTATAAGGCATTGTTTTGTCCTTCATACTTAGTGAGGAGACACCCACATGTGTTTTCCACTTTCATTGTGAAAGCAGGAAATGTTTAATTAAAATCAAGCTTAACCTACTTTGTTTTCTCTTCATGCTGAAGTAACACCAGCTGCTGAGAGGGAGGATCTGTGAGTCTTGGCACCCAAGTGGCCTCATCAGGCAGAAGGACCGAGCCAGAGAGATCTGGACAGATCCTCTGGGAAGATATCTGTGCGCCCTGGGTATGGCAACAGATTAGGTCATGTACCAGGAAGGGTAGAATTTGCTGTGTGCTGGGCAAATCCAACACGAGCAGCTGTATTGGGCAAAATTGTTGTAGTTTATACAGAAGGACAGAAAATAGTGGTGGCAGGAACCTCACCAGGAGATATGGTCTACCATGAGCCACAGCAGCTTGGAGTCACAAGAGCTGTAAGTGAGGGCAGCTGCAATATTGTATTCCAGGAACCTCCCCAGATCCAGCAGCCACTGCTTGAGGTACCAAATTAGACTAAGAAGCTTGGAGATGTGACTGATTTATGTCATAGAATCATAGAATCTGCTGAGTCGGAAGGGACCCATCAGAATCATCAAGTCCAACTCCTGTCCCTGTGTAGGACACCCCCAGGATCACACCATGTGTCTGAGAGCATCATCCAAAAGCTTCTTCAACTCAGGCAGGCTTGGTGCTGGGACCACTTCCCTGGGGAACTGTTCCACTGCTCAACCACCTCTGGGTGAAAAACCTTTTCCTGATATCTAACCTAAACATCCCATGATTCAGCTTCCTACCTTTTCTCCAAGTCCTGTCTTCGGTCATAGGAATGAAGAAATTGGTGCCAGTCCCATCTCTTCCCCTCATGAGGAAGCCACAGACTGCAATGAAGTCTCCTTTCAGCCTCCTTTTCTCCAGACTGAACAGTCAAGTGACTTCAGCTGCTCCTCCTAAGGCATCCTTTCCAGACCCTTCACCATCCTTGTTGGTCTCTTTTGATCTTCACTGGATCATCCCTAAGAAAGGATCCTCCATCCAACTTAATACCCAGGTCCTATTATGTGGTGTCTTTAGTATGCCAAGAGCTAAAGACATTTCATTCCCATCACTGGCCACACAACAACACAAATTTTGTGTTATATGTTAGTAATGCAGAAAATAGTCCCATGGTTGTGAGTGGTTTGGGAGGAAGTTTAGGGCTGAAGATTCTTTCCCCGAGACAAACCCACTTGCAATTAAATATCATCATGTGTCAAACACAGCTTCACTTCACTCTGGGTGGTACTCCCAAGGACATTTTGCTGTGGCACTGCAAGTGCCTGGAGGGGTACTACTTCTCTTAGGAGAAAAAAATTATAATTGTGTAACAGGAATTTTCCATGCTGTGATCATAGGTAAAGACCCTGGTGGCAGCCACCAGGCCACTTTGGAAAACTCTGTAGCATCAAGGCTGGCTCTGATCAATGTATTCTCGAGAACATAATTATTCACATTAAAATTTTTACCAATCCAGATATTCTTGAAAGCGAAGTATTCTTCAAATTATTCAGTGGTTTAGGTCAAATTTTTCTGAGCAATTTTCTTGCAGAGAATGAGTGACCCAAGTCAAGTTAGAAAAAAATTAACATTTGCAATTTTAATAAATTTTCCATCCAGGTGTCAACTTTCTCATTTGCAAGGAAATTTTGAGGCAGGCTTGTTGAAGCTGTGAGTTGCTATTTCAAACCCATTGGGACTGTCATGTTTATTAACATTGTCATTGGCATTTTTCTATAATTTAGATAGAGACTTTAGTGCTTAGAAGAACAGCAGTCAGAATATAGCATTAGCCATGATTGTATTATTGGAAAACAGCCCCTGTCTGTGGAAACATAATCCCTGGCTCTTAGAGCATATTAAAGTGGGCTGAAATGGTTTCCTCAGTTTCAGGTGGCGAAACTGAGGATAAGAGAGAAAGAAATTACTCAGAAAGTGAGATTTCCTTCTTCCATCAAGCTGTAACATCTTGAGAGACCATGGATTGCCTAAATATATTGTCATGTTTATTGATCCAGAGAAGAGGATGGGTGGATTTGCCCCTTGTGTAAGTGCTCTGACAGTCAATGTTTGTTGCAGTCACTTTAATGCCACTTCTTGTTTTCCATTCATTTCCCATGAATGGATCATGGCCCATCCTGACACCAGGCCATATTTTACATGCTTGACCTCTTCCTCCTCTTTTTTCCTAGTGAAGGGGAAGGAAACAGATTTGGAAAGGAGCTCAGGGAAGAGCTCAGGGCAGAGGAAGAGTGTGAAGTACCATGGCTCATAGAGTTGGAGTACAGCAGTGTTGTTTCCTCTGCTTTAGAGGCAATAAAATGGCAAGCAGCAGAGCACAAACGGGTTGTCATGGCAGTGAATGTGATAAAAAATGGGGATTTCTCTGCATTGTTGCTGCGTTAAGAGGAAGCTAACTGGGACAGCAGTAAACACTTGATAGATTTCACCGTGTCGAGGAGCAAAGCAGCACCACAGAACCTGAAATGTAATTACAGTAGAGATAAATTATCTATTATTGGTGAAATGACCCAAACTTTCCTATCTGTATTGATGGACAGTAGTGTTCTGGTGGGCATGAAGCAGAAGCTGTGGGGCATTGCAAAGGGTCTGTGTCAGCCAATTCCACAGTCCAGCCCAGGTCTCAAGGGCTAACCCAAAGTCCTCCTAAATTAGCAAGAACTCCAGAAAATCAAAGCCTAATCTGCACAATAAATCATAGAATCATAGAATCATAGAATAGGCTGGGTTGGAAGGGACCTCAGAGATCATCGAGTCCAACCCTTGATCAATTACCACCACAGTCACTAGACCACGGCACTGAGTGCCATATCGAGTCTCTTTTTAAATATATCCAGGGACGAAGAGTCCACCACCTCCCCAGGCAGCCCGTTCCAATGTCTGATCACCCTTTCTGTGAAAAAATTCTTTCTAATATCCAGTCTGAACTTACCCCGGCACAATTTAAGACCATGCCCTCTTGTCTTACTGAGAGTTGCCTGGGAAAAGAGACCAACCCCCGCCTGGCTCCATCCTCCTTTCAGGTAGTTGTAGAGGGCAATGAGGTCTCCCCTGAGCCTCCTCTTCTCCAGGCTGAACAGCCCCAGCTCCCTCAGCCTCTCCTCGTAGGATCTGTGTTCGAGTCCCTTCACCAGCTTGGTTGCCCTCCTCTGGACCTGTTCGAGGACCTCAATATCCTTCTTGAACTGAGGGGCCCAGAACTGGACACAGTACTCGAGGTGTGGCCTCACCAGGGCTGAGTACAGGGGCAGAATCACCTCCTTGGACCTGCTGGTGACACTGTTTCTGATACAGGCCAGGATGCCATTGGCCTTCTTGGCCGCCTGGGCACACTGCTGGCTCCTGTTCAGCTTCCTGTCAATCCAGACTCCCAGGTCCCTCTCTGCCTGGCTGCTCTCCAACCACTCTGTCCCCAGTCTGTAGCGCTGCATGGGGTTGCTGTGGCCAAAGTGCAGGACCCGGCACTTGGCCTTGTTGAAGCTCATCCCATTGGAGTCAGCCCATCTCTCCAGTCTGTCCAGGTCCCTCTGCAGAATCCTCCTGCCTTCCAGCTGATCAACACTTCTCCCCAGCTTGGTGTCATCAGCAAACTTGCTGATGATAGACTCAATCCCCTCATCCAAGTCATCGATGAAGATATTGAACAGGACTGGGCCCAGCACTGATCCCTGGGGGACTCCGCTCGTGACCGGCCGCCAACCGGACGCAGCCCCATTCAGCACCACTCTCTGGGCCCGACCCTCCAGCCAATTCTTAACCCAGTGCAGAGTAGGCTTGTCCAAGCTGTGGGCAGCCAGCTTTCTCAGGAGGATGCTGTGGGAGACGGTGTCGAAAGCCTTACTGAAGTCCAGATAGACCACATCCACAGCCTTCCCCTCATCCACCAGGCGGGTCACCTGATCATAAAAGGAGATCAGGTTGGTCAGACAGGACCTGCCCTTCCTAAACCCGTGCTGGCTGGGTCTGATCCCCTGTCCATCCTGCAGGTGCTGTGTGATTGCTCCCAGGACGATCTGTTCCATAACCCTGCCAGGCACCGAGGTCAGGCTGACAGGCCTGTAGTTTCCCGGGTCTTCCTTCCGGCCCTTCTTGTGGATTGGCGTGACATTCGCCAACTTCCAGTCATTTGGGATGTCCCCGGTGAGCCAGGACTTCTGGTAGATGATAGAGAGAGGCTTGGCGAGCTCTTCTGCCAGCTCTCTCATCACCCTTGGATGGAGTTCATCCGGTCCCATAGACTTGTGGGGATCCAAGCAGCCCAGTAGATCACTGACAGTTTCCTTCTGGATTGCAGGGGTGGTGTTTAGATTCTTGTCTCCTATAGGCTCCAGAAGCCAGCTGTCCTCAGGATTGCCCGTTTCACTGTTAAAAACTGAGGCAAAGAAGGCGTTAAATACCTCAGCCTTTTCTTCATCTTTGACAATTACATTCCCGTCCATGTCCATTAAAGAATGAATGTTTTCCTTGCCCCTCCTTTTGCCACTGATGTATCTGTAGAAGGACTTCTTGTTATCCTTCACAGAGGTGGCGAGATTTAGTTCAAGTTGTGCCTTTGTGTCTCTAATTTTTTTCCTACATAACTTAACTGTATTCCTGAATTCCTCTTGAGTAGATAGCCCTTTTTTCCATAACCGGTAGGCCCTCTTCTTGTTCCTAATTTCCTTCAAAGTCTCTCTGTTGAGCCAGAGTGGTCGTCTTCCCCGCCGGCTCGCCTTTCGGCACACCGGGACAGCCTGTTCCTGAGCTTTCAAAACTTGCTCTTTGAAGAATGTCCATCCCTCCTGGACTCCTTTGTTTTCAAGGGCTGTTTCCCAGGGTATGCTCTGGACTAGTCTTCTGAACAGGCCAAAATCTGCCCTCCGGAAGTCCAAAGTAGAGGTTTTATTGACAGCCCTCCTTGCATCCCTGATTATTGAGAACTCTATTATTACTAATGCTGCTCTGCAGAATGAATTATGAGGGTTACAGTGTCACTGTGCAGATAGCCACTCAGAACATGGACTAGATAATAGAGCTTGCAGGGAAGAATCATCAGGACAGGTTCCTTGATGAAAATGGCAACCTGGGGCAAAAGCATCATGTGGCAAACCTCAGGCATACTGGTTACAAAGGGACTAAGGAGGGGAAATGTGCTAGTAACAGTAGATGGATGTTCTGTTCACTCTTCTGCCTGCTTTACAGGCACTAAGAAGCTTTTGCAACACGTTCAGGCACAGAGAACTCAGTTAAAACTCCCTCATGCCCCTACAGCACTTCCAGTTGGAGGCACCTTAGTGTCTCAAGCAGTTATATGTCCTCTGGGCTACAACAGACTCCCTGACATCCAAGAACCTAATGTGATCAGCACAGGTCAGCCATGCAGTGAGCCAGGAACACCTGCCCCATCAAGATCCCAACAAGGTCCTGGGTAAACAAAGCTGAATTAGGAAGGGCAGACATGGAAGCTGAGGACCTACAGCCACAATCTGCCCTCTCTCTTCATGCATCCCCCCTCTATGAGGGAACCTCTTCCAGCCTGACCTGCAAACTGACTCTTCTGCATGGTTGCAATGCCACACTCAACCCATCCGACCAGGAAAGGTGCAAAAAGGAGCTCTGGATTAAACATACAGCACAGCCTTGAGACTGTAAAAGAGGTGGAAAATGGAGAGTGGGAGAAGAGAACTCCACAAAAGCACTAAAAAACACACGTGGAGTATGAGTTGTGGCACAGAACTCACCCACTCAGGCTGGTTGAGTTGAAATTGAAGGGACAGTGTCTAAGCCCAACAGCCACTACCTGAAGCCCCTGGATGCTGATCACTGCAGGAAGCCAATGCCTGTGAAAACTTCTGAATTTATTCTTTTTTTTTAAAACCTATTTCTCTGTTTAATCAGATCTATGACAATGGGAACACCATGCCGTGCCATCCCATGACTGCCTCAGATGTCATCAGGCTGCCTCAAAATGTCCAGTTCTCTGACTAGAGAATTCCCTTTTCCTTTTATCTTGTGTTCATGAACTATTCACCTTTGATCCTAAGGAAGCAGATACTGGTTCTTCTCAAACAATGACAAACTGATAGTAATAGACCTCTCAGTTCATAGGAGAACTTTCTTTGTTTTCAAGTCAAAACCCACTGGCTCAGACCCAACCAGCTGGATGTGGCTCTTGAGCCAGGTTTTAAAACTACATCCAGCATTGTTTAATTGATGAAGAGTCATATTTTTGAGCTTTGCAGGGAAGACATATAAAACAAAAAAGAATGATGGAGGCCAGCCTGCCATATTTAATTAACTGTGTGGATCAGCCTGTCCATGGGTCTTCTGTTTTTACAAAAATAAATAACTAATCTCCTCTAGTCTCAGTGGTGTCTCCCTCTCTCAAAGCAGACAGCCCTTGCTATGCTGTATGGCAAAATCAGGTACAGTCCATCCCTTTCTGTGTGAGCATGACTGATCACCTTTGTGTTCTGCTTTGTAATGTTGGGGATGCTGCTGCTGCTTCCCTAAAACTTCTCCTTAACCTGCCAGATCTCACTAGCAGGAAGTTTTTGCTTGATGTTCCTCCTTCTTCAGCTGGATCAGATGTGGTCACACACCTTGTTCAAAGCCATTCTTCAGGATATCTCCCATTACATTGCCGACCCCACTCCTTTTCACACAAGTTCTTCTCCAGCAGTCCTCTTCAGCAGCACAGCAGGGCTTGTAGCTGTCACCTGGGGTTTATTTTCTTTCCCTCACAGCTCACCTGAGCTCCTTTGATTCCTGCATTCATCTTCCTGTGAAATTAATAACACATGCAGTCAATCAAATTTTCAAAACTAGGTCCTGTTTTGAAGGCACACCTGCTTTCAAGCCCAGCAGGGCACACCATAGCTCACCTGCTGGGGCTGTTGAGAATGGCTGCTGCTGAGCAACTTTGGGGTTCTCCCTCTAAATTTGGCCATGGAAGCCCTATCAATATTTTGACTCCTCTCTTTGAAATTCCCTTTTGTTTCCCAGTTGCCATGAACAAATGTGCCATTCTGCTGACTGTGCAGGATCTCACGGATGTGGAGGTCCAAGGTAGCTGGAGGAATTTTCCTCCCTGGCCACTTTTCTTCTCACAGTTATTCAAAATTAGTCACATGCCAGACATGTGGACCCTGTGAGCATCCCCTAAAAGCAGCAACAATAAATAATCCTTGCTTACCTGGCACATCAAGTTACAAATGGCCATGGTGTTTGCCCAGGGGGAAAGTCAGTCTGATGTGTTGTGGGCAGGACCCACAGACAGACCATCTCCATTTCACTCACCAAAAGGACAAATATGGGAACTTCTCAACTAGGAAACTATTGACTTATTTGTCTTGCATCTTGAGAAGAGTCACACATGCATTTTTTTATAATGGAACTACACTGTGCCATAAGCAGATCATGGACTAACAATGTCCCAGTTACCACCTTACCACTCATACTGGAGAGACAAATCTTTCACTATGAAAAAATAATTATTTCTTCCAGATATTTCAGACATAGAAGGAAGTCACAGGGAAGATTTTAATTTTTCCTTCCCAAGTGGAAATGAGAGCATGTTTTCCATTTGCCTGGCTGCTTCAGACAAATATTATATTTAAAGTTATTGAAGTTCACCACCCCAGACAACAGGCCACTGTTGTTACACAGAATTTTACTCCTCTGAGAAGAAGTCACACAAGGGTTAAATGACTTCTCCAAAGCTGGGACTACATAAGAACTGGGGATTGTAAGTAAGGGGCAACCAAGCTCCTTTCCTGCTCAGTCCCACTGCTGTCTGCACTGCGATGATTTCATTCACCAAAACATGGTCATGGACAAAGAACAGATTCTGAAAAAACAGCCCCTTATCTGCTCCTGCCTGCCTCTTGTCCAAGTCATGTGTGATTAGTTTACTGACACAAACACCCCTCTGGAGCCAAGGCAGCTGCAGGAGCAGGCTGTGCTCTGATACAGTTCATGCCTTTACAGCAGTGTCAGAGCAGTAGCTGTGGTCTAGCTGAGTCCAGGAGCTTTGCTGTTTATAGAGCTGGAAGGAAAATACAGCTCGATTGTAAGGTATCTATCTATTAGACTTGGTTGGGCTAGCAATCAAAAAAAAAAAAATAAAAAATTCCCAATTTTTAACAATAATGCAGTGAGTATGAAATAAAGATTAGCTGTAAGGAACAAATGCAGGGCAGAGAAATGTCATTCCCATGAGATGTTTTAACTTCATTTTAGATGTTTTAACTTCCTGGGGTTTTTATGATTTGTGGATAGGAAGCAAAGGGGTTCAAAGTACTTGGGGCTGGAAAAAAATGGAGTAGGTGGCAGCAGAGCCAACCAAAACCAAAATATCCAACCAAATATCTTTTAAGCAAGTACTTCTGTGAAAACTAAAACTGTGGGAAGCTTCATATCTGATAGGTTGCTGCTGTGTGAGGTCTTTCATATCTTCTGGGAAAGGAGTTCTGCAGCTGCCTTTTGCCTAAGTGAGGCACTAGTAAGCTCTCTTCACTCTGCCCAACTACTATTTCCATTAACATTTCTAGGAACTTATTCTACTGGAGATATTTTGTCCTCTGTCAACCTTGGTAAGATTGCTAACAGGGACCATGGAAGCACAGGTCTAGGTCATGCCATGTTACAGACCTCCTGTCATACTGCAGCAGTTTTTCCAGTGCAAGTGTTTTAATTCCAGATGCTTTTCCCAGTTTCAGCTCCAGAAACTTCATTGGAGACCTTCATTTTTTACTTCCTTATAGACATACCATGTGAAAAACAAAGCAAGCACGAGGCAAAGGCTCAGGGAAAAAAACCAACACAATGAAACCCACTAAAAAACAGAGAGTAATTAAGATAGACATCCATTTTTCTAAATGTACAGATTTGAGTTTAGATGATTAGTCTGGGGAGGGGATCTTTGCAGTGCTACAAACAATGTCTGGTGTTAATTAATGTAAGATAATTCTCCAGTACTAACTTAGTCCACAGTAATGGATTTATGGATAGACTGTTCTAATGCAACATCTTCTGGCCTGATAGGACAGTCAGATTATTGGGATGTTGCCATGGTATTTTTTTTCTAGCTTTTTACTTTACTAGCTATAAAGCAATATGGATCTAAAGTTTATATATATATAAAATTATAAAGATAATAATTATTTATAATCTTTGAAAACTTAGCCTTTTTCCTTTATCTTTTAATCTTTTTCCTTTATCTGGCATTTTAGCACTTACAGTGGAATACTGCACACAAGCTGAAATGCTACCACTTATCAATTATTTTGGAAGAGAAATGGTTTAGATGATAGAGCCTTCAGAATCATGTTTATATATTCAAAGGACAATTCATTAAACAGTTTGGCATAGTAAACAAATCCTTAACCTTCCTGAAGAACAGGAAATACATATTATGCCAAGGCTGTTCAGACTCCTGTAAAGTGGAGTTTTGCTGCCAACCACCACAAGGAAACTGAAGCAGTGATGAAAGCAAATACTGGAGACCATGACATAGTGGGCTGATGATGAATCATAGGGTAAAGACAAGTCACCAAGGCTCAGATTTGTCCCATTTAATAATGAATTGTCTAATGTAGGAAACTGGGCTCCCTCATTAGTCAACGTAGAGATAAATGCTTTGTTAAAGAGAGCCGAAGAACAGCCAGAAGTAACATCTCTCCTTACTACATATAGAAGTCTTAACTCCAAAAGTTCATTGATACTTCAAACCTGGAGATCTCACTTCACTCCTCAAAGTTGCTTCCATTCCAGGCAACCCAGACTGCAGTCCCACCACCTCCACTGTGCCTAAATGGCTCTTGCTGCAAAGCATGTGCATTCCTTCTTGTCCTGTATCCAGCAGAGAAGAGTTTATTACTCTCCTCTTTGCAGGGACATTTTATACCTGTGTCCCCTTAGTGATGTCTCTGGAGTAAACAAACCCAGTTCTTTCAGACTTTCCACTCCAGACACACTGTCAAAGCCTCTGGTTGTTCTCACTGCTTGCTTTTGGGATCACGCCATTAGGCTTACATATTTCTAAAAGCTGGCACCCAAATCTGGACACAGGTGTTGCCAGTAAACCAGTGCCAGCCATTGATTTGCTAACTCTATTTTCAATGGAGTGAAGGGATTATTTTATGTCTTGAATGTAACGCCTGCTTGCGATTCTTGTGTAAGAGTGGTCACCACTCCCCAGAGACCTTACAACATGTCAGGATTACCAGACCTTTCCTCTGAGACAGAAAGAAGGGCCCTACCCCCTTATATCTACTCCCACAAGAATGTCTTTTCATGGTACAGTAACCAGTGCCAAGAGTAATAAGAGCAGGAAATGGGCATAAGGAGAAAAAGACAAGTTTGGTGGAATCAGTAGGAAGTAATCCCACAGACTGAGCACTGATGGAGCTGCTGAAATTGTGAGCTTCAGTCAGCCCCTGTGACAGTCCTTCTGGGTGCCATTTGGAAGTCATGTATCCTGTCTGTCCCCTTGATTCCCCTCCTAATTTTGCTCTAGCTCGCCTGGTGTAGGTCTGTAGGAGGGCACCTGTGTTGCCACGTTCAGTCATTCTCCTGTCTCCCTCAAATCACTGATCTCCACCAGGGTACAACTGCCAGCAGCAACTGAAGTAAAAACATGAAAGCAATTCCAGCTGCTCAACCCACTCCCCAAAAACATGTGAGAGTGAATCTGCATTTTCAGAAACAGTTGAATGAGATCTGCAGAGACCCAGGCAACAGCAATGTTCATGTCAGAAGCCTTCCTGAAATGCCTATCCTGGGTTTGAGACTCATCCATCAGAGAACAGAAGCAATGCCACATGAGCTGGTCTGCAAAGATCCATGAGTTCTGTAGACAACACATGATGAACAGCAAATGCACAAAAAAATTAAGAAGGCAAAGAATTTGTAGAGAGCCTGTGGTCTGAAATATGTTTGCATAAACAGACTCTTTGAATCATTACGAATAATTAATGTGTTAAAGCCCCCTATCTCATTCCTGGATAGGCTGCAGAATAGGGGGATAAATACATCCTAAGGAACAAGGTGTTTGCTGAGTGCAAATAGCTAAGCTAACTACAAGCTTAGCAGTTTCACATTTCGAGGCTGCAGTGAGCAGCCTGTGGTTACTGTCAAGAACAGCTTGAACACAGAGGTGTCTCAGTAACAGCTCTGCTATTTAAAACAGTAATATTATGCTGTCCATAGGAGACCTTTCAGATGAGGACTGCAAAGTGGTTCACAGCTATTCAGCTTCACAAAAGCCCAGGAAGGGCAGAGAGAGTATTTATTAGATGCAGTTATGATATTGTTACTAATGCATTACAAATCTGTTGGCACTTGTAAGTTTTTGCTCCTCAGATGTGAGGGAGTTGTATGCATCAAGTATAACAGCTAATAAAATTTAAAAATATAGTTAATTTGCCTCTTTATCCAAAGGCATTGCCTATAAGCAGCAGGTATATGAAGAATTCCTTGCAGGTACAATTTATGTCACTTGGAGCTTGAAGCCACAGTGAGGTATTTCTATATTATTCAATATCTTGCTGATTGAAGAGGAGGGGGGCAAGGGAGGTCTAAGTTAAACTGTATTCAAGATTAGGCTCTTACAATGAAAACTGAGCAAGAACTTAAGAATTTCTTTGTTTCATTAGGTTCTGAACCACACTGGAGAAGCGCAGGACTGGCAGACCTGTGTTAAATGCCTCCAGTGAAGTCACTACAACGCCGGTGAGTTACCCACACTGACTCCATCTTTTTAAGAAAAAAAATATAATTTCTAGAATTTGTGAAATTTTTGTTAGCATAGAAATGGGTAGAATTGTTAAGGGGGCAAATACAGTGAGATATTGTCAAAGGCAATGTCATTTCAAGAGAAAAACCTTTTCTTTAACATGGGACATCTCCATGAAGAGGCATCATCTTGAGGTTACTATTAGTAATGTTACATTTTGTTTTCATCTTAGTTAATAACATAATTTAAAGTCATTACAGGTTGAGGACTCTGACAAAAAGGCTTTGTGGTTTTCAGAGCTGTTCAAGCTTACTGATGGCCTATTCCTGCAAGGGGCTGAGTACCTTCCAGTCTTCTTCTAATACTTGGGAATTTGATCCACCACTATCAGGCTGACCAGAACCTCCCCTTTGCTATTTCATTCATTTTAAGATGTTAAAATTAACCTTCTTACTCCACCAGTGTTGTGTCAGGGTGTAGGCACCACTGCAGGAAGACCAGGTCTGGGTTGGCACATGGGGCTCTGGGAAGGCTTTGGTACAGCTTGCCAGGAAAGATGTAGGGATGGACTGGAGCTGCCAAGGCTGCTGACATGAAGACCATGCTCTGTTGCTTGGGAGTTTATGGAGTTCAGGACAGAGAGAGAAAATCAGCTACAAATTTTGGAGCAGACACTACAGTCAGCCAAGCTTAGTGCCAGACTCCACTGCCAACACAACACAGGGTTTTAACAGGAGGGTAACTAACCTCAAAAAAAGCTTTGGGGCAAAGAAAAGAAGAAAAGAAAAACATTGAGACTGAAGCCAGACCCGGAGTCACTCCAGCTCTGTTTCTGGTTCTATCTGTGATGTAAGACCACAATCATTTTACTGAAATTTGTAGCCATGTAGCTTTAAATTCTGACCAAATTTTGACAAGTACAGTGCACATATTTATCCCATATACCTCTAGGAAACTGGGGAATGCTGAGCACTTCACCTTATCATACCAGGTGTCTGGTGTTAAATGCAGACTGCAAAGATACATCCTAAACAGAGGATTTGCCATTAGAAATATGCTGTTGCCTGCAGAGACAGAATATCATGATTTAATTTCTTATTATAAATAGATAAGCAAACTCATGAAAAGTAGGTAATTTATCACTACCTCAGCGTGATTTTATGATAGAAAACTGAAGTGCATGTCCTGGTCTACAACTATTGAACAACAGGACAGGCATGGGTGACAAATAGCTTAATTCAACCCAGCAATGCCAAGGCCACCAAGAAATGGTCAGCAGAGGTGCTTCACAGCCAGTAAGGTCAGCACAAGGTGTGTTACTTTAATCACTGACTTAAACACAGTGAATGAGATTAGAAGCTTCTACCTGAGCATGTGGTATGGCAGGTTAGTGTTGTGTGGGTGAGAGGTTGCTGGAAGAACACACAGGACTACAGCTGGATGCTAGCAGACAGCAATTACTGCTTATGAGACCTAAGGCAAGGCTTGTTCTTTCCCTTAAAAAAAAAATATATATATAAAAAATGGCTGAAATTGTTTTAAAAGACACTAAGGCAACTTTGAGGACCAATACCCTGGTCCTCAAAGGACCAATAGGAAATGCCTATCACTGAAGATTATAAACTACCTGAAAAACAGGTTCAAAAAATAAAATTTGCAAGTCAGCATCCCCAAAAAGCTTCAAAAAGCACTCTCAATGCCAACGAAAGGGAATAACCATTCAGCTTATTCACATGCTGTGACACGATCTCAGCTATTCAGAGCTCTTTCCCAGGGTACTGTCCTAAGTTAGCATGAACTGGAATTGACTTCTCTTGCTTAAAAAAATCCAGAATCTATTTTCTCCCAGTGGGAGCCCCAGGCCATTTCTTTACAAAATCCAAAGCCTCAGTCCTACATCTGGAGACATCAAGCCAGAAACATTAGGCTGCCCAGGTGCCAAAGTCAGCCTTAGCTAGGCACCCACCACCACAACCAGCCGAACGGGACCCCAGCCAAGAAGCTCCAGGCAGTGTTTTGCCATCCAGAACATAAATACAGATTTGCAAAACATCTGATAATCCTGGTTCCACCCAAACCATCTGAATTAGTCTTTTGGCACCCTCCAGCCACTAGCCTATGTGCTGTGGTCATCCATGACGTGGAGGGGAAAGAAGCTTTTTTTTTTTTTACTTAGTACACATCACTAACCCGTGTGCTGCTGGACATCAAAACCCTCTCACTGTGCCTTTTTCCTGCACCTCACACCAACACCTCAGGAGAGGCTTGTAAGAGATTAGCTTTCTCTTCCAATAAAAACGTGAAATGATATTTCCCAAAGCATGCAACTTTCATCCTACAGATGGGTGTTCTTTGGGATGGAGAAATAAAGTAACTTCCCGCAGCTGGTATGTGGTGAAGCAGGAACAGAGTGAAATCTCAGAGGATTCCAATCATCACTCCTCTGCTCTGGTCTCCAACCACAATCATTCTGTATAAACAAAGGCTCTGACCACCGCAGGGTTTTCTGGCTTGCTGTAAAATGTTTTGCCAGCCCTCTCAATGGAATCACTGATGCTTAAAAAAGAGGCAGTCTTGGTCAGGGTTTTCTCACAGTGCCAGTGTCTCCTGGAGGAGTCTGGAAGCTGAGAAAGTACAGGGAGGTGCAGACAATGAGCCTTGGCAAAGTGAACCATAAAAGGCAACTTTTAGTTATAATCTAGATTAATGAGTGCATCAGGATTGCTCCAGATTAATATTAGTTCAGATTGCAAATATAATGCTTCTGTCAAATAATTACAGGGATTTACTTTTCAAAAATTGTGTCAATAGCAATAGGAACACTCTGCTTCCAGGAATCTCAAACCTGTCCTGTTCTTAGCAAAGTTTGATCATTTCTTTTGCCCAAGAAGAATCCATTGTTGCAGGGCAAGTGGTAACACAATGGTAAAGCCATTCCATCAGCTGGGACATCAGTCCAGGGTGCAGTCCACAACCACAAGTCTAGATCATGCAGATGGGAAAGTGTCACTGAGAAAGGCAAAAAAAGAATTTGTCCTGAATGAGATATTTAAAGGTCCAAGCACAAACCTCCTCTGAGAGGTACAGAGTGAGGCTGGGGGAGGGAATGTTGGACACTATCACTACTTCAGACCCCCCAGGTCAAACTCAGAGAGTGCTCCCTAACATAGCACATGCTATTACACAGTGTACCTGTGCAACTCGGAGGTCACATGCAGAGTACAGGGCTGGAAAATATGGCCACTCTGTTATTTAATGCATTTGTTTTATGTTTCCTTGGCATTGTTTAACTAAAAGCAACCACATACCGTATTCAGCACACTGACACACACAATCAAGAGATAATGTCAATGGAATTGCCTGTTGTCACAGGATAACAGCCTCCCGCTGTTGCTGAAATGCCAAATTGAAGCTGAGGCATTTATGGAAAATAAACGTCAAGTCAAAGCCAAGATGTTTATTTTAAAAACAAGAGACGGGGATCTTGTGGCAGTGTTCCATCATGTCTCTATTTCTCTAATAACAAATGTCCAGTGTGAATAGAGCCAAGTGACAGTTTCCTCCTGGGACAACACGGAGAGGGTGAAAGCTGATCACCTCCCATGAGGTCTGGCAGAGCTTTTTCTTATCTGCTTTCCTTCAGTTCAGGTTTTAGTCAATCTGTCCAGGTAACCAACACAAAATGGTTTCTCAGATGTCTGCTAAGTTTACAGACACTTAAAGGAGAGACCTTCCAGTCATTTCAGTGGGCTTTGACAAATGCCTTAAGAGCACAAACAGTTAATACTTTTAGAGAATATTATGTCAATTAGAGTGATGCCTGAAGACTAGACCAAGGCTGGACAAGGAAGACAAGATCCTTCTGGGTCATATGCTGCAGCACTGTCACCCTTTACTCCTGGCAGGCAATGGCTCATCCTGGTTGCTGGCCCACAGGAGATTTCTACTGTGTCTATGCCAGCCCCATAGCCACAGAGAAACTGCTCCTACAGTTTACATTTTTACAGTTTACATTTCTCCATTAAAGCTTCCTCAAATCCAGGTGGTTACCCAGTAACAAAGATGACATTTTATTTTTCTATGCAAGGGGAAAACTGAAGGTTAATTGATAAGAAATAGGTTGCTGAGATATAGTAAGAAACCCTGTTAAAGCTAAAAGTAAGAGCTGCAAAACCCCAGATCTTAGACACGATACAATCTGGTTTCAAGTTGAGAATTAGAGTTTTGTCAAACCTAACTATAAAGGTCTGAGGGATAAAACATCCACTGGTACTCATGGCAACCTAGTGGATTTGACATCCTAAAAGCTCTTTCAGATATTCATATCAAATTTTCCCTTTTATCACATTACCACTCATTAAATTTCCTAGTGTTTGTCTAAATTATTCCTCTCCCTCCTTGACAATTTTTTCTTCATCCAGCTACATTAAGAGATTATATCTTCAACAAGGTAAAATTGTCTCTTCACTATCTTCGTCTCCTAAGACCACAATCCTTCTTGAAATGTTCATGATCTCTTTGCCAACATCCTTTCTCTCCAGCCAACCTAAGCCATGTCAGAGTTCCAAGACATGGGACACAGAGCTCAGAACATCCCTGGAGATCCTCTATTAGCAAGTCAGCTCCCTGTCCCCAGGACACAGATCTGGCAAGGGCAAATCCACTGCCCCCAGTGATGCCTCAGAGATTGCAACACCAAAGGAAGGGGTGAGCCCCAGCACCAGCCCCAGTCCAGTCTCCTGCCCCATGCCTGGTTCTGCTGAGATTCCCCAGGGCAGGGCTCTGGATGTCAGTGCAGAGCCATGCAATAGGACCCTCAGCTTGCAATCCATTTTTGCATGATGAGAGAAGCAAAAAGACAAGCTAGAACTTTGCAAAGCATCTCAAAGGATTTGGTTTAAAAATATATTAAGATAACCCCCTTCAGTTCCTCAAATGCTGAAGCTTTACAGCCCATGCCAACAGGGTTCCTCAAATGCAATATGTCTTGATTTTCATTGGATTTTGTCATTTTAGTTCCATTTTCATTTTCATTATCCTCTGTGCAACATTAGACAGATCTGTCCTAATAACTACTCAGAGTTTGGGCTTTTTTTTTTTTTTTTAAAGACTTCCAAGGGAAAAATAATTAGCTGATAATTAAAAACCGTAATAGGAAGAGGAAGTAGAAACAATCCATTTCTGTTTTGGAAGCTCTTCTCTTGACCTGCCACCTTTAAATAATTTGCAAACAGAGAGCTATGTTAAAATCATGTTAAGAAGCTGTCTGAAATTCAAAAACAAACCGAGGAAAGTTTGAGTTAAAGGAGATTTGCAAAAGGTAATGCTCTAAAAGGGGTTAAGCCTACAGTAATTATTTGGCTGCTCTGTGCTGCAAGGGCCAGAGGGATGTTCTGTACAGAAATCGTAAATTTGCTTATTTTTTTCCTTTGGAGATGCATTGTTTCCCAAAGACATTCTGGCTCCAGCTCTATCTGGCATTCCAGATTGATGCTTGTTGAACCAACAAAGATGCTGGGAAGCAGTGCTTGATTATGTGTCTTCTGGTTTATTGCTTACTTGCTAGCAATTCCCTTTACTTATTCAATCTTTACAGTGGGATGAGGATCTCCAATTGGAGATCTGATAGGACAGCTTGATAGGCAAAGAGTTGGCATTTGATTAGGTTACATATTTTATTAACTAAATAAAGATACTATAGCAATAATGGATATGAACAAACAACAGATGGATGACACTCCAGGAATAGCAAGAAAACAGCTACATGGTACCCCCAATACTGCTTCCTACTGTCAGTGTCATCTTTGGAAAAGCATTTAAAATTTCATCACATTTTAATCTGACTGATGTTGCACCAAAATGGACTATGCACAAATTTCACCCAAGAGCCTCAGCTGTGAAAGCTTTGGTGCAGTGATGCACTGCAGGGCTCATTGCTACTTTAGGTGTTTCAGCTAGATGTAGAAAGTAAAAAATTATCTCTATTCCAATGTTCCACTGTCCTGTCCTGGTTTCAGATATTACAGATACCAGTCCTGGAGAAATATTCCTAGCCACAATCCTTCAGCTTTTCATTCAACATAAGGTCTTCCTCTATTCTTAAAAGTGCCGTGCCCCTCACCCCTCCCACCAAAGAGGGTCACATTTGAGTCCAGCAGATGACAAGCAAAGTCCATGGGAAAGCTGGGGAATGGGTTAGTCAAGCAGCAGGTCCTTGCTGGTGTGTGGCTTTTAGTCAGGGTTAAATAAACAGCATGTAAAAAAAATAAATAAATTGCTACTAGGTGGCGACCTTGTAAATCAAGTCTAAACCTGGAAGGGATTTTTATCATCCAGCTGGAACAGTGGAGCAGAGTTACCAGAATAAATATATATGGGGGGAGAAAAATAACTGTGCCTTCCAGTTGCTCCCAGACTGCTGCAGAAAACGTGTGGTGCTGCTGTAAGACATGCTGATGGCTGAAAAAGAGGAGAGAGGAGAACTTGCTCTCATTTGCCCAACAGCTGCTTCACATTATTTTAAGAGCTTTAAAAGAGGAGTAAAACAGTTAAATGCACCCAAGAGTAATCTTCCAGCTTTGGAGCCAAACAGAAGGCTGAGCAAGTAGATGAAAAGCCAGCCCAGCTATTTCCTAGCAGCAGGTTTCATGGAAGTGGGTGGGAGCTGGGCAGGGATTTGCTCGTAATCTGTTTTCTGGGCATTACAGCCCCGGGATGCTTCATGTACTTTATTGCTCATGACCAAATAACAGTACTAATACTTAGAGTAGTCCTTAGATTTAGTGTGGTTTCACCAGATTGGGTAAAAGCTACCGGCTGCATTTAAAACATCCAGAGATACCTGTCAGAGGAAAGCTGGGATTTCTATGTCCCAGCCCTGCAGTGGCTTCCAGGGAACATGGAGCAAACAGGACATGCAACAGTCAGAAGCCATAGCCACAGAGACTGCATGGAGCCAGTGGCACCACCTCTTAAACCACAAAGTTTTACATGGTGTCCCCAACAGCGAGGCTCTGGTGGCAGTGGATGACAGTGGAGGCATAAGATATATCCCCAACACTTAGGCCATCTTGTGCAGACCAAAAATCCAACCTTATCCTGGGCTGCCAGCAAGTCAAGAGAGGCAATTCTCCCCCTCTACTCTGCTTGTGTCAGAGCCCACCTGAAGCACTGTGTCCAGGTCTGGAGCCCCCAACATCAGAAGGGAATCCAGAGGAGAGCCATGAAGTTGATCTGAGAGACAGAGCAACTCTGCCGTGAAGACAGGATGAGAAAGGAGGGAGTTCCAGGGAAAGCTTATAGCAGGGGCTAGAGGAAAGCTGAGGAGGGACTTTTTTGCATGGAAATGCGGTGATAGGACAAGGGGGAATGTTTTTAAGCTGAAAGAGGGTAGATTCCGGATAGAGGAAGAAATTCTTTCCTCTGAGGGTGGTGAAACACTGGCATGGGTTGTCCAGGGTAATTGTGGATGTCTTATCCCTGAAAGTGTTGAAGACCACGTTGGATGGGGCTTGGAGCAACCTGGTCAAGAGGGAGGTGTCCCTGCCGTGTCCTGGTATCCATCCCTGTCCATCCTTGGAGCTAGCTGATCTCTAAGGTCCCTCCCAGCCTAAGCGATTCAGCACCCACCTCCCTCGGGGGTCTCAGGGCAGGTGCCCAAGCCTGAGGTTGTCTGGACCAGGACGGCAGACAACATTTGGACCCCGCAGACTGCTGAAGCTACCGCCTGACCCTCCTCTCGCTCCCCATCGGGGGGCTCCGAGGGGTACACACACACACCCCCTGAGGGCAGGGTGGTTGGGTTGCCATGGAGAGGAGGAAAGGGGTAGTGTTAGCTGAGGCTGTCCGGGCTCCGGCAGCGCCGGGACGGGGAACCCGGAGCCAGAGCGGGCTGAGCGGTACCGGCAGCGCGCGGGCAAGGCCCCTCCCCCCCTGTCCGGCGATTGGTCGGTGTTGGGTGACGCGGGGCGGGGCGGTCCGGTCCGGGCGGGCAGCGCGGGGGCCATGAGGCAGCTCGGGGCGGTGGCGGCGGCGGTGGCGGCGGTGGCGGAGCCGCCTTCCTGCCCGCGGCGCGGTGGCCATGGGCGATGGGTGGCTGCCGCCGGACTGCGGCCCCCCAAACCGCTCCTTCCCCCTCGGGGGCGGGGGGGGGAACGACGGCGGCACCCCCCGGGAGCCGGCAGCTGTCCACCGAGGTGCTGTCGCAGCAGTGGGCGGTGGGGATGAGCCTGCTGATGGCCCTGGTGGTGTTGCTGATCGTGGCTGGTAACGTGCTGGTGATCGCGGCCATCGGGCGAACGCAGCGGCTGCAGACTCTCACCAACCTCTTCATCACCTCGCTGGCCTGCGCCGACCTGGTGATGGGGCTGCTGGTGGTGCCTTTCGGGGCCACGCTGGTGGTGAGGGGCACCTGGCTCTGGGGTTCCTTCCTCTGCGAGTGCTGGACCTCCTTGGATGTGCTCTGTGTGACAGCCAGCATCGAGACCTTGTGCGTCATCGCCATTGACCGCTACCTGGCCATCACCTCACCTTTCCGCTACCAGAGCCTCATGACCAAGGGCCGGGCCAAGGGCATCATCTGCACCGTCTGGGCCATCTCTGGTCTGGTCTCCTTCTTGCCCATCATGATGCATTGGTGGCGGGACGAGGACCCCCAGGCACTGGAGTGCTACCAAGACCCAGGCTGCTGTGACTTTGTCACCAACCGGGCTTACGCCATCGCCTCATCCATCATTTCTTTCTACATCCCTCTCCTCATCATGATCTTTGTGTACCTCCGGGTGTACAGAGAGGCCAAGGAGCAGATCAGGAAGATCGATAAGTGCGAGGGCCGGTTCTACGGCAGCCAGGAGCAGCCTCAGCCGCCCCTGCCCCCTCACCCTCACCACCAGCCCATCCTCGGCAATGGCCGAGCCAGCAAGAGGAAGACCTCCCGTATCATGGCCATGAAGGAGCAGAAAGCCCTCAAGACTTTGGGCATCATCATGGGGGTGTTCACGCTCTGCTGGCTCCCTTTCTTCCTGGTGAACATCGTCAACGTCTTCAACAGGGACTTGGTGCCGGACTGGCTCTTCGTTTTCTTCAACTGGCTGGGTTACGCCAACTCTGCTTTCAACCCCATCATTTACTGCCGCAGCCCCGACTTTCGCAAGGCCTTCAAGAGGCTTCTCTGCTGCCCCCGGAAAGCCGACCGGCGGCTGCACTCCAGCGGCGGGGAACTGAGCCACCTGCCCGGGGGCTTCATCAGCACCCTGGGGTCCCCAGAACGCAGCCTGGGCGGGACCTGGTCCGACTGCAACGGGGGCACCGGGGGCGGCAGCGAGTCCAGCCTGGAGGAGAGAAATAGCAAAACGTCCGATTCGGAGTCCAAGGTATAGGAAGGGATTGGGAGGGAGCGGGGGGGACGCGGGGAAGGGAGGCGGAGGAGCCGGGGCAGGGGGAGAGGCCAGGCAGGGAGGCTGAGGAGCTGAGGTATCCCCGGCAGCTGCCGGGCGGGAAGGCTGAAACCCAACGAACCGGAACCCTGCCTTAGCGACTGGAGAGAGAGAGCGGGTGTTTACTTAGGAATAAAAAAGCAGGTGAAGTCGCGTCCGACATACCTCATCCCAAAAACTGCAGCAAACGGGGAAAGCCGCTGACCGGAGAACAAAGCAAATAAACAGCCCGACCCAAAGAGAACCGGCTTGCGGGTCGGAGCAGTTCTGAAGGGGCAGGGGAGGGGGGGAGGGGGGGGGCTCGGGTTGCGGCTTTCGGGGCACTTGGCCCAGCACCCTGCCTGTCGATGGTTGAACCCCAGCCTGGAATTGGGCTGCAGCCGGGGGGTCCCAGCCCTCCCCAGGGGCTGTGGGACACCCGGGGGTTCGTTCCCTCATCCCAGAACCGGGCGGGTTTCGGGGGGTCCGTGGTGCATGGGAGGAGTAGGGAGAGAGGGGCTGGGGGTAGCTGGGGGTAGCTGTGCTCCCCTGTTCCGCAGGGTAGCGATGGAGAAAAATAATGGGGAGCACAGGGATGTTTTGAAAGGGGGTAAAAACCAAACCAAACAAACCAAAACCCTACCCCAAAACTCTTGTGCTTTGTCCCTTCTGGATCAGCAAGCAGTGAGTTGCTTATTGCCAGGCAATAGGAGTCAGGCCAGGAAACTTCTACCTCAAACTGTGCATATTGTACAGGGGAATAAACGGAGCATGTTTATATTAAACAGCATATTTACATACCACTAATAGTATTTTATGAAAAGGGGAGGGGTGGGCGAGGAGCCTTCTGCAGCTTGTTCATTGTAATTACAGGTGAACGGGGTGGGGGGGGGGGAATCCCGACAGCAACAAAAATTTACTGCACATTTTTTTAAGAAATGGCGACAAAGCTGGTTTTTTGCACAGTGTTAAGAGTTGTAAAGTTATTTGAAGATGTTACTTGCACACATGTACACACATGAAAATTAATGAAATGGAAGTTTGAATTACACTGAAACCCTGAAACTGATTTCTGGTTTTGTCTGATCTGTTATAGTTTTATCGAGAGAGTGACTTTTTAATATTATTTTATGAAGGTACTGTAAATATATCCATTATAAATTAAAATATCTTAAGGGAGTTATATTATTTTTATTCTTATTTCCAAGTGCCCACGTGAATCTGCTGTTATTTTAGCACTTGTGTGTCATTTTCATTTTCCTCTCTGTGTGTTTTATAACATATTTATACTCTGGTGCAATTTACTACTGTGTAAGTAATTGGTCTATGTGCAATAAATACCATTGCAGCACAAGCAAGTGTGTCTCTATAGGTTTTGAAACAATACTTAGCTGTAATGGGAAGAACAGCAATTGTTTTTCTCTGAAGATGGCTCAGATTACCAATACTAACTCTATCTAATGGTTTTTCCTGACACAGTGCTTTAAAAAATGTGTTTGAAACGCAATAAGGTTGTGTTCCTGTTGCACCGAGGTCTGCTGACTTCCCTTAAAATTGATGGCTGAAGACAAGGTGTTTCCACTCTGATAATGAATATACTCATTTTTTGAAACTAGTTGTTTCTGAAATGTATTCTATTTTTTTTTTTTTTTTTTTTTTTTTGTTAGGAGTATGTGGCTGGGAGTCAGGAGACCACAATATTTAACATCACAGAGATTGTTGAATTTGAAAGCTAAAAATGGTCTTGAGTAGAAAGAAATCTCTGTATGCAGTACATGCCACCCCACCAGTCAGTCCCCCCTGTGCTGGCAATGGGCCTGATCCTGCCCAAGCAAGGTAAGGGGTGTGCTGAGCATGGAGGTCAAGGGAGGCCCCTGCCCAAAAAACAGCCAGAGGAGGCTCATGTCCTGTAAGAGGAGATGGCAGCCAGGGAACCCATCACAGGAGTCCAGACTTCGATTCCCTCTTACTGTAAAAAAGGAGTTAACCTCTGAGGGTATGGCTGAGGCATAACTGGAGCAAGATGGGACTCTGGGGCAGACTTAAACACTGCTGAAACCTCTCCTGTGTCACTGGGTGAAATAGAACCTCCTAGTTTGTAGCTCATATAACTACTGGTCACGTGCAGTGTGGTTTCAGGGTGCTGCTGACAGCCATATACTCCTTGGGGACCAGGGCATGGTAACTGCCTGTTGTAGTGTGGACTGATCCTAGTAAGGAGGTAATGTGAGCAGAAGAGCTGCAGATTTGCACCCTTGGTGCAAAAGATGATCTTGCTTTATTACTTTATTAAGGTATTCTGTATCCTTGTGCTTCTATAAAATTTTTCATTACTGCCATGAATACACGGCAGACAGCACAAAAAGGAAGTGCAGAATACAGGTGAAGCCATTTTTCCCTTTATCAGACTTAGATACATAGTCAGCTCCCTGGGAGAGCACTTCCCAACATCAGTTCCTTAGAGTTCTGGACAATGGCTTGTTTTGGAAAGTATTTTATTTGTTTTAAAAATTAAGGAATTTGTCATTTGCAATTTCTAATGATCTATTTTCAGAAATAACACCCGAAAAAAGTTATGCTTTTTATGCAAGGACAAAGTAAAAGGACCAGGGAAGTAAATAATGTATTTCCATTGATGTTACTGTGGCTGATGGTGTGTCCCTTGGTAACAGTGAAATGGGCTCCTTAACATGCTGGGGTAATGTCATAGCAGGTGCCAAGTGAAGCACCTGCCACCACATTTTTTTTATTTTTTATTTTTCTAAATCTGTTGGGTTTGGGTTTTTTTTTTTTTCTGTGACTCCAGCAAAGAAAACAGAACCAAAAGGAGGTGTGGGATGCTGATGTCTGATGCCAGCAGTGGTAGCAAGGTGTTGGCCACACATCTTGGTGTCGGGACAGGATTTGTTGCCTGCCTCCTGAGTGTTGGGAATTGCAGCAATCCAGGGCAAGACCAGCTCCCTGCCTGCTGGATAGAGCAGGGCAGGATCCACAGTTCCTGGCTGGGAGCTGAAGTGGTTGTTGAGCCCCCTCCTGGGTGATGGATCCTAGGGAAGCACGGTGCCTGGAGTGGGACACTAATGGACTTGGCTCCTCAGCTCATTAAGCAGTTCTTATGCTTAATTTTAGCCATCTGAATACTCTTGTCCTTAAAGTTTAAAAAGTGATAAAAGTTTTAGCTCAACGGGGTAATTTCTGGCCAGAACTTTCTTGGCTTCTCCTGCCCAGTAGCTGTGCTGGGTCATGCTTCCCCTGGATGACTTTAATGGCATTGCCAAGGGGAGAGGTAGGATGAGTTTTGCCCATTGGCCTCAGTGGGGTCAGCGGTGTGAGCAAAGCGGTCAGGATTTCTCTGCCGTTGAGTTTTGGCTCATCAAGGACCTACTGGAAGAGTCTGTCACGTTGAGTCCCTTCTTAGACAGCTGAGATAACCCACCTGGCAGCATGGATGTCAGATGCTGTTCTGTCTTGCATGGTGTAAAAGAGTGGCACAGTCAGGACGTATGGCACGCACGTGTGCGAGGATGGGGAGGCTGCTGGCGAGCAGTCTGCCGTGGATCATGCTCAGAACAGGATGTTCTCCTCTGAGAAGAAGGATACTCTGAAAAGTGTTACGGTGCAGCTGAAATACTCTGGAGGCAATGAGTCAAACGCTCTTGATGAATATTTTTTTTTTTCTGACAAAAACCAGACATGGATTAGCAATCGGAGCTGCAAGTCAGAAAGTATAGGTGGCAGGCATGCGGCTACACACGTACGTGGGCAGCAAATTAACAGCAAAGGGCTGTGGGTCTGCAGGGAAGGGAGACACAGGTAAAACAGAATCAGAGAAATTGTCCTGTGTCTGCCAGGACCAAAATTATTTGGCGAGGGTGCCTGAGACCTCCATGTGCAAGACGCCCGTTCTCTGCGGCGCCAGCTGCAGTCTGAGCTGTGTTTGCTCAGCACTTCTGAAAAGGAGGCTGCATCTCTCCACGTGGTTAAATGGGAATATCTCAGGTAGAAAGCCTGGCTTCAGTTTTCCATGTGTTCAGCAAAGCTAAGGATGTTTCAGGCAGACAGCAGGCTATCAAGGTGTCTGTAGAAGGATCTTCCTGACAGTGAGAGCTGTACAAAAGCACTCCTGCAAATTCACTGGGCTTTGAGACTGTGGCCCTCAGGGTCAACCAACTGTAGCAGTAACTGATGACCAAATGAAACTATTTGCAAAAAGAAATATGTGGATAATCATGGTGATCTGAAGTGTGCCCATAGCACACACAGGATTTTGCAGCATCAGCTGGGTGTTTGTGATACAGCACTCACTGCTTCTTCTGCAAATGCTGCTTTCCCTTCTGGGTATGCACGTGTTTTCAAGTATAAGGACAACTTTTTTATAAGCTTTTTTTTTTCTTTATCAGCCGAGGCTTTATTAATAACTTTTAAGTTGCTATTTTGCAAACCTTCCTTGTGCTGCACACTTTTCTAATTTATTGTAATTTCCCATTTGCTGGCGTGCACTTACTTCCTTTATGTAATATATCAGCTGCAGGGCTGGAAATGGTGCAGCCATGAACTGAAAGAGCAGACTTTCTTGAGGCCAAATGCGGTCAGGCATCATTGCCACTGAGAGCAGAATTTGACCTGATAATCTAATCTTATACGAGAGACTATCACCAGAAAAGTATTGTTACCAGTAGTAAATGACCTCTGCTAATGAAGCTGGAGCAATTACTCTTATTCTAAGCTGTCAAGAAAATGTTAACTGCTAAACAGTTAACGTTGGGTAGCTCAAATAATGAGTGTTTTGTTTGCTGATGTGTGTTAGGTGATGTGTTGGGAAATAATTATCCTTTGACTAGCAGCCAGCTTTGTACTAATCAGAAAGGAGAAGTCATGTTCTGTTTGAAGGATTATACCTAAAAATAGTCCTGTTGCCGCCAAATCAACGAGTGAAATGAAGCAAATTCAGGGAGACGTACACACCTTCTTCACATTTCACTTCTCCTCCTAAAAACTCATTGTTCAGCTGGAACTTTCTGTTTGATCGTGTCAAAAGCACCGATGTGATCGCCTGCAACGCAGCGAGCACACTCTCCCCCAGAAGCATTACCCTATGCACCAATGACTTGCTTTCAGAGCCTGCCAATTTCCCGAAAGCTCCAGGAGGAAGTAAGGAGTCTTTCTCTTCATGTAAACAATCTGATATAATGTAAGATCAACAATATTTGTGATAGTTGTCTCGCAGAAGGAATCAATAGGTTTTCTACAGGAGATGTTTGTATGCCTGCCCATCCGTGAGGAGCAGGCGGGGTAACAGCAGGTGACTTTATTTGTGCAGTTCAGTAACTTCAGGCTGTCTAACTGTTCTTGGAAAGGTGACTGGGATGGGGAAAGGATATAAAAAGGGACGCTGGGGTAAGCAAACATGGGATTGTCGTTGCAGACAGCAAAAACTGAGGCATCTTCCACAATAATAAAAGCTGAGGCACCACAGAAACACAGGTCAAGAAGTGTGAGAGGTAAGGTGCTTCCCATACAGGACCATAGTGACAAGGTGAATCATGCCCCAACCGTCCCTAAAAGTTTTTGATAAACATCAGTAGATGAAAGCACACCTGAGCAGCTTTTCTTCTTCCCCCTGCCCTCCGAGGGGGTCCAGCTATGCTGAGTTTCATTGGATTTGGGAGCCTTCCCCTAGTCTGGAGCTGTGGTCCTCTTTCTTGGTGCCACTCAGGAGGTGCCCCATGGCACCCACATGCCAGGAGGGTGCAGGGTGTGCCCAGGATGCCTTGGCTGAGCTGGGCATGCTGGTGCAGGCTGCCAGCCACACCATTCCCCTGAGTCATCATCCATCCTGCAAGCACCAACCCCAGACTCAGGCCCGCCGTGCTGGGGATGGAAGAGTGTTTGGGGTTTGTTATGTAAACTGGGGAGCAGCTTCCTGCTTCACAAAAACTGGCAGTTTGGTACTCATATTCACTTCACAAGCTGTCATTTTGTCTTCCTTCCCTCTCAGCTTCTGGGGTTTTTGTGGTGCTTTTTGCTTGCACAGCCTCAGCACCCAGCAGCACCCGTTTCTCGGCTGTGCCCCAGCAGCAGTCTGCATCCAGACATGAACAGTATCAGATGCCAGGAAGTGTCTGGGTTTGGTTGTACCCATTCCTTCCAGGATAGATGCTCAGACTTATTAATAGCAGCTGAATCAAACTGCAAAAGAAGCAGACAAATAGGAAATGAGTCCTGAACTCCAGGTCTTCAGCCTACAGGAGGAAACAGAATCTCACCCAGACTTTTGCCATTGCTGTAGTTAGCAGCACATCTCAGATGTAATGGTGTGAAATTGGTCTTAAGCTCATTGGCAGAATGGTTTAAAAGGGCAGATTTAAGTGTATACACCAAAGTGGCAATCAGAGCCACTAAAGAGCTTAAAAATCTCAGCAGCTGCTACGTGTATAAATATTTCAGCTACCAAGAAGTCATTTCGTTGGGCCAGGCGAGTGCTGCATCCCCTCAGAGTCTGTCAGCAGCCCTCCCACACAGTACCAGTACTGCAGAACACCCTGCCAGTGTGAGGACAAGTTGCAGGGACAACACAACAGCTCATGACAAAAGATTTGCCATGTGGTAAAATTTGAATGGTGCTTTGTGGCCAGAATTTAAAGAGTGCTTGTTAAGAAGAAGGGATTAAGACAAGTCCCTGGCAGGATTTCCTAATGGGGAAGGGAGAACAACGTTCTAGGTTGAAGTTGCCACATATAGGTGAAGAACTCTTTATTCACCAGTCCAGCAAGAGTTACAGATGCCACCAGCCTCCTGTACGAGCCACGGTGGTGGACAAGTGCTGGCCACCCCTGGAGGCAGCTCCTGGTGCCCCCTCCCTGTTCCCATTGGGTGTCTAACATGCTACCTGCTCACCTGCCCAAGCATCGGAGGGACCTCAAAGGTGTCCTGTGACACAAAGGTGGAAGCCAGCCCGTGTCCCCCCCTCAGGACTCTCCGACCCAGCATTGTACTATGGAGGGAGGAGCACCTCCTCTTGGACTGGAGCAGGTAAACTGGGAGATGTCCCATAACGCTCCCATTGTTTCACAGCTCGCCCGCTCATGGAGCCCACCTTCAGCCAGGGGTGTTCTGTTTGTCTGGTTTTCCCCTAAATACTCGCTTGGGAGCCGTCAAGTAAAATCTCAATTAGGTCTCTTAGGACACAAAGCACGGGGTGGGATGCATTCCCTGGCAGGCAGCAGAGGCAGGAGGGGTGATGGAGGGACCTGATGCTCATCTCCTTCCTCTGACTGAAGCATCACTGGGATCCTGGCAGGTTCCTATTTCCAGACCAGGACAGTCCCCAGTTGCACCTGAAATCCCAGCTCTGACACAGGAGCATCCGATCTGCTTGTGTCAAATGCTCAGGCTTTTCTGAGCTTTCGTGTGATATTTGGTGCAGGGGGGCTATGGCTTCAGTAGTGCCAGTAATAACAGGTATTGTAACAGTGCTCTAAACCACCTTGAGAGCAGTTTTTGTTTCTGTTTCACTGCCAGGTGGTTACCAGCTGGCTGGCAAAAACATGATTGCACATCTGTGGTTTTCAGCAGCAGCCCATCCAAGCTAGGGCTGGTGCTTGCACCCTCAGCAGCCCTCAAACCTCAAACCTCTGCTGCATGTCCTGCTGCCCAGAGTGGCTCTGCTGCCTCTGCAACTGGGGGGACAATGGGCTCCTCTGGATGAAGACCAGCCCTGTCAGAAAAGGTTTGTTTCAGCTGACCCCCATGGGTTGCATGACCACAGGGCATGGGAATACGTGGAATGATGGGGCTGAGATCACCTGGTTTGGTACCAGCTCTGATTTGGATCAGTTGCTGCAATTGCAAACCTCGTGTCCAGCGATGGTGATGCAGAAGCTAAGACCCAGACCAGCACCCTCTGGCCTGTCATTTTGCATGACTTGTGCAGGAAAAGCAGGACTCAACATGCAAATTTTCCCTCTCTTCAGGATCCACTCTGAATATTCTATTCAGAAGCATGTGATCATATTCACAGGCTTGTATAATAGGTAATACTATATTCATTGCATGTGAAAATAACCTTAGTTTTGTACAGCTATTAATGCAACAGAAGAAAAATATTATTTAAGTATGATTATCTGCTAGGTAATGTGTAGCTAGACCACAGTGAAGAGCATGAGACAGACTCCTCAACCTTTGGCAGAGATCAGGCCCAGAAGGGCTGAAAGAGCAACTCAGGTACCGGGTGACGGCACTGAGCTGTCCCTGACTGCTAGAGGGTGACATGGCAACAAGCCATGGGCAGTGGAAAAATATTTCCCCAGGAAGAGCAGCTCTATTTGCCCAGTGTCTTTGTGTAGATCCCAACATGATGGGCACCACTGAGCTGTTAGTGACTTGTTAGTAGTGCCCATCGTGCATGTCTTCTGGTGGGTGATGGTTAACTGCTTTTATTCTTGTGCACTCTCCTCATGTGGGAGCAAGGAATGTGGTGATAAAAAAGCTGGAATGGTTTCAGTGCTGAATAGTTTCCATTAATATATTTCTCATTATATAACACTGCCATCACCATACAAAATCTGCAAAGGTGCCTTTTAGGAAGGATGTGGAACATTTCTATGTAGCCATAAATAAGAAAGCGGTGCTGTAGAGCAGAGCTGCTCAGATACTCTTTCATTTGCAGTGGGTTCTTGGGCTGTTGCATGGTATAGATTTATTTGCCTACACCTTAGGAGGCACCTCATAAATTAAATGGTTGATGTTGTCAAATACATGCCATTAGCACCCTGAGCAGATAGATAATCCTTTTGGTGGCCTCATCGGAGTCTATCGCAGGGCCTGTCTCCAGATAACAGCCTGGAAAAAGAACAATGGTGCTTCAAGCTCCCAGGGGCCTCTGCTCTTCAGTTCTGTGCTTCAGAAGAGAAAAAAATATTATCTCCATGGCTCAAGCTCTCTTTGAAATGTGGTTATTTTTTACTCATATACTCCAAGTATTTTAAAAATTATATCGGTGAGAAACTTGAAACTCTCTTTGAGAAGAGAAAGATTTCCTGCAGTCCTACTACTGAAGAAAATGGATAGATCAAGTAGTCAAGTTCAATGACTTACTTAGAATTAAATAAGAAAGAGAATAATGAATTGGATTTCGTGTGCCTGTTTTTCCTCTTCAGGGAACAGTCAGGCTAATGGATTTTCATTGCCTTCTGCTTCTGTTCATCAGTTGAGGTGAGTTCAAAACACTGCTGCCTTTTTGTGCTCTCCTTTCCTTGCTCACTTGTCACAACTTCAAGTATTTGGAGCTTAACAAACACATCGGTTTACTATCATCAAACCATCCTGACCAATGAGGAAAACATGTGAGGTTAACCCCTGACATCCAACAATGACTTGTGGCTTGCTATATGGACATCTGTAGGCAGCTGCAAGCAGGCAATTCCTTATTAGGGTGGACTCTAGTTTCCTCCTATTATGAGCTCAGGCTTTAACGTCCTTCAAAAGAGACATTATTTCCCCACTGAGTTCACCAAAATGTGGTTGGGTCTCCAAACCCCTCCTTTGTTTACAGGCTTTGCCAAGTGCACTGTAGATTTTTTTATTGGGGAAGGAAGGGAGGTGGTGTAGGAGGAAGCTATTACAAAGCAATATAACATAAACAACTTTCTCGTGTAAACTCCAAATGCTGCTTGGCAAGGAAGAGGTTAAAGCTCAGGAGCAGATGGGGGGGGACTCATTAGGGCAAGGCTATAAACAGAAAGTTGGAAAGAGGGACAAGGGGGAATTGAGGAGTTAATGGGGTGGACTCCCTCAGCTTGCTGAAAGCTCTCTGCTGCTCTGCCCTCTGGGTTTGGACCTGGCTCTTCCCTAAGGCATCCCAAGCAGGGGGATGTTCAAACAGAAACCCAGCATCACTGACCAAGAGTGTATTTGTCCAAGGTGAGCGCAAAAGGCTCACCTGGAGACTTTCTGTAGAGCTAGAAACTGGTGCTGGTCCTGTCTGCCCCTTCCTTCCCCAAACTTTCTCTGGCTCCACCAGCTGCTGATGGTTGGTGGTCGGAGCAGGATTTCCGTTTTCCTACCAGCCCTGGTGCCTCAGGCTTTCAGCTCTGGGTTTTGTTTTGTTTTGGGGGTTTTTTTGTGGGTTTTTTTGTTGTTGTTGGTTTTTTGGGTTTGTTTTTTTTTTTTCCCGAATGGGAAATGCACAATGAAAAACTCTTAAAACAACTTCAGGTAAGAGGCAACTCATCTGGAGTAAAGCACAACGTTATCATTTATTTCCAAGGAAATGATGCACTCTCCAAAAGCGCTCCACACACAAGCGCTGCCGTTTAACATTGCAGAATCATTGCTGGCCCACTTTGGTGCTGCCTGCAGCCCTCATCCTGCTCTGCCCGTGGTGCAGGAGGATGCCAGGAGTTTGCCAAGATCATCTGTGCCACTGTCTGGTCTTGCCACCAGCAACCATTCACCAGCAGGTTGTTGCAGATCCTTGCACACCCTGAGATGCTCGGTGCGGCTGTAAATGTGCTGGGGAGGAGGTGCCAGGCAATGTTATGTAAATTCTGTGCCAGTGGATACCTGCAGATATACAGAAATATTAGCGAGGGCGTTTCCTTAACATTGTTTTAAACAATTCACAGCAGCTCTGTGGATTGAGATGACAAAGTGTGACCAAGCAAAGGGTCATCTTCCCCCTCCCTTGAGCTGGCAGTAAGGTTGGTAGGCAGGCACAGTTGAATGCCTGAGGCTCAGGGAGGGTCAGGCTGTTGGTTTCCCTGCATGGGTAGGTCTGGACAGCCTGGTGCCAGTTAAGGAAAGCCCAGGAGCCTCTGAAGCCTGGGAGGAATTCTCTTGTTCTATTTCCAGCCCTGTTTTTAAGATAAAAAGGGCTTCAGATCAGATGCATTTCTGAAGCTTATCTGTGTGAATATTTGACTGCTTATCCAAACAGAACAAAAACCTTCAAACTTTCTGAGGTCCATCCATCAAGAGCCTTATCTCCCCATGTCACCATTTGGCTCCCAGCTGCTGCCTCTTGGAGTCTCCCATCACCCAGACCTCGGCTTTGCCCACCACTTTCCCATCTCCCTTCTCCAGGCACCTTTGTGCCATTATCCATGGTCACCTCCTTGGCTCCCTGACACTTCACTGATGGCCTCTGCATTGCATGCAGGAGCATCAGGCCTGGGCTTCTGTGTGGGCTACAGCCAGTCAGCATCTTGACAGGCTGCATTTGTGCTGCTGTATGACAGCCCATCATCTCCATCCCCCACACAAGTAGCCATCTGGGCTATGGCCATCACAACAACCAGAGAAGAGCAACTGACTCTGCCTGGTCCCAAGAAAGGAGATCATTTGTCTTTTTTTTTTTTTTTTTTTTTTTTTTTTTTTTTTTTTTACGGGATATTAATGAAGCCTAGATAAAGGAATACATTCTTGGAATGCAGTCTTTTATATCTAGGGTTTAAAGACTGAAACATCCAAGGAGAATATTTCTGATCCCCTCTCTGGTGAAAAGGAGGTTTTGTAAGGGGTACCCTAAATCCCAGCTATTGGGACAGTGAGGAGGGGTGTCAGCCCTCATCACCCGTCAAGCTCTGGTCTTTGGCAGAGACATCCTCAACACTGCAGAGGAGCTGCTCAAGGTCTCAGAGAGCTCCTCTTAAGCCCCAGGTGGCCACTACCCCGTGGTAGCTGAACACAGCACATGAGCCACCAGGATGCACCAAGAACATGGTAAGTGCACAGGGAGGAGTGGCATCAGCATGCTTGTTAGAAGAGCATTTGCAGTGTCTGGTATCAGGACCACAGAGCATTTCTTGCTTTGAAGCTGAGCTGGCACAAGAAGTTGTCTGAAATCCTGCTGTCCTGTCAAAGCCATGGCCAAAAGCAACATGGTGGAGGCATTGGAAAGAGCAACCCATCCACAGCAAAAATGAGTTTAAATGAGGACCTGGCTGGCTCAGGGCTTAAGAGCAGCTCCCAAGCATAACAGATGTTGAAATCCTGTGCACAACAGCAGAGATCAGAGGTGTCTGCTCTTTCATACCATTAGTCTTGGGCTGGGTCTACACAAGCATCATCACTGTGGTAGCTTTTTCCAGTGGGGACCATTTTCCTATTCTCTTTTTCACAGGAGACTCTGACCAATGGGTTGCTGTTGCTCTCCTCCCTGTGGTTTTCATTTTTCTCTCTGTTTTGGTAGTCAGGAGGGTAAAATATCTCAGATATAAAAATTAATTTGACTCAAGAGCAAGAGGATAAATTTTACGCTGTGGTGTCTGATAAGCTATTTATAAATATCATGTCACTGTTGGGTCATCTCCAGAGTTTAAAATAAATTTTTAATTTAAACATAATTGGCAGATATGATATGGTGTTGGCGGATACGATAAATACAATTTTGTTCCAATAAACCATAATTTTAACAATGTTTTGCAAAAACCAAGTGAAGGATTATTGCCCTGATTTTTTTGCTTTGTCTCCATGTTCCAGTGTTTAGTTTAATGTTACATTTAGTTATAGGAAAAAAACCCCCAAGCATCTGTGACTGAAATAATCCATTCACCACGGCCTCTGCTTGAGGGATGGGAGGATGCTCTTGAGAAGAATGATGTAGAGAAGAGTTAGCTGGAACCATGGAGGTCTTGGCACAGTTGCAGTAACCCTCTGGACCAACTTAAAGTCTTCCTTGCAGCTCCATGGGGCACTAAAAGTTACCACCACTGAGAGATACCTCGCCTTGAAGTGTCCTGGGACACTTGAGGTGGTGCTGGCACAATTGGGAGCAAATGTGCTTGGTCACAGCCTGAGCTGCCAGGCCTGTGTGAAGTGATGTGGCTGCAGAGTGATGACAGCAGCACATGAGCTTTGCTTCAGGGATTCACACGTTGGTGCAATGTTCCAGGACCAGAGAAACCTCTCCCTGGATTCCAGTGGTGCACGGGACTCCTTTCATACTCAGACTCCCACACTTAAATCATTCTCCTGGCTGTGGAGATGGTGGCCACCTCCTCCCCTCTGGAGCATCCCTCCCTCCTCTCTTCCCTCTCTCAGGCTTTGAGACCTTGGCAGGAGTACCCTTGAGCTGCTGCTGCATAGCCCATTGGCAACTTTTAAGGAATTGAGCTAAAAGAAAGACAAACAGGAGGGCACAATGAGACAGTTTTCACATCTAGTGGGTGAGCTTAAACCAAAGTCCTCCATCTATGGAAGGGCTGCATTCATGTTGCCTGAGCTACCCATCCACTGCTGAGCTGAGTCCTTCCAAAATTCTTCTGGGCCTTCTGTTGTCTCATGTAAACAGCTCGGGGGAAGATCTCTTTTTCTGCAATCAAACATTTTCATTTTGCATTAAAATAGCTTTCACATCAGCTATCATTGCACTAAGGATGCAAAAGCTGCACAACAGAGCTCCCGTGTGTTGTGAGGGAAGTGGCTCAGTGTACAGCAAAAGTACAAGAGAGAATGAGCAAGAAAAACAACTTGGTTTATAGCTACTGAAAGCTGCTGTCTATCTTCTGAGCCCTGCAGCTTGCAGCCCATGCTTCTCACTCTGCCTCCCTGTTAGACAGTCAAGGAAGAGATGATGCTATTTGGAGAGCACGTCTGTGTGCTGGAGATGTGCAAGCACTGATGTGTGGATCCTCATGGAACTGGCCTCCATCCACAAGGAGCCTTCAGCTTCTGTGCTGGAAATACCTGGAAAAGGGGAATCCTGGGAGCTGAGAGGTCTTCTTGGGGTGGGTTGCTATGTCTCTCATGGCAATATCTAGAGGTTGTCATCCAGTGTGGCCAGCTATGATAATCTTTACAGTGGGAACAGGTGCTGGAGGATAATCCTGCTGTTTTTCTTGGTTATGGTTCGCTTCAGTCACTAAGACTGAGCAAACAGGATTATCATAGCAGCAATCAGGAGCTGAAGTTACTGGTGCTGTGTGTCTGTGGCTTTGTGGACATGTTTCCAAGGCAGAGGACAGCTTTGCTGGGCAGCCTGTCCCAGCAAGGACATCAGAGGAGCCCTCAGCACCCACAGGTTTTGCTGGTCAGCACCCTTCTCACCCAGGTCGACACCATCCATGCCTCAGGGATAAGGTCTGAATCTCAGATGCAAAGCCCACACTCACTACAGCTCTCCTGGAAAGATGCCTTCCCAGCCCCCCAGCTGCCAGTGGGGTGGAGACTGCCCAGATGTGCTGCAGCTGGCGGCATCACCCCAAAACCTGGGCTGGCCCAAGGTGCTGGTGGAGGGAAGAAGAGGAGGAGGCAGCTCCAGCTGGGCTGCCAGGTCTGTTCTGGAGGGAAGGCTTGGGGCACTGCAGGGCCCCTGGGAGTTTCCAGTGAATGAGCCCCTCCCTGTGAAACTGCAGAGCAATTCTGTCCCTGTGCAAGTGAGGGCTCACGCTTCCAGCAGATTTCAGTGTATCTTCTGGTGGTGTTTTAATTCCTCGAGTGCTGCCCTTATCCATCCTCATCCATTCTTTCTCAGTCCTCCTCCATCTCTCCTGGGAACCTGCATGACCCCTGGTGACACTCCATGGGCATACAAATTCAATGCATCCCTGTTTCCGTGTCACCACCTTTCCGTGTCTGACACCTTCCCCACACCCCCAGGAATTCCCTTGCCCACCAGGGAATGAGGACAACATGTAAGGATTGTGGCACCAAGCTTTTACACACTTTTTGTGGCAGTCTTGGCCCAAAGCTGTTTTAAGTAACTCACTGCAAAGCAAGCACACGTGTACAGAGATAAATGCCAAACTGCAGGAATAGGAACTGCAGGCGTGCAGCTCAGGACGGGTTTGCTAAAGCTCCAGCTTGTAGCTGTGCTGATAAGGCAGTTTCCAAGAAGTTGCCCAGCCCTTAAATTCTAGAAACTCTCTCTTCCTAGGTCAATAACCTTTTATGGAGTGAATCCTGGTGTCATCCTACAAGGAAACAGTTCAGGCAGGACCTGCTGGAAGTGATATGAGAGAAAGGAGAACCTGTGCTGCTTAGAAAGTGTCCAGAAACTTTCGTGTGTAGAAAACCAAAGCACATAGTTGGTAATGATGGTAGCTTGGCAAAATACAAGAAAATGTACTTCAATTTCATTGTTCTTTGGCAGAGTCTCTTCCTTGCCTGAGAAGGGATGAAGGTGGTGGTAGCTTGGTTGGCCCCTGAGGTCTCCCCCCTTCCCTGGGTGCAGTCAGTACCCCCAGGAGCCAGTACCCCCCAGCTCCACTCCCTGCTTGTGACCAACCTTAACTCCCGACATGGAGTTAAGGAGATATTCCATATTATCCTGAGAAAAAATGTTCCGTGTGGTTCTAGTGAGAGCACCAAGGCAGGACTGATTAGACTCAGTTAATAAAGTAAATGCTCAGTAAACCCTCCCTCGTTTCATGAGGATTTTTTAAAATCTCTTAGGCAGGTGCAGGAGTTGACACAACAGAGCATGCACCGTGTTAGAGTCCACCCAGCTTGTGTGTAAACACCACGAGTCCCTTTCAAAACTCTTAGGAACTGTTTCATAAACACAAAATATTTTTCTTAATTTCCAAGTCGTGTGCCATTTCTTTAGCAAGCCTGCTGGGGGGGGGGGAGCTGCCTGTGCAGACACAAGCTTCATTCAGTCCTGCATCCTGCAGAACAGCCCCAGGTCCCTGCTGGAGCTGGCAGCAGAGCCAGGCAGAGGCTACCACCTGCTGGACCTTTCTCATGGAATCCCTGCTCTGCATCTCTCCACAATGCCATTTACTGATGGCACCAACTGCTTTCCTGGCAATCACAGAAGTGCTGTGTGCTGAGCATCATGGCACAGCCACCTCCCGTCACTAACTAACAGAGCTACTAAGATGTGAGTAAGCCAACAGTGAGGATGTTCCATGAGCAGTTTTGTTGCTTGTTTGGAGTCTGAGGTGTTTGGCAGAGTCTGGGTGTGCCCTCTTCCTTGCTGGCCCTACAGAACAGGGGCATCTTTCTGAGCTGAAGCCAATTGCCAGAATTTTGCTGAACTGGGGAACCTGAGATCTCCCCATTGAAACTTGCTCCCACGAGAAAAAGAAAGTACTCTTCCAACAGTCCTTAAGAAAGGGGAATAAAACTCATGCAGTCTGCGTAGTCACATGTGGGATTCCAAACTTGCATGGGGTGGTCTTCAGGGTCTTCATGGGAAGCATCCTTGTATGCTTAGGGGTCTTCATGGGGATGCTGCTTTGGTGAGGGTGCAGGACCTGGCCTGTGTAAGCCAGGCAACCCAAGCTCATGTTTGTCCCTCTTGAGAAGCTTGACCAGAGGGGTCCTGTAGATCACCCTGACTCCTGCAGCCTTGACATTCAGACTTGTTACTTCCTTTGGATGGACAAAATTTAGGGATCTTGCAGGGCTTAACTCCCACTCCTGCCAATGTGCCCAGGAGGCTCAGAGTGCTGCAGCACATCCATTTCTGGGGCAGGGACTTCGGTTTTTTCACCAGGCATGCTGGATGCTGTCAATGTAATTTCCTGATCGAGGCTCTTTTTCACTGACTTGCTCTTCTGAGCTGCCCCTGAGCCTTGGCAGGTCATGCTAGCTCACACCTACAAATGTCAGGCCTCAGCTGCCCAGTTTTCCAGGCTCTAGGAAGGTCGCTGGAAGGGCTCCAGTGGCCTCAAATAGGAGTTGACTCATGCCCCATGAGATCTAAACAAAAATGTCTCTGCACATGAAAAAAATATTATGGAAAATGTATCATTCGTGCACAAAAGCCTCACTTCAAACTTTATGCTATAACATACATAATATTGTAAATGGAAAGGAAAAATGTGTGAGTGCTGCTGAGCATTGGGGTTGTTGGCTGTCAAACATGTCCCATCCCATAAACACAGCTATTGCCTGGGATCTGGCACACAAGTAGGCATCTGAAGCTGGAAAACTCAGACCCTTTCCTCACCCCTTCAAAACACTTGTTTTCTTGTGGCAGTAATTAATTTCTAGGCTCAGCCCTTGTCTTATTAAGAATGACCCAGAGCAAATGTTTATGCTGGAGTTCCCCGCAGGAGGCAATGTGGTGGTGTGGAAGATGTGCTTCTGGATCTCAGAGATACAGCAGCACCAGAGAGGGCTGCCAGGGCAGAGGCAGGTGCTGAGAGCAGCCCATGGGCAGGATGCAGTGCTTGGTCTTTTATGGGAGGTCTGAGCCTGCGGTCCAATCCAGCTCCAGGGATGCTGGGCAGGACACAGCCATGGTGCTCAGCAATGCAGAGTGCCTGCAGTTCCCACAGCTGCCATCTGCAGCTTGATCCTGTTCCAGCAATAGCTGATGCCATGGTCCAGGAAATCAGGAGTTAGCACATCACCTTGAGGAAAGGAGCAGAGGATGGCTCAGCACGCACAGCAAATACAACTGTTAGGGGGGAAAAAAAATGAATTAATTCGGGTATTACCCAGGGATTTGTCACACAGCCTCCAAAGCCAGCTTCTGATGCTGTGAGGTGAAAAGTGATGGATATTTCTGCATCTCCTCTGGCTCCTCCAAAGTTCTGTGGTGCTGGGAGCAGGGGAACACCACCCCCAAGGTTGTTTGCTGCCTGGGAGAAGCCACGATGGATTGAATGCTGCAGAATGAATGAGCAGCAAGCCATGGGGCAAACCATAGCTCAGCCTTTCCCTTTGTGCCATGCTTCCCTCCTCAGGCAGGAGCACCAGGAGCTGCAGGCACTGCAGAAGCTCCTCTGTCTCCTGGACCTGAAGCACTTCCCATTTATCATCACTGTTTCCTCTCACTGCCACCTCCCCGTGACACCTCCGTGGCAGAGGAGTCCCACTGTGCTCCTTCCAGCAGCTGGGCCTTGGTGCAAACACATTCAAGCTTCAAGCAGTGCAGAGAACCAAGTGAAATAACCTCCCTGCACCATTTGTGCACTATTGCAATCAAATTGCCCTTTTTCCCCCAAAACACACGCAGTTCAGTCCAGCTGGTCACACTGCACAAGCCCATCACTGATCTGCATGCCTACAGATCACAAGAGATGGATGATGGGCTCTCAGGCCCTCATCCTCTCCTGTCCCAGTGTTGTGGAATGTGGCTAATTGGGCTATACTGGTTCCCTGCTGTATTCTCCCCCTAACTGATGTTAGGAGTCATCCAGCTGCGTTGACTAAATTAGTCTTACATTCCAGAAATCCAGCAAATAAATGTTTCTTGAAAATAAGCTAGTGTTTTGTTTTGGGAAAGGAGTGAACTATCAGTCTGGTTGCTTTTGTGCTTCACAAGGACCTGCAGGGCACCAGGCAGTAACACGAGCATCTTGCTTGCCCACCCTCCCAGCTCTCCTCTCCTCCTTTGATGGGTTTGGAATGAGCTCTGGAGGTCTAACTGTGGAAAGTAATGAAGTGTGAAAGCTCACTTTCATTTTTCACTCTACTTTTTTGGAAGGTGGAACATTTTACAGTTGACAGGACCATGCTGAAACCATATGAGGAAAGCAACTATTTTTAACCAGACGTCTGCTGTTGAATCATTTTAAACAAGGACGAAATCATAGGATCCAAAAGTGATGCTGGGGGAGATGGGGATGGGAAGGCTTTTATCATGCACTTGGTCCAACAACTGTTCAACTACTTCAAGACCATGATGACGGATATCTGAAAGCACAAGTGGGGTCACTTCAAGTGGTGGGTGACTGCAGTTTACAAAATGCTTCTGTTTTGAGAGACAGGCAGGGCTCCTGTCAGAGCAGCTTTAGAGGCTGCCTGTGCTCTGTTCAAACTCTGCACCCCTTCAAACTCTGCACTATGCTCAGAACCCTGACAAAGGCAAGAAGGGACTGGAGCATCTCAGCACTGCCCTTCTCCAAGCCTCCACCATCCCCTATTAGTTGGGCACAATATGCTGAACATGTGTGGGGACACAGCCTGGGGTGAGAGGAGAAGGGGTGGCCTCAGCCCTAGTCTGGATGTCCTTCCACCTGACAGTGAAAGCACCATTTCTCCCTCCTCTGTCCACACCTTTGCCGAGGTGGCACTTCAAATAACATGACTTTGCTCAGGGAAAGTGAGCAAACTGTGGATGAGCTGAGGAGTTTCCTTCCTGTATCCTTTGCCTAACATATCTTAGACACCCCTTCTCTCTGGAGGGCTGGCAGCCATGGATGAAGACAGCTCCTTGCACAAGGAAAGGGAGAGGAAGGAAATAGGACTGGGTTACAGCTGCCCCATGGGCCAGGACCCAAACACCATGAGCGTGTGAATTGATGCCCAGTGCAGGGTCGGTAAACACGTGGGTTGTGTTTACTTTTGTTCTGAAGTTTGTGACTCCATTGCACGTGCAAAGGAGTAGTTGGCCTTGGAATTGAGCTGAGAGACCATATAGAAACTCTGTATTGCTCGTGAAGACTGTGGTGCCACACCAAGGGCTCTGAGGAATGCTTCTGCATCTGACCCTGCCATGACCTGTGATGCTTTTCAGTCTTCAGTGTTTTTTCTCCTTTTGCAAGAGGAAATCAAACTTCCTCCCCTGACCTTGTTTGGTACTTGGGCACTGGCCTGTCGTCTTAGTACCACTGAAACCATGGTGGGACACATGTCCTCAGCCCTCTTTGAACAGGCCTCTTGGCTCTGATTTCCCAAAAACTTCTGCTCCTGAATTCCTCTACATTGAGAAAAAAAGTCAAACCCTGACCTGGGTTTGCACTCGAGCATGGCTGGGGTAAAGTGTGTGGAGATGACACCAAAGCAACATGGAAAAGCCCTGTATCTGTTCATCACTCAACAAAGCACAGTGTCTGGCTTTTGTGTAGATGGAAAAGTTCAAACGAAGCCTTTGTCTATCAAGCCATCAATATCATCTACAGAATGAGTGAGTGCAGATCAAGAGTAACTTTAGCTGCCAGATTGGTAGCCTCAAATGAAGAGCCTATTTGCCATGGCAGGTGGGTTGCAGCTCCCTCCAGTGTCTCTGCTGCACGGTATTTCCCTTAGCAAACATCCTAAATGTGAGCTGTAACACCAGGTGGACTTTCTGTCTACAAGGATCCACAAGCTAATTAAGCCAAAGGGTCTGGATACTTCCCCTTTAAAAAGCTGCCAAGAGTCAGTGTCTGCAACCTGGGGAATGGAGCTCACACCACACAGTCCTTGAACTCAGTGCTTTTAAGAGCAGTTGCAAAGTGAGGAGAACAGAGCACAACCTGCTGTGACCCCCACCAAGCTCTGCACATGCCCCAGAGCACTGCCTAGCCCCAGCTCCATGTCAAGGAGTTGTATCTGTCACCATAGCTGTCACTTTGTGGGTATTGCTCCTATTGTGTGGTGGAAAGAAGTGAGAAGCAGGGACTGCCTTGCTCCCTGTGATGTTACACATAGCATGAGAGCTCACATGTATGGTCTGGGGGGGCCTTGGGAAGAGAGGATTTGTATCTCTTGCAGGACTTGGCTCCTACACTGGATCTCCAACCTAGAGCTGCCCTTCCAGAGTCTCCTTTTCTCCCTTTCCCCCTGGTTATTTCTGATCTCACCTGTCCTCTAAGAGCACAGTGGCAGGGAAGAGACTGCTCCTTGCCTACCACCAGCCCACCCACCAGGCTCTCTGCAGCCCCATGCAAAGCTGACATGAGCTTTTCACTCAAGAAAACATGTGGTTCAGCTGATGCCACAGATCAGTACCCAGGGTGCTCATGCTTGCATGCTGCACATGGCTTATCCTGTCCCTGAGCCTGCAGTCTTGAGTAATGGGGTCTGACATGTGTTTTTCGAAAACACAATCTCTTCAGATCAAATTAATTCTGTGATTTCCATCTGCTTCCTCCTCTACATAAATGATGAAGACTTCCTGAAGCTAACAGCCAAGCCTGCTTGAAGTTGGGACATCAGAATTAATCTTTTGTTCTTGGGTACTTTCTGTAGCCCGAGCACTCTGGGTGCTGCTTCCCTCTTCTCACCAACAGACCTGCAGGTTCCCAGGCTGCCAGCAAAAGGGCATTTTAAGGGGGGGTCAGAAGAGCACAGGGTGTGAAGTGACTTCTCTGTGGCTTTAAGCTCATCTAGAGGCTCACACTGAAAGATCTTTGCCACGAGCCTCACTATTGACTTGCTGCTGGCATGTGGGGTGAGGGCAGAGCCAGCCTGGGGTCCACCACAAATGCCCTCAAACAAATCCACATCTGCACCTCACTGCCCCAGTCCAAGGGGAGGCCAGCAGTCACCCAGGCATTTCTGAGGAGGTGGTAACTGAAGGCTGTGTTTAAAAACACCAGGTGATCTCTCCTTCCCAGTTTGAGGGGATGCTCACGGAATAGGATGATAGCATTCGAGCAGCAGCAACACTGTGTCCTGTAGATCCTCATTGGATTAAAAGGAACTCAGATTTTGATGGGAACATCTTGTACTGTGCATGCATGTCCTCTCATGCTTATCAGGGGTTTCATCGTGTTGCTTATATTAAAGTCTAAAATACAGATGAAACTGTGAAGCATGGATAACAAATGCTGCTCATCAGTAGGTACCCCAGGAACACATCCTGTTAATAAAAGGTATTGAGTGAATAAAATGCCTTTTACTCCTGATCAAGGCATTTTTGTTCCCTGCTTTTAGCAAAATACATTGCTGGCTCTGAGCCAGGATGTGGCTCAGAATTTTTGTGTGGATCTACATTTGCATTTTCTCATGCTAGCTCTGTAACCTGCATTGCTAGTATAAGTAGTTCTGGCACAACAAAAATTTCATAACCTGTCAAAGGCATGGAGCAGAACTCCAATGAACATACCCTGCCTCTGGCTCCCATTTGCAGTGCAGCCACCAGTACTTTTCTTACAGGTAGGACTTTCCTCAATCAGAGATCAAAAAGCTGTTGGTGAAGTGTGTTCCTTTAAAAAAAAAAAAAAAGCTAATCACATCCTTACCAATTTTTTTGTTTGAGGAAGGTGCAGTTTCCTGGTGCTGAGCTGCAGTTTTCTGCTCTTGCTCTGCTCACCAGGTGGGTCTGTTCATGCGGGATTTGTAGGAGTGGTGGGTTTTGAATTAATTACTTAAAATGTTACAAACTTGAGAATGCAGCCTTCGAGCTTGCTTCAGTATCATCCTCAGGGACTGGCCTTGTTGGTGCTTTCAGTAAGGTCAAGTTCCCCTTCCTAACAAGGGTTTTATTTGTGTCTGCTTGCCTGTCCTCTTGCTTGCCAGTTGTGAGGTCTGCATCCCTGTTACACAAGTGGGTGCTGTCAGTGTTTTCCTCCTTGATTGTTCTGCATGTAATTTAGATTCCACTAGCAGCATTTAGGTTATGTCATTGCATCATTTCATCAGTGTTTTTCTTGGCTGCAGGTCTGATTTTCTTGGCATTGCAGTCAGGGCATCTTTGTGGACATGTACACTTGTTAGCTGCACACTCCGTTTCCCCTTTTGTGCACCTTGTGCTCGCCTCTGCAAATCCAAACTGCTAAGTACTTATTTTGCAATTCTTTCCTTGCTTGTTCACAAGGGCTAACGCAATTTCTCTTCCCCTTTAATTTTTGTACGTCAGTACTTAGCTCAGATTAAAGTTGTCCTTATACTGCATGAAACCTTCAGAGTTTTCTTTTGGATAAGAGTGCCTAGAATATCCAGGCACAGATCAGGAACAATTTGTGCTGGTTCTGCCCATGCAAAACCCAGCACTCATGGTCCCCAGGTGCTGCTGCTCTAATTCTAACATGGGATGGCAGAGGGTTATGGACAGGAAAACAGAAGCAGAGGACCAGGAGATGATGATGCAGCATTACCCAGGGTGATCGACCCCACATGCTTGGCACTAACCATCTTCAGACCTTTGTCAGCAACGGTGCAAAGGGATTCAAAGGCACTGGGAAGGACAACTAGGTACTTCTGAGGGTTTTTCATTACTCATCTACAGCCCTACTGTTGCGTTTTGCTTTTCCTTCCCTGGATGCACACCTTCCTAGAAGTGGATTTAGGATCGTGTTTTGCCCTGAGCTGTTTTGCAAAGCAAAACTTCATTCTGGCAGTTCTGCTTTCAAGGTGTCTCTGTCTCCCCATGATGCTAGTGTAGGGCTTTTGATGGATTCACTCCATTCACCTTATTCATCATTAATATTATTGTAGCAAAATCTTCCTTTTCTTGTAAGCACCAACACTCAAACCAGACATTTTGCCAATAGGGAGGTGTCTCTTTTCTTATAGCAACAACAATATTTCTTGCCAGTACTTTTTGTTAAATGACACCAAAGAAATTGCTCCCCAACAACAATCTTATTCTCATTTAAACCCATTAGAAATCCTATAAAGGATTTGAGCAGAAATCCTGTAAAGGTATTGAGCTAGAATCTGCATCTCCCTTTCCACTCCCCTTGCCTATATACTGCTATTTCTGTTCTCTGCCCTGATGCTCCTAGCTGCCACAAATGCAGTGCCCAGTCCCAGCAAGCCCAGTGCCAGCTCCCAGAATCCCAGACTGGTTTGAATTGGAATGAACCTTCAAGATCACCCAATCTCACCCCTCTGCCATGAGCAGGGACACCTCCCACTAGACCAGGTTGCTCCAAGCCCCACCTAACCTGGCCTTGAACACTCCCAGGGATGGGGCAGCCACAGGTTCTCCTGCTTGTGTCTGCCACACTTCCCACCACACAGAGCAACTTCACCACACGCTCAGTCTTCAGGAACCTAGCAGCAAACTAAACACGCAAGCAACTTAACCCTCGTGACCTCCAGGCAAAAGATCTGGGAAGAAACAATACGAAACATTTGAACAGCTATTGCTCTGCAGTGCTGGGAGTGCAAGATTTGACTCAGGGAAGGTCCCTGCCCAGCTGCCACCTCCTGCTCCTCAGTGGGAATGCTGTGTGAGTATCCATGGAGTGAGGTCTGGCAGATGCTGGGGTCCCTGGCTCCTGTGTAGGCAGCAAACTCCCAGGAGCTTGGACAAGAAAGAGGGGAAAGGAAAAGTGATGGGGCTGGGAGTCGACATGCAGCCCAGCACAGACAGACACTCCCCAAACAACCTCCAAAGTAAACATGATTATGCAAGCCATTACTGTGCCACAGCAGGGGAAGCCAGATTTTTCTGTTTCTTTTTTCATATATATCTGCTCAAAACCACGTGTTTTGGATGCCCCAGGGTTGAACGAGGAGAAGTTAAGATCATGCTATCAGCTCTGCTCCAGACCTGGGCTTGGAGTGCATGGGGATCATTCTGCAAGGCAGAGGCCATTGTGTTCCAAAAGTAAGTTGGGGTTGAATCTGTGCCAGGATGGACTTTCTAAAAAAAAAATATTACATTTTTTTAAAAATCCCATCTCTTATCCTTTCACCACCTAGCCAGTTCCCAGCCCCTTCTGTGCTCCTATATATATATTTTAAGCCCTATCTGTCTGCCTGGAGGGACAGTGCTGGGCAGGGGCAGCGTGCACTGTGCTGCTCACATTATGTTTTCCACACTGGTTTTGCACACCTGAGTGGCCTGTTTTCCAAAACCACAATTAATGGTGCACAGTCCCAGCTTGCCACTTTCTGAAACCCATCAAGAACACAAAACCAAATGGAACTGGGGATTTTGATTTTTTTGCAAACGTGATGTCCTCAGGAAAAAACTCTTCGTTCAGGCCTAGCCTCAATGTGTCACAGACCAGCCCAATTCCTCAATTCAAGGACAAACCAGAGGTAGGAAAGTCACACAAACAAAAGGCTTGTTTCTGGGTCTGTTCATCCTTAGTGTCAGCACAAACTGAATTTTCTGGTTGCCTTCATGGCCTTGGGTAACAAAGCCAGATCTGGTCACTTTCTGGGGAACACTGGCTCCTTTTCCAGCCCTACCTTGATTGCTCTGGCTTTGTCCCCACTACAAGTTTTGTGTTAGCTGATGAGCTGGCAGGTTGGTAAAGGAACAAGAGGTCCTTCGACATCCCTGTGCTGTTGCAGGTATTAGGGTCCCTGAGGACCAGAAGACTGAAAAACCAAAAGAACTGCCTAATGGTGGAAAACATGAATTTCCTGTTTGAGATATCATGACCTTCCCAGATGACCTCCCCAGTGGCTGTGTCTCAGTTAGGTCTCCTTGCTGGTGAGAAGCTGCCTGCCAGAGAATGGTGTCCAGCCAGGAGCTGCTCTTCCATGCCCCAGTCCAGCAGAGTGGAGATGGAGATCCAGCCCAGGAGGCTCTGAGGCTGCTCTGAGTCACCCTTTGGAAGGGCCTGGCTTCCTTGCTCTCTGATCCAAAGCTGCTGTCTTGGCAATGTCTCCCCCAGCAGTCAGTGGTAAACTCACTGCTTGGGTTGGGTTTTTTCCAGTGTTTGCTCAGATACACAATTAATTAAACGTAAGAGCTTCCATTTAATGCTCTCTAGAGAAACCCTGCTGGCTTGCGTGCCTTGGCCTTTGGGGACATTTCTATTGTTTCAGCTACTGCCAAAGCCAAGGAAAGCCAAATCACATTCTCCTTCAACGCGATGGGCGGCAGCTTGCCTGCCACCATGGCATGGCATGGCTTGTGGTGGCCTCAGCATTGTCTTTAAGGAGAAGCAGTCTGCAGCAGATTTGGCATTACAAGTTGACATACAAGGTCTGGGTTCCACCACCAACCCAGGCAAGATCAAATCAGTTTGAAATATTTGACCGGGCTTCCACCGTCAACAAGCGGCCTTGGAGGATTACAAGGAAATTCTGAGGCAGGGAAATGATTTGACGTAATTTGACTAAGAAAAAAACAATCTGTGAACACTGTGCTACAGGGTTACTCCCAAACATGTCATATCACTTTTCCAAGGACTTCACCTGTCTTAGACTGAAGGCAGCTTGTGCTCTGTCAGGTCCTGGCTTAGAGGTGCACCTACATTTCTAGCATGTGGCCAGTCCCTGCCAGCAGCCTGCCATGATGCATTCAGTGTTGTATCATAGTTGCATGGCCCAAGATAACCCTAAGGGCTTCAAACCATGGTGTCCAGAGCCACAGGTACCTAAATCAATGGATGCTCACTTCACCAGATTGGTTTACAAAGCAGAGGCTTTCTTCTGCCTGTCCTTGCTGATGGAAACTGCCTTCTTGGTTCTAGCTGTGTCCACAAATGTCTTGACAAAAGCCAAGCAAAACAAGGGTCTGTGGATGCTGAAGGAAGATTTACCTGGAGCCATGAAGGGGTTTTTGCTGCCAGCTGTCCTGCCTTGCTTGAGGAGCTCTGTCTCCTCAGCATGGAGAAGGTGGGAGCTATGCAACCACCTCCAGCAGGCTGCAGGTAACAGCATGGCACTGTGCTGCTGGGAGAACACATTTCCTTTGTCACAAAAGGCTGAGCAGTGATGGGCAAGTGTGTCAGGAGCTGCTTGAAGAGTAACTGCAGCCCCTGGGAGCAGGTGGAATAACCAGGGACAGTGCTGTCTCCATCCCCACCAGAGTGGAGCCCTCTCCCTAGCACAAGCTGTACCCCCTGGCTGGTTGAGCCCTAGGCCAGATCAGACACAGGGCATGGGGAAGGGACCAGGGAAAGGACACCACAAACCTGGTTGCCAGCAGCCTATGTCACTCCTGAATTCAAGCCCATGGGAAACTGACAGCAGCTTGCTCTGATTTCTCACTTCAGCTTATGGCTAAGGATACCTTCCCTATCCTCCTCTAGAAGGATGAAGCCCTTAAACATTTTCTGGAGTCCATATAATCAATATTTCTCCAATAATGTCATTACCAAGGCGAAGCCAGCCCAGTTTACAAGCAGTGCAGCATTAAAAGCCACTTATAGCATTAACCAGTTGCAGCTCCTAGGTCAGTGTTTTTCAGCCTCTTTGACTTGCCAAAATTTCCTAGGAATTTGCAGACCCACAAAACATCTCTGGGATGACTGTCCCTAAGATTGTCTTCTCAGCCTGTAACTTGGCCATATGCTGCTTTTACCTGCAGTGCTGATGTAAGGGACTCTTTTCTTCTGCTGCTCCCCTGTGCCAGGCATAAGAGTTAAAATAATTTCAGATCTAATAATTTTCCCAGTATTTTTAACCAACTGTTTTCAGAGCAGCCTCACAAACCCTTCTGGCAGGCTGCAGACCACAGCTGGAAAAACATTGCCCTGCATTCAAACCTTGCTTCACACCATCTCCACCTTCAGAGGCAGCATCAGTTCCTAAATAACCACAAGTAGAAGGGCCCAGGGCAGCATTTTAGGACCCCCCCAGCCACCCACCCCCAAAAATAGAGCTGAGGCTGTTGGGCTGTGCTTACCCACCCTCCCTTAACACCAGCATTTCCCTCAGAGCTTCCAGGCTTCTCCATGCTTTCATCTGCTGCTTCTCCTTAATTCCACATGCGTGGGATTATTTTTTAAATAGAAGCTTCCTAAGGAGCCCATGGCATTCAGACCAGGATGGATCCAGCATTTTTGTTGGTAAGAAGCTTCACTGGAGGCATTAGAGCTGCCCTGCTGAGATCAGGGGGTGGCTGCCTGTAGCAAAGCACCCTGCAAATCCTGAAGGCCTGAGGACTTCCTGACGACAGGGGATCCACTGGCACAGAAGAAACAAACACAACTAACAGCACATTTATACTCATTAGATGAGAACAACTTACATTTACACGCACAAAAATCTTGCAAAATCCATCACAGAGCCACTGTGGTTGAATGCAAAACAGCCTAAAAACAAACGGAACAACAAAACCCCACCCATAGCTATTAAAACCCCCTTAAAATAGAGCAGGGATTTCCACTTTCACAGTCGGCTAGACAAGTCAACTTGAACTCTTAGTATTGGGTTATTTATCTATTTATTACCCAACTGCTCCACTACAGCCTTGCTTCCAGACTTAGCACTGATGTGCTGGGAGAACCTTTGCTCTGCACACAGCTGTACTGCAACACTCTGAAATACAGACCTTGTGGTGAAACAGGGGGGAGAAGTTGTCCACCAAACTGCTACTTGCAAATACCACGGAAGCCCAGGTCAGTATTTGAGGAAGGTCAGGTTCAGGCTGCTGTTTCCAAAGAGCAGTGCTAAGGACTCACAGAGCTCCAATAAATTTTGATTTTTAGTCTCATCTGTCAGTAAGAGCTGGATCTGCTGTCAGGGGAGAAGGTGGAATAAAAGTGGTGAACTGCAAAACAATTCCAGCAAAGAGTCATGCAGTCATGCATAAGAGTAGCCAGAAAAATTACTGGGAACCCTCATCCTGATCCTCGAAAGCTTTTAGGTAGTTTGCCACTAAATTTCAACAGAAAATAGGACACTTGTCTCTCTCACTTAAGGTACTCTGTGAGATACTAGAATAAACTCTACAAATTATCCCCTTCATGGTCTTTCCCCCCCTTCTCCTGTCTCCCTACAATCTGGCTGCAAGGGCAGGACAGCCCATACCAATCTGAGTCCCAGATTTTCAATATAAGCACAGCCACCACGATCAGCCAGTGATCTGACAGCACCACTTTTAATTTATTTTTTTTAAGGCAACAATATAGTGGCTAAACCCCAAATTACACTATATCTCTGCAAGGGAATAAACCAGAGCTGCTGGGACTACAGGTTTCTCAAATTCCAGAGACAGGGAGCAGTGAACCTGCAACAGTACAAAACCACAGACCCAAATCAGGCTTTCACACATCTGCATGTTTATTATTTCAAAGTACAATATATACATAGTGTATAGTGATATCTTCAAAAACTTTATACAGCAACAGGTATCTACAAAATTAAATCAAGAGACATTCAGACAACATACAAACACATATTGGAAGATTCAACATAGCTTCAGTTAGAACACGAAAATGGGTAGGGACATCCCCAGCCACCTTGGAAAAGCTCTAAATACCACCCAGGTCTCCCTGCAGCGCAGCCATCATCCCTTCCTCGGGTTTCAGGTCGGTGTGGAGACAGTAAATCTGATTTCGAGTGCCACCTACTGCTGACATCCACCATCACAGCTGTTTGCAGAGAAAGGGTGAAGGCCCCATCCGGACAGCCCTTGTTCTCTGAACCCCCTTTTCCTAGATTCGAGTCTCTGCAGCATGAGGGCACTCAGCTTTACACTTGATTCAGTAGGAGCCAAAGATCTGATTATTTTTTTTTTTTAGTTGCAAACTAAAATATTTCAAGACTGTAATTTCAATTGTATATAGTTGGAGATACTGCAGGTGTCACAGTGAAGACAACATACCTGAGGAACAAGTTGATCTTCACTGTTTTCTGGAGACTAAAATTAAAAATATTGCACAAGTCTATGTGGCAGAGAGGCAGCGATTTCTATGGCATAAAATAGTATTCTTCAGTTCAGAGGGTCTGGCTCTAGACCACAGTGATGGATTTTCCAGAGGGTGGAAAAGCATAAGCAGCTTTCCTGTAGGGCCTCTAATGACCTCGGGATGTGCAATGTTTATATGAAAAGAGCACCCTGAGTATTTAAGAAACAGATGTTTAAGTCTGTAGGACACAACTAGATACAAGCTTGGAATTTTCAAAAGTAGCCTGTGGCAATTGCATGTCTAAAGGACACTGAATTTCAGTGACAGGTACGTAGCTAACTGCTCGAGGCTGCTTTCAAATTAGTTTATCAGTTTATCTCTAAAATTCAGCTTCTCTGAGGACATTTCTCAATCTCAGGATCATAATAAATGGTTTCCAAAACAAAAGCACATGAAATGCAATTGCTACACAAGCTTTGCACCCACAGTGCACCAGCTGGTGCTCACCTCTGTCAACCAGCCCCCAGAAACACCTTTTCACAGAAGTGTCCTTACATGCACCACGTTCCTGACAATCCACCCTGTGGAACCAACAGGCACATGGCTTGCCAGTAAAATGCTTACAGGTAACACACTACTGCCTCTCAGGAATAAGCAGCAGCTTTAAGCAGTTGCTGGTTGATCCCATCATGCACTCATCACAATCTGGGATAAATAGACAGAGAGTCATTTGCCAATGTGTGAGCTAGAATGGAATTTCCCTCTCTAGCAGGTACATTTAAAATAATGCTTATAGAAGACTTTGTGACTTCAGTTCATGAAAACACCATGCACAATAAATGAAGTGGTATTTTGGCTTCTTTGTGTGTCTCCATAACCAAGAAAAAGAAATAAAGAAAAAAAGTCTGAAAAGTTACTAGTGCTACAGAGAGGAAGCAGCATTTCCAGCAGGGCAGGAGGACAACTAATGAGGTTTCTCAAATAACTTAAAAGGAGAAACAAGCATGCCAAAAAGAAATAAGAATTTCCACGTCATTGCACTTATTCCATCTGCACCCCACCTCTCCTTCATTCACATTGTACACCTGGAGAACATACAGGATTACAATATTAACATAGTATCTAAAATACTGGAGTCATTCAGCTGAATGCCTGAAAATATCCAGAGATCTGGTACACTGAAGCATGAAAACACAAACATACAAGAGCTAAGCTATGTTTTGACATGCAAAATGTTCTAAATACTTTTTTTCAGCAGAAGGTCTCATTCAGTCAAGAACAACTGCCTGTTCACTTCGTGGAAGCTGCTGACAAATCTGTTTCAGCAGAGCCAGGTATTTTCCTCTTCACATCACTTAAACAGCAGTAAAGCAGAGGTAGTCCCATGGCTGGACAGGTCCAAATTCCCCTAACACTTCATATAACTATTACTCTCAGGAATTAGAAAAATATATGTATAAAACCCTACCCCAATTAAAGGCTCACAGTTTCTACAATTCTCGGTCAGGTTCTAAATCATTTGTTTCCACTCAGCCTTTGTACAGAAATACTTAAACCTGTGACACTGAAGGGACCTGCCATCCAAGACTCCTGAAGCTCTCAGGATCACAAATCAGGTCTTGACCCCACAAGGACTTCCAGAGATGCCTGTCTCTAAAGCAAAAACAAAGTCTCACTGTCTTAAAGCAAACCAATCAAACCAAATCAGACCCTTCTGTTCAGTTTGGTTCATTACAAAGCTCAAGGGACTCTGTGGCATCTGAAAATGGAGTTAACACCCCTAACTCACCCAGAGCTTGAGATAAATTATGCTCCTGTGTGCTGACAGATTCAGGCCCCTTGTTTTGTGTATGATGCAGCAAATGGCACCTGCAGTAAAATAGATTACTCACCCCCCCTGTATCCTCTCTAATTAAAATAGCTAAAGCATTGCTATTGTAAATGTACATTAAATCTTTTTTCATGATAATATGAAGTTCAAGTATTTAATAAAAAACCAAAGTCTATATTTACACTGTGAACTGTTCAATTCATTTTGGTCAAAATGCAATAAATACAGAAATTTATGCATTTACTGCTGGAACATAGGTATTTCAGTACCTGTAAATTACTCAATCTCGGAATTAAAATGTGAATATGATGTTGTAATTAACCAGAATCTTGTAACCTTGATATTCTTCTTCCATCACTCCCTCAGCCACTGCAGGGCTAAGTAGCAGTTCTCAGTTGATGCTGTTTTGACCAACTAATTCTTCACAACAGTAAAATTAAGGAGTCACACAGACTTCTGTGCCACTTCCACAGTCCAACCAATAGATCACAATCCTATCTAGATATATTCCCCATTTCTCACTTCACTATTTTCACTAGCTCATCTATCCACAGTTAATGAGAAAATTTAGTTAGCTTCCATTTCTCTAAGAAAACAGATCTTCTGATTATCTGAAAACAGAATCAAACACAATGCCTAACCTTTACACACAAAACATCTAGTTAAAACTCCTGCCTTTTTAATGCCGTTCATTATGAAGAAGGCCAGAGTTTATTGACCAATTATCTAATATCAGACTTTTTAAAATCTGTGTCAAAAAAATCAAGGGTTTACATGACTTGTTGAACTGACATTTGTTTCTGTTGTACATACTCAACAACTGAATCAGAAAGCTCCTTTATCCCTTAGTCTTACCACTGTTTGACTTCTTTTCAGCAAAGAAACTGATCAGTTAAATTTACTCTGAAGTAGAAAATATGCATTATTGTGGCCACTACTTAAAAATCAGAATTCTGTGAAAAAGCATTTTTCCATGTGTAGGTAAAAATGCTTAATCAACCTAAATATCTGAAATAATATGCAAAAGGGAAATAATGTCCAAAAGCCCTTAAAGCTCAGGAACACTGGATATGTTCAACAGCAACTAAGACATAACTGGTTTAATTTTTTTTTCAAGCTCCATCATTAAGAGATTGATTAATTACACAGTGCAGAAATTTAAATCTCACTGCAACTCAAAACATAGTATGCACTACAAAGCATCTATACATCCTTTCAAATAAAAGCTTTAGATAAATGTAGTGTGTGGTAAAATTCAGAAACACCTCAGGCTGGTTTGGGTAGACAGAACCACATTGATGCCAAACCCTCACACGAGTAAGCCTTGATGGTTAAAAGGCTGTGTATGCAAAATGACAGATGCTTGTGCTGGCAGGCAATCCAATTTCAGGAAAAATGTGAAAACCAGTGGTCTGTAGCACCTGCCTTCTCCACATCTTCATATTGGTTATTCTATGGAAGTTTTACTTATGTCTGCTTTATTCGCTGCTCCAGTTCATGCTTGTGTTTAATCAGTCGTTCTATTTCTGTTCCTAGAGTTTGAAGGTTTTCCTTGGGGAGAAAAAAAAAAAACAAACCACAACAGGATAAGTTATATATAAGGAAAATGAGTCAATCAGCACAAATCACACTAAACTGAAATTACTGTTTAGGTCAGCAAGTTAATACTTTCAAATATCCAGAACAAGCACAAATTATTAAAGAGAGTTGGAGAAAACCAAGCTCATTTCAATAAAGGATGTAAAGCATTCAGCAAGTCTTTTTTTGCAGTAACTAATGTTCTACAGGCTGTCTAGAAAGTATAGAATTCAAGGGGAACGACAACTGTAGGAAGAGATCTCCAACTTCTCCAGACCACTGCAATCCAGCTAGCAGCCTGTGCAACTTTTTCCAGCCTGCCACCCTTCCCATGCAGCAGGCACACTGCCTCAGGAGCTCAGCAGGGAATGCAGGTACTGCAACAGGGCCAGGCACATAAAACCCATGCCCCTGGCTCCACGTGGCTGGGGCAGAGCATACAGAGACCCTTCACCCACAGACACCCAAAGCTTATTTCAGACAGCAGCCCATTAGTACAAGATACTGCTAGAGTCTCAAAACAGAGGTTCAGTCTTGTTGCAGAACTTTTTTGACTAATCCAATGCTATCAGCAGCACCATTTCACAATGGCCTGATTTCTGAAGAGCCTCCTCCATTCACCAGTATGCATCTCTTTGAAGGCTGTACCTCAGAACCACAAGAACTAAGTGGAAGAACTGGCATAGCTACTCACTTTCAGTGTAATATTTTTCAGTAATGTATCTTCTAACACAGCCTGCAGCTTCCTGTTTATTTCTAAGGAGAGTTCCAACGTGAGCCCACTGTCTGCAGGATGAGATGTATACAGAGATGCCATAATCCCACCTCGTCTACTCAAGTGTACTTTGTTGAAGTCAGAGGCCTCTGATGACAGTGTTCCAGCTTCTTCCCGCAAAATGTAACTCTGAATAATTCTGGAGGAGAAAAAAAAACTAAAAAATCATCATAGCACTACAAGGCAATGCAGTCAGACACTGAGGTAACTTTCAAGCAGTACTGCATTACTGAAAAGCATTAAAGAAACAACTTCTGCAATTTCTAGGTCAGAAGGAAACCTAGGACAGAACAAATGCTGCTGGAGATGCTGGTAAGCTGAGTCACTACAATCCACAAGGTTTACATATATAGAAGCATTCTCAGAAAGTAATATTGCTACCAGAACAAAAATCCTTAAAAATGCCTCTATTTTTCCTTGCTGAGAGACTCTAAACAGAGAATCTGAAGCTTTCTACAGATAAGATGAAAATTACAAAGTCTGTGCTCAAGAGTCTTCACAAGCTGTGATCACGTTCTATGAAATGGTACCAGATGGGCACAAACATTAAGCAAGGGCTATAGTTAACAGATCACTGTACTTCCCAGAGGAAGGTCTAAGCCACAATTTCTTCCCCTCCCAACTGCAGTTCCAGGCAGCATCCTGTAAGATGAGTTTTCCATCTAAGTGGAATCTTGTCCCATGTGTTAAATACAGACCACCTTTGCCTCAGATATATTGTTTGGTACACGTGCCAGGCTGCCATCTGGAATTATGCAGATTCTCCTTGCAAAACAAACATTCCTTAGGTACATGAAGAAAATGGACTCTGGTTAGCCAGTGGCAGCAGTCCACCTCACATCAGCCACCTGGTGACCATTTTGCTACCAAAAAAACATTGCTCCTTCTATTCCTGCTGAAAAAAATTAGTAGTAAACAATTCAGCAGTTACTATAACTGCAGGAAAAAGACAAGGCTGAAAAAAACCCCACGACTAAACCTATCTTTGAGACCTACCATCACTGCAATATTCTTAATGCTTCAAAGATTTTCATTTAGACAATGACTTGATTTACATAAAATCCAGAATACTTGTCTGCTGCACCAGCTCAACACTGAAAAACCAAACCGAACTCAGAACATACTTTGTTTTTTTCCTGATTTCTTCCACCAGCTGTTTAATGTGATCCTCCATAAACTCCATCTTTTCATTTTTTCGTGCATGTGCCTTCTGTAGCCTTAGAATTCTTTCAACCAAGACAGCCTTGTCCACCTCTGGGAAGCTATCCACAGCTACTGAAGATCCAGTGTTCTCAGGTGACCGATCCTCGTTGCTGCTGCGTGCATTCAGGGACCCTGCCAAAACATCCCTGTTGTAAAAGCTCTTTTGGCTTTCATGCCTCCAGTGGTGCAGTGCAGGCATCCATTACATTTCAGTAGCTTAGGATATTTTCTTCAGAATGTCACTTTTCCTTCTAAGCTATTGGGGTTTAATATAATCCATTCTTATACCACTGAAATGATAGATGCTAAAATAGCACAGGTGTTGTTCCTTCAGCATCAGCATGCTTGCTGCAGTAATGCTTATTCCTGAACAATATCTTTATATTAATTTATATTAGTTTGTACAGGACTGAGCTGATATTAAATGCATGTGTTTTGGAGTCCACTAAAATTACACAACTATGAAAACCCTGCACAGAATGACAAAACCCCTAGGTACTGATCACTTAAAGCTTGAAATACTTTCTTTTCTTTCTGGTCCTCTCTCTTAAGTATTTACCTCTCTGAAAGAACTAAGCAAACTTAAAAGCCAAAGATACTGAAGCAGTAAACAGATGTTGCCCTCAGTGCTAAAGATAACCACTTGACTCCCAAACAGACAGAAAGCAAGAAATTTTACAAATACGCTGGTGCCTCTAAATGTATTAATTGATTTATCATTTACACAGTTGCAACTGTCAATAGTGTAATTAAAAGATATTGGAAGCCACTGATCATTTTTGTTTTGCCTCTGGCAGCATTTAAGAGGGTCCTCTTTAAACTGGAATCTCCCAAGCTTTCTCAAAACGTTAAAAGGCACTAAGAATAAGCTCTCATACTAAGAATAAGCACCTACAACTGCATTCAGTCAAGTGCATTTTGGTGGTTAAAGGTTATTTTATCAGCTTTAACGAGAGGTTGCCCACACACTGTATATGCACAAACCCCAGAAAGAGCAAGGCTCACAGCAGCACACCATGACAACCTTATTAGATCCACAGATTGTTTTGGAAGCCCTGCTAGATGCTGCATTACCTGATGAACTGGAACGGCTCCCCATGCTGCTGACTTCTTTGTCATAATTGCCATTTTCCATCTGATCCAATTTCCTCCGTGCTAAAAGTGTAATAAAACCATAGTTACCAACAGGAGATTAAAACCCCCCAAAAATCACAGTGTTACACAATATACAAGAACTCTAATCCTCCCTGACCTGCACTAATTTACTGTGGCTTGACAACTGAAAGATAATGATAGCAAATAAAAATTTTAGGGAAAAAAACCCCCAAACCAAAAAAAGCCCCCTTCTTCTCTCTGCTCCCAACCATAAAGCACATGGGCACAACATCCACCAAGATCCCTACAGTGCATCAGCTGCCAGTTGGAGGATGTAATGTCATACACAAGGCTAACTGGGAACAATAAAACTTATTTGATTTTACTTTTGATTAGGACTGCCATGGAAAAAACTACTGATTGACAGAATAGTAACTCTGTTCTGGGATCTCATAGCTGTATCACCACTGGGAGCCGATTGGCATACTTGTGCCAGAAGTACCACTCATTCAGGAGGCATCAAGAGGGAAAGTGCACAGCTGTTCATATACAGACAAAGAGAAACACAGAACATGCCTTGCACAATGCCAATAGGATCTCTGCTTTCAAATGGATTGCAAACAGATGTGATTATATTCAACCCTATTTGTGTTCAGAGCATATGCATTATTGGGTATTTAATGATTTCTATTTGTTGACAAAATGAGTCATCAGTGTCTCCACGTAAATCTTTAGAAATTCAAATGAACTATTTAATATACTAAAAAAATAACAGTCACCAGCATTTCCTGATACAGTCATCAACTAGGAAACTTCTAGCAACATATCAATACACTCCTACACCAACCAGGATCTATATACACCCACAGTGACATTTCAGTAGTCACATACATTGTAACAAAGACCACCGTATCTGGAAATAAATCTTTCACTTTCTATCCCAACCTATTTCAAAAGTTGTATTTAAGACTGAAAATTGATGTTAAGGTCTGCTCTCTGCAACTGTGGTTTCCAAGATCTAACTTGCTCATTGCCATTGTCTTCAGGGACAGGGAGAGGTTGAAGGGCTACACCCAAACAGTGCACAGAGGCAGACAAGACCCAGTCTCTACCAGACACTGCAAAGGGGCTTACAGATGGGGCTGACTCATTGTATCTGAAAATAATTTCAACCTAGCTGAAGTTGTTTTGAGAGATCTTTGAGGTTTGCTGCATGCTTGCGTTTCTGGGTAGCCAGTTCATCTTTCAGTTCATCCACATGGGTCTTCAGTGCTGCTACTTCTGTCTGCTCTGAAGTTAGCTGAGCCTGGAGTGTCTCAACCTCCAGCTTTCGCTGAGCCTCCTCCTTCTGCAACTTGGTGGCCTGAAATTGCAGTTTTATTTTCAGTCATATAAAACCACAAATCAACACAGCTTAACCATACTGTATGCTCAACAGCCTTAACTCTACTCCTTTCACCTGCAAATCACTCACATTTTACATTTATCACTTAGGCTAAACATGACCACTGTAAATGAATATTCAGCACCGTGTAATGCTGCAGTAAAACCTCTGAACTATCTCCAACACAGCAGAGAACCATGTCACAGTCACCATGAGGGTGGTGAGACAGGTTGCCCAGAGAGGTGCTGGAAGCCCCAGCCCTGGAAGTTTCTAAGGCCAGGCTGGACAGGGCTCTGAGCAACCTGATCTAGTGGGAGGGGGTTGGAAATGGATGATCTTTTAAGGTCCCTTCCAACCCTCAAAATCCTATGCTTCTATGATTACCTTTCCTGACACACCAAGTTTATTAAAAGTTACATTTATCTCACAGTATAAACTGTATCTAAGAAACAGTTTACAGTAATACTTTTACAAATTACAACCTTTTGATTGTTTTAGTGGTGGTTGTACTGAAAACAATACTGCACTTCCAGAAAAACAGAAAGAACAACCCAGTAACACCCTCTCATTCCAGTGCAGTCTGGCTGAGGATTTGTTTCCCTTAGAAACATAATGTGTTCATACCCGCTGATAATATTCCATCAAATTAGCAAACTTCAAATGAGAAACTGTGGTCATGTAAGTACAGACACAAGGTGGACTTCATGTGCCATGTCTTTAGCAGCATCAGACATCTAACAAGTGTAAAGCCCAAGCTGCACACACCCAAGCTGTACTCACCAGATCATCTTTAGTTTGCTGAACACATTCCAGCTGAGTGCGCAGCTCTCTTTCGCTGTAAGAAAGCTTATCCAACTGGCTCTGTAAGGAATTGTTTTCAGACTGAAGCTGTGCATTCTTACTGGTTAATTTTTCAGTGAATATCAATAGCTCAGATTCTCTTTTCCGACTACCTTCAATGTCCTTCTGGAGATCAGCAATGAGAGAGCTGAAACCATCTGCTTCTTCCTTTAAAGCACTGATTTCTTGTTCGTCTCTGTCAAAACAATTGTATCTAATATTATTAGAGATAAGCTGAGCTTAAAGTTATGACACCTTACTAAAATAGAAGCATTCAGGTCAAGATCAAATAAGGCAGAGCAAACAAATTAACAACCCTGGGGCATCTGTTATGTCATTGGATAGTTTTAAATGCCAAGGGAGTTTGCAGATTCCATTTCATGACATGTTGCAGTGCTGAAATGACAGGTATCTGTACCCACAGAAGGATTTTACTGTCATTAGCTCCCCCAAGGAAGACCATCCCTCTGTATTCAACTTCCTGAGCTGCAGAATAGGGTATAAACAAAAAATCCCAAAACCAGATCCTGCAAATTCAACATCAGTGGTCATTCCCTAAGAGGACTTGTCTTAAAGAGATGAGGAAATAGCCCAGTTTTGAACATTTCCAAGACAGCAATACAATAACTTTTGAAACATCCTTACCCAAGTGGTGCAGCTCCAATTCACAGGACCCATCTTACTCCACTATCCCCCCTGCCAGTCCTTTACAAAGAATGTTCTTGTTTCTACTGAAGCACTCCTATTAGGAGACTTTTGATCTACCACCTATAAACCATTTGAGTGAGAAATGCCATATCTTCAGTTATGATCAACATTATAGAGGAAGTGACAGAAATGCCAAAATTAAATAGCTGTTAAAATGTTACAGGTTAAGAATGCCTCTTCTCACTTGTTCTTGCTATATTATTTCATTAATTTTTCAATCACTGAATTTTCTACACTTTCTAAAACCCTACCTGCCAACATCAGCAGGAAAACTCTCACCCCTATTTCTTGCAGGGAGTGTTTTTATTAAAATTTTAAAATAAAACTGAAGTTATACAAAGCAAGGGCACACATCTCATTGAATTCTCTGTCAGACAAGTGCAACCACCAGGAGGCTCAATTCACTCTAAACCAACAACCCCATATCTATGTTTCTTTGAGTAGAAGTGAGACTTGGGATTAATGATCCAAATCATTAATCATTGTGAAAATTACCTATAATTTTGTAAAACTAAGTAACTGAATTCTACTAAAACTCCATTACTACAAATTCCATGCTTCCAGCATGAGGTTCCTGTGGTCAATGACAACAGAAGTTATCTAGCAGTACACTGCCAAAGGATAACACCTCCTACAGAGTATGCCAGAAAGCAAGCACTACTTATTCCAATAATGAAAGAGGTAAGAATTAGATTTATCAGTCTTCTCTTGTCAGAGATCACCTAGGTTGTCTACAGTACTAGTAATATTGACTTAGATTAGAAAAACTCTTAAATTAGGACAGGGATTCTTCAAATTACAATACAATTTAAAGTGCTGATGATTTCATTTTAAAAAAATCTTTCCACATCCCAGACATCTTTTGAATCATTCCTCCAAGTGCAGAGCTGTACCTCTGATGTTGATCCTGCAGACGATCTACAGTTTTGACTCTGTCCAGCAAATTCTGAATTTCAGTTTTCTGTCTATTAATTATTTCTTTATACTTGGATAACTCATCTTCTGTTCTTAAACGCTCATCTTCTAGACACTTTACCTAAATAGAAAAAAAAAATAATCAGAAAATATTTATTCTCCCTAATTTCAGATCTGAATGATTCTGATCAAATGTCTAGAATACTGTACAAAGCTCCTGTTATTTTTTGGTGATTCCAAGAAGCTTAGAACAACATTCCAAATATCTGAGATGAAATAATCAGAAAAATAAACAGGAAAATAATGGAAAAACCCCCTCTCCCCCCTCCAAAAAAATTAAAAAAATAAATAAATCAACCAACCATAACTCTATTAGTTTTACCCAAAGTTTCAGACTTATCAATCTAATGGAGCAGGATTCAAAGACATCATCTTTGCCAGTTATCAATCTTCCTTCCTTTTTCTAAGGTCCTATTGAGCTAAAACACCACTATAATCTATGGCCAGATCAGAAGATATGATGGCTACCATATCCTTCTTAACAAAGATAACATGTATGACCTCTACAAAACCAGCTTCACAGGCAGGAGAAGTTTACAAGTATCATTTTCTAAAGTTACTAAATTTACAAGATGTTTACTAAAATGTCTCTCACAAGTTTTCAGTCCAGTGAGGTGCACAGTATGAAACAAAACCTTGTTGTACTATGGATCAGTGGATACTCCCTAAGGCAGCCCAGAATCAGTTACATATCCCTTCCAGACTCATGCCAGCCAGTTGCTAATCAAACTGACTGCACTGACTCAATACAATTAACAGATGGAATAAAGTCTTGTTCCAGAACCCAACCTCATGCCTTCAGCCTCACTGCAATCCATAGCACACTTTACCTTTGTTCTCAGTGTTCGAAGTTCATCCATTCCTTCTTTAAATGTTCTCTTCAAGTCTTCCAGTTCTTTTATTTTTGCATGATGCACCTTTTAAAGAGTGAAAAGCTCCTTGAGAAATGTAAATACAGTAGCACCTCCTGGGATATCAAAAAAATTTAGGCCAATGCAGGCCACTACAACAGCTGACAGGGCTTAAGGCAGAACAGGTATCCAAAAACATTTGCTTTACTTAATCAAAAAGAAAAGCAAAGCCTAAAAGCTGCTTTATTCTCAGCAGAACTGAGAACAAAAGTGAGATTACACACTCCAGTTTCAGGTGTACAGATCTAAACCACAACAGCCCCTGGGAAAAGTTCCAGGCACACTGGAGATGGCATATACACATATAAGCTGGGAACAGGTGCTGAGTCATGAATTAGCTCTGGGGCTAGAAAATATTCACACAGGCCAGAGGCTGTACCCTGCCTCTTCTTGCTATATAGCACAGCAAAATGCTAGTCAGAGAAACACCTGCCTACCAGCTAATCTGTGCTCCTAATTATAGCAACATTCATGTTTAGACATGAAAGAGCAGTTTCTTCCTCCTGGTTATATTATCCACATAACTTTAATTTTTATAAGTGCATCCACAGTAATAGCTAAAAACATCCTCCAAAAAGCAGGGCTGAATGCAGACACTTGGGCTGTGGTATTAGGTAAAAAAGAAAAATGTCTGGCAAAAATTGTAAGCAGCTTAAACTAAGACTCTCAAAATTAAAAACTCACGGCATTTTTAACTCCTAAGTTGACACCTGTACTGTCTCCACACACCCCAGATTTACCTCCAGGTGATCAGACTTCTCCTGAATTTGTTTCTCTAGTTCTCCTTTAGTTACTCTGAGTTTTGCATCCAATTCATTCGATTTAATTTCTTCTGACTCCTAAAATGATTGAAGAGAAGAACAGTTTCAGAGTTTTAGGTTCCCCATTCCAGTTTTATAAACATACAGACAGCTTTCCACATGGCTGAGTCTCTTTTCTGAACATGCCAAGAATGATCCCCACACCACGTGCCAATCAAGACAAGGATCTTCCCTTTTATTTAACAACTTTCCCAGTACAGAAGTCAGTGACTGTTCATCTCAGCTTTGTAGCTTGCACAGGATAAAGATAGAAAGGGAGGAAAAACAAGATGCTAAATGCTAGTTCCTCCTCCTGAGAAAGTGTGCCTACTTGATAGGTTTTTATCATTTCTTGACAGTTTTTCCTTATCTGGTCTGCTTCTTCTTTTGCTTCAGTTAATTTTGTTGTTGCATCTTTCAGTCGTTCTTTGGTTTCCTATAAAAAAACATTTATAAAATATGGGTTAAACCTATTCATCTAACTTATTCTGGGAAAAGTATTTCTCATAATAAAGTTTCCTATTTCAGGCTTGAATGAATTAACAAGAACATAAAATGCCCAAAATTATTTTTCTTTTTGTTTCTATTAAGCTATTATTTCATGCAATTTTCTTTGTTCCAACATTGAAAGTGCAACAAAAGGATCTCTTGGTCATACACCATGTGCATTTTCAGATGACAGATTTAAATCCATCACTTAAAATTTAAATTAGAAAAGGCAGTTAATTCATTTAAAAAAAAAAAAAAAAAAAAGTCATCACCAGATTTGACAGAATCCCCTCCATACTCCCTCCCCTCATACTCTTTCAACATTTGCATTTTTATATCATTAAGAGCTCTGTTCTAACTTTTGCTGCAGGTATCCATATTAAACAAAGACAGTTTAGAATTAGATTTAAGTATGATATAAAAAGTCAACAGCGTGGCAATTATATACCTGACTGCACTTTCATGTCATGGTACTGTGTACCACTTCACTAACCTTGTGTGAATCCATTTCTGTTTTCAATTTGTTCTGAGCCCATTTTACTTTGATAATATGAGAATTGATTTCTTCTTTCAATTTTTCTATTTCTCTGTTGAGTCGAGTGGCTTCACCATCCTAAGAAGATTTCATAATTTTATTTTATAGATTTAAATCATCCAGTACTTCTACAACCAGGCTCCTACCCAAGTGTCAAAGCAGTTGTGATTATTTTCTTAGTGCCTGTATTTTGCAAACAGCATGCACAGACTTGAGAGTGCTCAATAATGCTTTAGCCCACAATCCAGAAAAAATCCAACAAATTACCAGCATTCTGATTTGATAAGCAAGGTAAGGTTGCATTACTCTAACTACACATTAATGTTACATATCTATTAAAAGGCCAAGCAGAGTCTAGAGTTCTGATCTAATGTAAGAATCTTCTGGGTAATTTGCACAGTCCTCTTTTTGCTTTTGGGTTGTTTTGTGGTTTTTTTTGGCAAAAAGATAAGGAAACACAGGTTCAAAGTGATAGGGTCATGTATTATAAAAGGCTACAGCTAAAAACTGTCATATCAGTGGAATAGTATAGCAGGTGTAGCAGGTGCCTGTAGCAGGTGTAGCTACAGTGAGCACTGACAGCAAAATGTCTGCACATCAATGCCAAGAAAGTATGCTAATACAAGCACATTGTTGGCATAACCTTCTACACCACTTATCCACAAACCACTGCATTAAGCCAAATTTCCAAACTGTGTTTCTGAAGTAATAGGTTCACCTTACCAAAAAAGCTTAAAGCAGCACTGTAAAAGGGCCCTACAATTCCTGTAAGGCTCTAGTGTAATCCTCCTGAGCTATAAAGTTAAGCTTTGTTTAGGAAACCTGAAGTCATGCTCCCACTTCCTATTCAGTAAGAGAGGATGATGAGGTAATGTTTTGTTTCAGCAGCATAATTTTTAGGACTTCTATTAATTTGTATTTTTCTGATCCTCCTGTTCTTGTAAACTGAGTGTAGTACAAATGCTTACAAGAACCCCGAGTCAAAGTTTGAACAACATTAATTTGTCAATTTTTGGATCCTTCATATGAAATAGAATTCTGGAGCACAATATAGAAAAAAGACCTGGATAATCTAAGGAGCTGGTAGGAGTCGCCTGCTGGCTTCTAAAAAAAAATGGCAACATTTCAGAAAAGTACTATTTCTTTACTTTTAGTACTACAAAAAAGAAAATTAAGTGAGAACACAGAAAACTAGCAAAAACGACTCCAAGGCTTTAATGCCAGTATAACCTTAAAAAAAAAATCCCAAGAAGCTAGAAATACCCTCAAAATCCAGACATCGGCAACAAGCAGACTTTTCAAGTCTGTCAAAAAAAGCCCCTCAGGTTTCATAAACTCCTATTCAGAGAAATATGCAAAGGAGCTTCAAAAAGATGACTGAAAACTCAGTAACTTCTTCCCCTTCCCTTGAAGGAAAGGGGTTTTCACAGCTACAAAGCAAAACCAAACGAAAACATATTTTTTTCACCAAGTACAACAGCAAATAAGGTTGTTCTGATAATGCTTTTAATCATTCACTCAAGTCATACAACATTGCTTTGAGCACCTTAGTTTCATAGAGCTGGTGCAATCTTCCTTTTTCCTGAGAAAGCTGCTTGATTTTATTAGTATGCTTTTCAATTTCTTTGTTTGCATCTCTCACTCTTCTCTCAAGAATCTCTTTTTCCTTTCGAAGGTCAAGTGACTCCTTCTCCCCTCGGACATATTTCATCACCATCGTTTCCTTTTCATGGCGTGCTTCTTCACATTTCTTGTTTGCCTTGAAAAATATTTAAAAAGAGTGAATCAACCTTGAATTTCATAATTAGCTTGTGCACATGACTACTGGGTATTTGCAGTACTGCACAGTACAGTATCACAAAGACAATGTTACATCCCCTGTAAGTCCTGGAACTACTCGTACTTCTTAACAGTAAATATACATCTAAGAAGCTGCAGCTTCACAGTTGGACATTTTAAATGAGTTATCAATACATTTGTAATATAATTTCTTGTTTCAGAAGAAGTGTATATGGCTAGTTTTAGCAATAAAATAATTTTGATAATACTCAGCACCATTCCTCTATCTTCCCTCATCCACACACCAACTGCACAATCTCTAGCCACTGGCTGACTTTTTCAGTGGCTAATTTTTAAAGTTTACCCCCCAGACCTAACAAATTTTACTTCAAGTAAAAAAAATCCTAATCATATGCTGGGTTCCAGAATTCATACAATAGAGAAATACTTGGCACAACATGGTAAAAATAAAAAGAAAAAATAACCTCAGCTTTAGGTTAGGTAATAGATGGGACAAAATGAGAGTTTAGTTCTGGAGCTGAAAAAATAATAATTTTCTGACAGCCTGTTGGAAAAAAGCTGCCAGCTTTTACCCCTTTTTCGAGCCATGATCAGCTTATAGGAAGGAAAATGAGATTTCCTTGAAGGCTGAATTCCATAAATACAAACACACACATTAAAGAGAGTTATCAGACACTATAGAATGTTAACAGCTATTTAGAAATTCACCGATGCCAGTTATTAAAAATGTACATATAACTACATACTTACTAGTTCCAATTTTGAAGTATTTTGCTCTACCTAGCAATCTAACAACCAAGGCTGCATGTTTCCCACAAGAACCAAGTTTGTTCAATAATTAAAGGTTTCCATATTACCTGTTCCATTCGAAAGGCCATTTCTTTATGCAACTGCTGAATAGCATTTTTGGCTGCTGCATCTTGAGTTAAAAGTTTGTCTTTACTAGCTTTCACTTCTTTATTAAGCTCTTCCATTCTTGCTTCCAGCTAAAAGGCAACATTATGGTATAATTATAGGGAAAACAAGACTTTGAACATGTTTCCTACAGGCAGGAGCATTTCACAACATTAGATATTTTAACAGATATTTTCATATATTTTACACTTGCCAAGCTGCAACCATCCTTACCAACATCTAGCTTGGCATTAGAGTACAGGCATGAAAGATGACAATTCTCATCTTCAGTGAGATTGAAGATGCATCAAATCAAGTACAACACGAGGTATAGTAATTCACTACACAAAAAATTATAGATTGACAGCAAATGCTGAGATGCTAGAGCAGAGCTGTCTGCTCACTCAAGTTGTTTCACCTTCCAACCTTTTGTTGCTATCCCTGTGCCATATCCTTCACCGTGCCAACAAAGCAGTCATGCATCCAGAGTGAACTGGATTAGGAATTAATTCATTGAAAAATAACTGAGCAAATAAAGAGGTGCTTAATCATTGTGCTGGCACTTTTTTTAGCCGCCTAGTGAACCAAGTCAGAGACCTGATCCAGATGAAGAATAATGACCAATGTCCAACTGGAATATTTCCCAGAGGGTGTATTCACTGCACAGTCATGCAAGTTCAGTAGAAGCAGCAACAGCACCAGCCACCAGCACAGGAACAAGTGGTGCCTATGTAAGCTCTAATGCTGCCCAAAGGTTGCTCAGCTTGCACCTTCATGACCATCCTCTTCTTCCAGAGGAAAGCCAATTCACCACGGGTCATTTGCTTTGGTTTGGGATGGGTAGGATATTAAGAAGTACAAAATCTCAGGGCCAGCACCTTACATTTTCATGCAATTCCAAACTGACACATAAAAGGCAAGAACAATCCAAAATACTTGCCACACAATAAATTGTTCACACACTCTTCAGCTTTGCTGAAGGAATCACTAGCCATATGAAGTAAAATTTTTATACACACAATCATGATCATACTATCTGCTTGCAGCTGTGAGTGTACCCAAGGTTTCTTAGACTTAAAAGCTGCCAGAAAACACCACATCTGCAATTGCAACATTAAAACACCCGCATCATAAATGAAAAAACTCAAATGTTTCACTGCAATGTATCTTACTCTCAACTCCAGGTGCTTACACTCCAAACCATTATTTTCTGAAATCCCCTCCAAGCACATAACACAGATCCTACTTATCTGACCAGAAAGCAATAGAAACTACCTCACAATTTATTTTTTCAGAATAGGATAAAGCAATTGCTGCATGATATAGCTTCATGAAATCATACAGTGCTGTCATGGAAATACAAAATAGATAGAACAAGTACACTGCTCATGCTGATTTATTCAGGCATATGCAATTCCAATTTGTAGTTTAAAAGTAAGATTTTTCAAATCTATTTTCAAGCACATCATGGATTTTTCAAAGATTCTTTGAAATTAACAAAGACAAAGTTTCTCCCTACATGAATACTTTCCTCTGGAATACTGCAAGCCTGACACACTGCTTTGAGAAAAGATTTCTCTCTGATGAAGATATTAACAGAGATACCTGACAACCAAAGTAGTAACCATTAACTTGACAAATAGAATTTAGTACTTTCAATGGTATGTCTTCCTGGAACTACACACCCATCCTGGAACTACACACCCATCCACTTCTACCAGCAGATGGGGTGATTAACACCAGGAGACAAAGATGATAAACTAAGAAGAAATTTGGCTTGATATAATACTCACATAAAATCTCCTTTATGACTACATACAAGAAATATTTAATCCTATTGGAATGAAAGACTGAACTTGTCATTTTCTGCAAGGTCTTCAACATACACTGTCTCCAGCAGGAAGCTAGGGTACACATTAGCTACCCTGCAAGGCAACCCATGAAATGGGAACTCCCTTGACTTTAAGAGAGAACCAGATAAGGAACACTTAATTGATCTTTAAACTAGAAAGACAGTTCATCCAAAGAGATTAAATGCTTTTATACAATGAACAATATTTCCTGGAATGGAAAAGCAGATTTATCCTCTTAAAAAGCTTAGGATAATAAGCATGGGCATTCCCCTTCCTCCTCTGTGCTATCAAGGACATAGTGTCACCAACAGCAGCAACAGTAACATCGTGTACAGGTGAGATACCATTAACCAGCACTTCTGATTTGTTATCTGTACCTGTTTAATAATGTTTAGGTGCTGCTTTTCTGTTTCTGTTCGTTTTTTCAATTCATCTTTTAAATTATCCTTTTCTGAGCAAATGTCCAAAATCAGTTCCTGATGTTTTTTATTTTCTTTAATCAATCTGTAAAGAAAAAAAAAATTAAGTACTGGTTTTTGTTGTTGATGTTCTTTATTCTTTTAATTGAGATACAGATTCTCCTCATTGATCTGCAAATTTTATTAGGAGTTACAGCCATAAACATTAATTAAATCCACAAAAGCCTTACAAACAAAGCAGAAGTATGTTGTGCATGTGAAATGTAACTCCAAACCAGGAAGCAGCATCTTCCTTGTGAGAAAAATGTTTGTTTCCAGCATTTTGGGGTTGTTATTGTCCATAATGAAGTGAAGCATTTGGTACATGTATGCTACTACAGAATCATAAATGTTAACAATCTTAAGGTCTTCCTAAGACAAGTAACTTCCAGTCAAACAGCTCTGAACACACAGGTACTGTACTCATTTCATGAACTGCTCAGAGCAACCCTAAGTTCACAACCCAGTAAGAAATGGAACACTGATTTTTAAGTCCTGAATTTGTATTTAACTACAGTGTCCATGCTCATACTCCTTAGAAAGTTCAAATTTTAAGCAACTGTTTGTTCTTTTGCAGCTCAGTTGCTTGAAGCCTCAGCTGAAGCTGACACCTACTTAGTTTGACCTTCCAGCCCAGCAATGTAAGATAGTTATACATAAAACTAAAGTTACATTGTTAGAATGGCTGGATAAACAGTCTTAAAAGTATTTAAATATTAGCAGTTTGAAGATACAGTTAGATTTATTTTAGGCCACTGTGTTTACTTTAGGCCACTAATTGCATGGGTTTGTGGGAAGCATGCACTTACCTGAACAAGATATTTAAATAACCTTTGACATACATACTTTCATCTTTAGCTCCCTCCTTTGGAAAAAAAAAAGTACCTTTAAACAAACAAGGCTTCTAAATTATAAGGAATTCAAAACCATCAGTGAAGGAGAGTTCAGTGATTCTGAAACTGTTTTTTAATCTATTAATGAATATTCCAAGACTACAAATTCTTAATTCACACAATTGCTGCTCACTGATATACCTTAGATCTGATCACAGGAGATTACTGGGCTATTACCAGAGCAACATTAAGAACTTCTGCTAATAATAAACTAATGGACAAAATCAATGTATTCCAGAATGCCCTTTGGACCAAACGTAAAATGCTCTATAGTAGTTTTATAAACTTGAGGTGAGTTCCCAAGAGTGAAAAGGGTGCAGCTGGAATAGCAGCTGACAAAAAAAAAAAAGTGACTGCAAGCATGTTTATTGGAAAACCTTTACAGGTATATATACATAATATATACATATATTTATATAAACATTTGTCTCTAAGGAAGTAACTGGTCCAGGGCTGAAAACACTGACCTGCTTTTTAGTTTACCATAAACAAGTAAAACCCAAATAACTTGTTCACTTACAATCCCCAGGAATTAAAACCATCTACACACACACCCACCACTTCAGATTCCCACTCCTCCTCCTCCATAATTACTGAATGTCAATCTATGCATTCCAAGGTTCCCTACCACCAACTGACTAAGATTTGTCAGAGGTTAAGTGGTGAGGTTCAAGAGAACACTTTCTCTACTCTACTTTTTGCTTATCTCTTCTCCCTCTGTCTAGTTCTCCTATAGCATGGTATCAGTGTGCCTTATATGAAGAGTAGGATATCCCTTTTCAGCTCTGCAAGCAGGAATAAATTTGAAGTTAGAGGCTACATTTGTTAGCAATAACATTTCCAAAGTGTTAAGAGAATATGAAACACCAAGTGGGATATCAAGAAATCAAACAAAGAAATGCCTTTTCATTAACATAATATTCTTCATGTAGTGTACTGCCTGGTAGAACTGTTAAGTCCAGTTAATTATGGCAAGATTTATAAACCATGCATTTCAAATGCAGGAAGACAATAGTTTATCCACGTATTACTTCCAACTCAAATAATCAGCAACTTCTGACAGGAGAACAAATATTACATGAAAAAAAAAAAAAAAAAAGAAGCATTTTCAAACCCATAAATTAAATGCACACAGTGGGAATTAGTAATTACAAGGGTTGATTTCTCCAAAGACATACATGGACTGAATGAATCCTGGACTATTTTTATATCACCATGACTTTTACAGTATTTAAGTAATTCTCTACATTGGCAGGCTCTTCAACTGAACAGTTGGCTGTTCAGTTCCTGCTGAATTCCACAAGAATTCAGAGATCTAGTCACACATTTTTATTTATAAATACAAAAATAAGTATAAGTAAAAATAATTTCTCACTTAAAGAACATAATTTAAAAAGCTCATTAATTGTCCTTACAAGAACTCCCAAGAGGCTACTTGTTTCTTGCCAAAATGTTGCACGCAGCTGCACTCAACATGCAAGCAAAATCATTCAGTACACAACTCCATTTGTGATGAGCATACCCAAATACTCACTTTTTAATAGTTTGTTCTTGCTCCAGGTACTTATCTTGCACACATTTTTCAAACATGGCCAAGGCTTGTTCACCCTTCCGCACACCGTTCGGGAATTCTCGCTCCTTTGAAAAATCTGTAGTGAGGAGTTCAGACTCTATTTCCTTCAGCAAATCCTCTTGGGAGGAAGCCTGATGTATGCTGGAAATAAGCTTCTTGGTGCAGTCTGTGTCGTAGGGGCTCTCCGAGTAGATTTTATCACCAGAGTTTTTCACAAAGTCAGACTCCTCCCTGAGCTCCTGTAATATTTCCATTAATGATTGTTCTGTCTGGTTACTTTTTGGAGCTTGTTGTACAAATTCTTCAATAGATATTTGTTCTGGTTTTGTGGAGTCTTCTGCCTTTATTTCAGAGGAGGGATTGGCACAGCTGTTTGCTTCTCCACTCTGCTGCTCTTGTCCTTTTGCCAGGGCCCCATTGCTGCTTACACCAGTACCTGTTGATTCCTGATCCAAGGGCAGCAACCTCGATTCCCTTTCCAAAACACCAGCATCATCTCCAGTGTAACTGATGCTTGAGCAGTCCTTCATTCCAGATGTTTTATCAGTCTTCTTGTTATCTGGGGACCTGGAAGAGGCATCATCTGACAGACTGACTGGCTCCTGTGTGCTTTGCATTTCTGATAAGTGTTCTTCCATCATCTTTCTTCAGAAATCTAGAAGAATTCACATTACACAACATATTATATTCAAAATTAAAATTAAAAGACCTTGAGAGAGGGGAAAGAAAGGCTACTGGAAAGTAAAATTCAAAGGGAAAATAATAATTACATACGTATGTGTTTTGCACAGTTGTTTTTTCCAGTACTAACTTTTAAGTAAATGCTCCAGCACAGGTTTTGCTAAAAGAAGGTTAGAAATCAAGGACATCAATGGCAAGACAACAAAAGAGCGCAGAGCTCTAGAATTAATAATTCTATGATTTAAAGTCACCAAAATTCCAAGTCATCACCTCTGAAAAACACACAGACATAAAACAATAAAAAATGACCCTTAGAGTTTTCATTTCTCTTTACAGGCAAAGCAGTAATATGCTTTGATCTACTGTTTTTTACAGCCCAGGGTGACTCCCTCATCCGGTCAGAATATCCGAGTTGTTTACTGTCACGTCCTCCTTCACCTCCCATCCAGCAGAATATGTGTTCAGCAACCTAAAGGCAGGAAGAGGCTGGGGGAGGATGGTGGGGAGGTAGATTCTCTTTTCCCATCTGCTTCCAAGCAGCCAAAATTCCTTGCTGGAAGAGCACAGATGGCCTGTGGCAGATTTGCTCTCTGAAAAAGTCACTTGCAGAGCCAACATTTGAGGAGTCTGAAAGCTCTGTAGAAAGTGTTCTTCTAGAAGGACATGAGATTGGGATCCAGATAGTCAGAACACTTACAGAAGAGCCCATGTATAATAATGCTGTTATCTTCTTTTTCAGGAATCCCACATGGCCAGTGTCTGGAAAGACTGCTGGCATTTTTAACAAGCACAAGATGCCTTTGTCATCTCTTTTCCATTAGGAGGAATTCATTGCAGCAGTCATAACTTTCAGCTGCAGCCCTATCCCCTGACACTGGATAAATTAGATTATTTAATAACAAAAATTCAATTTTGCTATTCCAACAATTATCGCAAAGGAAGCAGTAACCTTGCCATCTTACAACACCAAGCTTGTTTTCATCCTTGCTTTCCTATTTGTTTGGCTTTCTATTAACAGTGTCACACAGCCAGAGTCATTCAGCTACATCCTCTGGGCCCTGCAGACTCTGAAAGAAAACCCTCTGCACTGCCAAGCCCTGCCTTACCAACCAGCACTTAGTACTGGGGCTGACATTGCTACAACAGAGATACAAGAGTCCCATTAGGTCTGTGAGTCATTGCTACCACTAGCACCTTTTACTTCAAGGTATTAAAAAAAAAAAAAAAAAAAAAAAAAAAAGCAACCTTAGCCCAGCTGTTTCTATCAGGAAATACCAACAAAGGAAAAACTTGCCACTAGAATATAAAACCAACAATTGGGCTCCAAGGGTCAGTTAATCAGCAAGGGGAAAGAACAAGGAAAAGTGAGCCTAAGGCTGAGAGTACAAAAGGGAATGTCTGATGACTGGACAACACTCACAAGGCATCAAGTGACAATTATACATTTTTAAGTTAACAAGGAAACCACTCTTCCTTTATGGTATCAGAGCGAAAATCCTCAATGTTACAGCCTCTAAACCAGTACAAATCAATAAGAACCAGAAAGCAAATGGTAAGGAAAGACAGAGATGAGAACATTTCACACATGGTGAATGTGAGAGTTTATAAACAATGTGAAACTTTTGACTCCCCATTTTAGAAGGATTTATGCTTAGGTCAACATTGAAGCAAGCAAATCCATTCACTTGGTTTGTGCAGCCAAAACTATTGCTCTTTTGGTACCTATCTGCTTTTTGATAACTTTTGCTTGTAATGAAAGTTCACAAAGTACTACTGTTATTCTGAACTAAAACAAACAAAAGGAACAACCCCCACTGATGATCTCAATCTGCAAGAGAAGAGAAATAATCTAATGGCAAGAAAAAGCATTCAGTTTCATAGTAGCAGAACACACTAGTTCTTACTTAATTAAAAAAACGTTAAAATAATGTTTTCAGGCTGGTGCTCTTAACACAGTCAATAATCATTAGATAATTTGCCAATTATGCAGTTTAGAGAAATTCTCTTCTAGTACCTGTTCCCCCTGTCACAGGTAGCTTTTAATCCACCCACCCACTATAGCCCTCTGAGCCTATATTACTATAAAGCTCAGATACAAATTTCTTCTTTAGTGGTTACCCTTATCTAAATTCTTGCTGACAGTTTATCTGGAATGATCAAAGGAGGACTTTTTGGCTCATTTTTAGCCTTTTCTACGCTATGTTCTAAAGATTTATAAAACCCAGAAATGTTTAATGTATAACTGCCCAGCTGCTGCAGCTCACCACTCCCACATGAAAAAGAAGTAAAATCAGATATGTTGATACCCAGTATCTCCAGTCCATTCCTCAAACTGGATGGTATTTCTCTTCATGTGAAAGCAACAGATGAAAAATATAGCCCTGTTAAGACAGCACAATGGGAAGGATATTAAGTTTTTGTGTTACTGTGTGACTTATTTCTGTAAGTAACACTGTGAATTAGAATTAGAAAGATTAATCTATGTGGAAGCAGAAATACAATTATTTCCATAACTCAATTAGTTGCAGAGCACTAAAATGCCACCACCACCATACCCATGAAATCTTACACTTAGTATCAATCATACAAAACCTACGCTTTATTTATCAAATGCATGGGGAATTTGAATAGTGACTCTACAAATCAGTTAAAGCATAAAAAGTAAATTATGGTGATTCAGTGTTCCCTGCAGACCCACTCTGATTTTCAGTGGAACTCAGAATATAATTTACCACATTAAGAATGTTCACAGCCTTCACGATTCCAATACATTGGATTTTATCTCTATCTGCCCAAGCCCATATGAATCTGTTCACAACCTGAACAGATTTCTGCTCCTGCTGCTGGATAGTGTTATTTTTCATAGTCTAACTTTTAAAACACAAATAAAAATTAAAAATCCATCATAGGATTACATTTTATCTTGACATCAGAAATACCTAGACAAAGAAACCATGTGGAGCAACTGTCAAGGCAAGTTCATATTCAAGTGTCTCTTGATAACTTGAAAGTTTGTTGTGCCTACCTAACCAAACGTAGCAGATCCTTCATAAGGCCTGCAACAGAAAACTAAAGGCTCCTGCTTTGTAAACAAAAGTGTTAGTGTGAAAGTAGCTTAAAACAATCAACACTGCCATCCTAGCAGTAGCTAGCTGAAATGAAACATGCCAGTATTTGACTGTTTCCCATCAAGCATACAAACACAGCAAGTCCCAGATAGGTATCTGACAACATCACCATGTCCTTACAGGTTTCATAGCCATCTTCTATTATCTTACCCATCCTTATAAGTGACTGTCCCAAAATCAGGGAAGTTATAAAGTTATGGGATCACTCCTACAAAACACTGCACTAAGAAAATGAAATAGCTCAGTGTCTTTTATGATGGCTTCAGAAAGCATCAAAAGCAATCCTTAAAGGCAAATCAAGCAGATCAACTGCTCTCTGTAACAATACCTTGCATAATGCCTCCAACAAGTAAATCATGGTTGTTTGGCATACAGTACCTGGGGTGACAGCAAAGTGCCAGGTGTGCACTGCCTGACCTCTCACAGTGTTGCTAAGCTTCTACCTTCAACCATTTGCTCTGCTCCTCTGAGCTGATCATCATCTGCATAGCATGACAAAAGCTTCACCCTCCCCAAGTCCTCTTTGTCTCACCCTCACAGTGTATGTCCCTGTGCCACAGGAGAATGTTATCACTCCCAAATCAACTTAAAATGCCCAGGGTAAGAACTTCTCAGAGTACCATTTTGAGATTAGCCCAGCCCAAGCTTGTATCCCTGCATACCTTGAATAACAAGCCACTTGTGAAACTCACATACCTAGTGTGGCATATGCAAAGCTCTCTGTCACTTGCTTATAACACTTCCCTGTAGCTGTGACAGGACTCCCAACCCCCATACAACTGGTTTGACCAGTCCTCCTCCTCTGTTTTACAGCTCACAATTATTTTGACACTTCTAAGACACCTTTCCCAAGTTCTTGCTTCTATTCTAAAGCTAAGGAGACCCCGCTCTGTGTTTCCCCACACTACAGTGATACAAAGCAAGTGGAAATAAATCACTGCAAACCTGGTGGTGATGCAGGTAGCAAGGAGGGAGGAACACAAGCCCAGCTCAGCCAAGCTTCCACTACAGTAATAAAGGGCCCACTTTGCTCAAGCAAACTATAACACCTCTGCATCTACAAACAACAGAATACAGACAAGTTGTACCTTCCAAAAGGAAGATTCTGTTTTGTTCTGTTTTTTAAAACAAACAAACAAACCACAGACACTCTTTCTCATCATAGAGTGTTCTTCAAAGAAGCAACAAGCAAGCATACTTACCATCATCATCATCTTGTGCTCTTCACAACATTTAAGTTTAAATCTGCATCACTGCACGTTGTGTCCATTTGAAATAATTCATTAGTGCTTGGACACACAATATTAAATGCCACAGGACACAATATTAAATGCTAATACTGGCAAGGGTTGCAACCATCTCTCATACTACTGTAACTGAGATGTGCTTATCTGCTCAGTTGCTGACAGCACAACCCTCTGCAGGCAGGAGCAGGGAGTGGAGAGGCTGCCAATGCAAGGAGTGCAGAGCACTCCAACTTTTCAAGGCAGAAACATCTCATGAGTAAAGGAAAGCAAAGACTCAGGAAATGATATATTTTTCATTCACAACTCTAGAAGACAGATTACAAACAAAAAATATTTCAAGCAACACCTACACAGAACAACCATACTAACTTCTCTGTTCAACTTTATTGGAAAAACACTGAAAATTTAAGAACTCTCTACTTTTCTGTATTAGCAGATAGCTAAGACCTACCATTTTTACATAAAAAATGTAAACCCTTTCTCCCTTCCTTTCTTTTCTTTCCCCTTTTTCTGCCCACTGATTTAAAGTGAAAGGAAATATTGCATTAAATATGGCAGACAGAGAGTAAAGGAAAAAAGGGGTATAAAAAATTGTTGCTTTCCATTCATGCTTCATCAGTAAATTCTCAATTCAGTGTCCATTCACAGGCATGGAAAAACAAAAAAACATTTCTCTAACATGGAATCCACCCCTTTCTTCTGCTGAAAAGTACACTCTTGATTTTTACAAAACCTGTGGACACCCTCATCTTTTGGCTGCTCTCCAAGTTACCCACCATACCAGCTGAAAATCTTCCCCCCTATTCCAGTACTAATTCCCAGCCACTACAAGGTAATTTACAGTGACAGCAATTCTCTGTATGTTTCCTACAGTCTGCATGGATCTAATTATGAATACAACCTTTGCCAGCTCCAGACTGCTGTTCTGTTAGCACAGGCAGGCACTGAGAGTCTGGTACATTTCAATTCAATATTATGACATTTGAAATGGCTTGTCTTTTCAATCTTATGGAGGACAAACTTGATTCTTTTAAATCCTTGACTACAAAGGACTTTCCTAAGCAGATGTGCTATTAATGCTAGCATTTAATTTCATAAAATAGATAGCTTGACCCAAACTATTAATACTTATGTTGAACACAGTCACGAAGGAAATTACTTTGCTTCAGCCACTTTCAAAATACATATGACAACTAAAGAAACATATTTAATGACAACTATAGGAAGGGTTTTCTGAGGTGTGGTTGCCTAGAAGAATTCAGTAACAAAGAAAAAAAAAGAAAGCGTGTGCCTTGTCACCTAGTAACTATCACAACAGGGCCCTCTTACAATAAACAAATCAAAGAATTAGAGAAATGTGTGCTGGGTTGGGCAGACAGTCAAGGTCCTGAGGAAAAAAAAAAATCACTGCTCTAAGAAAATATATTTATATTTACAAAGCTTATGTATACTGTAGAGAAATGGACAAAAAGGGAAGGAGGAACTAATGTTTCACAGGTGTGTGAATATTAAAATTTTTCAAAGCAGAGAAAAAATTTTTTTTATATCCATCACAGCAGAGTACTCAAATTTCCTTTAAGTAACAAACTTAAGTCTCAAAAAGACCCAAAGCTGCAATATAGAGAATTTGAAGAGTATATGGGGGACAGGGAAAGGAGTGATGAAGTGCTCCATGAGCAGGTGATCCCAAGAGTCAGCAGGGTCCTAAGTACCATGACCAGGCCAGGTAAGCAGCTTGGTGACAGGAAAATCTGGTGAAACCAACACAGGCAGCCCAAGTTCCCTAAGTCCCTACCACTCCTACATGGATGCACCTCAGCACACATCTGGTTACACTGCTACTGCAACCTGTGCTGTAAACTTGTGAAGGAAACATTGCATACCTTTAAACAAAATCCCCATGTTTATATTAAAAAAACCTAGAAAAAGGAATCTCTTCAAGTGCACTATAATACTCACTAACCTTCCATATTGATTCTGCTTTCTGAATTCACACAAATTCAAGTAAATCTTCCTTTATCTCCTCTACTGTGCAATTCAGGTTTAGTGTGCAGCTTGTTTTGTCAGTTCCTGGAGAAGGGATATGCATGTCTTTTGGCCAGCTTCTAATCAGCTCAATTAGGAAAGGGCATCACTCTCAAGACCCTCAGCTTGCCCCATGAAAGAAGATCACTACTTCTTTCCCTTAGTACTAGACCAGAAGGTTTGGGCAGTTCTACAGAACTCAATAACCAGCTGTCCACTACAGGTACTGTGTTACTGTTCTCTATGCCAGATTCTCATTTATTTTACAAACATCTCTCCTCCTCTGCATCCCCAACTCAGCCAAAACCCACTAATTGTATCTCTGGGTTTATACAGTGTTGGGTTGGGTTGGGTTTTTTTTTTTTGCTAGCAGATCCCAAAATTGTGAGAGCAAGTGAGGAAAGAACAGCTTCATTTTGAAATTAGAGGTGCCAGATACAGACACTTAGGAATCATTCCAGTTTTATCAAAGCTGAATTTAGGAAAGTGGATGTACAGCTTGTCTACATATTTAGAAAATTATGGGGTTTATTCCTGTATAACTCAGGTGCTAGATGAGCAGAAAACTCTATACCCTGGTTAAAGCAGCTATAAATGCAATTTTTTCACCTGCAAGTCTCAAGACAAAAAAGCAAACACCAAAGCACCTGAAAATAAAGCTGGTCTATGCAAATACTAGAAAGTGTTTTCCCTGTTTTCAGTACTCCAGGCTTTCTAATAGGCTTTTTTCCAAACATCAAGTGGTCTGTCCATCGTTATATCTAAAGGTAGAAATACTATCAACTTAATCGTGCAACCTTTCAAAGCTGATCCAATAATAAAAATAATAACTAAAAAAAACCAAGACACATACACACTAACAGGTAATCCTAGAACTGGGGAGCTCTGTAAGACAGACTTTTTAAAAATGACAAACATTAGCCTCATGGCATGACAGCTGCCAAAAAACCCATTGATTTTTACTTTTTTTCTGAATCACCCAATGGTAAATGCAGTCATATAAATTTCCACGAGGAAATGTCACACATTTCACAGTTATTTTAAAGATTCACACCTACACCTCAAGTCACACTGTAGTATATTTTCCTATTACTCCAGCCCCCAACTACCAACGTAAGGTCTCAGCAACACAACCAGGCACACCTACAGGCACACACTGCTCTCCTGGACTCAACTACAACTGAAACTTCCATTAAATGTCTTCACACCACTCATGCCTTGACCTGAAAAGCACTGAGCCCCAGGAGCTGCCCTTCCTTAGCAAATGTGCAACTTGGGGATGAGCTGGAACTTCAGCTCTTTTTGCTAGGCTGGAATCTAACATTTACTTTGCCTGGAACTGAGAACTGTCTTCTAATCCAGCAACACTGAGCAGTGTGTGTCACTATGTGCCTTTTTCCCCCAACATGATTTATATAAATTCACATAGAAAAAGATCAGCAATGCCCTAAATCTATCCTGAGATAGCAGATTTACATTCATCCCTTGGAAATTGTGAGTCAATAGTAATTGTAATTTGAAAAAGCGGTAATATGACATTACAGTGTACATGCAAATGCATAATCAATACTTATTCCACCATTTAAACAACTCTGCCTCCTATTCACTCATATTAAGCACATGTGATATTAAATTCCAACCCACAGATTGATTTTTACTAGTGGTTCATTACATTCAAGCACAGTAACAACTCAGAAGCATCCCTCTTCATGTAAGCAGCTGCTAAAACTCATGAAACAAAGACAAATAGGTAACTTTAACAAAATCACATTTATCACACCTCACTCACATTATTATTTTTCAATACTGCCTTGTCTCTTCCCCTAATCACTGCAGTATCCACTAAAGGCTCTGGTGAAGAGATTTTTTTTTTATATTGCTTGTGTTTCAACACATGCATCTATGAAAGGAAATGACAAATGACTGAAGCATCATTTCAACAGCCCAGTTACAGACCCACCCCCCTCTTACAGGTTCCCAAGCAACAAAAGGCAAGAGTCCAAGTGATTTAGCCAGTCTTCAATTGCAAATTCAAGTGTTAACATAAGATGAAATAGAGTTCAGTGTTACACTGGAGATGGACTTTGTTTCAAAGAGTCTATAGATGAGAATGATAATGATTTTTAGAATTTTCTTGAAAAGTCACACACATATGAAGCAACCAATAAGCAAAGGAAGACTTAAAGAAGTTATTACCCAAAAAAGCTTCACAAATCCCATAGCATTTATTAGGAAGACCATAATTTATTTGCCTGAATGGTCTTTTCCACACAAGCCTACTCCTCTCATACTACAAAATATTGTATTAGAAATATAATCTTAGAAGCATTTCAATGTAATAATGAATATTTTCTATTATCTTTAAACATTATCCTAAGACATCCATATTATCCTAAGTCAGAGACATTAAAGTAATCATTAATAACCAAACAACTTTAGAAACAATGGAGCTATCATTTCATTTCAATTCAGGTTTCATTCCCAGCCTATTACACTAGGTAATACATGAAGCTGTCAATAGCTTACATGCTATCAAATGTACAATGACACTCCAACAAGACTGCTAAAGATATAATTGATTTTGGGGTATGACAACAATGTTTTCATCTTACAGTTATGTTATTGATTGTAAAAAGTGCTCTTTAAGCACTTTTCACAACTTTGCTAGATAATAATCATTATTTGAGCAAACTAAAATGCTTTTCCAAGTCAGTCCAAATCTATCATTGCACCAAAATTCTTGCTAACATTTTTATATAACACAACAAATAAAATGGAAGAGAAATCTTGAATTGTGTAGCAGTTTGCTGTAGTGCAATCCTAATAATATTTTCACTTAAACTAGTATGAACAGACTGGATACAACTTTCTACTTCACTTGGGTGATGCTTTTTTGTTTTTTTTCTAAAGCCAAATATCCTCAATTAGTCTACTGCTCACCACAATGACTCACAAAACAAACTTTCCTCTTGTTTCCAATTAATGCCCAACTTATCTGTGTTTTGTACAACATCTTTGGTAAGATCTCCATCACAAATGGCTTTCCCGGACTAAGCACTGTGTCACCAGGTAACACTGCAAAAGAGGGAAACTCAAATCATAAGAGGTAATTCTGTTTGCAACTGAAGTTTATAAAGAAGTGAGGATTCATCTAAAGAAGTCATGCTCTACATGACAAGATACAAAAAGTAGCTCTACTGCTCACGAGCTCTGTGGAGGAACAAATCAAAGTTTTAAACTAAATTGAAAGGGTCTGAGGTAGAAAGGTCCATTAAGCCAGGTATTTCACGTATTTTAATGTAAGGACTATTTGAAATGCATTTAGTTTCATCTCCACATCAGAGCAGAAAGCCACCCAACTTTGGAACTGATGAAAAACAGTAAAAGGAGATTAACTGGGTGGAAAAGCATCAAAATACTTAAGAAAAGTCATAACAAGAATAGTTTAAGAGAGGAAGTTCATTATTACTGTCTGTATTCCATACAAAGCAGATAAAGGGTGGTCATAAGGTCTAACACTGTTGGCTTTCCCATATTTACATATCATACATATAGTAAACAAAAGAAACATGCTTGAGTCCCACCTATGCTAGCTCTCCCAATATTAATACACTTTTGACCAAGACTGAATACAAGATAATGCTCTTATTCAGTTAAAAGATTATTGGAATATCACCTAGTACTAGCAAGAAGCAAGATGCAACACAATGTGGTCTCACCTACACAGAAAAACTACAGGATTTCAGTGCAGACAGCACTACTGTGACTCAGTGCAGGTACTAAAGCTGTCCATGTACTGGGCCACTAAGCCTGCAGCCCAGACATGACCACAGCTTCCTGACTCAGCTCAAATAAAGGCTTGCTTTGATGAACATGCTTGAATAGAGGGGAGGGGAGCTGTGTATACACAGTGTGTAATCTTACAATTTCCTTGCTTTTATTAGTTTAATACTTAATTATCTTTCTCTTTTTTAATCTCACTTTATGTAAACACAGATTGCACAGCCCCTTGCTGGTGCCAAGGTGCAAAGCTCAGCACCTGAATCAATTCTTTTAACGTTATCAAGCACTGTAAAAGACAAGATTTACTCCAAGTTTATCTTTGCTTTCCTCTGCTCGTCACAAGTTAGATAGTTAACACTGTGTGAAATCCACCAAGGCATCAATAGTTTTTCTATTGATCTCATGTAAGTGGTTAATATTATGGTCACATTAACTGTACCTATGGAGCGAAGTAACAACCCAACTCCAAAATAAAGTTCATCAGTTAACATTTAACAAGTGGGATAGGGTTTGTTCCCATCACAAGACTAGTCATGGGGTACATCTTGAGAGTATCAGGAGAAAACATTATACTAGCAACACAGACTTGTAATCTTGTGTTAGTACAGTGCCTTCAGCACAGAACAATTCTTACTCTTCTAAGTGAAGACAGTCTGTCCTGCAGCAGCAGTGCTACTGTAACCTTTAGCATCATGCCTTTAGCTCTGCTTATGACAAGGCTAGTACCAGCTGGTTAGTCAGAGTTATTCTGTTTGTACTCATGTTCTGACATTGAGAACATCACCTGTGCAAAGAAGAATCCTCAAAGGGAGAGAAAGAAACCAAGGTTATGCAGGAGCTCACAACCTGGACAAAGCATACATTCTATAACAGATAATTTCCACCTATACCTGAGTCATAACTCTGGTTCACACTTAGAGCACTAGCAGACCTTCCTACAGGGCTGCACTGTCATGGTATTGCTAAGATATTTTTCTTAGCACATCTGGCATTGAAGATGCCAGCATTTTCAAATGCTGCTTCCAGAACATGCAACAGGGATGTAAAATTCCAACCACGGCATTACTGTCTGCATACTGAACAACACCATTCATGAAGATGGTGAGGCTCTACTGTTCCCAAACCTGATTTACCTTCAGAGTTTCTCCAGTATTCCAGGAAACAAACAAGCAAAACACTTCAGTCCTTTAAGAATCTGAATGAGTCTGTAAGCTCTACAGGAGACTGATTTCTGGCAATTTATATGCAAGACAGTATTACATACAATATTATTACAGTTTAAAATAATCATTATTCCATGTACTTCTTGGAACGAGGGTTGTGATTTTCTTCTCTGTTCTGACATTGATTTGTTTCTGATGAGGTTTATTTTTCACCCTCAATTTGAGGCAGGCTTGGTCTATGACTTGATGATAAAAGTTATCCATAAGGCTTTTCCAATATTGTCTTTGGCAACAGGAAAATAAGTTCAGAACAAGCCAACGCAGAACAAAGGAAGGGATATTGCCTACTGGAGCTTACCTGTTAACAGAAGTTGCAAACTAATGATTAACATACTTCTGCTACCTAGTAACATTAGTAAATCCAGCAAAACATTTGCTTTTTCCACAGCTCTTAAAAAAGCCAGATTCAAGAAACTAAACACTAGGGTAGGGATAAGCAACACAACTACTAATTAGGATGAAACAATCCACTTCATTTGGTTCCTCAGTCCTTTTTGCAACACCGTAAAATAGTGCACCTCATAATGCCAACAACTATCTGTCAACAACCCTAAACCAAGTCTTATAAAGCAACAGAAAATATTGTTTTCAAAGATGAGTCCAGAATGGATGAAAAAAAAAAAAAAAAAAAAAAAAAAAAAGAGGATTCAAGTTTACTTTTTTTTTTTTTTAATGGATGACATTTCAAACTGACAGGCTCTTGAACCATCTTCAGACTTTCCCCTTTGCATACTTTAGAGCCCACCCACTTTCTCCTAAAGTCAATGGGCAACATAAGCATTCAAAGCAGCCAGAGACTACACTTCCTTGTCAGGTTCCTTATACAATAAAACTTACTGGGACACTGGTCACAGGCGGTTATTTTTTAGTGTATTCTGCCTGCAACTTCTAAAAAATACAGTTTTACAAGATAAAACAAACCAACAATAAAGCCAGACTACTATGTTTCTGATCTTACACCCAGATTCCAATTCCTCAAGAGATCTGGTCTGCACAGAGTCCCACTGGAAGTATACACGTATCAGACTCACCTGTGCAGACTATTTTCCAGGACAAGAGCCAAAATCTGCAAACCTACATCGTAATCACCTTGCTGAAGTTGCAGCAAAGCTTCCTGCTTTCAAACCTACAAGGGCGAGCAGCTTTTGCAAATGCCAGCTGGATAAAACAAGGACGTCTGCTCCACCGCAACACCGCTGCTGGCTCTAAAAAAATAACCTTCAAACTGGCGTTAACAGTTGCTGGGTTTCGTTATCTAATTATTTAACCAGAGAGCAAAAATAAAAAAAAAATAAAAAAATAAAAAATACACAGCCAACGAAACGGGACCACCTAATTAATAACGTGGAGAAGAAAGCTATCAAGAACAAAGAGACTTGGAGACAGAACAGGATGCCCGCTCAGGAGGTCCTGACTCAGAAGATGCTGCCAAGGTGGGACCTCACCCCCTCCCTGGCATCTCACCCCCTCCCCGACACCTCACCCCCTCCCCGGGACCTCACGGCACTTCTCCCCTCTCCTCCCACGGAGGGAGCCCGAGCTTCACCCCCAGACCCGGCGCGAAGCCTCGGCCCCGTTCTCCGTCCCGCACCCGCTCCTCCCCTCGCTGCGGCCGTCAGGGCACCCGGGTCAAGCCCCGCTCCGCCCCCGCGGCCACGTTCCCCAGGGGTTTATCACCCCCTGACTCCGGCTAACGCCGCGGGAGGCTGCCGGAGAGGCTGACTGGAACTGCCGCCCCCTCACCGAGCCCCCCAGCCCCGCTCCGGCCCCTTGGGCCGCCAATGCTCCCGCGCCGCCCCCTCACAGAACCCATCAGCGCCTGCGGGGCTGAGGGGCTCCGGCAGCGGGCACCCACCCACCCACCCACCCACCTCCCTTCCCGCCCGCCCTTCTCCGCAGACCCGTCCCGCCGCGACCCCTCACCCGCTCGCTACGAGGCCGGCAGGGAAGGCGGCGGCGGCAGCAGCAGCTCCCCCATGGCTGCGGTGCTCCCCGCCGGCGGCGACCGCCCCGCCGAGCTGACACATCAACAAAGATGGCGGCGGCGGCGGGCGGTGCTCCGGCCTGGCAGCCGGGGGAGTGGCGGGGAGAGGACTGCCCGCTGCGGGAGGGGCCGGGCAGAGCGGGGCCGGGTTCAGCGTCTCCTGCAGGACCGGGGCTGTGGGATTGAAGCCTCGCAGAGCTGATGCTAAATGCCGGGTGGCGGACCGGCAGTGCAAGCGGGCCGTGAGGCGAATGGGCACTCAGGTCTGCTGCCTGGGCTAACAGTTTTTCTCCGGCCCTTTCTGCCCCCGCCATGTTCGCGGTGAGGGTCGGCAGCACCGATGCCTCCATCCCTGGGGGTACCCCGGGGTGCCCGAGCACCCTGCGGAAAGGGGCCTAGAGCAAAGCTGGGCTTTTTACGAAGGCATGTAGCGATAGGACGAGGGGGAATGGCTTTTAACTCAAAGAGGGTAGATTTAACTAGACATGAGAAAGGAATTCTTCACCGTGAGGGTGGTGAGACACCTGCACAGATTGCTCAGGGAGGTTGTGGATGTGTTCAGAAGTGTTCCAAGGGCGGGCTGGATGAGTCTTGGAGCAACGTGGTTCAATGGAAGGTGTCCCTGCCCATGGCAAGGCTGGGCACAGAGTGGCTGAGAGCAGCCAGGCAGAGAGGGACCTGGGAGTCTGGATTGACAGGAAGCTGAACAGGAGCCAGCAGTGTGCCCAGGTGGCCAAGAAGGCCAATGGCATCCTGGCCTCGATCAGGAACAGCGTGGCCAGCAGGTCCAGGGAAGGGATTCTGCCCCTGTACTCAGCCCTGGTGAGGCCACAGCTCGAGTCCTGTGTCCAGTTCTGGGCCCCTCAGTTCAGGAAGGAGATTGAGGTCCTGGAGCAGGTCCAAAGGAGGGCAACCAGGCTGGTGAAGGGATCCAGCACAAGTCCTGTGAGGAGAGGCTGAGGGAGCTGGGGGTGTTCAGCCTGGAGAAGAGGAGGCTCAGGGGAGACCTCATCGCTCTCTACAACTCCCTGAAAGGAGGCTGGAGCCAGGGGGGGTTGGGCTCTTTTCCCAGGCAACTTTCAACAAGACAAGAGGGCATGGACTTAAGTTGTGCCAGGGGAAGTTTAGGTTGGATATTAGAAAGAATTTCTTTACGGAGAGGGTGATCAGACATTGGAATGGGCTGCCCAGGGAAGTAGTGGATTCTCTATCCCTGGAGATACTTAAAAAGAGACTGGATGTGGCACTCAGTGCCATAGTCTAGTAACTGCAGCGGTAGTGGTCAAGGGTTGGACTTGATCTCTGAGGTCCCTTCCAACCCAGACAATTCTATGATTCTATGATCTTTAAGGTCCCTTCTCAACCCAAACCTTCCTGTGATTCTCACTGCCTTCTCTCCCTCCTGCTGCCACTATAGTCCTGCAATCACTGCTTAAAGTGGCCAACTGGCTGAAGGAAACAGGATGAGATATTAGCTGGAGGTGCTGACAGCTCCAGGAGCTAAGGCTGATGAATTTCACACATTAAGTAATTTAGAGCTTGCATATAAATATTAATGCGATCAGTAGTTGGGTCTTTTTTTTTTTTTCCTCTTATTTAAGCACACGTCGCACCCATTCTGGGCAAGGGATCTGGTGGCAGGCATTTCATGGTGCTACAGAACACGACAGACCTGAGAAGCTGCCAAACAAGAAGACATCTTCACCTGAACAGTTTTTGGAGAGATGATCACAAGGATACCTCCTGTTTTCACAAGATCAGGGCACAAGTAATGACTAATAGAGTCTCTTCTTCCTTAATTAAAAAGCATCTCATTTTCCAAAACCAACACCTACGTATGATGTCAAAAGCCTCTGCACTCACATGCCACACAAGAATAAATTCAGAGTCCAGCTTCAGCTGGTGTCTGCTGGTGCTTCATTCCTTACTCTGAGAGTATTAAAAGCCATGAAAATATTTGCTGGACATTAAAAATCTAGAATACACCTCAGTGTTGGGAGCATCAATTTCTCCATGGAACACAAAGGTTTTTTGGAATCTACATAAATGTCGTCTTATTTTCTTTAACAATATATATATATATATATACTGGGAAAAAATGCCTTAGCAGACAAGCTGTTAAGTACAGCAGATCAGCTGTAAGTAATGACACCTTTCTTGCACAAAGTGTACAAACAAAGCAATAGAAAAGCAAGTTAAAATCATTGAATAATTTGGGTTGGAAGGGACCTCAGGAGTTTATCTGCTCATGGCAGGGATAACTTTGATGGTAGATCAGATTGCTCCTTATTTTGGCTTATTTACTTTTACAAACATATTAAACTATACACATCTGTATGCATTATGTCTATAAAACCCTGCGATAATTTCTTCAGTTCATCCCTTGCAATACTTTGAAAACAGAATAGAATGTGCTGCATTAGTTAACTTACAAACATTAACTGGGAGTGTTATTTCAGACCATGGTATTTTTCTCCTTATTTTTTCCAAGTAATTGGAATGTCAAAAAATCAGAAATGCAAATTTTGGGGATCCTAGAATATGCTCCCTTGAAGCCTTTCAGCAGATCCCTTAAAAAAACCCACTGGGATCTAACAGAGGTTGTGGAGAGAACTTGTGGCCTCAGTTTTAACCTCCAAGCAATATTTTGAAAGCAGAAATCCAGCCATTGCTGTGCTCATAACATGCTGTGCGTTTCATGTTGCTAAAAATACATTTAAAAAATCAGGTGTGGAACAGAGATAAGCAAAAAATGTGCATTTTCAGAAAGCAGTGCCATGCTACATTCACTTGCTAATTACCATGCAGCCCAGGTCTAAGCTTTGCTTTCAGAAATGTTTCTTTGCCACTCCTACTGCTGTTCCACAGCTGAGTGGCAAAGTTCACCAAGCCTGGCTGCTTTGTAACACAGTCACTTCAGTGCCCAAATGCTTCTCATTTGGGCTTCTCTTCCTTTTATTTAAAGGCAGCTGCAGAGACACTAGAATACTCTGACCCTAACCTTATAATTTATGCTTCTGGTTTGCTGTAGCTTCGTCTGCAATCCCACTGATATTAACCATGCATGGTTTTGTGCATCCCACCAGACTGGGCAGAATTTCAGCTGACTTTTACCTCCTATTCTGGACGTTTATTTTCAGCAGGACTGAAATCAGGTTAAGAAATTGAGTCTGATTAGCAGATTTCTTCCTTAAAGGCAGGCAAAAAGGACTTTTTTTATAATCAGCTGGACTCCCCATGGCTCTAGTCCTTGCACTGATGCTCAGACAGTTCTGACTCATAGTAGCTGTGCTTAGGCCAAATTTTCATTTAAACAGTGTTTTATCCCCAGGATGCAGCCACAGATACTTAGGGAATTATAATAAAAGGACACAGAGAGAGGCCCTTCCCCAAACTGCATTCAGATTAAATAAAAATGATTGAATCCCTGTAACTCTTTGTTAGCCAGCCACACCTCTCACTTGGCTTGTACAAATGCTGAGGAAAACAATTTCTGAGTGAGAGAGCTTACCATCTGAAATACAGTCATAAACAACACCCTCCTCTTCTGATGCAGATATAAGCTCTGCATTGCAGAGGCAGAAGCAGGATCTGGCCCACACTTTCAAGAGGTTGTAGTTCTGGCTTTTGGCTCATATTTTATTGTCTAAGAAAAAGAAAAGGAAGTATTCCTGCAATTGCTCAGTTCGTGTCTGGACTGCTCCAGGTGATGTGTGTTGATTACATACAGCATTTTTACAGCTTTACCCACCGGAGGGGCTTATAATCCTCTGTGTTCTCTTTCAACTAAAAAAGTTACAGCAATGCCACTTAAAGGGAGAAAAGGTGGCTGAAAGAGCAGCTGTGCTGTGACCCTCTCCCTCCTCTGGCACTGCTGGTGCTGGAGCTTCATGGCTGGCATTTCCAGGAGAAGCTGGGAGCAGCATCCAGGTTGCCTGTCCCCCATCCTCTGCATCCATCAGCAAGCTGGTCTGTTGTAATGTAATTACAGAGGAGTGATTTGATTCCAGCATTACAACCACAGCAAGATGACATGAAGAGTTATTGTTTTCTTCATTAGGAATCACTTTCATTGTCTATTCTATTCTAAGCAGGCATGGTTTGCCAGGGCTCTTCAGGGAGCACCATCCAAAAAAACCCAGGAGCCCTGTGTTGGGTAGGGACAGCAGAGCTCCTGAAGCTACAGTCCCAGTGTTAAGGCCCTGCCAGCACTGCCACATCTAATCTGGGCATGGTATAGTTAAATCCTATGTGTGCCCATGGTTCTACAAGTGCTCTGAGTAAGCTATACCTGGAAAAAACTTATTTTCATTGTATGCCTTTTGACTGTCCTTTGTTCTGCATGTAGCACAGTGGTGTCCCAGTTAGCTCCTAGGCACTTAGATTCTACAAATTAGAGCTAATGACACACTGGTACAGTTATTACAGAACCTTCATGTAGGCAAGCCCAAAGCTCTTGCTCAAATTGCAGACACACTGCATGAACCTCCTGCAGCTCCTGTGATGTTGCTCCTGTCAGCCTCCATGCTACCAGCACTCTCCCCACTTACCTCTACCATTCCTTCACATTTATCATTTTCCATGGCTGCAGCCAGCCCTGTTATTTTTGCTTTACAGAATTAATTTTACTGCTCTCATTTCCTGCCATTTCTTGTTGCAGTGTCCTGAGGCATGGAAAGTCCCAAATGGCTGATATTTAAAAAACAAAACCAATGTAAACAACAGTTGCTCTGGCTCTTCTTGCTATTCTTTACAACTTCAAACTGCAAGAAAACTTTGTGCCAGTTCAACATTCTGATAAAGTTTTTTTCCAGTGAAATATTTGATTTTCCTTTTCACTGCACCCTGTCAATATACTTCCAGTGCACTGCATAGTGTTAATTAGTATAATTTCAAAAGACTTCATATTGGCAGCATTGTTTTGATCCAGCAGACCTTGGGCTCAACAGCTGAGTGTACAAGATGTGGATATTTTAATTTTTTTGAGAGGTTTGAATGACAGAGCAGCATTTCTTAGTGCCTCACTGGTAGCAGAGTTTCTTAGACAAGAGGATTACTGGGACACTCTTGAAGACAGAGGAACAAGGTGCCTGGAGGTGAAGGAGGCTGGACCATAATAATTGCTGTGCCTCCTTGCAACCTCCCCTCTGCAACTGTGCCTACTCTGATCTTCAATGCTGGGCAATTTGGCAGATGGATTTCCTGAAATCCCTCCTAATCCTACCTAATTTTGCCTCCTGCTTTCAGATCAGCCTCCAACGCAGTCAGCTTCTACTCAGATTGAACCTGAGGGCTCATTGGAGCCAGGATGAGTCTTTCCTGTGACTTTGGTATCTAAACCATTTAGAGAAAACTCAGCAAACCTTTGATATGTGGGAACAATAGTTTGGCAGACAGGATCCTAGACAAAAACACAGAAGATTTAAACTGAAATGCCATCACAGTCAGACTCCAAATGACTTCATGAAAAAATAACTGTGCTTCATTTTTTTCTCAGTCAACAGAGATAATTATTCTCTGCTCCAAAGAAATTGTAATAAAATTCAACACCGATTTAATGAACTTATTTAATAATAAGTACAACAGCATAGGTATAAATAGAGCAGATTTTTTTTTTTTTGGTGAAAGTTTAATTGCACCACACTAGGAACATGAGAGCATGTCTAAGTAGCAGCAGAATTGCAGAATTGAGGATGAAGTATGTTTTCCAGTGTAGATAGAGATATGAGGATAAGAAACGGAAGTTAATGGAAGAAAAGGAGAAATTAAAGCAGGGAATAGATTGGAAATAGGAGAAGGAGTGATGTATTTTCTAAGCAGCCTGGGGAAAAATTCAAGTATTTTAAAATACAAATGCATTGATTTGATGTATGAAATTTCAGCAGTCTTGCATAGATCTTATAGCCACCTTCTGAATTTGTGTGAAACAAGGCTGTTTAACTGATATACTGAGAGATTTTTAATTTTATTAGAGAAATTACAGAAAGCAGCTACAAACCTTTCTTGGTGATGAACTGTGATAATTCAACCTAAGATGCAGATATGCCTGCTGCCATGCAGCACTGACCTGCCAAGTCAGGAGGGGCCCAGGGTAGCTCCCTGTGTACAGTCAGATTTGTGAGTATAACCTGTATTTTTTTCTGACATTAAGAGGAGTGTTACTTATTGCTCTCCGTAGCTTGTATTGTGTAACTCTTAATTATTCTTCTATTTTTGTGTCACTAAGAGCAGTACAGCACACGGGTCCCCAAGGAACACATGTGACTATCAGCACAACCATAGATGTCTCACTGTCCCCCATGACATTTTGCTGAAAGCAGAATGAAGAAATCAGAGGTGCTTTTGAATAATAAAATAAAAGCAGTCTCTTGCAACACATTGGGTGTAATGCAATTTGTGACTAACATATAATGTAGCAAGAGAGTATTTTCGTATTTAGAATAATTACATTGCATGCTAACATTGGGAAAGCAGGACCCAAAATTCATTTTGGCAGAGCCCAGTGCAGTGTTTTCCTCTCAGGCAAGGACTCTGCCCTTTCAGAAGCTGGTTGCTGTCTCAGAGCTGCTGGTCTTGGCCCACGGTTGCACCCCCAGTTATCAGGGACCAGTGGGTACAGTTTGTGCTCCAGTGGAGGGGTGGTTTAGCTCAGCTTTTTGAAGGAATTTAGAAAGGAGGCTTTATTCTGGGTGAAAAGACTTCTGTTAGTTGATCCTGATTCACTTCTGCTGGGTGAACTTGTGACTGTCCTGGTAAAACTGACTGCCTGACAGTGAGGGACCTCTCTATCAAGAGGTTATACAATACAAAAAAAAACCAAAAAACAATTAAAAGCAAATTTATTTTGAAATAACAGATTATTTTATTTTTACTGGTTCATCTGAATTTCACAGAAGTTCTGGGGAAGGATGAGAGCTCATACTGCATGTTTAACCATCTCCAATATATTTTGCTATTGTACTGTGAGATGTCTTGTTATGGAAAATATTCTAGAAGGATCTTCATTGCAAGTGAAAAATTAACTTGGAGGTTGGAATGATCATCTTGGTCATCATGCACAGCTTGCAGTATGTTGATCCCAATGTAAGAGGCTTTCTCTAATGATACATGTAAGTTTCTTTTTCTGATGTTTTTAGGATGTTGCAGACACAGATGGTATGCATTAGGCAGGTTACACTAAATATTCAGACTTTTTAAAAAAATGGGTGCTGCAATTAAAGCAGTAGCTATATTTCACTGTGTGGTGGTAAGACCACAAAGAAGCAGGTAGAATTCAGTTCCTCTTATTTATGAGAGCATCACAAGCAGGAACTACAGCTGAGTTGTTCTGTAGAACAGGTGTGAAAGGAAGAGGTGAATGTGTCAAACTTCAGCACTTGTTTTTCTTTGTCTGTTCAGTAAATCTCTGTGATAACATCTAATAGAAAATCCCTAAGACTTCTTATTGAAAGTCAGCAAAAGCATTTTTTTTCATGCTTCTTGAAATGAAAAAAAATTTCTCTCTTCATTTGTACTACAAGGAGCTACAGCTGAAAAACTCCAGTTTAAATATAGCTTGCAGCTGTTTTAAATAGGGTAAGAAACTTCTGTGGATTCCCTTAAGGCAAAAGAGCATGGCAAGAAAATAACACTTCTATCTCTCTAAATTCTAGGGATCAAAAAAGCTATGGAAGTACTTTTATTTTGGAAGATACCTACAATGCTTTGTTAGGTTGCATTTGAAGCTTTGTTAGGCATATATAGCTGTGTGCCACCTCAGTTCTCAGTAAAATTGAGTAAAACCTCAGTAAAATTTTACCATAGTAAAATTCCTTTATTTTCATAAAGAGGAACACATGCAAATGGAGACAGGGGTAGTAAGTGAGGAAAATGATTTCTGTGAAGGTGAACAACACTGGTTTTGTTCTTGCAGTTAATTACTGCTAGGTTCAACACAAAAGAACACAATTAGGTATAGGGTGAAATGCATTTACTGAAATGAGCACTGGTTTTCTATTAATTCTATGATTCTACAAACTTCAGCATTCTCTGGATTATCTTGTTTATTTTTCTGCTTTAATAAAGGCATGCAAATTTGGGATCATTCTGTTCCTTCTATCTTGTGTCTTTTTAACTCTAAAAAAATGACAGTATTGGCTTCTAGGTCCATTAAGGATTTTACCAGCTTTTGTTATATTTCATACATGCCCACTAAACAAGCATCCCAAAGAAAGGGCAACCACTGGATATTGCTGTATCTAGTTGGAGAACTCTCAGCATATTTATAGTTTAACTTAGCAGGCCTCAGTGGCTAGAGACAAGCAGAGCAACTCTGCCTTCTGAGGAGTCTGAATTCAAATTTTCAGTTGAGCTGAGAGGGTGGCTTTGATCGTGGAACCAGATCAATACAATGGTGTTCCTGTTATCATTTTTTGGAAGGTTACTTTCTTTGCTTTTTTTCTTTTTTTTTATCTGCAGAGCAAGACCTATATCATGCTAAAAGGATATTATTTTTATTGATAGTCAGCACACAAACTTGAAAAGAAGTGATGGGTGATCCTTTCAGCTTGCTACAATTCCTGAGGTGCAGGAAGCTTGTTTTCATGTCACAATCCATAAAGTGATAGCTCACCTCAGTCTTATGTAGATTCAGGGTTGTGCTGGGAATATTTCACATGTGGTCACTCTCACTGGTAATCAGTCTGTTGGATTATTTATAACAAAAAATTTGAGGACATGAATGAAAAATCAAGACATGTAGGTTTTTCCCTGTGAAAATTAATTTAATTTCCTTCCTCTGTGTCTCTTCTATGTTCTCTCTAGAGGACACAAAGAACAAAAGAATTTTCAAGTACAGTAAATTAACTCTTAAACAAACAGTAGATGTCATAGTGTGTATGCTGTATAGTCCTGGAGGACTCTGCTGTCAGATTGAAGTAGCAGTGGTAAATTCATTCAGCTTTTTAATTTCTGCCAGTTTCTTTGCTTCCTGATTTTCCATTTACTGTATTTCTAATGAATTACAGTTTCAAGTTATCTTATTGCACTGAAACTTACTTCTGAGGTTTTGTATCTAAGATTGGAAGTCCAATGATGAAGCCTATAATGCCATGTTTTCAGGTGAGGCAATCATTCATCCTTGTATTTTCTTGACCAGTGTAAAAAACAACTTTAATTTTTGCTTTAGAAAAAGAAAAACCACCAACTTTAAAGTGCTTACAGATCTCTGTTACAAAGGATAAGTAGTCTAGCTGCATCTTTAGGGCAAATAAACTGTCTGACAGTCCAGGAGAGAAAATAACAGATTGTGCCCTGCAAAATGTATGGAGCTTCAAGAAGTAAGAAATTCAAACCGAAATTCATTTGGATTTCAGTCACAGGGGCACGCAACTCATAGCAGAGCAAGTGTGCATTTGCATCTGTGCACACCCACTTCTGGTTTGTGGGTGCCTGGTTGTTCTTTTTGTTGTTTTTTGTGTGCAGGGGGTGGTAACACTGTCTATGACAAGGGATCATTCAGCCTTGTTAACCTCACAAGTTCCTTTAGCTTAGGAAACTGTTAGTTCACGTTCAAAGTATTTTTAACTGTGGGAGAACTGAATGCATTGTCTTGGTCTTTCATCATTTCTGATGATACATTGGCTCAGTATTTAAAAAAAGCCAAACAAATGTGAATTGTTACAGGAGATCTGGCTAAGTGCTGAAAATGAACTTAGTTGCTAGATCACATCACAGCTCATGGAAAACAGGGCAAAGTAACTAGAAAAATATTAGGCAGATGTAAGTGTATACCTAAGCTTTTGACAGTTGTTTTTAACTTACAATAATAATAATATAATTCTTATTATTATGTTTAGGGGTCTTCACGATAATTGAGGAAAAAGGAGTGGTTTTTTTCTTGTGAATTTGGTTATGTTATGAGAGGGAATATATGTTGGAAAACAAAGATAAGGAGCTAGAAATACAGTGTGCCTACATCCTTAAGACAGTATTGTAGTAAAGATCTCTGTAATTTGAGCAGAATTCTGAAAGCAACATTTACGTCTTTATGCATACAGCAGTCAGAAATTATTTCCTTGTTCTGAGGGCTTGCTTCTTGTCAAGTGGCCTTTTGTATATACCAGAGTATTTAAAAATTCCAGGAAAACTATATTAATTCTTATTTTTGGGATAAGCTGTGTTTATAAGTTGATACTTCACATGTGATTCTTCTTGTCCTAGTCCTTTCAGGTGATGGCCATTGGTACAGAGCTCTTGTTCTAAAAGCCTCTCAGTCTGGTACTAATCACTGGTTCCTACTTAACGCTGCTTTTTCAGACAAGTGTATGCTCACTTGCAGGTAACAAACTCAAAACTAGAAAAATTCCATATATTCACAATCAGATATAGCATTACATTTAACTGATATCATAAAGGAATTCTGTATAGAACAAATGTGACTAACTTTTTTTTATTTTTTTTTTTTCAGGCATGGAGAAGGCCGAGCTGTCTCCATTATTACTTTACAAATTGAAAGAAACAGATTGAATAAATCTATCACAATTACTGTAAAAGGGATTAATGGTAATGTGAATTCTGTGACAGTGGAGAAACTGTTAAAATGGTTGTCCTGCATGTAGCTGACAAACTGGTAATGGGAGGGTTAGTTAAATCCTGCAGTGCTGAAAACACACTCTTATCTCTCCCTACCCTAATATCTTAAATTTACCTGGTAGGGAAAGGCTGAAAGTACAGTAACAGGGGTCCTCTCAATGCTACAGGATTACAGGTGTTTAACAGCCCTGTTGTGGTAACATTAGCATGTAAAATAGAAATGTTCTCTCCCAGGCAGGAGCATCCTGTAGAGCCAGAGTATTTAAGCCAGCTTTCTTCCTTGGCTTTTGTTTTAGGAGCTGCTTTTTGGTGGGGTGTGTGTGATGGGGTGGAATCTGGCCCAGTTACATACCCTTTCACTCCAAGCCAGGCCTTTGTAGAGGAGAGAGTAAATAAACACTGAGCAAGGTCCAGCACCTAGAAAATGTAGCTATTTATAACTCAAAAACGCATGAAGTTAACACCTCTGAAAGAGTAATAATTTGTAGGTCTTTTCTGCTCCTACAGTTGCACATCTTCAGTGGTGGAAAAAAAAACCCAACCAACCAACCAAACAAAAAAACCAAACAAATAACCCCCCACAACCAAAAAAACAAAAAACAACCAAAGAAATTGAAACATTCTTAAACTGACCCCCCTAAATAATTCCTCCAGGTGTAGTAAGAGAGAATTTGGTACCACTACTTACAGGTGGAGAACAGCTTTCTGTTGAAAAACAAGCATTAGAGAAAACATTCTCAACAAATTTTACTCCTCAATGAAGCAACTTTATGACTGTTGGCAATGCAGAGTAATCTGCAGCCTGTGGTTTTCCTTCTTTATTTATGTTCTGTGTTGCTGCCAGGCTTGGTTACAGCTGGGTTCCAGGAGGAGTGAGAGCTCCAGGGGTGCTGACATTTTCAGCTGTGCTTTGTCTATTGGATGAGCGGGACCCTAAAATGGACCCTAGAGCAACGTTGATGTTGTTGGTTCAGGTTTGTTTGGACTTTTTTTCCAAAATCCTGGTTGTAAATGGGAAGATGTGACATGTGAGGAGAGGCTGTCATAGCTGAAGATGACACAAATCCAAGAGTGAAGGATACTGCTCATAAGCCTGTGTTTGAATGAGGTGTGTCTTCTGCAACAGAATTTTGCAGTGAAAAGGTAAAATGCTAGTTAAATAGCTTTTCCCTTCCTTTTCCCCCCTTATTTTCCCCTCCTTTCTTTCCTCTTGTTTTCCTGTTCTCCTTCCCTTATTTTTGTCCTCTTTTCCTTTTGTTCTTCCTTGTCCCCCCTTTTTTCTTTCCTTTTTTCCCTTTTTCCCGTTTTCTTTTTTCTTTTTCTTTTTTTTCCCTTTTTCTTCTTTTTTCCCCCCTTTTTCCTTTTTCTTCTTTTTTTCCCTTTTTTATTTTTTCTTTTTTTCCTTTTTTATTCTTTTTTCCCTTTTTTCCTTTTTTTCTTCCCCCTTTTTTTCCTTTTTATATTTTTCCCTTTTTTCTTTTTTTTCTTTTTCCCTTTTTTCTTTTCTTTTTTTCCCTTTTTTCCCCACTTTTTTATCTTTTTTTTCTTTTTTCCCTTTTTTCTTTTCTTTATTTCCCTTCCCCCCTTTTTTTTTCCTTTTTTCTTTTTTTTTTCCTTTTTTCTTTTTTTTTCCTTTTTTCTTTTTTTTTCCTTTTTTCTTTTTTTTTTCCCTTTTTTCTTTTTTTTTTTCCTTTTTTTTTTTTTTTTGGTTTTTTTTTTTTTTTACTTTTTTTCTCTCTCTTTTTTTTTTTTTCCTTTCCCTCCCGCCTTAAACCTCTGACTTAGAGCTTCGGGACCCCTCAGGAAAGCAGAGCCACTGCCAGAAGAGCTCTCCAGGCCCGGGGGAAGGGGCAGCCCCCGCCCGGCTCCTCCTCCGGCTGCCCCCGCCTCCTCCTCCCAGCCCATCCCGGCAGCTGCGGCGCGGAGCCCGGGCAGGCACCGGGACGGGTACCGGGACAGGTACCGGGACAGGTACCGGTGGCTCCCGGGCAGGAGGAGCAGGCGATGGGGTGAGTCTTCCCTGGGCGGCTCTCGGGGGTCTCAGTGAAACCTTCCCGGCCCCTCCGCGGGGTGCTGGGGGGCAGGGGGGGGGGCGGTGTTGGTCTGGGAGCCCGTGTGGCATTCCGGATGGAGGGAGGTGACATTCCAAAGTCCTGTCCCAGGTGGGCAGAAGAGCTGTGGTGGCAGCCGGGTGCGCGGTGTCACCCAGGGGCAGCGCTGGGTGAAGGGGATGGGGACAAGGGGTGACTTTGCTCACTGGAATGGGTAACGAGTGCCATGGTGGGGTTGCTAAAGTAAAAAAAACAAAACAAAAAACCCAACCCACCACTCAGCAAATCAGCCCTAGCCGCTGCAGTAATGCTTTAATGACCTTGTTTCTAGCAGGTTTGGGGTGTGGTTGGGGAAAGTGCTGAACTTGCCGGGACAGGATTTTGGGTGAGCTGTGCCTCGTGTTCATAATGAAAACCTTTCTTCGGGAGACACAAAGACAACTTCATCGAGTCTTTATCCAGCAAGGACTGGAGGACACGAAATGGTGTCTGTAATGAGCCCATACACCTGTACTGAAGAACATTACAGTAGCTCCTGTGTTTGAGTACACTCAGCAGTGGCTTTTCCTGATGTGGTGTCATGGTTCCAGGGGGCTGGCTGGTTCCCACCTGTCCTACAACTTCATGCACCTTTTTAGCTTTTTTTCCATGTCTGTTAAAGAGGGATGAAGATGCCTTCCCAAGTGGCCTGGAGTGGAAAGGAAACAGGGAGATGACAGCTTCCAAGTTACCAGGGAAAATGTGAACAAACATTCGAATGTGACTTGGAAATTGTGAAGATGATTTCCTGGGGGCTGCTGCTGAACCCGGTCCATGCAGGGACTGTAGTGCCACCAAGTGAAATAACAGAGGGTTTTTTGTTTTGTAAGATGAAGTGACAAACCTATGGTCTTCAGTCTCTCTGGGAAGCTTTGGGACAAAAGCATCAGTGTGATGTGGTGGTATAGCCAAGGAGAGAGATGTTGGCTTGTTATACACAAGCAAGCTGCCTGCTGTAAGGGTGCAGGGAGTGATACCCTCTCCCCCCTCATTCTTTGAGAAGCATTCACACCTGCTCATGGCTTAGGTAGACCAGTAGCTCCCATCAGATGGATGTGGCTGTTTCTGGACTGATGCAAGCCAATGCAGGTCAGGCCCAGAGCCAGACACCCAGCTGTAGCCTTCCTAGATTGGCCCAGCTGAGGGCTGGGGGAGCAATGGGGACAATCAGGAACCCCTAGCCTTGAATTAGTATTACCCAGCAGGGTGATGTGGCCATGTTATCTGCATTTTTCATGACCTCAATATAATCATATTGTTTATGCGTTTATTTTCTTACTCTGCTGTTAGTTTATCCTGAAACACCAAGTTCCTACAGGTCACCATACCCCTGTTCTCAACCACTCCCCAAAGCCTTTCCTCCCAGCATCCTGCCTGCCTGCCTGCTGCTTCAGACAAGTGCTGAGTGCTTGCAATGCTGGGACAAGCTCTGGCTCCCTAAAGGGGTCCTGCATGTGGCATCCAGCAAAGGAAAAAAAAGATGAGACAATCGTGGAGCTGCTCCTGCAGCTTTAGCCACAGGCAAAGGCAGTAGCATGAGCACTTCTGTCAGAACTAACTGCATGGTAAGTTTAGCACCAGCTCTTGTGTTAGAAAAGTGTCTTTTATTCTGTAACTTTTGGGTCATGCAGGACCTGATCTGCAGTGTGTTGGTTTTGACAATACCCTATGTGAGCAATGATGCAGGATGAAGGGCTCCTGATGTACAGGAGCCCTTCTTGCACAAGGGAAAGAGCCTGTCAAAACTGTTCCTCACTGCAGAATGAGGGGTGCTGAATAAGATGTTTGCAGAACATCTTATGGAAATTAAATTTTGCTTATCAGTCAGAGGGAAGAAAAAAAAAAGATGTTAAACATTTCCCTGCAATCTTTCTCCCCCCCCCCTCTCTCCCCCTTCAGTTTCAGACCCTGCCATTAGCATCCTCCAGCCAAGGCAGTGCCTGTGGTGGGGCACAATAGGGGTGGCTCACTGCCCCTCACTGGGGCAAGATGGAAAAAGTAAAAGTTAGTACCCATCTTGAATACTGTTCTGGTGTCCCCACTGTAAGAAAGACATAGATCTGTTGGAATGAGTCCAGAGGAGGGACACAAAGATGATCCCAGGGCTGGAGCACCTCTGCTATGAGGAGAGGATGAGAGGGCTGGGAGTGTTCAGCCTGAAGAAGAGAAGACTCCTGGGGGACATTACAGCTGCCTACCAGTACCTGAAGGGAACCTATAGGAAGGCTGGAGAGGGACTTTGCACAAGAGTGTTCAGTGGTATGACAAGGGGAAATGATTTTAAATTGATGGAGAATATGTTTAGACTGCATTTAAGGAAGAAGTTCTTGAGTCTGAGGGTGGTGAGACTCGAGAACAGATTTCCCAGGGAAGATGTAAATGCTCCCTCCCTGGAGGTGTTCAAGGCCAGGCTGGATGAGGCTTTGAGCAACCTTGCCTAGATGAGAGGCATCCCTGCCCATGGCAGGGAGGTTGGAGTCGATGATCTCTTAAGATCCCTCCCAACCTAAACCATTCTATGATCATGGAAAACAGGCTAAGGTGGCAAAATTGGCCTCCTCTCTTCCCTCCTTACACTGAAACATCAGCCGAGCCCCTAGCAGTGAGCATCCCTCAGCAAGCTGGTACCACATCGTCCCCAGCAGCCTGAGAGTGTTGATGGGAGCCACAGAGAGAACTGCAGTGACAGGAGGTTACTTGGCTTGTTAAGAATCTGCTTTAATGAATATGCAACATAATTTTTCCTGCTTTTTCTCCTGCTCTCAAGTAAAAGGAGGACAGTTTGAAAAATGAGCTGGAGATGCCTTTTTTTCTAGGTTTTGAAATGGGAAGAGGTGGTAATTAGTTAAAGCTGCTCACCAGTACTTTTAAGTATCTTCTTGTCCCAGTACAAGAGTAACATTTGCCCCAAAGTCATACACATGCTGTTAATTTTTGTGTATCTGTGGAAATGGTGTGCATATGTTTGTATGATACACACAGATAATATCTTGTGGTAGTGTTTTGTGCAAGGCAGGTTTAGCAAGGTACATGCAAGCCCATTTCCCTTTCTTACAGAGACCCCAGCCCATGGTATATTTTGGAACCTTTCTGAGTTGGGAACTTGACCTCCTGTAGGTGCAGGTGTGCTGTTGGACCTGGTTCCACATCCAGGTGACCAGAGTTGCCAGTGATGTTGATTTCACTGTGTTTTCAGATCACAGTTTGGTTCTGTGTCATTAGACCAAACAAGCTCGGATATTTTGTAGGTGGTGAAAGATATGTTGGGAAAATCTTGTCAAGAAGAACTTTTCTTCTGCCTCTCTTTCCTCTTGTCCTACTCCTCCCAAGAAGGTATCCATGGTTACATTCTTATCAAGTTTTGTTGTTTTGGTTTTGAGATTTTTTTTTGCAAATGTTTTCGTCATACTTACGTGATCAAGTCAGAATCTGTGTACAAAAAGTAGGAGTTTTGACAAATGCAGACTGGTGAAATTCCCATTCTTAGTGGCCAGGGAAATAGAATGAAAAGGTCCCTCAGTCACCACCCCATCCCCCAGCAAACCTGCTGTCTGAAGTTGCTGCAGCTGATCCTGGGCTAATGCTGATGAGCAGTGGGTGATGATGAAGCTTTTACTTCCTACTGCAGGGAGTCTATATGGGCTGAAAGGCAAAGAATTAATCCTGAAAATTAGTGGATTTAAACCAAAGATAACATCAAGCTGTAGAAACATCTTGACCTGTCAATGTTTTATATGAAAACAACCTGAAATCCTTCCACAGCTGTCACATCTGGTTGCAAGCAGAGGCTTGTCCTCCTTTGGGTGTTGTGTGCTCTGGAATTAGCTCCTACAAAGAATGTCCTCTGGGCATGCCAAAAGGATGACAAGACAGTGTCTGTAATCCCTAATGAGACTTCTTTAATACCCTCTTCATTCTGGACTGGTGCAGGTAACTGAGCATGATCTGCTGCAGGGATCTTGCCTTGTCTGATGTGAGGGTTATGATGTGCAGGGAGCTGCATGGGCTTCAGAGGTCCTTTCTCTGACCAGGTGTCTCGGGAATGGGTGGTACAGGTTCTCCTGGCAGAGGGAAGGGTGAGGGAGATTGATGCTCTATTACAAGATGGAGGGATATCTGTTCCTTTGGGTGTCTCACCTACTCTTCTGAAAAGCATGCCCAGAATAAGAGTTTCTGTTGGTTAAAGTTTGTCTACTGTCTTGGAATTCAAACTGCTATATGCTCCTGGAATTACCCGTGAGTAGGGTCTTCCTACCTATGGAAACACAGGAGTGCTGACACATAATTTGAAAGACTGGGGTAACTAAGGAAGTGAGATGCCAACACTGAACATTAAATCCAATGACAAAATAAGACAGAAGAACCACTGCTTGGCTCCTTCCTCTGGCTAAATATGTTTCTTCCTGCAGGAGCTAATACACAGAAAACTCTCTGAGAGTGATAGCAGTGGAAGGTTGGACTGGGACTGGTGGCATAGGGACCCCATGGGACACCCTGGGAAGCTATTTCCTAACCCCTGTTGCTCTGATGCCTGAGGTTTGCCAGAGTTTTACCAAATTCCCTTTCAAATAATTGGCACCTGGAGTGATGGGAATGGGCCTGTTTTGTCTCTAACAAGCATCAGTTCTTCCTGGCTGCTTATATAATTTTCTGCAGAGACAAGTATTTCCTGAGAAAAAACCCTCTCTATTTTCTTGGAAAGATAAATGGATAATAGAGCTGATTATTAAGAAATGCACTTACTTCTCTTTAGCCACATAAAGAAAAGCTGCTTTTGCAATGAGAGAATGAGAGACTCAGCATGAACCTGGTCAGATTTGCCATGGTGAGTGCACCCAGCACTTTTAATCCAAAGAAAAAATAAATACACGTGTTTTAAACAGAAAGCCAAGGCCTCTGCTAGACGTGCTTGGTCTAAGTCTGGACATGCTTGTAAGTGTCACTGAAGTCCACCTATGATGTGATGTCAGCCATGCTGATTTCAAAGGAAAAACGAGCAGGAAGTTGTCTTTGCTGGACAGTTATACATAAAAACATCTCCCCAGAAGGCCAGTCCTCAGAAAATGTAAGGCATGAAAGAGCTTTTGGCTGAGTGTTGTTGAAGACCCTTGATGAGGATGGGCAGGAGCCCTGGCCAAGGCAGATCTCATGGGACAGGTCCCCTCTGCTGTGCCTCAGGAGCTCAGCCAGAGACCCAAGGGATGAGGGGCTGGGGGGATGTGGCTGTGTCCTGTGCTCAGGGTTACCTGGGAGGAGGCATGTTTAGCTTTCCACCAGCTCCTGGAGGGCAGTGGAGACCCCTTGGGACTCAGGTTTGAGAGGGATGTACAGTGAAGAGGAAGGAGGTGAAAGGAGGGAGAAGAGTAGAGGTCTGGTGGCCGTGGAGAGAAGAAGCAGAGGGGAGGCTGGGCAGTTCTTCCCTCCCCTGCCAAGCCTGCTTTCTTCAGCCTTGACAGGAAGGGAGGTGAGTACATAGGGAGACTCTTTTCTGTCATTCCTCATTTTCATGTTTTTGTTTCCTACCCTTCTTGCCAGGGTAAGAGTTGCTTTTGTCCCTCAGACGAAATGATTCTGAACTCATCACATGAGGAAACCAGCAAGGAGATAACCAGCTACAGGTAAAGGAATTGGCTTTAGGAAGTGCATTAATATTAATATTGCTTTTTTTTTCCCTTCAGATTGGCCACCATGAGCCTTTTGTCATGTGAGTCCATCTTCATTTTCCTGTTTCCCCAAGGTATGTGTAAAGTTGTCACCTTGCACTGGTGTTTGTCTCAATGCTTCTCTGTCTCTGTATGGAGTTCTTCATTCCCAGGAATGAGAGCCAAATGGGGCCTCTCCAGGGGGTTTATGGATAAACCTCCAAAACAGTTTCACACAGGAGGGGAGAAAATAATACCCGGAGGAACAGCTTTTCTGAGAATCCAACCACACGTGACTGATTTATATGTGAAGCATCTAACCGATATGGGGAAAGTTCCTAGATTTCCCCAGTGCATTTGTTTGCTATGTGCTATGACTGTAATCTTTGGAGCCTAAGCCTGGCTTAAGATCTTGTTCTTGCTCTGCATCCCTGCATGTGGTGAGCAGAGGGACTGTCATGTTCTAGAGTCCCATGTTCTAGAGTCAGGTCCTTGGCATTTTTCATGCTGTTTCCCACCTAGAAAGAATTTCCTTCCATAGATACGTGAACATCCTATGTCATCGGATTAATTTCTGTGTGAAATCTACTGTTGCATTTTTCCTTCTATAGATTAAAGCCTGAATGCTTTGAGTTGTTTTTTTGTTGTTGTTTTTTGTTGTGTTTTTTTTTTTTAAAGGCAGTTTCTAGTGTTGATGGGTGATTATCTGTTTGATCTTACAGTTTTGCTGGTGTTGGGTATACAGGAAATCCACGCTGACCCGGAGGTGATTAGCAAGGTCTCAGCTGCTGGCCAGCGTAAGTTGGTTTTGTAAAGCAAGTCATCTACTTTCTGAATTACTTCTTTCTTAGTTTTTCCCCTTGATTTATATTTTGTTTGGTTATTAAACCCCATTTGGTCTGTAGAATCCTCAGAAATGCTCTGGCAAGCACAATGGTTGTATCCACTTCTGCCCTACCCCAGCTTTTCCCCCCACTGGATCTTCTGGGGTGCCAACCTTACCCTATTTTTCCCAAATTGGCTGGTGGTTCCTGTCTGTTCCTTCAGAGCCTGTTTCAAGCAATACCCATTTAAGGAGCCATGCTTAATTACAGACTTGATGTGCAATTACACCTCTCATGTGGCTGATTTCTTCAGGCTGTAAAGCTATCCCCAGCCCCAGTGCAGTGTGTGGGGATGACTGGGCTCTGGCTGGTCAGCAGACCACATCCCCCTCCAGCTCCCCTGTTGTATGTGCAATCCATTATTTATAAATTGTATACATTCTCCTGCTAGCTCCTATTTTCTACTGTCTGTCTTTCAAGTGAGAAATTAGAATTTTTTCCGTGCCAGGCATGCCTTCCAGCTCTGACCCATAGCACTGTGTGTTCAGCTCAGACTTCCCATCCTGATGGGCTGCACTTGGATGTTTCTCCCTGGTGCACATCCTTGGACCCTTTGGTGGGCTGCAGGCATCCTGCTCACCTGTCTCCTTAAGAGAGCTGCATTGCTGCAGCTGCAATATGGAGATCTGAAATTCACTCCAGAGCAACCTGAAGACTATTTCCCCATGATGAGCAGATACTGGGATGAGGGCACAGGAGTTTGCTCTGTGCATGCTGGGGCAGGCAGCCCTGGTCAATGGCTACAGGCAAGCAGCTGGATGGTTGCATCTCCACATTCAAGGCTGACAAGCCAGGACAGTGCTGGCAGGGATGGTGTGCTCCAGTTCATCTCCAACACAGTGCTGCAGGCAAGACTGATCACCCTATTAGAAAACCCAGTGACCCAGAAGAGAATGCTTCACAACTTTCAGTCCCTCATAATCTAGTATCAGAAATCTCCAATTATAAATACAGAGCTTTGCAAGCAGGGGTGATTTAGAAAAAAAATTAGTGGTAATAAAATGAAGAAGATGATATAGAGGGGATAGAGAATGGGCACAGGCCAAAAGGACTCTTAAAAAATTGGTGTACTTACCTGCATTGAGCTTCAGGATTCTGTTTTCCTTGAAGTTGGTTAAATGCTGCAGAGGTTACTTTAAAATTTCTGTGTAAATGCTTTGAAAATGTCTCTTCAGAGTCAACAGACTACCTTTTTAAAATTTTATTACTTTTGTCAGTGAAATTATGGGTTTCCACTGCCACATAAGCACCCCAGGATCGTGTACTTGGGAGCAGTCATGTTCATGCAGGCAGGGGTGATACAAGGGCACATCTCTGAAAACAGGATAAAAGGCAGTGGGACTCTGTATGTTCTACAAATAACTCCCAGATCTATGTCCATGCCTTAGGCTGGGAGAAGCTGCAGATCCCACTGGGTCCAGCTGCCTTTTCCCACTGCTCACCTCTCAGTGTCTCCTCACAGGGGAGCAGCTCTCTCTGCAGTCAGTGGTGCTGCTGCCATGGGGGTGGTTGTTCTCATGCTTTCACTCAACTATTAAAGCCAGGGTGGGGACCTGAACTCCAAGGTGAAAGTATTGCAGGCTGAGGCTGAACAGACACTGAGTGCTGCAGACCAGAGTAGGAGCAAACGTGGGCTTTGGGTTGTGAGCACCAGGCTGCCCCAGTCCATCCTCAGCAACTCCATTTGCTGGGATGTCTGCTGCTATCTGGCTGCTTCCACAGAGTGAGACCAGTAAAGTGTAGTTTCACAGTGCATCTCTTTTTCTCCTAGTGATGCAGTGCTCTGCTCCGTTAGATGTCCTTTTCCTCTTGGATGGCTCCTACAGCATTGGCAAAGGAAGTTTTGAAAGGTCCAAGCACTTTGCAGGCAAGCTCTGTGATGCCTTGGACATCCATCCAGACAGGGTGAGTGTCAGGAATGTCTCGTTTCAGTTTCAAGCAGCTTGGCAGCATGTGAAAAGGCCAGTGGGAACGTGCTGAGTGAAACTGCAAAATTCAACCTTGCAGCTACCACAAGGGTAGAGTATTTCTTCAGAAAAAAAGCAGTGGGGATGGAGGAAACTTTGTGATTCTTTGTAGATTTAAGCAGTGCCATTTGGACTTGATAAAGACACAGTTTTTCAGTTTGAAGATTATGGTTTGGGTTTTTTCTTACTGATGGTTGTTTTGGTTTGGATACTCACAGGTTAAAATGGTTGGAACTTTGTGTTGGTTTTCTCTGTAAAGTTGCAGAATTAGTTTCTGGGAAGTTAATCGCTTTTCTGTAAATGATAGAATCTGCTTGCTCTGCTTCTCCTGGAAGTTCTTTATTTCAAAATAAACCAAAAGGGCCCAAAGGAAGGAGTTTATTGCAAGCCCTATACTGAGACATATGGGTATCTCTATGCAGCCAAAGATCTCCAGGATGTCACTGTACTCCCCACCTGCTAGTGGTTCAGTGCAGTTTATACTGATGCTCACCAGAGAGGAGACCACAGGACTGGAGAGCTAGGACTGCCAGATGGAGTCCAAGTAGTTGGTGATTACTGATACCCAGTATAAAACACACTAAAATAAACAACTGTGGTTATGCCAAGTTCTTTCCTGCCCATTCCCATTCCAGACCTTGGCTCAAATCCCAGTCATCTTTTGGGTGCTGTGTGTCTGGAAGGGTGGTGGGAGCTGCACTGTTAGATCCAGGCTCCCTCAGGTCTTACTTGTTCCTTGGAGTAATCCTTGAGGCATCTCTGTGTCTGAATGAGACATCCCAGGGTTTGTCTGGGGCGATTGCAAGCCAGACCCAGCTGTGGTTCCAGCTGTGCATCCTGTCCCACATCACACTGTCCCTAGCCAAGGGGTCTTGGAGCAGGTGGGGTCGTCGGATGCTGTGCTTCATAACCTGCCAGAGCCTATCCAAATAAAGGTCAAGTCTTTGGAATGCTGAGGTCTCTGTGTTGCAGGAAGAGGAATCTGAGGCAGGACAAAAAGTGGGTCTAGGTCTGCTGTGGCTTTGAGGACCCCTGGTCCATGTCTGGTTCTCTAGAGAGGCCTAGGAGCAGGGGCAGGTCTGGTGTTTGTTCCTGGTTCCTGTGGCAGGGATGCTTAGACTTGCACCTAAAAACTTCCTCCAAACCAACTACCACCACCACTCCGGGTCCTAAAGTTGAAAGCTGCTGCTCTGCCCCTGTTGCAGGGCCCTTTGGAAGCTGAGATTATCATGCCCCTCTCCCATGTTCTCATCTAAGACCTCTTTTACCCTTCAGATCCCAGTTTACAGTCATGCAGAACAGGAGTGGGTAAAGGTAAGGATTCAAAGTGCCCATGGAAGCCCTTGGGATAATCCAGGTGGCTCAGGTTAAATGGGCATTCCCTTTTCATGGCTCCTACTAAATTGACTGGAAATAGAGATTTGCATCTAGTAACCATCTGCAGCATAGGCTTAGGCAAGAGAAACTGGACAGTTAATATTTGCAGAGTCGATGGGTTGGTTTTTTAAATACTGACCTTCCTCAGGTCTTCCTCTTAATCCTCACGCAGACTGGACTGAAAATAATAGTCTTTTCACCTCTGAAACTGTCATGTTCCATTAGACTTCTTGTAAGGCTTCAGTGAAATATTCTAGAAGTATTGCCTGATTGAGGCACTGTAGTCTGTCTGTATTTTTAGGCATTTTGAACTATAGAAAATGGTTTTAAAGGAGTTAGTGGAAAAATAATTGCTTTGTGTACCCTACTGTGCTCAGTGCCAGAGGGAGCTGCTTTTAGTATTGGAGCAATTGCCTGCACAGTGTGTAAATGGCTTGGTATATAAGATGTATTCATAAACTTACTGTCCTTGAGGCTCATGGTTTCTCTGAATGGATAAATATAGAACTTGATCTGCCTGTAACTGCAGCAGAGGCTCCTGGTTTTTGCTGATGGGCTTTTTTACCTTGTTTGTAGTTTGTATAGGTAATACTGTGGCTTATGTTCTTTCTTTGAAGTTCCTTTAGATTGCCAGTGGCTCAACATCCAAAACTGTGCTTGTCTTGGTACAGTAAATTGCTCCCGAATCAGTAAATTGATCAAAAATGCAAAATTCTCACAGGCACCTTTCATAACCCTTAACCTTTTCTTTTAGGTCCGTGTTGGAATGATACAGTTTAGCTCAACTCCCCACCTTGAGTTCCCACTGGATTCACATCTAACCAAACAAGAAGTGAAAGAGAGAATCAAGAGTATTGTGTTCAGGTTAGCTTATTTTAAAGTGCCTCTGTTTTTCTGGGCTGTGAATGACCTCTGGACTGGGAGTTTTTTGAGGTCTAGACATCTCCACCTCTGAATACACCACCATGATGCTCCCAGGGAAAGGAGGGTGGATGAGCACTGTCTGAGGTCCATAATCTACAGGCTACTGAAAACATACAGCCTGTCAATGAAAGGTAACAGAGGAAAAGGTTTTCAGTGTCTCACTATAACATGGTCAATAGGGGAGAGTTTTCCATGAGTCTTCTGGCAGGTTTTTCTGACTGTTTGTGCCAGGTGGCAGGTTACATCCTTCCAGGGAAAAGCACATGGGATGTCCTCACGTGGCTGAGCAGAAGCAGGACAGTGCACATCTTTGGTTTTTTTGTTGGTTACATTTTCCTTTGTCCTGCAAGGTTGCAACAAGTTGCTGGTCCCTAGATATTTGGGCATATGTATCTGCTGCATTCAAGAGGATCAGATGTTCAGAAAAACCTTTTTTCTTCCTCTAAGTGAAGACTTGGATATCTTCCCACAACTTCAGGAAATGGAGCCCAAAGAAGCACTGTCTGTAGAGCCTCTTAAATCCAAACTTTTCATCTCTGAGAAATACATTTGGATCTACAAAGGAACTGACAGCCACCCCAAAATAACACTTGTTTTGATGATAGATGAGGTCTCAGGGTGGCTGTGGGTGTCTACTCTTTCTTTAGCTGATCTGCATTAAGGCTGCTGCTGTCAGCATGATGTCCATATTGCAAGCAAATGTGATCACTTTTATTTTTTTCAGGCAAGATCAGTTGCCTGGGTTTTGAGGTGTTGCTTTTGATAAATTTATCAAATCAAGAGCACCTCTTGTATAATGTTACAGGAAAAGTTTACTGGAAAATAAGACACACTCCTCATCTTTGGCTGTTGCTTAAAAGTATGGGAGAGCAGAGAAAGTGAAACAGTGTTTGGTGTCTGGCACTGAAGTTCCTTGATGACAACACATGGATGCTGACAGATCAAACAGAAATAATGACCTTGTGCTTGGCTGTTTCATCTAGCTTAAATGAAAAGCTGACATTTCAAAGTAGATAAAATAGTTACAGATGGATTCCAGTTGGCTTCTGAAAAAAAAAAAAAGGTGTTTAACATCTCAGTTGAGAGGCTCCTGGATGTGCTTCTGATGAGCCTTTGGCCATGAGGCATTTTCCAGCCTCAGCCCTGTGCTCTGGGCACGGGACAGTGAGCACTTGGAAGGCAGCAGCACCAGACCAAAGCAAAGCTTTTGTAATTTATTTGGAGACTGTCGGTCTCTCTGTAAATCTCTTCCAAATAGCTTATGAGTTCGATGGCCAATTTCAATCCAATTTGGTCGAGATATCCAAAGTTTCTTACCAGTTTCTTTCAATACTTCATGACTGGCAACAGCAGAGGAATCTCTGTAGCACTATTCCTGAGGAAAAGCAGCAGGTAAAGTCCACATCTCCTTTGACTTAAGAAAATCCTTACTGGATTAATAAACATACATCATCTGTGTCAAAAACCAGGAAACCCCAAACTGAAGTCAATAAGAAATGGAATTTCATGGGCTTTGGTGCAAAGACTCTTTATTAACTTTTTCTAATCCTCAGGGCTCACATGTGCGCAGCTTAATGAATTCATCAACATTTAGTCACCAGCCTGACTCTGCACAGTATATTTTCTTTACACAACACTTTTCACTGAAGTGTCTGACAGCTGCTGAGATGACCACCTCCGATCTCCTCCCTGTTAGGTTACCCATGGCATTTACTTAAATAAAACTTCAGTGTTTGGCTCACAACAACCATTCCCACTGCCAGCCTGACATTTTGATGACATTTTGTGGAACATAGACCATGGAGCCCAGTCTTGAGTAAGCATCTCTAACAGTCACCTAAAGTCAAGTCTGGGAAGCAGAGGAGGACAGTCCCTGCCCCATGAAGGTCTCACTCTTTAATAATCTCACAAGAAACAAGACTTGGGATTTCTAAAGTATCTTTGACTGAAGCTGCTCTCTGGAAAAGCTGTAGATTTGCATTCAGATTTGTTTTTCCATGGGAGTTATTGCACAGCATGGTGTCTGCCATTCCCTAACATTTAGCAGAGCCCATTTTACCTCCTGATTTATGTCACTACTGGAATGTGCCCCTTTGGCATGTGAGTCCTTGAGTGGGTTTAATACTTTGCTACTGGGAGGACAGCTGAGTACTGAACTGATCACTTTCTACAGCAGAAATGCATACTTCTCCAGGGCATAATTCAAAGGCTGTCAAAATGTTGAGGTAAGTCTCCACAATGAGAAGTGAGGAATACAGTTTGACAGCTTGTGTGAACATCAGTGGCTGGTGCACCTTCCCTATTATACCAGCACAAACCTAGCAGATGAGAATATTTCTTTTAACTGACTTTAGCATGGGTTTAGATACCTGGAGCATCAAGTGCTTTTTCTCACAAAAAGTACTGGTGAAGCCCTGGAAAATGCATGACCTATGTTTATTCCTTCTGAGTTTCCGGGGATACATTAAGAAACCTTCAGCATTTGTATTTTCAGCAGCTTTACTATAGGCTGGTCAAATGACTCCTTGTAGAAAATCAAATTAACCTGCAGAACAGCCAGGGAGATATAGGCAAAACCAGTCTGCACACTGCTGGGCTCCAGGCTCTCAGTTACAAACACAGCTCCCTGCCTTAGCACATGGTCCAAGAAGAGCAGAAGGTCCTGTGCATGGAAAGGGATGGATAAGAATTTATAACAAATTTATATATCAAGAGAAAGAAAAACACTTCAAGATGCTACTCTTCATTCATTTAGCCCACTGTGTTTCTGACTGGAATACAAAAGGTTGTAGTAAAACAGCTTTTCCACACAACTTTTAAAAAAGTAACTGTAATTTTCAGATGGTAGAACAGAAGCAGTTGAGACATTGTTGAAGATGGAAATAAAACTCAAATATCTGAGAGCTCTGCTTCCTGCTCTGATTGCAGGAACACTCTGTGTGTTAAAAGTTTTCTAGAGACTACTGTGGGTTGGAGAGGAGGGAGGTAAGGGTGGTTAGATGGAAACTGTGGGTAAGAAGATGACAGGAATGTCAAGATTAGACATCTCTGTGGGTGTGTTCTGTGGCATCAGGCAGATATATGCTGGGTTTCCCACTACAAGAGGTGGAAACTTGCAAATCAAGTCATAAATTCAATACCAGGAAAAGAACTTTGATTTTTGTTATTTTTAATTTTATCTCCCTTGTTTTCAGAGGGGGGAGGACAGAGACAGCTCGGGCTCTGAAATACATCCTCCGCAAAGGATTCCCTGGTGGCAGAAACTCGAGTGTCCCTGAAGTCCTGATCATAATTTCAGATGGGAAGTCCCAGGGCAGCACCACAATGCCTGCAATGCAGGTGAAGGAGAAACACATCGTGGTTTTTGCAGTGGGAATCAGGTTTCCAAGGTAGGAAACTTTTCACAGAGTAGGAAATGGAGGCCCAGCTAGCCAAATAACAAGTCCTAGTGAGAGGGGGAAGGTCTTGTGCTAGATAGGAATTTTAGAAAGAGAAAAACCCTACCTGAAGGGAAGTTGTAGAAAAGCTGGTGTTGGTCTCTTCTCTCAAATAACTAGTGATAGGATGGGTGGAAATGGGATTAAGTTGTTCCAGGGCAGGTTTGGGTTAGATATTAGGAAAAATTCCTTTACTGAAAGAATGGTGAGGCAGTGGAATGGGCTGATGAGGGAGGTGGTGGAGTCACCATCCCTGGAGGTGTTCAAGAATTGTTTAGATGTGGCACTTCAGAATATGGTTCAGTGGTTGTGGTAGTTGGATAACAGTTGGACTTGATGATCTTGAAGGTCTCTTCCTACCCTAATGATTCTATGATTGTTTGAAAAGGGAATTTTGTGGGGTAACACAGGCATGGAGGAAACACTGGTGTGGTGGCTGGTGTAGGAGGACCAGAGCTGGTGAAGTTCACTGAGTAGAAGCTATGCTAGTACCTGAATCTAAACATACCAGGTTGCTGAAAACTAATTTAAAGAGTTTTGCATCAGCTCTCTCCTTGCTGTGCAGGGCTTGTTTGGTACTGAATTATTTGGGAATGTGACACAAGGTGTTGATCCCCCTTTTCTTGCTTGGCAGGTGGGAGGAGCTGCATGTGCTGGCGAGTGAGCCCACTGAGCAGCACGTGCTCTTTGCTGGAGATGCTGAGGATGCTGCCAATGGCCTGTACAGCACCCTCACTGGCTCTGTCTGCAGCACCACTGCCCCAGGTAACCTGTGTCCTGTGTCCTTCATGCCCATACTTTGAGCTTGGACCATGTCACTGTGGGAGGAAGATGAGGCAGTGTCAGGAATTAACAGGTGTTGCACTGCATGGTAGCCTGCTTCTGGTGGCCAGACTGGATGTTGTGCTTGCCAACCCCCTTTCCAAATACCTGCAAGCTACAGGATTCTAAATCTGTCTATGCCTCTCTTCACCTCTGAGAATGAGAATAATGGTCCTTGCTCTTGTCACAGGGGACAGAGGGATAAACACTGTTGCATTGGATCTTCTAAGGGACTTGGCTGTGTGCTCAGGAAGGCTGCAAGAGGCTCACAAGAGATAGAAAAGATAGATTTAGAGTCAGCCAGAAGTAGAAGAAAATCAAATACATGAATGATGAAGGCACCAGAGGGGCTGAAACATTCTCATTGAACCCTGAATTCAATAGTGCAAGTTTTATAGCAAAGCAAAGGAGGCTGAATAGTGAGCACCCCAGAAAGTGGGGTAGGCTGGTTAGCTTGTCTACAGAAAATTTTTCTTCTGGGGTATCACAGAGGCTCTTTGAAGAACTGCCTGGCCTGCTGTTAGCAGGTAGATGAAGAAGAGTAACCCATTTCAAAATAGTTTTCCACCCACACAGACTTCCTCTTTTCAGGTAATTGATCCTAGTTTCTATTTATCATTTTCTACAGGCTGCAAAGTTGAATCCCACCCTTGTGAACTCAGAACCCTGGAGACTGTGAAAGAGCTGACTGGAAACCATGTGTGTTGGAAAGGCTCCAAGCAGCCAAATGTTGTGCATGCTTCCCTTTGCCCTTTCTACAGGTGAGCTGGGCACCCACATCTCTGAAAGTGAGTTGGGGCTGAGAGAATATGAGAGATGCAGTAATGAAGCTTTTATCTGACCCTGATGCTTTACTGGGATGATGATCCCTCAGAAGACTGATGCAAACATGGTCTCTAAACCTAGGAAGAGGCTTTCCTTCCTCTGACCATTGACTGATCTGAGAAGCCAAGGGTAAGAGGAAGAGCTGACAAAAAGAAGCAGAAGATGAAGATGATTAGCCCAGGAGTGCCATGACTGTTATAAATGAAATTGGGATTAGTTTCCTACCTGTTGAACTGAGCTGCTCTGAAGTTACATCTCTGTACTTGACTCTGCTGCTAAAGGTTTCTGGGTCTGGCTCCCTGTGTTGACCCTAGTTCTGCTTTTGTCAGTTCAGGCTTTCTTCCTTTCAGAGAAGCCTCTTTTCCTTTGCTTGGCTTCCCTGGGGGCCTTGGGAAGGACTTTCCTATGAAGAGGCTCCTGTCTCTGGCAGCAAATATCCCCCAGTCATAGCGTGGCAGTGCCAAAAGTGGCTGCACACAAAGAGCTGAGTTGTCAGGATGATGGCAGTGAGCTGCATGAGGGAAAGGTCCTCTGGCCCAGAGAGAGGGGACTGGAGCTGAAAACCAATAAAGCATGTCAGATCCTTCAAATAATATTGTCACAGCAGGCAGTACAGTGGGAGAAATGCTTTTAAAATGAGCTGTGAAGGGAAAGGCAGCTTTGTGCTCTCTTTGCTGATGAAAGGAGCTGAGTGAAAGTGGTGGTGTACAGAAATTGGTAGGGATGGATTGGTTTTCTTTAAAAGATGGTCTTTATGTGGGTGTTTTAATACCAGGCAGTCAGATTAATGTTTGAAAATCACCCCAGATGGGGGCTATACATCAATGGCCTGCTAAATTGATATACTGGGACTGTTTCAGACATGTCCTGATGGCTGTGAGCATTTCCAGATACTTGCATCTCAGAACTAACAAAAATGGGAAAATGGAGCAGCTCATGGCCTGCTTTCCACATCTCAAAAAGCAATTGCTTTGCCACATTTGCCATGAGTTTGAGCAGCCCTAATGTAGAGTATTAAAAGATAAGAAGCTACAGATATTAGAGAAATAGAAAACTGACTAACAGGGATGAAAGTTTAAAGCAGAAATCATCTCATTGTCAGGAATCAGTGTTTGCTGCCTTCTTACATGTGGCAAATACATGCTTGTTTTTCATATCGCCTTAGGTCCGGAAAATTATGGAAGAAGTTGAAAAATCCCACTGGGATACACAGTTGTGGACTGAGGATTTCTTCCCAGTCTTAACTTTGCTTGTCCACTTGTTACAGCTGGAGAAGCTAGATCCCAGAATTAATATTGACTAAGAAATTCTTAGTGCTGTAGAATTTTTATTTACTTCCAATTTAGAGCAAAAAGTTTAAGACCTCTTCTCTAGTAAGTAAAAAATTTAATCATTTGGAGTCTTAAACATACAGTGTTAAAGTAGAATTCAAAAACAAAACAGCAGATTTGATGAAAGGATGTGGATTTTTTTGCCTCCCACTCAGAATGGACATTTGCTTTTGAAATACTTGTTTTAATATTTGCCTTTTCAAGGGAAAATGTGTTACATTTAAAACACAGTAAGGTCAACCAACCTCAAAGATACCTTTATAGTCTTTAAATTTATGATAGGTTTATTCTTCCTGTTTCAGGTGGAAGAGAGTCTTGGTAAAACACCCATCCAGATGCTTCCGAACTGTATGTCCAGGTAGGATTTAGCCTTTAAAATTTTGTTTACAAAGTGGGGCAGGTAAGGAATAAAAATATAGGGGATGACTCTCACTTCTAGAAATTTTGTTCTGAGTGAGAGATTATGATCTTAGCAGGAAATTGGTGTCTGCTTTTTTTTTTTTTTTCTTTTGTCTCATGGGTATCTATGAGCAGAGTTCTTTAGGATTAAAGTACTTCCCAGTATTTTCTCCTTCCCCTTGAGGAGCCAGTTAATTCTCACCTGTTGGTGTGCCTGAGACAGTCTGCCCTGCTTCCCAGAGCCTGTGGAGGGTCACAGCTCTCCACCTAGGGGAGCATGGAGTGAGATGGCTCCACTCATTCACTTGGTACCATGAACATCATCAGTTTAACAGGGAACCTGACACTTGCTGATTGCCAGCCTGTTGTTGTGACTGTCAGAATAGCTGTGGTCCTTGAAGTCTGCCCTTAACCTCATCCTTTGCTGTCTCAGATGACAGTGGCTTTATTTTCTTTGTCAGTACAAAATTGTCCAGGCAGCAGGACAGACTCTGATCCCTTCATTGCTGGAGTGAATCTGGAAGGGCTGCATGAGCTTTAGGAATTCTGTATTTACATGTTTAACTTCACTGGTGTTAATCCAAAGCAAGTGAAAAGTGAGGTCACAGTCTGGTTTGCTCTCTTCACCGCTGCCTGTCGGAGAGCCATCCCAAAATTAAATTGCTGGGGGGATGAGTGAGGGTGCACATGGCCCTGCATTAGCTCAAACTGCAGCAAGACAGGCAGAGTTTTGTTCCCATGCTCACGCTGGCACACGATGGGAAGGGGAAGTTCTTGCTGATTCCCTGTCTTTCCTTTCCCTGGTCCTCTTTAGCCCCTTGTGACTCCCAGCCATGCCAGAACGGGGGCACGTGTGTCCCAGAAGGACTGGAAAAATACCACTGCCTCTGCCCAGTGGGATATGGAGGAGACATCCACTGTGGTAGGTGTGAGCCTGTGCTCTCTCTCCTTCCTCCCTGGCTGTGTCCTGCCTTGGTGGGGTGGGTTGCATGGCCATAGGGACAGCTGGGGCTGGGCTGCAGCCTTTGGGCTTTGGCAGGCTGAGTTTTCTTTTGTGCTGGTTATGGCTGGCTGCTCAGAAACCTTGTGGATATGTAGAGCAGCAACACTGACAGTCTAACCCTGGTATGGCTGCCGTTGTTTCCAAATGCAGGTTGCCACATGAGCAGAAGAACAGAGAAACTGGGAGAGACAATTATGAATGTTGGTCCCTTCCCTGCACACATGGGTCCAGGAAGGACTCTTGATTTTGAGGGTTTAATATAAGAAATTCAAGAAGATCCTGATCTTCAGAAAATGCTTAGTACTTCTGCCAGAATCAAAAACCCCACTCTAAAGTGTCTCAGGGTGTTACAGATGAGAGTCTGGTGCTTGGACTCTCTCCTTTCTCCCCATTACACTGAAACTAGGAGTGTTTTCTCCAGAGTACTAAGGCACTGGAGCTGTCATTTCTGATTTGAACTTTGCCCTGCAAAAGTCCAGGAATCCCCCTCAGATTCCCAGAGATATTTTCTGTGTCTAAAGGCTTAGGTGGCATCCAATTGAAATAAAGTGCATTCCAGTTGTGCTCCAGCTCACGCCATATCTGGCAAACCATGAGGGTTACGGGACACAACATCCCTTCTCCACACCACAGAGCTTCCAGCAGGCCCCAGGTGAGTTGCCCTGCTTGCTTTTCTCTTTTTGCCTTGCATTTGACAAACTGCTGTCTGCCTTTGCAGCACCAAAGCTGAGCCTGGAGTGCCGTGTGGATCTCCTTTTCCTGATGGACAGCTCAGCAGGGGTGACACTGGAAGGGTTCCTGCGTTACAAAGCATTCCTCAAGAGGTTCCTCCAAGCAGTGATGGGCCAGGACTCACCCATCAGCGTGGGGGTGGCCCAGTATGATGATGCTGTCAGGATACCCATTGAAGTGGGCCAGCACAAGGATGCGTTCGGTCTCATGAAGAGCATTGATGCTTTGAATTTCAGTGGAGGAGGAACCCTGACAGGCAGAGCCCTGCATTACATTGCAAAGCACGGTTTTAGGAGCACCCCAATCTTTGCAGATGTGCAGGAGGATCTGCCACGTGTGGTTGTCTTGCTCACTGACTCTAAGTCTCAGGATCCCGTGGCAGAGGCTGCTAAATATGCAAGGGACCGAGATCTCTTCTTGATTGGTGTGGGCAGCAGCTTCATGAGAGCAGAGCTGACTGAGGTTACTGGCAACCCAAAGCAGACAATTGTCTACTCAGACCCCCAGGACCTGTTCAACAGGATCCCAGAGCTGCAGAGAAGAATCTGCAGTGTGGACACTCCTGAAGGTAAGGCTGGGACATGGGCATTGCAGGATGCGTTTGTCAAACCATAAGAACTTCTGAACCTCAGAGGGGAGAAGGAAAGGACAGAAGGATGAATCCTCCTTTCGTTGGAATTAGTCACAGATCTAGGGAGTAACTTCCCATTTACTACTTTTATGATGGGTCTCTATCTGTCGGTGGGAAAGGGTCATAGATCAGACTCCAGAGCCAGTGATCAGCAGTGATGAATTTTGCCCACTATCTCCCCTCCTGTTCTTGGGGTTTTTTTTGTCAGAAAGGAGTATGTATATACCCTGAAAAATACCATGTTTGCATTTTTTTATCCAGGCTGCCAGGCCCAGTCTCTTGATTTGGCATTTGCAGTGGATGCCTCAGGTGGAGTTGGCGTGGACAATTTTCTGCAGCTGAGGGACTTTGTCAGGAGCAGCTTCTTGCACTTCAGCATCAATCGGGATGTCACCCAAATTGCCCTTGTGGTCTATGGCAGCAAAGCTCACACTGTGTTTGCTTTGGACACCCACACAAGCAACTCAGCTCTCCTCCAAGCCATTGACCAAGTGCCTTTCTTTGGGGACTCAGCCTCTGCTGGCAGTGCCTTGCTGCATATTTATGGTGACGTGATGACAGTGCAGAAGGGAGCAAGACCTGGTGTCAACAAGGCAGTGGTGGTGCTCACAAATGGAGGGGGCATGGAGGATGCAGCTGCCCCAGCTCAGCAGCTGAGGGACAATGGCATCTTGGTGTTTGTGGTTGTGGTTGGGGATGCACAGAGGGACATGCTGCTGAGGGTTGCTGGGTCTCCCAACTACCTGGTCCATATCTCCTCCTTTGAAGACTTGCAGCATTACCAAGACCTTATCATTGAAAGAATCTGTGAAGGTGAGAACATCCTTTCCTTGTTCTTCATACTGTGGCCATGAGCTGGAGGTAAACTTTTTAAAGCAAATATAGCAGGGACTTTCTTCTGCACCTGGTATCGTAGGTTTTCTGATTCTCTAGAAAGTGAGGTTGATGTTATCTTTTGCTTTTTACAGGTGGAAAAACTATGGCATAGATACATGGTGGTTGTCCAAAGCACTCCTATAGGAATATGAACCAAATTTAAGATTCAGTCCAGTAGGTGAGACAGGGCTTAGTGTGACTGACTCTTTCTGGCCCTGCCAGGTCTAGGTTCTGCTTGTCCTGAAAGAAAAATAAGTTTGCTCATTTTCTGATGCTGCTTTAGGCATTGCTGTGAGTTCCTGTAGTCCCTGCATGGTACTTGCCCCTTGAGGGGCCATGTTCCTGCAGCCAACAGTGTTGGTCCTTGAGTGAAGTTTCTGCTGTCTTATTGAACAGGTTTGTGCCCAAGTGTTCATGAAGTCATCAGCCTGAAACCTCATCACTCCCTTTTCCTCCTTAGTGTCTTGCTATTCATGTTGTCATGTAGCTTCTCATGATATTGTGTTGTACAGGGTTTAATCCTATGTTTTAGGAATCTATCCATTTTGAAGCCTGCAAACTATTAAATTGAAGCCTTCTGATAACTTGTGAATAATTTAATTTTCAGGATCAAATCCTTAACTTGAAAGTGTACAAGAGGGCAGAATTTTCAAATATTCATGTTAAAAAAGAAAAAGCAACAACAACAAAAAAAAGCCCAAAACCCCCAGTTCACCTTCTTCAAATCTTCAAGTCTTGAGGGCCAGTCCCCAACTGGGAAAATTTGAATCTGATGCTCATTTGAAAATCCTTGTGTGCTGAGCATGGGTGCCCATTTTTGATAGAAATCAGCTTCTCAGAAAGGATAGCAGCCCTGATTTGCAGACATTTGTGATGACAAAGGTACTCCTAGTTAAAATGCCTTGCCTTTTTTCTCATTCAAAATAGTTCAGGTTTAACATCTACCTGTTTGCTTTTATTATGTTTTAACCCTTTTGTAAGATCAAAAGCAGGAGCCTGTTGACCTTTAGCACGATCAAAGATCCTTTTCATCTCTGGGCATGCCTGTTTCTCTTTCAGGGTAAGAAAGAACCTCGCTAGGGTAAGGAGCCACTCTCCTGGCAGGCTCTGGAGATGGTTTTCAACGTGCTCTTATTGCAGTGGTATTTTTAGCTCTGTTATTATAAAAACAATTTACTGTACCATGAAATTAACTACAACACCAGAGATGAAGGGGAAAGTGATGGCAAGGTTCAGTGATTTGGGGTAATAGCACATCATTTCCTGGGACTGAATTGCTGCTTTCATTTTGTGGGCAGGTAATCACTGTTTGTACTAGATAGGCTGGGACCAAGGGCGATGTAAAGATAAGCCCTTCATTCAGTCTTCTGCTCCAAGCTCAAGACACAATAACAGAATCATTGTCTGTGAAAGGGCTTTGAAAAATTTATGACTCATGGTAAAAATATGTGAAAACCAGACTCTGCTTCTGGACACCTGAAATACTCTATTGAGGCTCAGCTGAAAGGAGACAGTAAGAAAATTACAGAAGCTCTAGCAGAAAAGATCCCAAACATTAAATATATAGGAATCTGATGAAGGGAAGTACAGACATCAAAAGGTAAAATCCCTGAAGTGCAAGAAGCTTGTTTAAGATGATACTGTGTTAGCAGTAGGCTTGAGTTCAGAGAAATGGTGTCTGGTGGGCATAGCATGGTTCCCCCCAACAGGGACCTAGAGGTTGTGCTGTGGGGCAGCCATGGAGGTGAGTGGTGGACTCATGGCATGTGGATGAGCAGAGCACCATGGAAAAGATGTCTTTCCCTGCTTTTTTCTACTGTGGGGCAAAAGGCAAGGCTAGAGGTACAGGCTCTACACCATGTAGCTGTTCAGCAGAGGAATTTGACACCCTTACCAAGGCTGCAGTGGAGCTGCCAGCAGACTGGAAGCAAATTCCTCTGGGATGCTGCTACTTAACCTAAGGTATTCACAGCAAGGCAGCATGAAACACTGCCAGCCCTGCTGACAGCTGGGCTCTGGTGTGTTAAATGGGTTGGGAAATCTGTCACATATCTCACAAGAATAGGTCTAACAACAACTTGGTTGCAGGCTTTTCTCTCAAGCTTCCTAGAAGAAAGCTCATAAGTTTTTCTTGTGTTGTTTCCCATTCGTGCCATCCCTGCTTCTCAGCAAAGACTTCTTGTCTTTGCTCCTCTCTGATGTAAACCCAGGGCAAAGTGGGGTCTGAACTCCAGTGCTATATAGAGTTGTAAACTGCTTGGAGCAGGGCTCTGCATTGGCAGTGTCTGGATCTGGGGGCTTTTGAGGTGCTCATGTTCAGTCCACACCTCTGAAGATGTTTTTGCTTTTCTTTAGCATTCAGCCTAATGCAACATCATTCTTCAATGCCGTTCTTTTCCTTTTTTCTCTAGGTTAAATGCAGAGGAGCTTGTCTTTTGTGTCAAGACAGGGTTGTCAGCTTGCACCCCCTGCCATGTTAATATGGTTTTCCCATCTCATTAGCCCTAGATTACATTTTTTGATGCCTGGGATATGTAGTTGCTGTTATTGCAGTAATCCTGATGGGTGGGGGTCCTGGATATTAACACTTTAGATGTGTCTGAGCTTCCTGTTCTGCTTGTGTTGGTTGCAGAAGCAAAAAGCCCTGTGAACCTGTGCAAACCCAACCCCTGCATGAACCAGGGCGTATGCATCCTTGGGCCTGGGAGCTACCGGTGTGACTGCCATGGCTGGGAAGGACCCCACTGTGAGACCAGTAAGGATTAACAGATGGCAACTGGAGGTGTCACCCCTTCTGCCCAGCCCCTCTGAACAGATCCCACATCCCCAGCTCTCCCTTGAGCAGAGATGTGGCTGGTGCATTTGGACAGCTGTTTGGTGGCCAGGTCTGGGTGCTGACATCACCTTTGTCACATGGCAAATGGAGAGGTTTGGGCTGCTGAGGGGAACAAGAGCTTCTCTCAAGAAGCTGTGCTATGTTTTAGACATTAACTAAGCAAGCTGTGAGGGGACTCCATGAAGGGCTGATAATTTTGGTAATGTTCTTCTCTGTTGTGTTCTTCTTTTCCCTCTGCCATGTTAGATATATATACAAATACTCCTGGACTACAAGGGTGGAAAAGCTCTGGTTGCCTTTTAGTGGTAGAGAGCGGTCTCTGTTGGAGTATGTTCCTCTATGGCTTTCAGTGCATTTCACTCTGCAAAAGCCTCCCCATTGCCTTCCTCCTCATCAGCAGGGCAGCTGTGGCCAGGAGGTGGTGAGCCTTCAGATCCCTGGAGGTAGTGCTGTGCCCATAGTGAGAAGTTCTCAGTTAATTATTGCCCCCTCCTAGAACTCTTTACCTGAGCTCATGAGTTCTGGCTTCCTCCCCATCACCTCTCATGTCTGTCAGCTAAGACCAAGTGGGTGCTTGTTGGTTGTAAATAAACTGAGTGTGAACTTACCCCTGGGTCTTAAAGCCCCATCCCATATCTGTGTTTCTCTTCTGCAACAGGAGTTGTCCGGGGTGATTCTCCAAGATCCCTGGTCCTTCCTCCACACTCCCATGTGCAGCAGAGTTCAAGGGGTTTGCAGCACTTCTCCAGAGTTCCCTGGCACACCAAGAGGCACGTGAAGCAGAGACGCTGACCCAGGTGTACCCAGTGCTCCAGTTCTCTGACCATGAAGTTCCTGCATTGCACAAACTCTGCATCCCAATTCTCTCTTTTTTTTTCATTGAAGTAAATATTCAGATTTAAGTATTGGCATTTTGCATTTCCTCACCCAGATCCTAATGCTGTGATTTTGGTGGGTTTGGGGTTTATTTTTTTTTCTTTTTCTTTTTTTCTTTTTCTTTTTTTCTTTTTCTTTTTTTCCCTTCCTTCCTTCCTTCCTTCCTTCCTTCCTTCCTTCCTTCCTTCCTTCCTTCCTTCCTTCCTTCCTTCCTTCCTTCCTTCCTTCCTTCCTTCCTTCCTTCCTTCCTTCCTTCCTTCCTTCCTTCCTTCCTTCCTTCCTTCCTTCCTTCCTTCCTTCCTTCCTTCCTTCCTTCCTTCCTTCCTTCCTTCCTTCCTTCCTTCCTTCCTTCCTTCCTTCCTTCCTTCCTTCCTTCCTTCCTTCCTTCCTTCCTTCCTTCCTTCCTTCCTTCCTTCCTTCCTTCCTTCCTTCCTTCCTTCCTTCCTTCCTTCCTTCCTTCCTTCCTTCCTTCCTTCCTTCCTTCCTTCCTTCCTTCCTTCCTTCCTTCCTTCCTTCCTTCCTTGTTTTTTTCTTTTTTTCTTCCCTTTTTTTTTTTTTCTTTTGGTTTTTTTTTTTGTTGTTGTTGTTTATTTGTTTGGGGTTTGTTTTGTTTTGTTGGTTTGGTTTGGTTTTTTTGGTATTTAATTGAAATAGACTTCTGGAGAGATCTAGGATTTGGTCTGAAAATGTGTAGAAGTCTGAGCAGTTCTGGAGCTCCTGCTGAAAGGGGGGTAACAGATTACTCACTGGCAGCCCGGTGGTGGAGTGCATGGTTTGTTTCATGCAGGAGGACAAGAGGAAGGAGAAATGATTACAAGCTTCTATTGTTTTCTAAATTGTCCATGCCACTTTATTCTCTGAATTTATTTGGTGTGATCTAATGTGGTTTAGCTTCAGAGGCATTTTATAGTTACCTCTATTTTCATAAAGAGAGGCCTGAAAAGGATTGGTTTCACAAGAGCATTCAATGGTTTATGTAACTCCTAGGCAGAGCTGTGACAGTGAGTGTGTGTTGCTGGTTTTGCTAGGTTTGTTGGCTATTTTTCTTCTAGATTTGACCCAAGTCAAATCCAGTTATCTGTGCTACAAACACACCAGGTAAGGGCAATTCCCCCAGCATTTCCAAGCTAATGTCTGAGCTCTTGCAGTCTCTGGATGGAGCCATGGTTTGTGCCATCCTGTTGCTCTCTGGACCTTGTTCTGTCTGCTTGCAGATTTAACTCCATTCTTCCCGTCCCAGCCTCACTCTCCCCTGCCAGCCACAGTCTGACCTGGGGGACAGGACCAGGACAGCCTCCTGAGCAGCTTGCATGGCAGGCAGTGTCCAGATTGGAGGAGAAAGAGGCCTGAACTTCTCCCCCCAGGTCTCTACCACCCTTGCCTTTCTCCTTCTCTTGTCCAGCTCTTTGCTGGTTGCTTTACCAGTGTTTCTTTGCCATGTTTTTCTCATATTGCTTCTTCATTGCACATTCCAGGTCAAATCTCACCTCTTCTTTTTGGTGCTGTTTCCATAGCTCTGAGCTTTGCCATGTTGCTTTGCTCTTTTGGAGCTGGCTGGAGAGAGAACTAGGTACTTGTTCTGACCTGAACCCAGGCAGAGGAGCTGAGTGTTCTTTCTGCCTCCCCATTTTGTTTGAATGTGATCTCAGCACAGCACTGGGCTCTGCACAACAAGCTGGACCTCTGGTGGGCTCTGCTGGCTCGTGTGTCTCAAAAAACATCCTGGCCACATGCCTGCATCCTTCAGAGCTTTAGCTTTACTGGATGGCTAGATCAGTTTGCTCATGAAGCTGTAAAATGTATGGAATTGCTCCCCCAGGGCCTGTGGTTCACCCTGGGGTCTGGTGTGTTCTCTGCTGCTTTTCCCATGGTGTCCATCACCTTGGGAGAGCAGGGGCAGCTCTCGGGCAGAGGCAGTAGCTGAGTGCCAGCTACTTGTGAAAATAGCATCTATTGTTCAGAGAGGAAGAAAAATCCCTTCACCCTGATGTCCTGGCCCTGTGTTTGAATAGTAACATTAGATGTACAAAGAGAGACAGAAATTACTCCGCAGGTTGGTTGTCAAAAGAAGAATGGTCTAAAGCACTCCCGGGGATGAAAGCTGGCACTGAGACAGAAGCCACAGTGTTATACCTTGTGAGAGAAACCAGGCTAGGAGAAAGGAGAAGCTCCTCTTTCTTTTCACTGCTACTGTAGTAGATTGTCTGTGTCCTTTACTGTCTAAAGCACTGCAGAATAGAGCTTTAGTTGAAGGGCTGACATTTGAGGTAGAAAGAGAAACTCATCTATTAATGTTACTTAGGCATGACTGTAGCTAAGCATTGCCTCTGCTGTAAAACTCTCAGTCCTCTCTTGTTAAGGGAGAATGGACTATATCAGACTCACAGCTGACATCCCAGAGATGTGGTTTGTATCCTACGGTGCCCATGCAGATGGCTGGAGTCGAGGCAGACTGCTCTGATACCTCTCCCCAACCTTCCTGCATGTGTGAATGGTCAGAGAGAGCATCAGCTCTTGCCCTCACTGCCCTCTTAGCACGTTGGGTCTCCAGCTCCCTAGTGGTTTCTCTGCTGTAGTTTGTTTCAGAGCATCATAAGTTCACTCCTCACAGGCATCTGTCCTGTGCAGGACTGGACTTCCCTCTCAAACTGAAGCACATTTACCTTCTCTAGAATGCAGTTGTGCAGCTGAGATGTGTTTTCCTCTTCCTTGTACTTCTGTTGCCTTCAGGATAGCTTGTACAGTGCTGCTGAGCACTTCACCTTGTGGCAAATGACATTTAAATGTAATCTGTGTTTGTAATTTTAGTTCATTACATAGCTAGTAAGTACATTTTTAGAGTCTGTGGGCTTTACTGGGACAAAGGATGTTTGCCTGGGTCCTTATCTGTGGGAAACACAGTGTTTGTACCATCCTGCTGGTTTTAACCACAGATAGACAAACCTCCCAGAATTACAGACTGAAATCTCATGCTGGAGACAACATTTTAATGCTGGATGGGATACATCTAGTTTTTCCAAGTAGACATTAGGAACTCACAGAGGAGTTTCAAAAAGGTTGGTTCCTAAACCCAGCTCTTACACTCTGGGTGCATCTGGCTGAGGCCTTAATGCCAAAAATGTCCCAGGGACCCTTGTGTGTTGGGTATCTACATGTCCTGCAGCCTTCCTCTTAAATGCAGATGGTTGCTGAAGCAACAGATGGTTGCTCAGGTGTGCCCTGGCAGCACTCACCAGACCTCCTTTTGTACAGGATAAAGTTCTTTGCAAGGTAAGGAGGTGCTGGGGCACTGGGAGAAGATAGGAAAAGCCAGGCTGATAACAAGATCAGGATATATGGGGTGTCTTGGAGAGATCTGTTGATCCCCATGGGAAAGCAGGATATTGCTGAGCAATTTGGAGCCATTCTGTTTTGTTTTTCTTTTAAAAAATGTGAGTCTAAGATCCCAGCTAATTTCTAAGCCTGCAAATTTTACTTTAAAAAGAGTAAGTGACTTGGGTCTCTGCCATGTTCCTGTATTAAACTCACTCTCAGATACTTGCTTTGATTCAATCAGAATTACTTAATGAAAACCTTACCTGATGGGAGCTGCTTCCCTTGAGACTGGGTTGATGTTTGAGCCTGGCACAGCCACCAAGGAGGTGGGGGCCCTGTGAAGCATTAATCCTGTCTGGCACCAGGAGAGTGCAGAGGGCTCTGTTTGTGCCAGGTTGCTGTTAGATGTCTGGGCTGTTACTGCCTGAGCTGTGAATTACTCTCGCTCTGCAGGATTTGCTGGATGAGCCTTGGCTGATCATGGGCTATGTCCTGGCACCAGGGGAGAGCCTGTTTCACTTTAAAGAAACTGGGATTTAAGTAAGTGACACCTGCTTTCCCTCAGCCAGCAAAATCATGCCTGGTTGTGATGGGTAAAGGTGTTGGTGTCTGTCCTGTAAAAGCTGCAGGGGGGGGGCTGGCCTTGGACCCTGGCACTGACACCCAGGGCCAGCCTGGGAGAGGTACCAGAGTGCTGGCACCAGGTCTGCTGGTGCTTTCATTAAAGCCAGCTGGCTTCTTTAGCTTACTTTCAGGCTGCAGCCTGAAAAACTTCTTCTCTTCAGTACAGACAAATTAATTTGATTCATACCCCCAGACAACTCATATTAACATTCAGGCCAACTTCTCCACCAGTAATAGACAGCTTATTTTTAATCAAAGCGCCCAAGAGCTCTTTTGATGTGCTGGGCAGGCTGGCAGGATCTCCCAGTAGCTCTTGGAGGATTGCTCTGTTTATCCCAAGCAAGAACTGGAGGTATTTAGGTGAAGAACTTGCTTCGAAAAATGCATTTTAGCAGCGTATTACCTTCCAAAAGAATATGGGCTTCTGCTTGTGACACACCATGGGCTCCATGGTGGCCTGGCTACGTTGTGCACAGGTGAGAATCACAATAGCAAGAACTACTGCAGCAATGAAATAGGCATTAACTTGTGTGATTTCCTGCAGTAGGAGTTCTGCCTCCTTGCACCAGGAGCTTTTGGGCCTTCATACAGTACTTTGCAGGATGGGACTCTACTGGGTCAGGTACCAGAGCTTTGTGGGGCTTGGATGAGCCAGCCCTTCAGCCTCTTGGCAGCTGTGTTTCCTTCCAGGATGCTCCACAGGGATCAGAAGGCAGAGGTGTGCTGGGGACAGCCACAGCTGACACCCAGGTGTTCTGAAGCAGCCTTAGGTGATGGGCAGACTGCTGGAGAAGGACAAAGACAACTGCTGCTGATCCTTTCATCTCACAAAAACCCAGCCATCCCATATGGAGTGGTTCTTCAGGGATTCCTGGGCTCAGAAGCTGACAGGACACTTAATGGCCTTGTTGGCAGGTTTCCTAGGAGAGGTAAGGGAGCTGGGACCCTCCCACGGTTTTTGAGGGAGTGGGGCTAACGGTGGTAGAGCCACCAAAAGGATGTCTGTTCTGTAATTACCAGCCTCAATCACTTTCTTTACTAACCCTTTTCCTTCTTTTCCATCGAAATCCCATCCCTGTTTCCTCTTCAGTGACTGCAGCAGACACCAAACCTTGCACGCAGTTGCTATCTAGTGGCCAGAGGATGTAGTGGATGCATTTTATTTTTTTTTATTTTGTTGGTTTTGTGTAAGGGGACTGTGCTACTGAGCTACTGGCAGGAATCTGTTACATGAATCCATGGAAACTGTCAGGGTTAGTGCTGTTTTTCAGTCAGTCAGCTGTTTGAAAATTTTTTTGGTTTATGGTGCAGTGGCTACAGATGACTAAATTATTTTAAATATAGTACAGTGAGCTGTAGCCTGCATAGCCAAAGGACTCTGTAGTAATGAAGAAGTTTCTGTCCCTGAAAGCTGCTGGAAAGTAGAGCAGGCCACATTTACAAAGAAAAAACACTGGCAACATAATAATATACTTAACATTTTATTATAAAACCCCTCTAAAGCGCCACTTTATAGGTCACAGTTAAAACAAAGGAAATGCCTTGAGAGAACAATGGGGACACAGAGACATTGTTTAATGGGTCTTGTGTGGGGAATGGGTGTTGCTCAGACTTGCCTGTGTTTATCATCCCCAGATTGAGATATCCCAGCTGGACAGCAGAAGCTGATTGGGCTGTGGTGGGGAAAGCAGAGCTGCTCTCATCCATGGCTGTCTCAGTACCACTGTGAAATGTCTGGACAACTTCTGGAGGATGACAGCAGGGTGGATGGTGAGGGCATGACACTACACATCTATTTAGGGTGTAGAGGGGGTCTCCTGCCAGCTCATGATGGGACAAACCCAGAAGTTTCTTGGGGTCCATGGCCACCCTGTGCTTTGGAGAGGAAAGTCCCCTGGGTCCTGAACCAGAAGTTTCAGTGGTTTATTTGCATGAGGTCTTCCTACGTGCAGACCTTGAACAGAGCCAGGCCTGACAGCTGGGGCACATGAACTTCCCCTGATGCCTGGGACTAGCACATTCCAGCATTTGCATCACAGCAAAGTAAGCTTTTCAAAGCAAAAGGTGGAAGTAACAGCATCTTTCTTGCCTCCAGCATGCCCTGATCAAGTGCTTTATCTCCATGACAGAAGGTTTCAGGGAGGAAAGGGTGCATGGATTGCTGACATTCCCCTACAGCCCTTCAAATTTCACTGCCTCTGAGTTCAGCAGTCCCAAATGTCCAAAAGCTTGGCTAGGGCAGAGAGGGTGGGCTTTGTGGGACCCAATGGCTATGTTAAGTTTACTAATTTGGAAATAAGGGTGACAGCACCAAGACAGGACAGAGCAACCAGGCTGGCTGGCCCTGAAGGAGAGCACTACCTATGGGGTTGGCTGGAGCTGTGAGGACCAGGGAGCATCAGCAAAGTGGTGCTGCCATCCAGGGCAGGAGCATGGGGATTGCTTTATCTCCTCTCCCCTAGGAAAGGGCAAATCCTTTACACTGGGATCCAGCTTCCCCTCCAACAGCTGAACAGGCTTGGGCCTTTGGTAAATTGTTAACAAAGCTTCAAATAGGATTTTTTTTTTTTTTTTTTCTTTTTAAGAACAAACTCCTCAGGTGAAGTAGATCAGGATCTTAAAAAAAAAAAATTAACTGAATCTGCTTGGCAGATCTCTGCCCAGAGCTCTTGCTGCCACCAGTCTGGAACACAGCTCACATCACAAGGTGGTGAACAGGGATCTTCCTTGAAATTCTGACAAATCAAGCACATGTTGGGATGCATTGGGACACCCATTAAAAATCTCCTGGACAGGCTGCTGTGTGCTTCTCATTCATGTCTCAAGCATTGCCCAGATGTTGGTATCACCCTTGACTGAAGGCTGAATGAGCTGCAGTTGAGTGATGAGTGGCAGCAAGACAGGGGAGACTTCAGTTGACTGCAATTTGCCACGAGAGGTTGAAAACCACGGGGCCATAAAGAATAGCAGAGGCCCCTTCTGAACCCACTACTGTCACTAATATAGAAACCTTAATAACTCATTGATAAACCTTCAGAGTAGAAATACACAGAACACCCCTATGTACAGTAACATTCTTGTTTACATCAACTGGGTTAGGAATTTGATGCAAAGATTGCCACTGGTTGTTACTGTTTTAGCTACGTGATTGGGACTTGTCTGGAAAGAGCAAGATCATTTGGGATAATTCATTCCAGCAGCTGTTTGCTCCATTGCTGCCTCTGAGCCAGTGGTGAGATGTGGAGGAGGCACTTGTGTAGTTGTGTTGCACACTCAGCCTCCACCTACAGATGGTTAAATCCCCTTGGCCATGTGTGAACAATTCCAGTCTTTAGTCCATCTCTGAAAAACGTGGTTCTAACTCGCTCCTTTCTTCTCCCATTCCTGCCAAGGAATAAAGGCAAATTAGTCCAAAGGCAAATCCTGGCAGGCAGCAGTAGCCACCAAGTGCACAGGATCAACTCAGTCATCTGGTGCCTGAGTGCTTTTTGGCTGCAGGGTGGGTCAGGGATGTGTCTGTTATAAGCAGTACATACATTAATTCATCTAAATCAGTCAGGGCAAAGCTAGGCTCAGTCAGGAGTGCTCCACAGACCACCACATCCAGGTCTGCTCCACTGCTGGATTTCACCCTGTACCAACAGACACCTTACCTTAGCTTTCTGTAGGACTGTTCCCTTCCCTGTCACCATGACTGACAAAGGACGGTTTTTTAAAGCCGTTGCTGAATTGACTGGTGAGTTATCTGCACTGGTTGCTGGACTGGCACTTTTTGCCTGAATCTAAAATAAAAATATAGAAATTGTGATTACTTCAGACTACCGAGAGAAATTGCCACTTTTCATCCCCATCTCCTAGGAAAAGCTCAACAGGCTCATCCTGCTTGCACCAAGAGGTGCTTTTCAGGGACATGATGCTTCTGAACCACCACCAGGATGTCTGTGTGCTGTGTTGGGGACTCAAGCAGAGGTACAGAACAGGGCTCAGGCACCCACCGTCTCCATTTTATGGGAACCAGGTTCCCAGGAAGGAAGTTAGATGCCTGAATTTGCCCTCCCCCCCCAAAGAACTACCCCATGGTTCAGCTGAGTGCAGAAGAAGCTGGGCTCAGACCTGCGTGACCCTGGAGGTCAAGGTCCCACAGGGAAATACAAATGCTCTCCTGAGCCCCAGCTCTTTTTTACTTCCCCATGGCTGCTGTTACCTCATTACTGTTATAATAATTAGCATAAAGATAATATACAATACATAAAATATATAAAATTATGTATTGTTACAATATAATACTGTTATTACATTAAGCAGGCTGAGACTGTGTGACTGCCTGGCTGCTGGGAAGCTGCTGTGCAGCCCAGGGTGCCCCCCACATACCCGGGGGGCTGCATTCTCCAGGTGTGTGGTGTCCACTGCAGTGCCCAGTGTCACAGGGCCAGACTCTGCCTTCTTCAGGTTCTCCTTCACCTCCACCAGGCTCAGTTCCAGGTCCACCCTCCGGCTCTCCTTCCTTTTGCACTCCTCTTCTATCTCCTTCAGCCTCTGCTCCAGGCTCTTGTCTGTGAAAGGAGGGATAACTTGATGCCAACCAGGAACTCAGGATGCTCAGACCAGGGCACATCCTGTATAGTTTCCTTATATTTTACCCCAAGAAGGGCAGTGACAGAGCAAGCTTTTTCTCTAGAGCAATTTGAGCTACGTGGTTTGGCTTAAAGCACCAAGTCTACCCCCTGGCCCTTCAGGTCCCAGGTGGGCCAGGTTTATCACCCCCTCCTTCCCTGTGGCCCCAACTTTGCTCGTGTCCATGGATCACCCCTCACCCTGCTCTACCTGTGCTGCCTGCCAGGGTTTCCTTCAGCTCCCTCCTCTCCTTGCGCAGCTGGGTGAGCTGAGCCCGGATTTCCTCCTTCTCCTTCTCCAGCCTCTCCTTCTCCTCTGTGAACCGCTTCACCTCCGCCTCTGTCCTGTTCTTGCCCAGCTTGGTTTCCACTGCTGCTGCTGGGAACACAACCCACCAACACACACTCATCCAGGGGAAAAAAAAAAAACAAAAACCCAGAAAGGGAAGGAAGGAACAGAAAGGTGCTTGGAAACAAAAATGAACGAGGGTTTGGAAAGTCACCAACCAGGAGACTCATCAGCCCCTTGGGGACTATACAGCTCCTGTCTAGCAGCAGCAAGCCAAAGCCCTGGCTGCAGCATCCACCTGTACAGCCCACTCACCTGGCAGAGGCATCTTGGGTCGGTGGGCAGGCAGCAGCTGGGGACTGCCCACTGTCCCTGTGCCCACTGTCCCTGTCCCTGCTGTCCCCATGCCTGCCGGCAGCTCGGGGGCTGGCTGGGGGAAGGCGATGTTCTGCTGCTGCATTTGGATTTTGATGGCAGGCATCCGTGGTGGGGCCTCGTCAGGCTCTGGCTTCTCTAGGTGTTTCTGAAGAGAGAAATGAGGTGAGATGATGTGGTGGTGGGGATCTGGCTCCTGGATGGAGCCTGGCCCCGTAATTCACATCAGGACAGTACCTCCTCTGTGGTCTCTGTTGCCTTACTACAGGGCTCAGCATCCTTGGCCAAGAGGGCTGTCTCAGCTGTGCTCTCTGTGGCAGCCTTGCTGGCAGCCCTTTCTAAAGATGGTGAGCTGAGGGGTGAAGGCTGGCACGACTTCTTGCCAGCACAGTGTAGGAAGGACTTCACTGGGGTGAGATCCAGGTACACCCTGTCTTGGTCCCCCTCCAATTTGCTCTCACTCTTGGGTACTTCTTCCTGCAAAAGGAGAAAGTTCCCCTGAAAAGGGACCATCTGCTGCAGCCAGATCTACAAGCAAAGTCTCAGGGCAGAGCAGAAGCATCACAGGCAATCTGGAGGATTTTCAAGTGCTCTAAAAGGAACCAAGTCTTTCCTTACTTGGCTGTTTGGTGTGCTGAAGGAAAGTCCCAACCTGCTTTCCTTCACTACGTCTTTCCAAGATCCTTTGCCCTTCCAGAAATAGCACCCCGTTCCCCAACATGGCCCATTTTTCCTGTCCTTAAACAGACATCAAGAGGAATTTTAATAGCCCAGGCACCAATCCATCCACTATCTCCATATAACCCATACGGTTTGCTGAGGGAAACCATGAGGTTTCATCCCAAATGCCTGAGGATCCCTACAGCCTGGATTTCCCCAGTGGGAATCCTTTTTGCTGCAGTTTGAAAACCCTCCCCCTTCACAGCTGGAGCCTCCCCCCATGGCCAGATGCTTGTCCATGATCTCTGCAGAGCTCCAGGTGCCAGTGTGGCACCAGGCACCTTACCACAGGCAGGTCTGGCAGATCCACATCATCGTACAGCTCCTCCTGCTGCATCCTGCCCTTCGGCAGGTTGTCGATATAGGCGTTGGGCTCAGAGTACTTCCTCTGCATCAAGCTGTGAACAGGCAGTGGGACATCCCATCAGAAGGGATTGGTATTGCTGCACTCTGCAGAATTTGGGGCCATCTGAGTCCCGGGGTCTGGGCAGGACCACAAGGAGCAGTCGCAGGCAAGGAGAAGGTAGAGCCGTGCAGCAATGTGGTCACTGCTGCCCATGAAGCAGCACCCACCAGAGCAAGACTTATGTGTCCCTTCAGCTCATTTCTTTCTTGTCCAGCCCTCAGGAGCACCACTGGAACACCACAACCATTCTGCCCCCCCCCCTGGGCTGGTTAACAGAGCAGCTGCATGCCCACAGTCCTGTGCTCCTCAGCCAAGCCCACATCACCAACCTGCATGTGCCCCATGGCAAGCTGCAGCTCAGGTTACCATGCTGGGACAATGACAAGTGCTCTCCTGTCCCAGGCTGTGCTTCCAAAGAAAGTGACCAAGCTGCAGCCACAAATTTACCACCTATTCCCATGGCAACCAATCTCCCCCAGGCAGAGGGACCCCCACCCCTGCTTTCTTCCCCTCCATCAGTCCCCACAGCCCCACACACCACCACCAACATACAAGAAGGAGTTCTTCGCGGCGCTCACGATGCAGGAAACTCGGTCAGCATCCACATAATCGTAGGTAAATTCCTCTGGGTCTGTTTTGGAGCCCGACTCTGACAAGAGGAGGCCCAGCCAGTGGCCCATTTCCTCTGATGACTTTGCCTACAAGGTGATCAGACACATTACAAGTTGCAAAAAAGCAGTTTCCCTGCACTCCCATGGCTAACTTAGGCTTGGCCTGGGGTGGAGAAGCAGGCTGGCAGTCCTCTGGCCTTCATATTAAACCAGAAACTGCATGAAGAGAAGAAAGAACACTTTGTGTAGGAACTAGTTTGCAAATATGGAAGGATACAATAATGCAGCTCTCTGCTTAACTACTCCCTAAAATTTCTAGCCAGACTGCATTTTCCTTTCAGTGATAGTTAACTGAGCTGCCTGCAAGAGTAAGAGAAACCTCTGGAGCTGGAGAAGCTATCAGAGAGCTGGAATTACCGAGGAGAGCATGTGGATTTTATCTTGCACCAGCAGAGTGCAGCAATTGGATTGACAAAAACAGAGAAGCAAGGAGACCTGGGCACGCCAGGAGCCTCTGAATTCCTTCAGCAAGAGCCCAAAACCCTTCTGGGGCTGTTGGCACAGAAAGGAGTTTAAAGTAGGATCAGACAACATCAAAGCAAGCCCTCCCATTTAACACAGTACCAAATTCCCAGCAGCAAGTGAACAGTCTGACATTTTTGCAAAATGAAGAGTTAAATACTGTGTCTTGAAGTCAGCCCTAGCAAATAGCCACAAGAGCCTCCCAGACAGGAGAGATTTCTACCTGAAGCAAGAAGTGGGCTGATGCAGCCATCTTGGCTTTGATTTGAGGAGTTAGAGCAGTAAGCCCAGAATAAAATTCAGAGCGAGTGAATCCCAAACTGGAAAGTGTATTTTAAGCTTCCAATCTGTTTTATTTAGCAGAGACTTTAGTCCCTGGGAAGCCTGCCAGCCAGCCAGTCTGTACATCAAGTCTGGCATCCCAAAAGAATACAGCTTCTTCCCGTCACAAAATGTAAATTTTCCCAGCACCTCTTCACATCTGTAATTAGGCAAAATTTCTCAGTCCCAGATATACCCTGAATCAGAAGCTAAAGAAAATCACCTTCAAACTTCATGGCAGGCCCTCAAAGTCAGTTGTTTAGTTATAAATATTCCACCCACTGGAAAAAATACAGGAAATTGCTCACATTGTCCACCTCCTACTATAATTATGCTATCGTCAGAGAGAACTAAGATTAGAGATAAACAGTCCTGGATGCAGGCAAAGGAAAGTAACAGATGGACAGGAATTCACTTGCACTTTCAGGAGCAGGTTTGTTTTCTTTGTTTGCTTGAGATGCATGACCCCATGGCTTTGGGACTGTTTCCAGAAGATAAGGTTGTCTATTGCTCCTAACCACAGACTTGAGCCCCTAAAAGTAGCATTCCTCTCATCTAATATTAACCATCTGAAATTCACCTCATCTAACTTAATCATCAAGGTTATCCTATAGTCAGTGGAGAGAGATGGGCACCTCCAAAGGACCCTTCATCCCATCCTAAGATGAAGGCTGAATGGTCCTCTGGTGGCACCAGCAGCAGACCCAGCCTGGATTACCAGCTGGGTACCAGCACCTTCTGGGTGACCACAGGCAGATGAACTGAAGTCCCACACTTCAGTGTCTGTTTTGCTGGACTGAGGGCTGCTCTGGAGCACCTCACAGGCCATTTAGGCCTACTAAGACACCCAAGCTGATGACTTAAAGCAGAGATTTCTTGGAGATGTACACCTTACCTCCAGAACGACCCGTTCTTCCCCATTGTGCAGGATGCGGAAGGAGTAGAGATGATCAGGGCTTGGCTCTGGGATAACTTCACAACCTGCCAGGCTCAGGGGCTGCTGAGCCAGTTTGCTTCTGTTCTTGTCCTGGTAGAAATGGAGGTGACCATCTTTTATCTGACACCAACGGGACTTCCACTGACTGTTCACTAGCACATTCAGGTAGCCTGCAAGCAAGCACAGGTTACTTGGGCACATTTTCCACCCCATGGGTATAGGGAATTCAGACTCATTTGTGTGCATGGAGATGTCTAATGAACAAATTCCCAGATCACAACACAAAAGCCACAGGCAACGACTGAGCTGTCCTATCCATACAAAACTAGGTGAAAATGTAAAAAAAATCTGTAGAAAAACCCGTCCAAAATGAGACCCTTGAAATTCTGGTTAGGTTTGGAGCAGCAAGTTGGCTGCAGATGGTTGGAGAAAGTTGGTCCCAGATGATGAATACCAGCTGACCCACACAGCCCTCTCCCTGCTGACTCTCACACCCTGGGCTGATGCCCAGATGCCCTTTGCATGTGTGTCTGGTATTACCTGCCCTTCCTCTTGAGTTACCCTGTGAGCTTTGTCTACTCTGAAAGCCACCTTGAGGTATAAGGTATAAGAATCCAAGGTCTGCATGGATTTATTGGCATGGGCCAAGCAGATTGTGACCTCTTTGTCTTCCCAGCAGGGCAGCCTGGCACATGTGTATTTGAGGATGCTGCTGCCAGGTGCTCAACCTTCACTAAGACCCAGCCCTGCAGAGGTGCTCATGCTGCCACTTACTGGAAGTCTCCAAGGATCTCTCTGGGCTATCCAGGGAGCTGGATTTTTTCCTCCCAAGGTTCATCAGGTTGCTCAGTTTCAGGCCAGTTGTGCCCTTCTTCTTAACTAGCAGAAAAGGAGAAGACATATGTGTGGTTTTCCTAACCCACAGCCAGACACACACTCCCTTCACTTTCTTACACTATAAAGAATTGAATTGAAAAAGATTACCCATAAATATTTACTGCATTCAAGTCTTTTCCTTTCTAAAATAGGGACTCAAGGTGGGGAGAGGGAAAGCTTATGCCCAAAGAGCCTCTTCAGCATTTTCCTACCAAGCATATCAGTCAGTGCATGAATATGGATGTGGAATCCTGGTAAGAAATCAAGTTGGATGGTTTTAGTCCAGATTTTCTTTCCTCTGTCAAAACAAGATGATGAAGACCTAGCACAGAACTCTGCAGCCAAGCTCCATCTGCTGGGTGACTCCAGTGAGTGCTCAGCATGGATTTCTCTCTTTGCCAAATATAGATCTTTCTAATGGAACACCTCCTCTTGTATTGTACTTAACCTCCCCCATTTTGTAGATGGAGAATGCATCTTAAAGCCCAGAGTCAGTTGTCCTCGTGTGAAGGTACAACTCTGCCACTGGAGAAAGCTCTGCATTTCACTCAGGGACTCCATCCTCCATCTTCTCTGCTGGGATCTCTGAGGAAAGTCACCTAGATTGGATTTATGCCATTTGAGACTATCACAAAGTGACTTTTCCCAAGGCACAGAGGATCTGTGTGGTAGGGCAGGTATCACACCAATATTTCTCAAGCCCTATCCTAACTCTGTAACTGCCGAGAAACCCCAGCATCCACCTGTCACTTCATTTTGGGAAAAAAAAAAAACCAAAACACTGAAATGAAGTGCAGAGGCAGTGAATTCACACACAGCTTTCACCAGGTCAGTCTGAGGTGCTGGTGGCAGGAGACCTTGCCCCATGCAGGGTTGCTTTCCCTGTTGTTCCCAGGGTGAGGTTTTACCATCTTTTGTCTCAGGCATCTCTGTGTGACCATCCGTGCTGCTCCCGCTCTCGGAGGCTGCAGAGTACCTCTCCGACACCTCCACCTGTGAGCAAGCACCAGACACAAGCTCTGCAGATGCACATCACCCATTCCTCCAGACAGCACCCACCTCAAGTGCCACCATCCTGTCCCCTCCTAAATTACCAGGTCCCACCTTCTCCGTGGTGGATATTTTCACACACACATCCCCCCCAACACCCACTCATGCTCCACCCTCTCCATTTTTTATGAGCCCAGCATGAGCAGGTCCAGCACACGAACCATCTCAGTTGGGCTCACCTCTGAGGTGACATGGTGGCATCTATGGCCTCCTGCCCTGCAGCCTGGCTGATTGGGGCATTTGCCAGTCCTCATTGTAGGGCATGGGCAGAGGACAGCCCAATGCAGAGTCAATTTTGGGGAGAAAAGATGTGGCAACAAAAATAAGATTACAAAGCAAAATTCATATTGTTGCAATAGCCCTTCTCATCAGCAGAACTGGCATCTCGTTACACGCGTATCAGTCACTGCTCAGATAAAATTACTGGACCTACAACTATTATATATTAAAGGAACAGGGTGGAAAAGCCTAAATGCTCGTTCTCTCTGTAGATACCAGGTGTACCTTTGGGTAACTGAGACGCTGTGAATCCGGGATGTACTGGTTGCCTTCAGTGCCTCCTTCACACAGCAGACCACTGGTCTCCTGGATTACCTGTGCAGAGAGGAAGCTGTCACTGCAGTAATGGGATCAGTGCTCCTCCTCCCATCTAAGACAGGAAAAAAGACAGCAGCCTGACAGACCCACTCCCTGTGCCCCTGAGGGCTTCCCTGGCATTGCAGAAGGCAGCCAGAAGAAGCTGCTGGATCTGAGTCAGCCAAGGACAGGCACCTCATAACCCTGTTGCCACCCCAAGCTCCATGAAGGCTCCTTCTGCTGCTCCCATCTCAGGGAAAGGGCCACATCTCACTCCATGTTCAGCCACTTCAGGTTGGGAACCCACCCCAGAACCCCAGCCATCCCTCCTGCAGCAGCAGCTGGGAGGTCCCTCCACAGCTTCCCACGTGCAGTGGAAAAATGAAGTGGTGTATTTGTACATGGGCTTGCAGTGAGGAAGCAAGCCAGAGCCCACAAACAGAGGATAAGATGTGGTCTCCCAGCAAATCCAGGGTAGAAGCATGGGAGCAGCAGTGTCTGGAGTCACCACTGACCCTGAGCCACTGCTCTGCTTGGTCTTTACTCTGCAGCCCCAGCACGATGACGTCTGCATTCATGGGGATGATCTTCAGCTTGTGCTCCTTCTTCTTCACTTGCTTTTCCTTGTGAATCACAGTGCAGCCCAGCAAATTCACATCAAGCTGAGGGTTGTGGTCTTTGGAGCTCTTGTAGCACTGGGGAAGAAAGGTGGGAGGGCAGGTAAGAGGCTGAGGAGGAACCTTCCATCTCATTTGCTGGTGTCAACTCAACCCTAGAGCTGACACCTAGAAGTGTTTAGAAGTGGCTCAGTGCAAGCACATGCATTGTGTGTACTCAGCACAAGAAGGTCCTAAAAATCCTAAAAGACTCCTACATCCACACCAACTACACCAGGACACATCTATATGTATAGAGATACACGTGCATCTACATACATACATGTATAGTCTGAAATACCTTTCTCAGATCCTGCTGGAGGGTCAAATATGTGGTTAGTCAGTGGGATAAACACCCTTTCCTTTCTGCTTAACCACCTCAGAAAACTTCCTCAAACACCACTTCTTGGCATTTTGGGAGTTTAGCATTTTGGCCACCGATGTGCCCTCCTGTTCCCTGCAGCAGACCCATGCCCTTGTCCCCTCCTGCAAATGGAATGCAATCCCCAAAGCCATGGGATGTGGGTTTTGAAGCATTGCTTCTAGGGGTACTTTGGTTCTAACAGGTAATTAATGTAGCCCGAGGAGCCACTTCCCTCCCTAGGTGATGAAAACTTGTTCTTTCAGACAGAGTGGAGGATCTACCCACCAGCAGCCTGGTGTCCTTGATAACACAGAGTTGTTTTGCCCACTGCCCCAGCCACTTCTTTCTCCACAGGAACGCACAGATGCGGGCATCCTTCATCAGCTCAATGGTGGCCTCTGGGGATGGCCATTGATGGGTTGCTGATTTGCCTTTGCTGCTTTCTTCTTCATCATAAGATTCATAGGAGCTGCTAACAGCTTCACCATCTTCTATAACAAAAACAAAGCTCTATCATTACACACATTTCTAGGACACCTCTGAGCCTGCTGCTTCCCTCAGCCATGCTCACACATGCAAAAGCTTCCAGAGTAGGGATGTGTCTTTTGAGGCTCTGCTATAGAATGATAACCAATAGGAAAATAACTCCCAAAGATCCTCTTTTCTTTCTAGCTCAATACTAATCTCATTGCAATGCTTTGTTCCCAAGTCTCAGTTAGCAAACACTCAAAAGACACTTTCTCAGCTGACCACAAAATCGAGAACATTCCCTTAGACATTTTCTGATGTTTACTGTTTTTTTTCCCTCCCAAAGATGCTTTTCCTACTTTCCACTTCAAGCCAAACACTCACAATCTTTAAGGCGACAGCAAACTACAATCAGCCCTTGTCTTCTGAATGTCAGAAGCAAAAATGGTATTTGCAAGGCCATGCAGCAAGCAATGATCTATTGTATTTGAGATGTCATTCCACTGTCCTGCTCTGGGCTAACAGGTCTCTCTCTACTCAGCATTTAAGGGAAAGCAAAGGGCTTTGAAGTAATACACTACTGCAGCAGCAAAAATTAGTCATAAATGGCAGTGATCACGTTTTTCATGTTCATTCTTAAATGGATTGCTTCTTTATTAAGATAAGTTGGGATTTTCAATACCCAGCTCTAATGTGCTGTGGGTTATTGGACTTTGAAGCTGATAGGAACAGCTGGCACTGGTACCAGATTCATCAGAAACAATGAAATTGTTCTCTCTGACTGCAGGGGAATTTGCAGGATTCTGCTGGCATTTACAGTGTGGCTCTTATTTGCAAGGTGAGTTCACATAGCAAGATCGTAAGATTTGGGCAGCATCTGTGTAGGGTTTTGCATTCTGGTTCTACCAAACAAGTTTCTCTCACTAGAATTTAATCTGATTTTGACTCTCACCAAATCTTTATATCCATATAAAAGTAACATTATCAAATTGGTGCAAAATAAGAGGAGGAAAAGTAGACAGAAAAGAAGGGGGGGAGCATTAGGAGCTTCACTCAGGAACATTTCTTAGGTTGGGTTTATTTGTTCTTAAAATAAAAGGAACTGAGATGCAGTAATGAAGCTACAATCTTACTGCCAATCTCCTCTGCTGAAATTTCCGTCTGTAACACCCCTCAAAACTGCACTCACTTAACAAACTTATTTAAAAGCAAATACTTCCTTTCAAAGTCTCTGCTACTGTCTCACCCTCTCCATACCCTGAATTTATCAGAGTCCATCTCTTATGGAAAACCACTGCCCTGCAATGCATTATTGATGTGCAGACCTTGTCCACAGACAACTACGCAGAAGCTCAGATGGACCACAAGGGATGAGGTTCCTTGTCCCTAAAAATACCAAGGAGATGAACTTTTGCACTGCCAGGGACCCTTCCTTGTGCAGCAGTAAGGATGCCTACAGGAACCTCATCTTCTACATCTCCTTCCTTATCAACATGGGGCTATCATTAACTGCCCATCTTACCCCTTTTGGGTATCTCTGGTGCCCCTCACCTAGGTATTAGGCCTCAGGCTGCCACCTTTCTCCAGGGGGAATAACACATCTCTCCTGTGCTCTGAGCAGGAGCCCTGGCTGCTTGTTTGTACATCACCCACAACCACAAGTGCTCCAAGAGATGAGGTCTTCTCTACTTGAAGAACTGCAGCTGTTGCTGGCCCAGTTACACTGTTAGAGCCTCATGGCAGAAAAGCATTTCAAAGTGTAGTTGGCTAACTGGGACAAAACCAGCTTGGCTGACTTAAGACAACGTTATCATCACTACCAGGGTTCACTTGATCCCAAGCCATTCAGCTCAGGCACTTCAGTCTGGGGTCTCCATTCCACCTACTGGCACTTTCAGCTAAGAGCACAGTTTCATCCTCTCACTGAGGTGACACCAGTGGCAGCCACGTTCTGTGATGTCCTTATATAGATCCACCTCTGTTTTCCTGTTTGTCTTCCCATGACCTGCCAGAGAGCTAAATCAATACCATGGCAGGGGAAGCTCCAACCATCTTGCATGCCAGACTTTCCTTTGCTCGAGCAGAGCAGCTTCAACATTTCCTGAACAGGTACTTGCCAACACAGCCAGCATGATCACGTATCAGCTCCACATCAATGGTCAGAACCAGCAGAATAAAGGCTAGGGAAGTTCTCTTCATTGTTGTCTTGAGCACAGAGAAAGGCACAAAAAATGTGCACCTTGCATATTTCCAGCATGGGCAGAGAGAGGGGAGAGAGAGGTGGTTACCCTCCATGCATGTAATGGGCAACACCAGGGAGAGGCCCTGATCATCTTTGCTAAAACTGAGGCTTCTTTTAAGAAAGAGAAAAGGCACTTCAGGTTTGGAAAGCATGCCATACCCAGCGTTATTGTGGCATAAATAACACCCTCAGTAACCTGCAACCCTGGCCGGGGTCCAGCTGCAGCAAGCCTACCAAAAAGACCTGCACAGTCAAAAGCAAAGAGAAAGGGAGACAAAGAGAGAAAGCCACAGATAAGCAAATGCAGAGAACAGAAGTGTCAGTTCAGCTCAGCCCTGCACTCCCCCTTCAGCTGGTCAGGCTGCTCCATCCCCAGGATGGTGGAAAAGCACACAGCATGGTAAGATTTCACAGAGGGACAACAACCCACCCCCCTCAAACAAGGCAATTCCCTTTTAAACAGAATCATCATCACAATTAAAATCAGCCCGGGCAGATGAGCTGTTCCAACCAGAATAGTTAATGCTCAGCTGGCAGTCACATTGCCCCTTGTGTCTTCACCCTGTTTCTTATCACACTCTGCAATTATGCAAACACAGCCGAGGATGATAAGGGCTGAACACATTTTAGCCCAAGAGGAAGGGGGAAACAGCAGCATTTACCAGAGCTGTAAAATGAAAGGCAGAGGCATCCCCAGCAGAGAGGCAGGAATCCTGCTGATGAAAGAGGGATCCTGAGACCCAGAAGCCTCACTCTCCTGCTTAATTTTAATTAATTCACCCATGGCTTGTCACAGTGCTCCTCTGCCCCACCTCTGACACTGCACAAATTCTCTATCTCTTCAGCCCATCTGGAGGCTTCTTTTGTTGTCCCTTCTTGGCAGTGCACCCACCAATTTTAGTGGTGTTCCTATTTTTGACTTCACTACGCCCATTTGTTTGGAGACACACGGGTGACTTCCAAGGCTTTGTTAGAAATAGCACCACAAGCTCCCTGGACCACTGTCCTTTTTCCCTGCCCCACCTGTGTGAGAGAGAGGTGAGCACAGAGGGCTTGGAGGGGTTATTGGGCTCAGGCTTCAGCATCTCTGGCCAGGGCAAACCTATGTATGTCCAGACCACCTTTTAGCAACACCAGTTGTACTAAGGTCTCAAGGCAGGTGCTAGCAATGAGCATCATTCCATGTAGGACAGGTACAGAGTACTACTGCCATCTAGAAAAAGGGGAAAATGGATGGGGAACCTGGTTTTGTACTCGTTGAACATGGGTTTGCCCCATGTGCCATGGATTCAAGGCCTGATCTCTTGAGGCAAACCAGGGCAACAGGAGCTTCTCAGCACTGCTGCCCTGCCCTCTCCATGTTGTTCCATGTTTCACCCCCTCCTGAGGTTCCCACAGCCTCCCTCTGCCACATACCTGCTGCTCCCCATCTCTCCCTGCTCCCCCTTCCCACTCACCCCGAGGCACCTCCTCAAACGTGATGTGATGGAAAAGCACAGATCCGTGGTGACACAATGCCACCTTTCTTCTCACACCTCCAAGGCCAGAGTATCTCAGGCTGTTTGTGCAGAAGAAGGGACCTGCTGGGGCCTGCAGAAGGGATGGGCACCATGGAGCTCAGCAGTGAGGGACTGCCTGGACTCAGTGACCCATCTGGCTTCATGGGATCCTACCTCTGTTACCACCGGGATGCTGCTTGGTAGAATGCTGATTCCTCTGGCCAAACAACTATCCACAGCACCCACAGACTGTCCCAGTTTGACAGTGCTCCCATCATAGTTTTCTTTTGCTTTTTTTGCCTTTTTTCCACCATGCTTGTGGGGCTCTGATTTCTTACTTCTTCAGGCATCTGACTGGCCTGGATTTCAGCAGATGGTGGGTGTGTTTGCATCTTTGAGCAGCAGGTTACCAAGGAAAAGGGGAGGTTTAAGCTGGGTGTGTGCTTATCACTCCTGCCAGCCAAGGCTCTCCAGGCAACATGAGTTTATGGAGCTGCCTGGATAGTGTAACCTGCTTTTCCCAGCACACAAATCCATGGCTGTGCTCCACCTAATCCGGTGTATGTCTTTACATGCCATGGCTCTTAGTGAGTTATCCTCTTTCCCAATGTGCAGAGGGATAAAAAAAAAAAATAAAATTAAGTCCATTTATCTTACAGTGCAGGCAACTGGAAACCCCCCATGGGGAGGGAGGAGGCTGCCCCAGCTGCAGGAGGGATCACCCTCATCACAGCCCTGCCCTCAGCCAAACAACCCAGAATGTTTTGGCAAAATCAAATTGGCACCTAACTGCACGTGGCAGAGGAGGAGGCTTTTCCTCCACACCAAATGGCACGTTCTGTCCCAGCTGTGATGAGCCTGCACCTCTTCCCTGGCTGGGGAGGACTCAGTTTCTCCGGTGAGCAGCGCAGATTCAACAGCAAAGGCTTTAGATCTAAATCTTTTAACTCTTATTTCTCTGCTTGCCTTGGCTGGCCCCCTCAGCTCTGCCCCACACATGTATGCACTCACAGCCCATCCTGCTGCTGAGCAGAGCTCTGCCTCTGCAGCACAAAGATGCAATCTGTCTCAGCTAGGATTAAATGGTTTACCAAGTGATGACAAGATCAGCTCTGCTATTAGATCAAGGGGAGAAAAATCTCTCATGAAAGATGAAGGAAGATATACAAATAAATGTTTAAAAATGAGCATCTAGGAGCTGCTAGTCTATTCCCAAAGGGATGGGGAACCCACAAGTGACAGGTCTTGGTGGCACTGCTGAGGACACTGCTGGGAGGTGTTGGCCCAAAAAGCAAGACAGTGTGTGAAGAGGGAACCCACACACTATCCCTCACATAAAGGGTGGCTTCCTAATCAAGTTTACAGAGGGCTAAACTTCCACAAGAGACAAAGCTGAATAAATAGCCCACTATAAAAATGGTTATCAGGGCTAACAGACCAAGAGTCAGGGATTTTGAGCCCCAAAGGGACAATTAGGGCACTAAGACATGAATGCAAGCCACCACAGCTTCACCACTCCTCAGCAGAAACCTGTATTTAGCTATGGCCTATCTGCCAGAAAACCATCAAAACAAAGAGAACCCACATGATTTACAATATTTTAGTCATATTAACCCAGGCACACAACTTATTTCTACAGGAAAGTTTAAAAATTGAGCAATTTAGAAGGCTTCTCTTTCCAGCTAGCATTAGATCTGTAATGACCAGCACCAGAAAACAATTTTGACACACAAGCTTTAAGAAAAACCAACACTTTTGGTTGTTTGTTCTCAAGTCCTCCATCTCCCCCATGATCCCCCTGGAGAGCTAGCTGTGATATACCATTTACAGAGACATCATATGGCTCAGCCTCTTCGTAATATCCCTCTGGGGATTCAATCTTGGGGACTGGAGGTTGTTTTGTTTCAGGAATCTGCAGAATAAATAAACAAAAGAAGCATGATTTAAGGTAAAAACAGATACTTGAAAACAATGGGGTGGGAGTTGGAACTAGGTGATCTTTATGTTTCCTTCCAACCCAAACCATCCTATGACTCTTTTTTTAGCTCTAAAGTACATCCTAGTGGATCAGATCTTTTAGATGTGTGCATCAGGATTTTCATAAGCTGCTTGAGATGACAAAGGAAGAAAGAGACTGCTGAGCTCAAGTGTTTCAATTTCTTTGGAATTACTGTATAGTTGCATCATAAATGTTATTTTCTTTAATCCTGTTGAAAGCCCTGGGAGGATCAACTCAGGTTTCCTCAGAAGCAGCAGTTGCAACCCACTGGCCTTACCATGAACTGGGACTTCTGCCTGCTACAGCAACCCCCCCATATCTGCTCATCATAACTGGGGATGTTCCTCTGTGCTACTGATTCCCTTACCAGGCATCCAGATGGGAGGACATTTGGTGCAGCCCTGGCTTTACCCTGAACAGCATAGCCTGAGAGGTCACTGGTGGTGTCTCCAAGTCTCTGACTGACAGTGAACCTACAGCTAAAACTCTCTGCTCTAAGAACTACATCAGGAATCTTTAATTGTGCTCTGAGAAGAAAAAAAAAAAAAAAAAAAAAAGATTAAGGAAATGGATAAAGAACACTAATGGAAAATAAGCCTTTGAAAAGAATCCAAGTGCTGGAAAATCCCTGTGGTGCCTGCCAAACCCCTCCCTAAACACAAGCAAGGTCTGGCAGGAAAAACAGTTCCTTGATCCTTGAAAAATACCAACACACGAGGAATGAAAAAAAAAACAAAGGGAAGCTAAGAAACAAACTTTTAAATTTTCAAGCAATTCACATGGCTGTTGAATGTGAGACAGCAGAGGCAGGGACCACAGTAAGATAAGTGCACAGTTTATGCTCTTCCCAAAATAAGTGGCATCCCATCCCCCAGCATGACCCAACAGTTGCATCCCCTCTCCTCGCCCAGGTCAAACCACTCCCAGTCATCTGACCATGGGATGCTCTGGCTCACAGAGCTCCAACTGACTTCTAACAGAGATCTGTGCAAATCCTGGACAGGATGGGCAGCATGTGCAAAGCTAAAGCCCCACACCTCCCCAGAGGCCAGGCAGAGCAGGTCTCTCTTTCTCTCTGCAGAGACAGCAGTGTTGAAGGTCATGGATCATGCATGGTCCTTCACACCAATCCCTGTGATTGCTCCTAGCAGCCTGAAGGGAAGGGGCAGTCCCTTTGCAGGACATACCAGCACCATCAAATGCAGGTTCAAAACTCTCCATGCTGCCCTGGGTATTTCCACCACCACTTCTGATGGCCAGAACACCTCCCAAGATTCTCAGGTGCCTCAGATGAAAACTCCTCACTACCTGAGTCTGCCAGATGCCATGAGCAGACTCTGAGCTTGCCTTCCAGAGCCACACAGGGCACACTGTAGGAAAACACCTCCAAACACTTAAGGCTTTTAAGAACTCTTCCTAATGTGTTGAAGAAATAAGTCAAAATACAGGCGCTCCAAAGCTTTTCTTAATCCCTTCCCTGGACAGTGAATATGCCTGTAGCTGCCAGCTCTGGTGGCCTCCTGCATGTAGCCAGCTCCCATTGTGCTACGACCATAAACAAGTTGCCTACACAAAGAAATGCTGTGGGTTTATTTGACACCATCCCACAAGTGTCAAGGAAGGAGGTGGGGGGGAAGGGGCTGCTCTGTTTTGTTTCCAACAGACAATGGAAGCCAACAGGGACTAGGTGGGACTGCACCTCAGCTGCCCCAGAAGTTTGGGGTTTTTTTTTCCTCTTCTCTTTCCTGAAAGGCATGGAGTTGCTTTGTCTCTAGCTTAGGTCAAAAAGTACGTGATGTGTTATCTAACCCAGGCTGCTCCTCACAGAACATTTGCTTGTTGAGATATGGCACAACAAACCATGCAAATAAAACCATTTTGGGCACCTGTAGCATGTGACTTTCTCAGTGGATGGCTGCAGAAAGTGATGAAAGGTCACTGATGTCTGAGCCACAGCCCATGGGACCCATTGTTTAAAGCTTCCTTTGGGACAAATCCAAAGACATTAATGGGATCCAGCTGGGCTCCTCCTGTTGGGTTGCCCATTGACTGCTGGTGTCAGTAAGTACCAGGGACAATCTGCTGTGCAGAGCTCTATCACCAAATTTCTCCTGTGCCTCAAAGTTTAAGTGTGAAGGAACACCACAGGGTGCCTTAACATCACAGAAAACTCCACAGAGATAAAACAGATCCATTCTGAGGTCCTTTCCTAATCTCCTCTCTTAAACTCTGCACTTCTGTGTAAGGAGTTGCGCTCTCTTCTCCATCACCCAGGTGTCCAGCGCAGTTGTCTACATGAGAAACATCAAACATGGACAGGGAAGATTGATTTCCCCACCACAGCATTTTCCATACACTAAATGGGACCACACAAGCTCTCTCCAGCCCCACTCCTTCAAGTAAGCTCAGATACCTTTGCTGCCAACAGCTCACTGACACCCAGATGCTCATAGTCAGGAGGGACTCGATTGCTTTATCTAAAGGAGGTTAACTTCAATGGTAAGCAGGTGGGAGAAAGTTGTTCCCAGCACAGGCCTGGGAGAAGATGGATGGCTTGGGTACCCTTGTCAACTAATATCTTGTTATTCTTCTAATTCCCTCATTTAATTTCCAAATGACCCAATTAGAAAGCTGGGCTACACCAAGCACAAGCCTGAGAGGTGCTTTAGGGACACCTGGCTGCTGCTCTGATGATGCCTCCATTCCACTGAACCACCATCCTCCTTCCCACCTCCCTGCCACAGACACCACTCACTTAGGCTTTGAGAGACCCAAAATCAAACAGTGATTCCTGCTCTGGTCACTGCTCCCAGGCACCTATCCCGGGCTGGCTGGGTGGGCAGAGCTCCCCTGTGGCTGGAGAAACTCTCAGCAGCCAACTGCACTGTGTCCAAAGTTTTGCCATCCATATCCCACCCAAATTCCTTGTTTTCTCAGCCCCTCCAGCTGGACCACACAGTCCCCTGGGCAGAAGTCCTGGGGCCACTATGGTTGATGGATGCACCAGCCTGTCCTCCTCCATGCTTCCCTTTCTTCCCCATGCACATTCCCTCCTCTCCTTTCCTCCCACAACCTGACATCTCAGTGATTCCCATGTTGGATCTACTGAACAGCAACATTCAGGGGCTTGAAGATGACCCATGTCTCTCCAGGACAGCTGGGCTGCCTTGCTGGCACAGAGACAAAATCCCATTGACAGCTGATGGTGTTGAACTGAGCCCTGGCTGGATTTCTAACTGGACCCTGACCAGACTTAGAGCTGCCACGTGGAAGCATCTAAAGTGCTGGTGACTCCTCCTTGCAAACCTGTGGGTTGTACAACCAGCATAATGCACGTTTGACCAATGTACAGACAGCACCAGGCACTACAGCTGGAAGCAAACCTGATCTTCTCTTGCCCATGGCCATCAAAAAGTTCTGTTGGTGAGGGAGATCCTGGCACTGCCCAGGGATCACCCCACCGCCTGTCAGCTGAAGGATTTTTGGGTTCTCTGATTCATTCCAGCAGCCCAGGCACAGCTGCTGCTCAGCTTGGAGATCTCCAAGAAACAGTTGAAAGCCAGCCTCACCTTTCTCTCTTTTCTTTGGAAAATCTCCATTCTCTTCATTCTTTGAGCCTGGCTTGCTGTTTGATGGGTGAGGGTTTCCCTGGCAGGGCACACGACCTGTTTTTTAAGCCTGGGAAGCTCCAAGGCTCTCCCAGCTGCCTGTTCCCCCTGTGCATCAGCTTTGGGAGCCACGGGGATTTCTGGATGCCCACCAGCCACACGCTGACCTCCAGCCTGCGTAAAGACCAAACGTGTAGCTGGAAACCCAGACAACAGGGAGCCCCTAGGGAATACTATTTTTTTTTTTTTTTTTTTTTTTTGTTAACTAAAGCTCACTGGGACTGCTTGTCTCAGTAAAATACACAGGCAGAGGTCTCTCCGTTTGCCACGCAGCACACGGCAGAGGAGCAGCCCAGTGGGGTTCAGATGCCAGAGGGTGAAAAAGCCAAGGATTTTCAGGATTTACCTTTGGAGGGGGGAGGTCCGGCAGGCTCTTCTGAGGAGGGGATGAATGCAATCCTGAGTCTCCATTGGTTAAGGAGTTTCTCCGATCCAGCCCTGCAAGGCAGAAACAGAGCAGATGGATGGTGTGGGGCAGTGCCCAGCAGAGCCCTTCCTGCCCAGGGATGCACGGAGCAGGGAGATGCTTCGGTAAGAAGCAGGGTGACAATTGCAGACAGCTCTGCAGGGTCACCCTGCTGTTACAGGCCATATCCAGGAATGTGGCACCTGGAGACACAGCAGAAGAAGTGGCCTCTGGTTTTGGGGCCTATTTTTCCTTCTGGAGGGAAAACTGTTAAGCTCAGCCCCACTTGTGAAATGTTAAAGGGTCTTTACAGAAGCAGCAGCCGGGGCAGGCACTCCACAGCATCTGGAAATCCACAGCCTGTGCTATGGGGGAGGATGTCCTCACCTCTGCTGCCTTTCCAGAAAACTGGAGCCAATGCCACCCTGCTCCCTGAGAACAGGAACTGCATTGCTTTCCATTCAAGAGTTGCTCTTGAAGCAGCCCAGGCCAAACATATGAAAGAGCACATGGGAGCAGGATTGCTCCAGGCAATCTGCATCTGCCTTGGGAAAGTCAGATTTTTCCAAGCGGCTGAATGCAGAGTGATTCAATAGCTGAAGGGTATGTTGACAGCTCAGAAAACTTGTATTAAGTCCCTCTTCCTCCACCACAGAACTCCTGGGTGGCCTCAAACAAGTGCCCAAATCCCATGACCTCCGAGTGCAACGGAGCAACGCTCAGGAACAAGTGGGAGCAAGACACCAAATAGCTGAAAAATTCAGTACTTTGAAGGCATTATACTGTATTAGAGGGAAAGTCCCCTTTTACAGTGTATCTCTTGACCTATACTTTGTAAGAAATGATTGCAAGGCCAGTAAATTAAAAGTGAATTGGGTTGAAAATCTGCAGCAAGATGATGCTCTAAACTACCTTTGTCACCTGCTGATGCTCCAGCCACATGGAAGCTACCAAGGTACTGCACAGTGCACAGCAAGGGTTAGAACCACTCTCAGAAGACACAGACAGGAACTTTGCTGCATATTTCTGGGCTTTAAAACTAGAAACTGGGAACCACATTACTTTGCTCATGTCTGGGGTTCAGAAGCCATGATGACAGCTTTGCCCTGCCAGGCTGCAGGCAGCTCCTGGCCTGATGGCACAAAAGCTCCAAACACATCTCTTGTGGCAAACTACTCCCATCAGTACTGGGTAACTCAGTGAATCAGGGGGACAGAGACCCATGGATCAATAGGCTCTGACCCCAAGCAGCTGTCTGCACCTCACAAACAAATTTTGTAAGGCTCTAACAGAATAAAGAAGGTGAAGCAGGTGGAGAACCACCAGCCAAAATACTCCATGATTATACTGCCAGAGTCATATCCACTGGCTGCTGTTGGAGATTGATTTTTTCTGTAAAGGACCAAAGAGATGGTGCTCTCAGGGCAGACACCTTCCATCAATACCAGCTGTTGAGGCCATTGCTGCTTTTGAAAACACCAGAAATATGTTTGAGATTTCCCAAAGCCGCAGTGGGTTACCCAAGAGAGGATTATCTCCATGCTCACAGCTGTCCAGACAGGGAATTTTTCAGAGGTCTCTTTAGAGGAGAGAAACACAGGCCAATTCACATCCTCCTGTGCCAGGCAGAACCTCCCAAGCTCAGCTCCACAGAAGAGAAATTGCAGTAGTAAAAACCACTACCAAAGCCCTCACAAGTGGTGGCCATCTGTTCTAGACTCTCCAGCAAACCTAACAATCATCCCACTGAACCTCACCATGCCAGGAAAATGCTGTTTGGTTTCTGTACCAGAATTTCCTCCTCCTCCCACCTGCCTTGGAACTTGGAATGGAGACAACAGCTTCAGTCCTCACCCTGCTGGAAACCTTCCCACCTCCATGGACACATCCTCATGTTCTCCAGCTGTGAGGCAGAGCAGGATGCAGTGGAGCTTTGATTTTTCCAGATCTCTGGGAGATGTTACAGAGTTCTCTGTTCTGAGGCTACAGAGGGAGGCTGTTGCCATGCCCAGCTTGTGGAGACAAGCATCTAATATACACTTTCTGTATTGAAAGTCCATGCAGCATGTGCTGTACGTACTCCTTCCTTCTCCTACAAATCACACCCCAAATCACAGACTTTCCTTATTGGGCTGGGAGGGAAGGAGTATTTTTTTCCTAGACAGTTACTAACACTTTGTAGATGTCTTCTGAAAGAGATGTCACTCTAAAACCTGGAAGTCAGAGAGAATTTAGTAGAGGGAAGGAAGAAGAAAAGAGTCCAAAGACTGCTAAAATTTGCATCTGTACTGACTGTTGTTTGTGCTCTCTTTTCCTTGCTGAAGTGAATCACTCCTGGTATTTGGGCTAAGAGGATAGCACTCTGCACCACCAGGAGCCCTTCCCATCAGTCCCACCCCATCAGACCCCTGCAACTCAATTCCTCTGTGCTGACTTCCAGAGGGAGATGGCATTTGGCTCACTGAAGAGTCCCATGGACTTGCAGGGTAGAGACTTGCTATGATTCTCAAATAAATGACATGGAGCAGTTGATGGTGCCTTCCTCACTCACTGCAGTGAATTCAATTATAATTGAATTCATAATGAGCCATAATAAGGCATCTCAAAAGTAGCACACTGTGCATCACAGATGCATAAATCTTTGGAACTGAAGCAGTGAATGAATCACAGAATTACCGGAGCTGGAAGGGACCTCTAGGGATCATCTAGTCCAACTCTCCCACTAAAGCAGGATCACCTGCAGCACATCACACAGGACTGCATCCAGAAGGATTTTGAATATCTCCAGAGGAGGGGACTCCACAACCTCCCCAGGCAGCCTGTTCCAGAGCCTTGTCACCCTCACAGTAAAAAAAAAATTTCTTATGTTTAGATGGAACTTCCTATATTCCAGTTTGGGCCCATTGCCCCTCATCCTGCCACTGGGAACTACTGAGAAGAGTCTGGCTCCCTCCTCCTTGCACCCGCCCTTTTGACACTTGTAGACATTGATAAGGTCCCTCCTCAGCCTTCTCTTCTCCAGGCTAAAAAGTCCCATCCCTCTCAGCCTTTCCTCATGAGAGAGATGCCCCAATCCACCAATCATCTTTGTTGCCCTACACAAGTTTTTTGCAGAAACAGAATTTTTGAAGGTTTGGAGGGAGCTGATGTATTATCACTTCAGAAAGGATTTCACCCTGCACTGCTAGAGCATGCCCAAGCACAGCTACGGTGATGAAGAAATATCACAGAGCATGAGAGTTCCCATTGACCCCAGCCCCAAAAGTGTGGTCACCACATCTCACCAAAGGAGAGCGGTGAAACCAAGCGCACAGAGCGGCGGTGGGTAAGAGGGGTACAGGGAGCTGCAGCACCCCTGGGAGATCCTGTCACAACCCCTAAGTACCAGTGGGTATTTAGGCTCTCTCCCTCTGCTAAATCTGAACCTGCAGCTCCCACTTCTGACCAGGCAGGCACAGCCCTCTCCGTGCAGTAAGAGGCAGGACCAGGGCTGTGCACCCAGCTGCATCTATGGCTAAGATCCCATCCATGTGTCTCACTGACTTCAGCATTTCCAAGTAACTCAGAAGTTTTACTTGGAATAGGGAGGCTGTTGAAAACAGAGAGAGAGAGAGAGAGAAGCGCCAGGTCCCACAGGGAGAGACCGAGTGAGTAGGTCCACGGCCTTGAGAGGGAAAAGTCTGAAATAAGAGAACCAACTCTGAAAATAAATTGCCTGAATTTTGCCCCTGCGTTTCGGCACAGTGGATCAGTACAAGGCTTGTTTTATCCACCCAAAGGAGAACTTCTGTACAGAGATATTCCTGTCACTGCTCAGCCACTGGCAGCTGTGCAATCCTGTTCTGGAGCATTACAGCATCACCCAGAGGGCCCCATCTGGAGATCACAGAGAGGCTGCACGCGTAATCTGGGAGGGACATCCTGTCTTCAAGGGTATTTGAAGTAAATCTAAATTCAGCTGCAGGTAGTTTAAAAAACAAAACAGAAAAATCCAAACAAACACACCACAAAACCAAAACAAACAATAGCTGTCCTATCTATTGCAGGACCAGCACATTGACAGCAGACTGCACTCAAGAGTCTTCTTGTCTCATCTGTTTGGATCAGAAACTGTGGGGTAGGGTCACCCTCTGACTACATGTGCATTAAGGAGATGTGTGCCAGTAATAATCTCACTCTTTGCAATTATCAAAATGGTCTTTCTGATGAACTTCAAAGAGCGAGGATGTTATTAGGGAATTATGTTCTGTCCCATGTGACAAATTTAAAACCTGGGAAAACTAAATTGGAAATGATTATTTTATCTGGGTTTAATTTCTTGACTTTTACACCACAGAGCTCTTGCATACCTGGGGAGAGGAAGGTGCTCTGCCCGCACAGATGGAGAGGGTGCAGCTACCCCTGGGAACTCGTTTTGCAAGGTCAGGACAATGCAGACCCTCTGGGCTGGTGCAGAGCAACAGGATAAAGGTGACACATGCTTTCAAGGTCCCAAAGGGGTGACCTGACGTGTTTCGTGGCCAAAGGCAACATGAGGGCTTCCTTAAATATTTCAAGCATTGGAGCTGCAAGCCTTAGAAGGCAACATTTTTTATCCCAAAATAACACCTTCCAAAGTGCTACTTCCAGGAATAAACTCACAGTGTTGGCGAGCACCACGATTTCCAAAGGAATGTAATGAAAATGGCAGTCTCCTTCCAACCATCAACTGCCTCATTCTTCAGAGCTGTCAGAGGGGCCTCCACCAGTCCCAGTAAAGCAAAGCTCTAACCACATGTGCCTTCATCACCCCACTAGATACATGACAGCCATGATCTCCAGCTCCCTACCTTTGTCTTGTTTCTCCTGGTCATCCTGTTGCTTGTGGACGGTCACTTTGTTCATATAAATATATTCCTCATCTCCACCTGCAATCAAAAGTAAAAGTGAACTCTTCACCCATCTGCTGCTTTCAAGTTGCTAATTTTTTCCAAAAGAGACAGATGTAAAAGTGTCTTTGCTGAGTATGTTCTGGGAGAGACTAGTGGTTGAGACAATGTGCAGAAAAAACCCCAAGCAATAATAGAAAGCAAAAAAAATTACATGCTTTATAGTCAGGAAATTCCATAAGTTAAAATTTCTACTTAAACATTAACTTGGCCAAACAGCACATCCTGTGTATCTTACAAAGTGGATTAAATAAACTTAAGGTTTAATAAGAATAACAGAAAGTATCAGGAATCTTGGGAATCCTTTGCTTGTAAAGCTGGACACATAACCACCATAATTTTACATAAACAATTAGAGGTCACTGAAAATAATATAAAAAAAAAAAAATCCTCCACTCAATTTTCTCCTAGTTTTCATGTCTCCCCTTCCCATCAGTCTCCAAGAAAATGTTGTATCAAGACCCTGTAGCAGTTCCCACCACCCTTTCCCTGGTTTTCCTTGCTCATACCACTGGACTTGGTGTAGACTCGCAGAAGGTCGGAGAGGAAGCTCTTCTTCACAACAGCAGTGCTGCTCAGGTTCTCCTTGTCCAGTATCCTCAGAAAATCTTCAAGTTCTGTGAGCAGCTGCTCGAGAGCTACAACAGCAACAGAGAAAATTGTTGGCAAAGTAGCTGGGTGGCATTTCAAAGGAGGACATATGTTAATTCTGAACTTTCTAAGATCCTCTGCATTTTTCTGCCTAGGAATAATTCATATTTAGTTTTCCAACTTGAACTCTCCTGCTGGTGTTGAAAAGAAAGTGGAACCCAAAACCAAAAAGGCTGCAACTTCCCTTATTCTGTTCACACACCAATAAAATCCCATGTAAATATGTATTCTTCTTGCTGTAATGGAATAATTTAAAGCATTAGGTCTAGGATTGCACTGGAGCAACTAGCAAGATCTTGACACATGAATCTTCAGTCCCAAGCTAATGAATAAAGACATCATTCAAACATCATCTGGATTTCAATCTACCCAAGACTGTGCCTTCTGGTTGCTCTACAAGTCTCCTCATTTCTCCATCTGTATTGATTTGAAAATATTTGGGTGCGTATCCTCAAAAAGTAAAAAAACTTCCACATACATTATTCATAATTCAACACCCTCACAAACTGTCTTGCTTGGGTCATGACCAGAGATCATTGTACCATGTGGAACTTAAAACCCAAGGCTGAGCAGCATCTCAGAGACCCTCGAGAAAACCTGTTGTACCAGAGGTGTCCCTGCACACCCACAACAAGCAACTCAGCTGGGCTAATAGCTTTGTTTTCCTTCTGAGGAGGTGTTACTCAGCTCTGCCACTGACAAATCAGTCCCCTGGAAGGCCTCAAGCTGAAGCAGCAGGCGTTTAATCTCTTGCTTTTGTTCACACCAAAGTTTATTGTGGACTAATTAGCAGCAGTGGCAGGAGCCCTGCTCCAGGGAGGAAATAACAGGGTAATATGTGGAGAGAGGAAGCACTGCACAAGAACGGCATGTAGGAAAAGCACAGAAAAAACCCAGATGTTTTTTTCCAAAAATTCCTCCCCTTTGGAGGCTTCCCCACTACCCCACTCCATCACTCAGGAGCTGCAGGGGAGATGGGCAGCAAAGCTTTGGGGTTGTCATCACTCCTCAGGAACATCATACATGGATAAATTAACTAGGACAACAATCCATTCCCCTTACTTACAGCATTCCCATGATAACCCCTGAGTCACAGTACACTGATGACCTAGAAAGGTGTTAATATTTTAGTTTCACAGGGCAAAACATCTGAAGTGCTACCACCTTCAAGGTCACAAAGAATGTCTGTATAAAACCAGGAGAAAGCTATGACATTCTTCCTTCCCCGTCTTTAGCCAACAGGCAACTCTTTCTCAGGTTAATACATGTTAAAGTATTGATAAATAAAGTACAAATTACACTGCAAAGATTTCTGTTGCCAGCTATTAATTGAAAAACATGCTACTGCTCTCAAGCTGTATTAATCTTCACTAGCTTGACTGCAAAACAGTCTAATGACTCCAGATCAATCAATAATGGCTCCAGAGAAGACTATCAACCAGCAGTTCTTCACACTTTGTTTTATACCCTGTACACCCAATTAATTACCTCCTGGTCTGATTTAGGAGCAGTAGGGAATAGAAAACACCTCTATCATGCTGTGAAAACTTGAAATGGTTTTGCTAGCTGCAGTTTGGCCCAGCCATCCAGACAACACAACAGCTTCAAGAAGCAGCAGCATTTTGCATAAACTGTAAGGCAGCAGGTAGTATTTAGTAACAACAACATTAGATATCACTGATATTAAACAATGGACTGTGAGCATTTGGTGTCAAACACAGTCATGACCAGCATCTCTCTGGCTTCAAGGACCCTGTTTAAAGAAACTCCACCAGCATAAATCACAGCCTTGCTTAACTCACATTTCTGCTTCAGCAGACCACTTAAGAAGATTTAAATTGAGGTCAGTTACTTCTGGTCAGGCCTAAATATATGTTCCTCTTAGTTCATCCTAGTGGACAGGACATTTATGCTTCAGGGGTGGTATCAGAAGAAACACAGCACAAAGAACACCTAATTTGAAGCTTCAGAAACGGGTCAGATCCCAGCAGCTGCCCACATGGAAGTCACGATCCCATGTTTGCAGGGAAGGGGCTATAATTTCTGTTCCCTTCTCCACCCCCACGACTGCAGAAAATGACTTTATTCTTCTCCCAGGCATCCACAGCTAACACACACACACAGGGCTGAGCTCTTATGAATAGCCCAGCCCATACAGTAAGTTACATTTTCCAGCCCACCAAAGCTGAATTCAGGCTTCTAGTGACTCAAAGCAACTCATTTAGGACATGATCCTGGGACAGAGAGGTCAGCAGAAAGCCTCAGCCAGATTTGAATGGCTTCAGAATTCAGAGCCTTGAGAAAGATTCATTTTGCTCTTCTTCATCAAGAAGCAGCATAGAAATCCTCTGCTTCTGTGAAGCATCTCTTTGATCTCAGCTGGACATTCCCAATCCAAACCTGATACCTACAAAAATAATCTGTCATTGAAATGAATGTGACTATTCATTCTCTTGTATCAGAAGAGGAACAAGCTAATGCATGTCAGAGTCATGAATATGAGAAGCAAGAATGGATGCAATGAGGATCTACAAGATACTCTGTGCAAGCAAGAATCACAGCAGGTCCCCACAGGTGAAGAGGTCTAAAAACATTTTTTTCTGCGTTTGTCAAACCATCTCAGGATTTTGAAGGCTGGAAAACAATGCTTGATCTCAGCTAAAGACCTATCATGCTGTAATGATGATGTAGTGAAGATGCTCATGGAAAAAGTAGGTTGGTGGTTATCCAAAGCAGCCTGAATCCAATGGCTCTCCCTCCAAGCTGTATTGTTCTGCTCTCCTTATTCTAACAGTTCAGAAATAAGAGCATGTAAAGAAGTGATTCCTAGGCTTGCTCTGCAAGGCAAATAGTTACAGGTGCAAAGACCTCATTTGCAAAATTAAAAGATTGTGAGCAGCAATACGAGAGATCAGAAGTAGACAGATCAGAAGCCTGAGTCACAAGATAGGGCAATTCCCAGAGAGGCTTTTGAAAAACCTCCTTGAACAGCTACATTGTTCTTTTCAAGTCTGGTAGCACTTCTTTGTGAACATACAGTTCATAAATATCACTCAAGTAATCTTTCTGGCAACATCTCAAATAAATACTTCCATAAGAATTAGAAAAATTCAGCCATCTTCATAGAAAACAAGCGATTACCTCTAAGGTTAAGATCAGCCCAGAAGAATTAAAAGACCAAGCCCAGGTGACTGAATACTCCTATGGAATCCAGTCCTTCCAAGCCCCAGGACATGACCTATTCCATCTCTTTACATAGCATGGCCACAAATGTTGGGTACCCTGAGATAGTGCAGCACTGCTCAGATACTGATGCTCTTCTCCGTGGCCACAGGTATTGCTCACCAGTGATTTTGCATCACTTGATGGAGAGTAGGAACATCACAGCTAACAGAAAACTCGGGTGATTTGTGCCTGCAATGAGTGGATGATCATTACTGGAAGGACAGAAATGTGTACAGCAATACTACATCTTTCCTGATGTGGTAAGGACTTACAGGGGGTTACAACCAGAACTACCAGCTCCTCTCACATACACAGAAGTGGAGGATGAGGGATGTTCTTCCTCCTTTTACTCCAAGACCATGCAATCCTTTTTACAGACACTCCTGGTCAGCCCTCTGGCCACAGTGGACTCTGTTTGAAGGCTGCAAGTTTGGTTGCAGCAGTAAGCAAAGCACTGCTTGAAACACAACTGATCTGTTTCAATGACCATTCGATGGCAGCAGGACAGCAATGAAAGAGGCTTCTCTTGAAAGGACTCTATGGCCTTTCTATGCAAGCAGAAATTGTCTTGCATTGCAGTAGTGTCAATCCTAGTTCACGTGAAGCTTGAGCCAAAAATGCAGCAGCTTGCAAAGCCCCCATTGAGGAAGCACATTCCTTGCAAAAAAGCTGCCAATTTTGCCTGACACTAAGGTCACTGAAAGGTAAATGACCATTAAACTAGATTATAAAAACCATTCCTGCCAATAACCACTGATCTTTGTCATTTTTCTACAATAACAACCTAGGTCTACATCTAATTACTTCATGTCTTAACCTTATGAGGAAATGGAAAGACAGACTGAGAATGAACTTCCATTCAAGTATTTTAGTAACCACTGGGCAGGATTATATTAGGCCATTTAATCTAAATTTAATTATTTATTTTATCAAAGTAAAGGGCCCCCAGCCAATGGACAAAGAACTGTAATAAGCTACATACTAAAAGACAAACTCTCTCCTCTGCTGGGATGAGAGGTGAAAGATAAGGAGTAACATTTGTTAACAGGAAACTAAAGCATAGAAAGATTAACTGATTTGTCCAAGGGTATGTGTGTATTCCCCAGCAGACAGGACTCCAACCCAGTTTTCCTGTGTCCCAGCCCACAGGTCTCACTCCCAAACCATTTTTCCTTGTATCCCAAAGCACTGGGAGATTTCCCACCCTCCCGCCAAAAGCAGGAGCTGGGTTTGGTATTTCTGGCTTCACCCCTGCTACAAGGGCCTGGGTTAAGCTGCTGGCAAAGTGTGGATTCAGGCACTAGGCAAATACCTGCAGCCTGTGTGTCACACCAAGCTTTTCACTTCAAAAGCCTTGGAAAGTCCAGGGGTAATGAAACTGATAAAGTGCCCTGATTCATGTTAGTGTCAGAGGCAACAGGAACACAGGGGCACCTGAGAGGCACCATAGCCCTCCATGCAGGACATCCCACAGCAGCTTTTTTGTACCCCATTTCCTGCTGAGCAGCCCCAACTGGCAGCACTGGGATTCCCCAGGGGCTGCTTCAGCAGAAAGCAGTTCCTTCCTTGGCCTGGTTTCTTTTTTCCTTCTCTGCATAAAATCAATAGGGCAGCTGCCAGGCGTGCAGAGAGGACGGGCGGGTACAGAGACAGCATTCAGGCTGCTGAATAGTGAGTGCTGTCAGCAGGGCAGGGGACCCAGCCCAGGCCTCCTCAGCTAATTTGGAGTCTTAGAGGAACAGCCAGGCTTTGCAAGAGGGAAAAGTCACCCGTGATGAGAGCTAGAGAAGGCCATTCTCCCCAGCTGTGAGGAAAGGCAGATGTGTGGATGGTGACAGCTGTAACAGCTGGATGACCCCCAGCACAGGGCTACCTTCCAAAACAGCAAAGCAGATCCTTACTCTGGCCAACTGACCCCCATCCCATCCTGATGGCTTCAGGGTCTTGCAGAGGAGCAGTGAAGCAAAGAGCACAGCATCATGTTGGTCCTTCTGTTCTGGTTATGGGTTCCCTGTCCCTGCTCTGGGTGCTGCTGGCTTTGGAGAACACCAGCAATGTAAGGCAAGGAAGGACACATGGCAAAGGGCTCACCAAAACACAGCATCAGCAACGAGTGACATCTCTGTTGGAACACCAGAAAGGCTGCTCCCCTGAGCTGCATCCTCATCACACTGAAGCCCCACCAGCATTCATCCAGGGTGATGAGCAGAATGAAGCCAAAAAGTGTGGACAAGACTTTACCAGCTTGATTTTGATCATCAGAAACCAGGCTTTAATTCCCAGCCTTGTACCTGCAATGACTGGCCAGCTTTCCTGCTTTTAGCTTTTCACAGGAAAAGAATAAAAAGCCCAGCCCAGCACTGAGCAGTTGAAACTCCTCATTTTCTTTCAAGAGATTGCATATTTGTAGAAAAAAAAAACAACCTAATCTCTCCACAACAAAATGAGAAGTGCTGTGTTTATCAGAGGGGAAAAAAAATCAACAAAACAAAACACCATCCTTTCAGTAAACAATGAACAACTAGAGAATCACTGCTAGATTTGAACAAAATAAAAGGAAAAATTCACAAAACTGAGGCAAGCTAAAATTGCTCAGACTAAGAAAACTGTAAAAACTGGAGAACTATTCTACTTTTCCTGTGAAGCCAGACAAGTGTCAGACAGTTATGACCACAGTCACAAAAACTGTCTGCTTCTCAGATATAATGAGTCCTCACAAGGAAGAAAGAAAAAAAAAAACAACCAACCAAAAAACCCACCCAGACTGCTTCAATTGATGTACCTAAAATCCAGTACTGCCTGACTTCACACTCACGTTGGGATCATTAGGCTCCTCTTTGTTGCAAAGTATGAATCATGGAAGGAGAGAGGCAAAACAATGTGTGTCTCACTGGCTGTGGGCTCTGAACTGCACAGATGAACCCAAGCAGCTCTGCGTGGGCTGCTCTGGAAGTTTGAACAAGACTCATATTGAGAAGCAGCAGCTCTAACCTAGGAACTCTGAACTTTAACAAAACGGCAGCAGAAAATGCACACAAAGCTTTTTTTCAGTTAGCTGAGCAAACAACAGACTTCTCTTCCCTTCACTGGAAGGTGGGAAACAGCATCCAAGAAAAATTAAGGAACAGGAAAAAAAAAAAAAAAAAAAAAAAAAGAGAAGGAAGAGAGCAGAGAAACATTAAAATTACTGCGTTGTAAGGAGTTTTTACAGAGCAGTCTTGTATTTCAGTGCCATATTGCTTTATTGTATGCAATAGAGGGTACTGGCATGAGACTTTGGGGGCAACACAGTGACGTCTTTCTTTGCAAAGGGTCTCAGTCTTTCCATGACAGAGCAACTGGTGAGTCACTGGAGGTCTCACACTGGCAAAAAAATCTGTTGGATGATATCTGAAAGAAGTTGGCATCTCTGCCATTTGCAGCTTGCCATATAAGAAGAGTGCCCATCAAACTCAGGTGCTATACTTGTCCAACATGGTAACTCTTGCTGGGGCAGAAATGAGCTAGGAAAACATCAGAAAAGCAACTAAAGGCTCCTCTTTCTAAAGTAAATACCCTCAAGAGCAGGCCCTAGCAAGCACCCTACATAGCAGGGAGGAAAACAACCCCAACATTTCTTACAAAGCAGAAATCATGCTTGCTGCCAAGCCCCAGAGTTGATTCCTATCGTGGCCTGACACAGAGATGCAACTTCCTCTAAAGCTGCCACCACTGAGTCCCTTCTCTCCCCACAGTCCTTACTTCTGTGTTTAGGTTGTGGGGTTTTTTCCCCTTCAGTTTTCTGCTAAGGTTGGGACTTTATTTTTTTTTTCAGTCTTGGGAAATTATGCTCTCCTCTTCATCACTCAGTCCTTAGAACACACTTCACTGGGGAGGAAGGGGGCTGGTGACCACCTGGCCTCCAAATTAAATTACAGCTATTTGCTATCTAATGTAACACACAGCTATATCCAGGAAGGGTCTACAGAGAAGCTTCTGATCAAACAGAACAGCTTTTTTCCAGAAAGATAAAGATGCAAAACCCTCAGCAATGTGACAGAAACTACTGGCTCTAGTAGTAATGGCTCTACTCAAATCCAGGGGGCATCCTATGTGCTCCTGCACCTCAGCTCAAGTCCTTGCCAATGCTCCTGGGTTAGGGAGCACAATTATAGTCAAAACACTGTGGCAGACTTTGCTTCATCCTTGCTCATTGCTCTGCATGGCTACATCTTGAGGAGAACATTTCCATCCCTCACACTGCAGGACAGAACAGCATCAGCATAGCAACCACACTGCTGTCCCAGTGCCTGCAGCCAGGGGAACCCTCTTTCCTGGAGGAAAAGAAAGCCTGGGATATACCATGCTCCCAAAGCAAGGACTGGGAAAATGCAAGGTCTTAACGAGTGTAACTATCCCAATGAGGGTGAACGGCCTTGGAAGAACACGCCACAGTTTGTACCACTTCAATACAAATAAAGGCGGTTAACTGCTGAAAATATTTGGAGATGGATTGCTCCCTCATAGGCAGGACACAAATTAAAGGAAGCTGCCAGATACACAGAGGGTTGTGTTGGTTGTTTTCTTAAGAGAGGACATGCACAGGCACATAAACGTGCCCTCTGAAGGCCTTGTATCAAAGCATTTTCCCACCATTCTCCCTTGATTTAATGGCATCATTTCTCCAACAAACAATAGAAACACAACAGAAGAGGAAAGCAGTTATGTTTGAGAAAGCAAAAGCAAGAGCTCTAGGGTCAGAGAGAAGGACAGACACACAGCCCTGGAGTCCCCAGTCTTTTCCTTGCTGTTTCCTCTGCAGCAGGGGCTCTTCAAGCTGAGCCCCCCCAGCAGCCAGGGCTGAGCCTCTGCTCCCAGTGCTGAAAAGCAGAAGGACTGCACTATGGGGCTAGGTACTAGTGCAGGGGAAAATAGATTTTAAAAGTCTCCTGAAATGTATCACGTAGGCTGGCAGAGTTTATAGCAAGTCCACTACTGATTGATGGATATCTTTTTTAATAACTTTGCTTAATCTCTTATCCAAGCATTGCATGTAGTCCTTATCCATCCTCTTCAGCATAAGCTGGGACCCTGAACACCAGGAGCTGAGGCACTGAGAAATTTTGGTGCAGGAATATTCAAACCAGAGATTTCCTCAGGAATCCCAGTATATAATTATCAGCAGGCATATTTGCTCAAATAACCCCAAAATACCTACCAAAAAAATACCCTCCCACCCTAAAAAAAAAAAAAAAAAAAAAAAAAAGTTATCCTTTCCCCTTCTTCTAGTCTACAGACCAAAGCCCAACTCCCCTCCTTAGAAAAAAATTCAAAGCAAGCCAACATTTACTAAACTTCAGTTTAGGGTTAAGAGGTGTGGACAGGGAAGGTCTAGGAACAATTATGCAGTCCTTCAGAGGTCAAGCTACAAACCCTCTCCAAGAGTCACCAGTGCTCAGTGAGCATCTCCCAGTAGGGCTTCAACATCTGCCATCACAGCTCCCACCCACCCTCCACATATCTGCAGAAGGCAAAAGATTCCAGAAAGTGACCTAAGAACAGGAATAGATGTCCTTACTCTTACATTCAAGAAATGCCACCTCTATTCCCCTCTCACACCTCCAACATGACATTTCACTGAAGCCAGGGCAGAAGAGCAACCTCCTGGAACCACTCAGATCCCTGTGGATTGCCCCAGCAGCTGGGCACCACATGAGCACTCTGGAGACACGTCCTGTGAGTAAACACCACTGTTGTCCTAACACTGCAGTGATGCTCCCCAGAAACAGAGACTCTGCCCTGTTTCACACACCAAACATCACTTCTGTCACTCAACAGGTTCCCAGCTGCAGTTCCAGTTTTGGTACCTGTGTGTTATTAAGCCACATGTTGCCCAAGAAACTCCCAACTACTTCTTCTTACTAGAGCCTCTCAGTTCAACACTTCTAGAGCCACGTATCAGCTGCCTTGGGGAAAACAAATGTCACTCATGAGGAAGAGCCTCTCCCCAGCCACCCACTTTATGCAATGGCTGCTCACACATTACTCCCCCAACATAGCTCCTCTACACCCTGTGTAAGAAACATGTCCTGCTAAAACATAAGTGACAATGCTTGGGGGGAAAAATGGAGGTACAATATTTTTAATAAGCTACAAGTATATTGGGATAAGAGACACACTGATATGCAACCCAGGGCAGAACCAGTGAAGTTAAAGGGTCAGGCCAAGAGACTGCTGGAGAAATAAACTTTGTTTAAGTGCTTGGGGTGACAGGAGAAGGCACCACCTGCACCCTGGGCTTAAGCCTCATCACTGAGCAGCAGCAGCCAGTGAAACTCCTGGAGATGTGCAAGTAGGAAAGTGGAAGCTCAGGATGAGCCAACTGCATCCCACCTCTGCCTTCTTCCCCAGCAGGGTCCTGCAGGACCCCAGGGGGACTGAGGCAGCACAAAGGCTGGTGCTTCTTTTCTATCATGGAACCTGGAAAACTTCTCCCTTTCTGTCCTAACTGTGAGGCATGGTAAATGAAAGACAGCTCTCAAATCAGCAAAACAACCATCTACCAGATAAAAAAGATTTTCTTACTTTGTCTGCCTTGTACTTTGTTTACATGAACGAGAGCCAGTTATCCAGACAGGGAACAACAGTCTGAATCAAAGCTCTGAAACCCATTACATACATATGCCAAAAGTATCATTAATCCTATCATAGATTTAAGAGTCATATTATTATTTTCGTTTGCGATTGCAGCAGAAAATCTGGGGCAAGAAACTGCTGATGAACAAGCTCAAGCCCTTCCTGCAAATTCATCTTCCTTGGAGCCTTTGTAAACTGATGTTTTACTCTTTCATCTCCATCTTAACAGATTTTGGAGGCATCCCTGTAGCTTGGCTATAATTTACCCATCCTGGCACGTCTCTTCTCAGCATTACATGCTGATGAACACTGAGGTCACCCCCAGGACCTGAAGAACCCTTCTCCCCCAGGTTATTGGGGTAGCAGTGGTGTGGAACCAGCAGCTCGTGCCCAGTTCCTTGTGGCCCTCGCTCAAACCCACATTGCTGTGTTTTCCACCCAAAGGGTGAATGTAACATAATTAAGCATTGACACTAACGAATTAATAGCTTTTAATAAAAGTAGTAACATGAAGGAACTCTCTATTTACTCACAGCTAAGTGCAGCCTGGCTAGTCCATGGCTCTGCCTCCAGCACTGGAAAGAATTCAATCAAGGACACAATTAGGATCTTGTGAGCAGGAACTGCCCTTGAAATAGTTTTCTAATACTTCCAGGCACAAAGAGACACACATCCTCACAACCACTGGCTGGCTGGTGAGGAACAGCCAGCTCCAGCCAACTCAGCAGAGCCTTTCAGTTCTGCAGAGAAGGTACCAAAAACTGGAGGCTGTTTGACATGATGAAAAGAGTCCCAAGCTAAAAAAACCAAAAAGGCAGCAGAGACATTGCCTGGTCTGCCCATCCAGGGAGCTGTACACATTTTGGATATTGCTGAGGGAGGGATCTTAGGCTGCCACTGCAAACATCCACTCAACCTTTGCCTTTCCTTCCACCAATTCTGTGCTGAAGCTCCAGCCCCAGAGGCGAAGCTGAGGCAGGCAAGGAGCACAAAGCCCCAGAGGCTTTCAATCTTCTTGGGTTAGGAAAAACATGAGGATTGTTTCTGTTGTGGTTTGTTGCAATTTCAGTTGTTTTATTGTTAGCTACTTGCCTGGGCTTTCTAAGAAGCAGACAGGCAGGTGAAGCGAATGGAAAACAAACGATCAGGAAATCACTCCCTATTTTTAGGGCTAGAAACATTTTGTTACACAATTCACCAAAATAAACAAAAAAGTGATTTTTGTTTGCTTGGTCTCTTTTGGGTTTTTTTTGATTGGGTTTTTTGTTTTTTTGTTTGAGATAAGAATAATTTTCTTTTTATTACTTTTTCTAGGGGGGAAATAAATAAGAAAAAACCAAACCAAACCAAAACCAAACCAAAGAAAACCACACAAAAAACCCAAAAGATCAAAAAAACCCAAGGGGGTGCGAGGAGGCTGGATCATAGAATCATAGAATTGGCTGGGTTGGAAGGGACCTCAGAGATCACATCAAAAACCAGGCGAGATTCAAATCCCTCCTCTGACTAAAGTCACCAGAATTTTTCTTCTCTGGAGGCTGCTCCATCCACTTACTTTACTATAGAGGGGAAGCTCTCTCCCACCCAGTGTCCCACTCATCTTAGCAACTGAGATGTAACCTCCACATGTCTCTTTCTGGTCCACTGAAGAGCTTATCGTTGTGCTTAGTCCTTCATAACTTGACTTTTGTTAAAAATAAACCCAAGTATTATCTTTTGTTTGCCCACAAAACAAGATTTCTTCAGTCACCTCCAGGCAGTCATTTTTCTCACACTGGCACTGTGCTGCCTACACACAGTTGGTGCTTCCTTACATTCACCTATGTGAAAAACTAAGGGAAAATGGTTGACCTGTCAGACAGACAGAAAGAACAAAAAGAAACAATTATCTTTATCTTAGACTTCATCAGGAACATCGTTACACCTGATGAACAGGTTTCACACTGCATGGAAAGCAGATGAAAAACCACAGCACAAAAGGTACCATGCTCTCGAGGGCTGCTCAAGATATAAAGCATCTCAGCTTCACCATGGTGTTCAAGAAATGAACTAGATTTCCTCTCCATGTTGAATAACATGTCTGAAGTTTCCAGGTGGGACATGCCAACTCATGCTTCTGACAATTCCTCCTCCAGGAGAGTGCAGTTTCTGAGAGGAAACAGTTTCCGAGATGTAGAAGAGAAACAAGATCCACAGGAACCTCTCGGAAACAAAACAAAATGTTGCACTCTCTCCATCCATGATTATCCATCCTCATCCCGAGTGCTTCAGAGGCAATGCTCCAGCATGTTTCACCTACCCCCCCTGCAAGCCTGTCTCAGGATGTCATCTCAAAAGGGCATTTGAGGATGAGTTTTGCACACTGGGTATGAAGAAACAGGAGAAAAATCCCTGATGCAGGGCAAGGCACCTTGGTGAGGACCAGCAAGTCTACCCCTAGCTATGTGTGGGCAGATGTGGTAGGGAATGAAGGAGAGAGTGGGAGCAAAGGTCAGTCAAGAAAACCACGTGTGACAGCTTCTATCTCTCAATGCTGCAGCATCTCCACCTGGCCTGGAGCAGGTCAGCATGCTCATACAGTGGGGCACCATGTCCTGCAAAGAGCATCTTGGCCCAGAATGGTACCCACTACCTCTGCTTCTCTGCTAGCTTGGATGTCCCTGGCCCAAACTGCAGACCCACCTTTTGCAACCCTTGATAAATTGGTCCTGCACACCTGGGAAAGGCTACTGGGCAGTTAAATGCTTCAGAAATTTTTCAGAAATGTATTTTCTTCAATATTCACCCTCCACCACAGGCAGCCCTTTAGGTCAAGGCACAAAACCTCAGCAATGGAACTGACACTCTGAGCACCCAGCTCAGATACCACACAGATACTCAGACTCCAGTTTCACTGAAGAGTGCTTTCCTTTCAACATGCCTCACAGCCTCTGCACCTCTGCATCCCAACTCGGTCATCTTGTTTTTCCAATTTCCTGCCCCATCTTAGGTGGCTGCAGGAACTTTTTCCCTGGCTGACCCTGGCACACCCCCTTCCTCCCATGAGTCAGCAGCCAGCAACAGGAGAGCCCTTCTTTGGAACTGGAAAGGAATTAAGTGATTAGGAAGCAGGGGAGTGTTTTGGATGGGGTTTGCTGACTGACAGCAGGAGCACTTCAGAAAAGGCTGCATTATGAGAAGCAAACTTCAAAAGGAGAAGTGACAAGGCCAAAGTGTTTGTGGTGCCTGAGGAAGTCATTAGAATTTAAAAGGGACACAGATCAGGCAAGTACAGGAGGCTAAGAAAGATGAGCTGCTGCCAAAAGAGTCTCTTTAGCTTTCCCAGTGCTCCCTAGACTATATTAGAAACACAGTTTCTTGAACATGTGTCTAAAAACATTTTTACAGAAAACTGGCAATTGCTGAACACCCAAGATTCCACCATCAAAACCCAGATGCCTTCATCCCTTCTGCTCCCATTTCTCTTTCCAGCCTATTACTACCTGTCTTGCTTCCCTCTTTCCCAAAAAGTGGAAGGGTCCTGCAAACCCCTCAGAGATCAGATGTTTCCTAGAGGATTGGCTTTGTATATGACACCATTTATCTCCTGTTACTTTAGGGATGTTTTTTTTTTTTTTTTTTGAAGCAAAGGCTTCCAGGGTCTGTCAGAATTGATGTTTGCTCTGTGGTGAGTGACCTGCCAGGCCTGGAGTGCAACTTAGCTGGAGAGGTGTGATGCTGGAGATCAAACTGAATGCAAAACTGGGTGGTTTCCAGTCACCAAGGATCATTGCTAAATTTCTGCTGCTTTGAGATCTCACAGGAGGTTTTGAATTGGAGATTCAAACAAACATAAGGCTGCAATAGCGAAATCACAGCTGAAAGCAGCACAAGCATTTATTTCTGGTTTTCCTGAGCAAACTGAAGCAGTTCACTACAAACTCAGCATTTAGTCCCTTCCACCAGGAGGTCTCAATGGTTCTGGGGGAGCCAAAGGTAGAGAGAGGTCTGCAATAAAACCCAAGACCAGAAGATCTGCAGTTCTGGAGTGAAGCCCAAGCTGATGTTCCACCAGGGCTGGTTCTTCCCATCACCTCCTCCCTATCGGAAGGCATTCCTGCCCATTTGCTTGACCTTTCCCCCTGCAGCAGAGACTGTTTTGTTTTGCTCCATGATTCATACCCAGACAGTGACAGAGACAACTGAAATGAGTAAGCACCCTTCTGAAGGCAAACAGGGCTTAGTGCTGTCTCACCAGGTGCAGGTGAGATGTGGTGAGTCAGGCTGGGGGAATGAGCTGGAGCAGCAGCACCTGGCACAGCAATCCCCTTGGACCACCCCTCTCCCAGCTCAGGAGGGCACTGGTTGAGTTGCTTATCTGTCAAGTGTCTAAAAAATAAATAAATAAGCAAAATTACTGGAAGTTTGGCAAGCTTAAACAGGCTTCCAGTAACACTCCAAGGAAGCTCGCAGGATGTCATAAGACTGAGTATTTACTGAAAATTGTCTCGGCATTCAAATGCCTCTTGTGAATTTAATTCAGGCTGTGTTGGATCCCATCTGTAATCTCAAGGGAATGGAAGTTTTCACCCAGTGTCACTTAACCCTCACAGACCTCTCTCTTCCACAAATTCCTGACACAGTTTTGAGGGCAACAGAACAATTGTTGTAGAAATGCAGCCACTCCTGAACAAGGACTCATCACAAGAGGGTATACCAAGGCTGCCTTATTTTGGGACATAATGGCAAAGATATCTTATTCCAGAAGCCAAGATACCGCTTCATAACTGGCTCCAGGAGATACCAGTGGTACCATCAGCCTAACCCATTTGCAAGCAGTCACCTAGGTGTTTGGGTCATGAATCAGAGGCATGGACATGCTGCTCACCATTGGTCACCACTGGATGGAAATGGGTTTTCCTTAACTATGGCAGCTCAAGATGCCAGGCAGGTCTACCCGGACCTTTTGACTAGCACTGGGAGTTGGAAGGTTTGGTTTACACTAAATTAGGTTAGATATAAAAAGAGCATTCCTCAGAGCACAGAAATATTCAGAGCATACATAAAGATCTCATTACTGCTGGTGCAGTCACTACAGATATCTGAGCTGAATATTCATCTGATATAGGCCTACACAGCCCCATTGAACCCTACAAAAAAGTAAAAAAAAAAAAAAAAAAGTTTTAATTTAAGCAAAGGATGCCCTCTAACAGGAAAGTCCAGTTTTAGGCAGGCACAAACAGACAGTGCTGAAATTCCCCAGTTCACATCAGATCCAGCTGTCCAGCTCTGGGGATTCCAAAATACCAGAGAAAGAAACCAAGATGAAAGTGAAACAAATGCAAGCTGTATTTTGTTGGGATGGGAAATCACAAGCCACTCGATGTTCAATGGGGAGCTCAAACTTTGGGATTTGGTTTATTTTTAAGAAAAGGAGGACAGAATTCACCACCCTTCCATAGCCAATAACCCCACCAGACTACTGGGAATGGGAGGGACTGAGGACCAAAACTGAGCTCAGATTGTGCAGAGGCACTGGCAGCTCCCCTGCACACCAAACACCAGTTCCTTTGGGGCTGCTCTCTCCCACTGTCACCATCCCACTACTCCTTGAGGCAGGAGATCCCCGAGGCAGAGACAGTGGTCTCTGGGGAGCTGGATTTCCTGAGCAGTACCATCACCACCGAGGCTGTTCATGATCAGAAATAGCAGCTAGACCTGAGAAACTTTAATGAGAAAAGCTTTCATGAAGCTTTACTTAAAAAAAAAAAAAAAAAAAAAAAAAAAATATTGGCAAGCTCCTTATGAGTCAGGATTTTGGGGGGGGTAGGGAAGTCCTTCTACTCACTGTAAGTGGAAGAGGATACCAGGATCATACTTCATGTCAGTAAAGCTCCTATGAGCCAGGTTCATCAGGGCAGTTCTGACAACTTCATCCCAGAGTGGTGCTACAAAGCCCTTCTAGCTCCTGGTTAGCTGCACTGGCTGGCTAGGTTTATGTCCCTTTTGCATTAGCCTAAAAGCCCAAAGAAGATGGGAATTACCAGTAAAGTGCTCCCGGTCCAACTGGTAAGAGTTGGCTCAGGATCTGGCCATGTTGCAGAAGGATAACCACAAGACCAAAAATCAACATTGAAAAACAAACAACTGGTGAACCAGGAGTCACAAGGCAACTCTCAACTTCTGTTCAAAAATATTTAGGCAGGATGTCTTGCTGAGCTGACACATCTGGCTTCCAGAAGGACTTCAGATGGGAGCTGTGCTGAACAAAATCTTTTCAGGACGACCATGAAAAAGAGGGAAATGGGGGAGCTGGGACACAGTGCTGCAGTCACACATCCAAAGGAGGACCCTGGGACCTGGCCTTCCTCAGGAAGTTGAAGAGCCTTGGGGCACAGTGGTGAGGCTTGGACAAAGTCTGGAGCAAAGTCTTCTGGCCCTTGCAGGTACCAAGAATAGCAGGTGGGTGACCCAAAGACTGAGATTCATGTATTTCCCTTAGCCCTTCACTAATAAGCCCATCTTTTAGTAATTCAGAAGGGCAGACGTGTACAAAAAGCTGCATTGTTGTCATTTATGGCCCTGGTTCAACTGAAGATGAGCAGCATGTGGTTCACCCATCCCTTGACAGCATGTCATTGCAAACACGACTCACTTTCAAGCAAGTTTGTGATGGGATGTGAGCTTTTGCTTTGGCTGGGGAGGGATAGATGTCTCAGTAGTAAAGCAGACAGGAGCATGCCTGCACTTTCCCCACTGGCAGTCAGCTTAACACCTCCCAGAGCATCACAAACAGCAGACAGAGAGGAGAGGAGCTCCTGAGATGTACACTGTGCTCATTCTTAACACATTTCACCTTCCAGTACAGGCAGGAAGCAGGACCCAATTTTTCTATAGGACAAAAATACTTTTTCTTTGCCTCCCAACACTAGGTGTGGCCTGGGAGAACCAACCAGGCAAAAAACCTGGCTGGTACCTGCCCCAACACAGCTCTCCCTGCATGCCTTCCACTCAGGCATCCTTTCTGCAAAAAATGGGAGCAGCAGGCAAGCAGGATACATTTTGTCTCTTGCTTACCTATTAAAAAAAAAACAACAACAACAAAAAAAAGATCATAAATTACAGATGTTTTCCAGTTCCTCATTATTGTCCCAGCAGCATTAACAAAGGCAAGAAGGCAAAAGGCAGTGCATCCCCAGAGGACCTGGAAACACCCAGCCCTTCCCAAAATAGGAGCAGCTTTGGCGAGTGGCAGCTGGAGCTGTGCCGGGAGCCTCCTTCCCGGCTCTCTGCTCTCCCAGGCAGTGGGTCAGGAGGTGCATTCCTCTGACAAAAATACTATGAGAAAAAATGACCAAGCAGCAGCCCCAGCAGAGACCCCCACCAAAGCTGCACTGGGCCCCTTTACCTCCGTGATGGCACTGGGACAGACAAACCCCTGGGAAAGGAGCTGCTTCTCACGATGTCCCCAGAAAAGGCACTGCCTGAGGCTCTTACAAGATGCTGTAATGCCCAGAAATTGTGCTGAGATCCTGGCTGCATCAGGAAGGATGGAGATACATAGCAGCCCTCAATTTAAAAAAATGCTAAAAATAAAACTAAAAAAACCCCACAAAACCAAAATAAAAACTCCATCACCTGAAAGCAGCACAAAATGCAACAGCTATCAGCTTATCACCAAAAGAACAGGTTTAGTGCTGTGTCAGCCAGACAAATGGGTCCTGTAGGCTCATGTCCTTCCAGTAACTTTGGGAAAATTGTCAGCTCTTAATTACAAATCTTGGGGAACATCAGATATTGGTGTTTGTACTGCCACCTTGCATCTTGGCTCTGGGTAAAGCTTCACTTGGCTCCCAAGGTGCTGGATGACAAACATCTATTTTTATTTCCAAATAGTTGACAGCCACAGTCTGAGCAAAGATGAGAACTGTAAGTGATTAGGAACAAATGAATACAACTTTCTTAAACAAACAAACAGAAATCCCCTGTCCTCAAATCCCAGACCAGGACCCTAGAGAGTCACAGTGATGCAGCTGTGGGGCCAGAAAGCCTGAATCTACACCTGATGCTCCATGATGGGGCAAATGCACTGCAGCAGCAGCAACCCTGCCTGCAAAACAGCCATCAGGGAATGGGGCTGTGTTTCAGGGTCTCTCAGATCCCAGTCAGTCAGGACAGAGAATCTTTAGTGAGATAATGTACCTTATAGAGGCCTTCTTTCACCCCAGGGTACACTGCCTGCCTGAGGGACAGGCTCAAGGCTTTCCAGGTGTTCCCTGCAAGAACCACACACCCCTGCATCTCCGGCTGTACAACCCCTCCAAGCCCAGGACATAGAACCATAGAAAATTAGGGGTGGGAAGGGACCTTGAAAGATCATCTAGTCCAACCCCCCATGCCAGAGCAGGGTCACCTATAGCAGGTCACACAGGAACATGTCCAGGTGGGTTTTAAATGTCTCCAGGGAAGGAGACTCCACAACCTCCCTGGACAGCCTGTGCCAGTGTTCTGTCATCTTCACAGTGAAAAATTTCTTCCTAATATTTATATGGAACTGCCTATGCTCCAGTTTATAACCATTGCCCCTTGTCCTATTGTTGGTCACCCCTGAGAAAAGCTTTAACTCCTTCCTCCTGGCACTCTCCCCTGACATATTCATAAACACTGATGAGGTCACCCCTCAGTCTCCTCTTCTCCAAGCTGAAGAGCCCCAGCTCCCTCTGCTTTTCCTCTCGAGGGAGATGTTCCACTCCCTTCAGCATCTTCAGGCTCTGCACTGGACTCTTCCAAGCAGTTCCCTGTCCTTCTGGAACTGAATATACTTGCTTTCTATTTCAGATCAGTGGTGCCACAAGATGTACTGCTTTGAGGTGGGGTAGAGCCGGGTTACATCAGGCAGCAAGCCCTTTCCAAAAGCTGCTTACCAGCAGCAACCCACAGCTCCCATTTGCAGCATGAGAAGGAGCCCTTTCCTTTACTCACTGCCCATTTCCTGCCCGTTTGTAAACTCCCTGGTTCATAGTGTGGGTGGGATATACAGGGAGGAAAGGAGCAACCCCTCTCCACTGTGCTTCTCCTCCTCCTCCACCCTCTCCACCTCCCATTATACAGTAGCAGGACCACAAGCACTTTCATCCTGTCTCTTCCAACAAGGAGGAAGCTTGGCAAACACAGCCCTTCTGGTGAAAAGAAGCTTTTCCAAGGAAAGCCATGGAAAAAGATAACAGCATCCACAAAAGCAGGGCTGGACATGCAGTCACCAGAAGAAATCAATTCACTAACACCGGGGGAACTGCCTCCCCTGCTATATGGCATCCCCAGGCAACTTTGCTCATTAAGAGATCAGCTGCCATAGCCAGAGCAGGCAAAGGAAGGAGAGACCCAGCAGACTAACCCAAACCTCCCTGCTCTGATTTTATTATTCCAGGAGAAAAAGGGACAGGAATTTGTGGAGTTTGCAATTAACCAATTAACCCTAAGGGCATGGGGCTAGGCTTGTCTCAGCCCCCAGTGTCCCAGCACAGTTGCACTACCCTGCTTCAAAGCATCCCCAGGAGCAGCCCTGGTGCTCCCTGTCCCTCACCACTGTGCAAGCAGGATCAAAGTTAAGGCTGCAAAGAGCACCTTAAAGATCAGAGCTAGTCAGGCAACAGACCCATCACCTTGGGTGCTGTGGGGTGAACGCAGCCAACCCTCTTATCTCAGCCTGCAAGCATCACAAATCTTCAAAGCCATTCTCTGGTATGAGCCTTTTTTCATGCTTCTCCGCTGGCCTTGAGCTGACACACAAGATTTTTGCAAGGAAAATGCAAGCCTGATGCCTCAGTGCTAGAGGCATCAGTCCTGATTCCTCAAACTGGCTCCTCTTGGGTACCTGAAACCCAGTGAGCTGCGTCAGCAGCCAAGCCCGAGGACAGGGAAGGAGCAGGATGGAGCCCACCTTCTCTGGCCAAGACATTTTGTTCACGGGCTTCTCCCGTTGGCCTCAGCACTGTACCAGCCTCTCTGTTTTGTAAATATCCAGGCAGCCAGATGACTCAGCCCACTGCTTCCCCTCAGGATTTACAGCCCAGCTATGGGCAGCACTGCAGGGAGAGGTTTTAGGCCATGTGAAAACAATGACATTTGTTTTGCTGGGCAGACTCTCACCCTCCGACAGAGAACAGCCCCACCAGGGAAGCAAAGCCAAGCACAGGAGCTGCCTCTGGCATCCTCTGTTCTGCAGGGCCCCTTGCAAGGTGCATCCTGAGCAAAGCTGCAGGAGACACGTGGGATCCTGACTGACCAAGTCCTCCAGCAGCTTTCCTCCAACACAGCTGTGGGTGTCAAAACCACTGACTCAATATACTGTAATAAACCAAAATTAATCTCTTCAGTTAAAAAAAAAAAATAAAAAAATTCAGTTCTCTTGAAGACTTTCCCTCTCCGCTTAAAAAAAATAAAAATATAAAAATATTACTGAGTCTTTGGCTAAAAACTGCTTTGCTGGAGGGATGGAAACCTTGACAGTGGTCACACTTAAGGAGTAACAGATGTGCCTTTCCAGTGTAAGTTCCTCCTGTCCAGCTGAATTCCAGTACATTTAGGAGACCCGACGTGCCAGATCCTCTGGCAACATTTCCAGACCTCTAGAAAGAGAGGGCAGCCAAGGGGGACAGCCATGTCAAACCTGCTTGGCTCAGCTGGAGGGCAACCTGGCCAGCAGCTCTGCCCACATCAGCCACAGCTGAGAAGCTCACCTTTTGCCCACAGCAAAGGAGCAGAACAGAGTCACTTGCAAGAGCCTGGGAAGTGACTGACTTGCCAAGAGAGACTTCATGTTGAACCAACCAAATAAATTACATAGAGAGAGGTTTTCCTCCAGCCAAGCAGGACTGCTGATGAAACCACATTTCTGCATGACACATTCAGAGGTGCTTTGAGGAAATCAGGGAGCAAACCCATCAGCACAGAAAAGCCTCATTTCCCAGCCCTGACAACACCTTTTCAACACTCAATTTTCCTCTGTAAAATAGGGTAAGACCCACGAGCTCCCTGATACCTGGAATGTGCCAGAAATGGACCCAGCACGATGGGCTGAGCATTCATCCATGCAGCTGTCACACAGCTGGGAGCACAGGCCCTGCTCCAGGAATCTAAAACTCCCTTGAGTTAAACAGATTGTGCCTCTCTGAAGATGCATCACAGGATGGCTTACAAACTCTTTTGTTTAAAAGTTCCTCCTCCATTACTCCCCCATGATGGGTGTACCTAGCATGACCAGATGCTAGGGCTGGATTAACACATGCTCCATCCCAGATTTCTCATTAGTTACAGAAATCCCTTTGAAGGGGCTTTGCACTGTGCTGATAACAGAGGTTGCACTGTTTCCATGGTTGAGGTGGGCAGATAACTCTGGACACTGAACCAACCTCTGCTTGGAGCTAGGTCAGCTGCAGCAGGTTACTCAGAGCAACCCATCCCAATCTGACTGACCTCACAGGGAAAAAAAACCAAACAATGTTTTTCTTACATTAAAAAGGAGTTTTCTTGTACTGCTGTATTTTTTTTTTTCTGAAAGCTGCTTTCCAGATGGTTGGCCCTAGGATGAACTGGGGCACAGAGTTAGTCTTCCCAAGGCCAAGCCTTTGCCCTTGAACTGTAGGAAATCTCAGTCTGCTCATTCCTCCAGGCTGGTGAAGTCCCCCTTCCAACCAGCAGCACAGTCACCAGGTGTTATCAACCATTCCTCCTGGCTTTATGTTATCTACAGAACTGCTGAGGACAGACTCTGGTCCCTTCAGGTAGGTCATTAATGAAGATGTTGAAGAGCACTGGCCAAGTATCGACCCCTGGGGCACAGTCCTGGTCTCCACCAGCCTCCAGCTGGATCTCACATCCCCAGCCACAACCCACTAAGCATGGCAGCTCAGCCAGTTCTCTCCTCAACTCACTGTCCACTTCTTTAGCTTGCACTTCATCAGTTTGACTTTGAAGGTGTTAAGGGAGAGTGTCAAAAGCCTTAACAGAGTCAAGATAAACAGCACCCACTGCTCTCCCCTCAGCCACCTGGGGGCTGTTTTCTTACAGAGTTGTAAACACACCAAGACTAAGATGAGAAGGTGTAATAAATAAAAAAAAAAAAAACATTTTCCCAAGCTATCTACTCATTGAAAACTAAACGTAAGTCTTAAAGTGTGCTTGGGGTTCTTGGTAAGGCTAGAGGGAGTCACACTGCATATTTGTGGCTTGCTTGTTTTGTTTTAGGACTTAAACACAGAGATAAGAATGTTCCTAAATCATGAGACAGCATTTGCTTCCCTCACCTGTATCTCTAGATGCTACCTTAAACCAACTGACAGATGTAGTAGATAGATGTTGTGCAGGCTCATCTAAATCAGCATTCACCTGCACTCAGTTTAGGGCTGAAACATTGGCACTGTATCAAGTTACATCACATCACTTTGGCAGCATCTGAATCCCTCCCACTAGTGCAACACAAATATTCTCCCTTGGCCTTCCTTTTCATGGGGTCAGAAGAACATCTTGTTCAGAAATTTTGTAGAGTGTATACAAAAATAATACAAAAAGGTTGACACTGCTTTGTTAAAGTCTTGGGTGAGATCCAAAGAAGCTCAGGCCTTTTGCAGCCCGAACTTCATCCCAAGAGAACAATTCACTCTACATTACAGAAACATTTATTTGAGTTTCACCAATGGACAGGGTTGCTCCAGGAAAACTGGACAGAAGGAGAAAGTCTGCCTGGAGAACCCTTGCTATACTGTCAGCACACGTGGTCTTTTAGCTATCACAAAAGCCACACACAAGCAACTCCTGGACATGATTAAGAGCAGCTTTGGGCAGATAGGATGCATACAAAGAACTCACAAAATGGTTAATACAGCTCACATAGCCTTCAACCATTCCCTGCAGGCAAGACCCTCCCACACCCCCTGAAGGCAGGAGTTCAGGTGGAGTATCAACCACAACCTTCTTCTTCAGCTCAAAAATCCAGCCAGTCCTTTACTTACCTACAAGGCCACCTATCCCCAGGTCATCCTCTCAGACCACAACATGCCAACCTGGGCACACGTTTGAGCTGGACAAGGCTGCTGTCCATGCTGTTTTCCACACTGAAAAAAGCTTTAAGACTGAGGCAAACATATTTATTTTCAATTTACAGAAAACAAAATGCTTTATAGCAGTCAAACAAAATGCTTCACATAAACTTTTCTCTATGGTGTGGGTGGAAAGGGAACTGTTCCAAAAGTAAATTGGAATAGTTTACTCAGGGTAAAAAGAAGATTTCTGTCAAGATGACTTTACTACAGGAAATGCAATTTCTGTTAATATTGTCACTTTTTTCTTCCATTTTCTGCCTGCCTCTTCTTGTTTAAACCAGCCTGTTAGAAAAAGTCTAATTTTCTTAATGGGAGACTTTCCTCAATATGAGAATTTGGTCCTCAAGTTTAATTAACACAAATCATGGATACAAGCAGTCAAAAAAATCCAATTTAAGAACCAGGTTTTAGGTTGACTATCATATTTCAAACACTGACAGCACAAGGGCTGGGGAAGGCTTGGACAGCTCCAGGCAGAACCCAAGAGGTGCTGGGGTAACAGGGACAGTGAATTCCCCAAAATAAGTTTATTTGTTGGCAAAGAGAGAAATTCCCTTCTGATTTATTTCTGCTTTGAAAGAGACATTCAGCAGCTTCCCAGCATTAAGACATTTTCACAATGAAGTCTAAAACAGGGCTTAGAGCCACTCATGCCCAGTTACTGTTCATTTCCACAGCAGCACAGAGCCTTGGCAGCTTCTCAACCAGCTGGTGAGCCTCAAATCCACCAGAATGCGTGGAATAAAATATTTTTCCTCCCCAATTTCTGAGCAGCTGTTTCTCAGGAAAGACATTGGCCAACTTTCAATGGATCAGCATAGTTGCAGGGCAGGAAGGAGATGCAATCACTTGGACATCGCTCACAAAGCTAACGGTGTCTTCACCTCTCTACCACCATTTTAAGAGCAATTATTCCATAGCACAGAGATTGTTTCTTGAGCTCAGCTGAACAGGCTTTCTAGAGATACAAATGAAGTTTCTAAGAACTGAAGAAAAGTCTGTTTGCTCTCTTGATGCCAGAGCCCCCTCCATATCCTTTCCATGTGTTCACTTTGTGAAAGTTTATTTCAGGGACCCTGCAACTTTCCAAACCAGGAACCCATAGAGCTAATGAGACCTCTGTGCTTCTCTTTCACCTTCCTTTTCCCTGCCTTTGGCTACAGCTTCAGTTCTCCCTTGCACTTGGGGTGGCATCCATCACCCCCTACACTGAGCCCTATTAACTCTAACTCAGTGGAAGATACACGCAGCAACAAAAGGGCTTGGGTTTCTTTATGGGTTCCCCTTCCACTAGGTTGCCCAGGTGAACTCAGAGGGCAGGTTGGCTTCCAGAGCAGGCACAGAGTAAGCAGAAGTGTCTGGCTAAGGCAAGAGCTAAAGGCACACACAGCAGCTCCCCCTTCCACTGAGCAAGGAGTTCAGCACCTCAAGCCCTCTTCTGTGAGGACACCCTTTGCAATCTCACACTCACTTTGCCCACCCCCTTCAGGCTCTCACTGGACTGGAAACTGTCTGATGTCAGATTATCCCATCACTTTTCCTCTCATTACTCTCTCCCACCTCTGACATGCCTGTAAACTCAAAGCCACCCACACGTGAAGTACCCAACAGTTCCATCCACTGACAGTTTTCCAAAATTTGTGGATTTGGAGGCATGTTTTCTCACAGAGTAGCACCCCAGAATGCCAAACCTAACTCACGCAGGGAAGAGTCACCCACGAATCCCATTTGCTTCCCACCAAGAAGTCCCTTTTAGTTATACTTTGTCTGATGCTCATCAGCAAAATGCATCTTCAAGGCACTGCCCTATGACTTAGCTCAGCACACAAATTCCTCACTAAACATTTACATGCTTCCCCTCATTTCCTTGTCATCCTCATTTAAAAAATAGAAAAAAACTTCCCAGAAACCCCAAGAACCTCCTTCTGGCTCTCAAATCATCAGCAAGAATGCTTGGGATAAGTTTCACTCCAAACAACCAGTACAAGATAGGTGTTCATCACAGGTTCTTACTGATAGCCATCTGCTAGAGATCTTTTAGATTCACACCCCAAATCAATTTTAAGCTAATGGGTACTCTATTTACCTCTGCAGGGTTTGGATCAAGCCCCTCCAAGGTGAAAAAAATCCAACAGTTAATGGAAATGCAGCATGCATGGAGCTTCCACTCCCATTAGCAGGAGAGGACACAATTTTCCACTCATGCATTAGGCCAGTCCAATACTGACATCAGCTCATTTCCATTGATCATGATTACATAATAGTGACTTAATTCTCCACAGAATTGAATTTTCCATATGTTTGGATCTTTTGCAGTTACTACATTATTTCCTTGTTCCCTGCTGGATTTATTATTTATTTTCTCCATCCTATACTTAAAATTTTAATCTTCCCTGCAAGCAGAAATTTCTACAGACTTGTTTCAGTTTTCTGAGACAACATTCATCACATCCATCTAAAATGAGATCTCTGTGACAATACTGCGGTATTGGACACACTGATAACTTTGAAGATTGCCACCAGCTCTGGACCAAAGTTATATTTTGTTTCAACAGACACCAAGAGTAGTTAATAACCATTATGGCACTCAAGTTAACGGGTACATTTAATGTTATCTATAATTCATAAACATAAATTTTGATATCTGGAAGTTGTGCAAAAAACCTCAAATTATTGCAAAGGTTATAGTTTTATAGTTGTAGATTAATATTCTCTGTGTGTATCCACTCTTCTGAGTCATCTGTTGGACTCTATGATACTGTAGGTCCCTTCCAACCATGATGATTCTGTGATTGCTTCTGTCAAGAGGTAAAAAGAGCACAGGTTCCCAGAGGCTTCACTCAGATAGCACTCAATAGCACCTCTGGTTAGATCCTTCTGGCCATTTCCTGGCAGACTGGAGATCCCATTTCTGACCTCTTTCCTAACACCCACACTACCACAGCTACTCACAAGAAAACGTTTTTCCTTAAACATTCACATGGTGCCAAGGGTTAAAGCCAGTCATTCATTTTCACAATGCTGCTTTAGAGTAAAGGTAGAAATATGCACTCAAAACAGGAGTGAACTGAAGCATGTGAATAACAAAGGACAACCAGAAACTAGGTGTACACCTGTATTGCCACACTACCAACTGCTGGGTGTTTACTTGGGATTAGCCAGAACTGCCATGCATTTTCAGTCCATCAGCTCCTCATTTGCTTATTTGTCATAGTCAGTTAAATTCAGTCTTAATCTCCACTGACACAAATATAATCCCCTTCACATTTCTGCAATATCCTTTCTTTTCCTTTCTAGTTTCATTGAAACTCTTCTTGAATCTCTTTATCCAAGAAACCTTGCAAGCCTCTACAAGAGTCAGGGGAGCTATTCACATACTATAAGTTAGCAGCAGTACTTCAGCATTTCTGTAGCTTAAGATTTAAAAGATCAATTACAGTATTGAACTGACACAAGAGTATTAGCCAGAGAACATGCTAAGTCCACCCAACATGATTCTTCCCATTCTCCTTCTCCAGTCTGACCTCCCAAATTTCAGGAGTCCAGGTGCAGGCAACAAGTATAACTCCTGGAACAGCAGGGCTCAGATTTCTTGTCAAATCAGCACTTTGTTCAGCAGGAATGCAAAAGCTGCCCTGGTAAGTGATGCAAGAAAGTTGTTGGAAAGGCTACAGTGTCCACATCCTTGTGAGCAGCATCCAGCACCTGGCACTGAGGGGTTGGGACTGGAAGCAGGAGGACACAAGTTGTAGCTGAGCTTGCTCAGCCTGGAGAAGAAGAGATCTGGGGGGGTTAAAAGCAGCCCCCCAACACCCAGGAGGACAGTAACCAGAAGACCCAGACCACCAGAGAGTTGCACGGTGGGTAAATAAGAAGGAGACACAAAATGAAGCAGGGAAGTGCCAGCTGCATACACGGGGGAAAAAAATTCACCATGAAAATTTGTTGTGTCAGCTCTGCCCACAGAAGTTTGAGGCCTGACAAGACAAATCCCCAAGCAACATGGTCTGAGTTCAGTGTTGGCCTTGCTCTGAGCAGGAGGCTGGGGTGGAGAATCCTCAGAGTCCCTCTGAAGCTGAATAGTAAAGCCTCATTAAAAACACATTGAGAAATATTTTATGGAAGAGATGGGGATTTAGGGGAAATGCATGCTCTAAAAATTCTTCTCTGTGGCTGGGAAAACACTGCTACATTAAGTCTATTAAAAGAAATCAAATAAAAATTAATGTAATCATCCGCTCCTCAAGCCTTCACAGAAAGAACACCCTCTTCCGTCTCTGCAGGACTTTGAAAATACTGGCAGTTCCTAGAAATGCATCAGCAAAACAAACTATGACAATGATGCCTACAAAGGAAAGCTGGAAGAGGAGGATTTGGTGACATGTGGCACACTTTCTGGAACATGGAATAAACTAGATGATATAAAGGATCTTTTCCCTCTCTAATTTCATTGCCTCTATACTTGTGCAGTTTGGGCCACCTAATCAAAGTATTATTTTGTAACAAATCCAGTGACCACGGAAGGCTATGAGGCAGAGGAAGGAAGCCCTGTGTAGAGGCAGCCGTGTGCTACTGTCTGAAATGAGAGGGAAAGCAAGTGACAGAGATGGCACAGGCAAGGATTCCTTCTCAGCAGGAATAAACTGTTTGACAGCAAATTTCACCAGGTGACTGTGCCAAAGCAGTCTCCATCACCTATTGCATGCAGCCATGAGAAAGAATGAAGAATGTTCTCTGAAGCCATCCCCAGGTAGTCACCCACTTGTTCTTGAACTACGAAGGACAGTAGCACACAGCAAAATGTAGGTCAGTGGCTGGATGTAGAACAGAGCTGGAAAAAATGATGAACACCAGTGACACTTTCCTTTCACACTGGGAATTGCCAGGAGCTTTCTGTGTTGAGCCAGATGTGTTTCACCACATCCCCAGGATCCTGGCCACGCAGCACACCAACCAAATCACAGGGCTGGCTCTACACACGTGTGCTGCGGCAGGCGTGGAGACCCAGCCTGGGTCCAGCTGTGTTTATTGGGTCAGCTGCAGTGCCACAAAACACAGCTGCATTGATCTGGGTCAGACACCTGGCTCCAAATAAAAGCAGCTCAGTAGCAAGAAGTTGGCCATCCCTGCTCCATCCAACTGGAGCTGACCCCGTGACCAAGCATGGTCTGACCGCATCCAACTTCTCATCCAGAGTACTGCAAGCAGTGACAAAGGGGATGCATGGAGTCAGGGTGAAGAGGAGGCAGATTACATGGATTATGGAGACTTCAGTTTTCATCCTGGCCACACCTATTGCTTGAGCTGTGCTGCAGAAGTCTTTCCCCTTCTTGTTTGTCCACATTGCTTATTAGTCCTATCTCGATGGAAGTGATCTTCCCCTGCCCTCAGTCTGTTCTGGCTTCAGGAAAACTGGCAACTAACATCAGAAGTGTTTTTTCTCTTTTCAGAAAAGCCTCCACACTTCATTACAGATGTTATGGTTTTCATTTTCACACAAGATACACCATGACTGATGTGTCAAAGCCATCATATCCCAAATCTTTGGGTTTTATTTCTAAACTCGCTATAAAGAATTGTTCCTGCTACTGAATGAGTCATCTCCTCTAGATCAAAGCTTCTCCTGCTCAAATTGAAACAAAACAGTTTGGCATTTGACTCTTTCATCTAGAAAGCAGCTCTGTCTGTGCTAAGCAGCAGTTCCCTTGACATATTCAAAACAGAATATTTTACTTCCTTCTGCCTGTACTATGGCAGAACAGCCCTGAATGCTTGGGAAGAACAGACAAAAAGTAAACGCATGAATGAGGGGAGGCAATATTAAAATCAGGGGCTGAAAGCAAATTCGAAATTCCAGAATCTGGATTAACAAACACTCTCGTGATCACCATTTCATCAGCAGCTGAAGAACCCTCAGCCCAAAGCATCAGAGAAGTCGAGGACGTCGTGAACCAGCAGAGTCTGTGCTGCAGTGCCAGAAGCTCCCAACATCATGGGCCCTCAGCCCTTGCTGAGATCTCCACAGATGATTTGGCTGCATTTTCATAAAGCATGTCTCCAGTGTGGTAGAGCCTCCTCATTTTTCATGGTTCAAATAATTATGTCTGGAGCAAGGGTCAGCTGTGTCTCTGCTATTAGCACCCAGAACCGTTAGCGTTTCTGTTTGGCAAAGCTGTTGCCAGCTCCACATTCCTCCTCTACCACAAGCTTTTAAATGTTAAATGTAGATTTCCTGGCATGACAAAAGCATCTTCATCAGTTGTATTGGGTAGGTGGTTAAGTAAGGGATCAATAAAAAGAAACAAACTGGTAAAAAAACAAAAAAACCAAAAAAACTGGTAAAACTTGCAGTAAAGCCAACATAAATCTTAGATGGGTTTGACCCTTTTGGTCAGCCCAATTACTACACTGGAGTGACACCAGGAACTAATTTGGCCCTCCCCATCTCCTCCTAATGTGGGCCAGCAGACATTCATATTTATCAGGAAAAACAAGAACATATGCTGGAAACAGGACATTTCCAACAAAAACTTCCATCCACCATGGGAACAAAAGCAAACTGCAAAGATTTTGCAGCTAATCAGGAGCAGGGTGAGGTAGCCTGGCCAGAGTTAAATATTATAAGAATACCTTGCAAAAAAAGAAAAAGAAAAAAAACAAAAAACCCTACATTGGAGTATCTTCCAGACCTACACATTTCTCAATGGAGACACTGAACAGTTGGCTGATGTAAGAATGTGTGATCTGGAAGCTGCAAGCAACAGCCCACGGTTCTTATCCTGGCTTTGGAGTAATGCTCATTTCAGACAGAACCCAGCCTGCATTAGGGACAATACTCCACTGCACTACATGCCCACCACTAATGGGACAAACTACAAATGATCTTCAGACACTCAGTACCATTTTCTGTGCTCTACACCTACCTGGCTGTGCTCCTGGGGGTTTCAACAGTCCTGTGGGATTTGTAACTGATCAGCATGAGAATAAAAGACTCACCACAACTGAAATTATATCATCAGAAAATGAAAAAAAAAATTAAAAATTAAATTTAAAATTTTTAAAATGTAAAAATTCTAAAATTTTAAATTTTTTAATTTAAAAAATTTCAAAATTTTAAACAATTAAAATTAAAAACATTAGACATTTAAAAAAAATTTAAAAATTAAAAAATTTTAAAAATTAAAAAAAGAAAAATCAGCACATAACCTTAGGGGGAGGTCATAATTTAAGCCATAGAATTGAAGGAAAGCTGACGCAGTCATTCAAAGAAACACAAACATGAATTCCTGTGCTGTTTAACACAAAATTTCAGGCAGTCAAACCTTGCCTCTGGGTGCTGCCCCAGCACCCTGGTTGGGCTCAGGCTGGGCTGGGCTCACAGGTGTTGCAGATGCACAACTGGTGGGTGTATCCATACACCTTTCCTTCAAGCACCCCAGGATTTCCAGCCTCAGCATCACCCCAAGCTCACTGCACTCATTTCTAAGCAGTATAATAAAACTGTCATTGCTCGTATGGTTTAAGAGCTACAAGTGAACTAGCTGAATTAAAAGTAAATCATTTTGTTCTGGGAATGCTGAGCCTCCTGGGTCTAGAAAGCATTTATTTCTTTTCTCAGCCAGACATGGGAATTCATCCTTTAGGATAACGTATAAGGATTTTGATTGCCATTTTGCTTCCCCTCACCCTGCAAACTCCCACTTTAATTTCCAGAAATAGATCTCTCTTTTACACTCAGAGAGAACATCTGTTCTCACAACCTGATCTGAAAACTGTGTTTTCTGCAGTTGATCTGGAGCAGAGTGCTAACATGCACAGGCTTACAGCAACTACAACCTCACCTAGGGCTGTTCTGCTTCATGTACTGCCAGTTTATCCTGGCAGGATAAGCCAGTGTAACCCAGTTAAAGAGATCTGATGGGTTTTTGGGCATATACAGGTGATTAAATCAACTGGCTACCACGATCCAAGAGCTCAGATGACAGACCACATTAACAGCATCTTAATAGCTATGGATCAGGAGCAGAGTTACAACTTAATATAAAATAAATCAAGAGTAAAGCTAGCACAAGGAATAGCACTCGAGAATGATGTAGAAAATGGAGGAATTTTCCTAGAACAAGACCTTAGAGTTCACACATCCTCAGACTCAAGCCAAGCCATGCTCGCAAGCATCGAGACATTTCCGACCCCCTTTACTCAGTTACAGGGTCTGTACAGTATTGCATTGGGACAACCAGTACCAAACCAATAATTCTTTTCAGCACCTAAAAGACAACTTAATTTCCAAGACAAAAAGACAACCTAATTTCCTCACTAGAGGAAAAACTTCAAAGCTCTAGATGCAGAATATTAAACTGACACAGCATCTAGGCAAGAAATATCATGAGCTGGCACTGTTCCTTAGAGAAACCTGAAACACACTATGCATGGATACATGTGTCTGCCTCCTGCAATACGACTGGAAAAGAGAAGTTGGGATAAAGTTGAGGCAGTAATGAGAACCTGTGCTAATATAAAATACCATGTTTAACTTGAGTAAATAATTTACAAGCATTGCTTTGCTAAATCGTTCAGTAACTGACTTCTGTTTTTCTCCAGTAAGAAGAAACATGACCTTCTGGGTTTGTATCGAGGTGAGTGCATCATCACTGCAAACCTCAGAAAACCTTTGGGCTGCTCCTTAGCACATCTGTTCTACAAGACAGATCCTTGTCAGCAGAAAAGCTATGTGGATGCTTGGTGTGCAGATGTGGGATTGTACTATTAAATCTTCAGTGTGACTGTTAATTACAGGAAGAATCCAGTAACAGTTATGACCATTGTGATACGTGAGTCCTCACATTTTCCTACAGACTTCTCCTGGGTCTTGCCAGAGGAATTGGTGGGGTGAAAGAGATAGAGGACACAAGAAGTTGCCCTGCAGAGATAACTTGTTCCAGAGGTCACTGGCTTTTAGAAATGTGATGACTGGGCAAAGGCTGAGCATCAACAGCTGCATTGATCTCCCATTTTGCTGCTCAGGGAAGTGAGACAGCACTAAGTGGGGAGCACCACTACCAGGGTGGAAGAAAACCAAACCCACCCAAAACACTCATACACACATTTCCCAAGTGACTTTGCATTGCTTTGGGTGTCTGTGACCATCGTGCCAGGAGACAGGTGAGGTTGCTGAACTCCGAAAGTGCCTGCAGCCCCAGCACTGGTTAGACTTTCAGCCCCAGGCACAACTGCAACATGCTCCAGATGAGGCAAGACATCCACATGGCTTGAAAAAAATTCAAGAGAAAAAGCACGTAGACACTGTGCTGAACAGCAAACCTGAGACCCCTTCAGCAGCAGCTGTCTGAGCAAGAGTCACCCTACTCAGTGTGAGGCCAGCTCTTCTGGAGCTTTAGGCTTAAGAGCATGGCTCTTGGCTCACAGTCTTGCCTGCCTGCTTTTGCACCACATATCCTCTCAGACCTAGTTCATACAGTTTCATGCACAACTCAACTTCATTTAGCAGAAAGAGCTGCCTTTACCCACAAGCATGTGCACCCTGAACTCCTAACAGGGACCACAAAGCTGTTAGATGAAATGCATGGACATCCCACCCCTCAGCACAGCTTACTACATCAAGGTAGAAATATCTCAGCTGCTTTGTAGATTGAGCCCAATCAATGCAAGCAGTTCCCTTCTCCAGCAGGGCTTTATCATACTTCAGCATCAGCCAAGATCAGGCAATCCTATAGCAGAAGGGGAACTGTACCTTAGAAGCCCAGCCCTCTGCCTGATTCTGTACACCCCTGAGCAATGGACAAGTCTGAAAAGCATGACAATAAAAAGAGCAGAGGACCCTACCAATCAAGAACTACAGGGCAGATTTTTAGAGGTTGCAATAAAATGCAAAATATCCTTGAAGATACTGGATCTAAACAAAGGAGACAGGACATGCTTCCCAGGCAGGCAGCAGGGATGAAGCTGCTGATGGAGGGAGGGAGGGAGGGAGGGAGGGAGGGAGGGAGGGAGGGAGGGATGTCCCAGCTTCCAAATGTCACAAGCCACAACAAAAGTCTGGGCGTGCTACTTCTCTGGCTATCAAGGCAACCCAAATTTCTACATCTGTGATATTTTGCTGTCACAAGTGGTGGCCATCTGATTGCTGCAACTGCATCCCTGTAACCAGCAGACACCAGGCAGCATCTCTGCATTAGTACCAAGTTCAGCTCATTCACAGTGGGACCATCAGAAGTTAAGAGCTGTTTGGCACTGGGACTGACCAGACACATGGACAGGCCTATTCCACAGAAATGACAAATGGAATGGACAGTGCTCCTGGGGCTGCAGCTGGCTGGGTTGCATTCCTCAGCAGAAAAAAGCTCCACATTTCACACACACTTGTGGAGAGGCTTTCAGCTGAAGCCACCAGTGACATAACAAAACTTTATGCAACTCGTGTTCTCTGCAAGCCAGGCTTTACTTCCCAAGCCTTAATAGTTGTCGTACTTTATAGTGATGAATGGCAATGATGAGATCTGCAGAGAGACTTTGGATCAGAGATTTCTTTGCAGATACCTTATCAGAGCCCACAGGAGCCTGCACACATGCTTCCCCTCACCACCTGCCTCAGAGCACACGCAGGCTGCAGGAAGGAGATCCCCTCCTTGCAGCAGCCCCAGACTCACCCTCCATCTAACTCAGTCCAAGAGGGAAGGGCTCAGGCCACAATTTGAGCATGAACAGCAAGAATCTCCTGGCTCAGACCCACCTCTTTCAAAGCACTGTTGCCAAAGCATTTTGCAAACTTCTTAAAAAAGCATCCCAACAGCTGAGCTGACCACCTCTACACCCCAAACTCAGTGCCAGCCCTGGGAAGCCTAGATACATTAGTTATTAGCAAGATCAGGAAACTAAATGTATTTTTTTAAAAAAGCATCAGTCTCCTAAGTCACAAAAGCAAGAGAAAAGACTCTACACATCTACCTCCTCAGTGCTGTGGGTGGTGCCTGCTCCCAGTTATCTCAGGAGATTCCTACACTCAGAAATGAGAAGCCCACAGGCTGAACTGCCAGTTAAGGCTTGTGGATCTGTATTTGCCAGGCTTTTTCTAAGCCCTGCACTATGCTTTTATCCTGAGCAGAACCAAATGGAAAAAAAAACAGAAAAAAAAAAAAAAAAAGAAAAAACAAAAGACATCAGAAAGAGAGCAGACAGAGCAGAGTCCACCCAAAGGGGGGAATACTGGATTTTATTAAATTGCAAGTGGCAAAGTCCGTATTTTATGTGGGAGTTTGTCTGATCCCATAATTCTGAGATATTTACTTCCAGACAGAGCTGTTTATATCCAAAGACAATGTTGCCAATACACCAAACCATCCTCAGATGTGCTTTCTATGGAATTCTGCCCACAAAGAAGGCAATAGGTCAGGAGAGGGAAAAAAAAAAAAAAAAAGAAAAAGAAAAAAAAAAAAAAAAGTATTTTAACAAGTCCTGACCTTCATCTTTTGAACTTTACACCAAATCAGCACAGTTCCCAGGCCTCCACTCTGCAGCACCCTCCTGCACTCTGGGTTCTGTGCTGCCACGACCGACCCCACTGCTGCATCCCTGCCTGCAGCAGCCACCACAGCCAGACCCTCCCATGCTGGCATCTCCTTTAGCAGCAGCTGCTCTCATGCTCATCCTGGCCCAGCAGCCCACAGTTTTACTGCCCTCAGTGCTTTCAGCCCCAGTTGTTGTCCCTTTTGGCTGTGGCCAAGGAGGGGAAGCCAGGTTCAGACCAAAAGCTGAGGGCCACAGAAGGGGTGAGTGCAGGCACAGCACCAGCCTGGCTTCACTGCAGCTTCTCAAAGGGCTTGGTGCTTCTGGCCACCCTTAGCAACTTATGTTTGTTTTGGAGGTTTTTTCCCTCCCAAAGCTCTGCTCCCTGGATTCAAGTACTTTAATTTTTTTTTTTTTTTTTTTTTTTTTTTAAATAAGAACTTTGGGTACAGCGAGACCACCATCTTTCTACTGAACGCTTCTAAACAGATTTTTTTTCTTTTGGGAACTTTAGTCATTCCTCCTGATGACACAAGGTTTTATGCACCATAGCATGCAGCAAGAAGTTCCCAAACTTCTTCAAATTGCAGCAGATCTCTTACAAGGAAAATACCCTTCACCAGCTGCTGCCAGGGAACTTGCCTGTTCAGTTACCCATCCACCCCCAAACCAGAGCCAGATAAGCAGTTCCAGCCCAGAAACTGCCTGTGTCTGCACCTGCACCAGCAGCTCCTTGGAACAAGGCATCAGACACATCCCTGATCCACAGAGCTCTGCTGAAAGCCTCCAGCACAGCCTGGACCAGTCTGTCCCGTCTGCTGACCCAAAAGGAAAGCACAAATGACTCAACTTCCAAGATGAAGTAAACAACAACACACAGGTTGTCAAACTGGCTGTGTGACTGCAGGATCCCAGTTTACTTGCTGGGTATGAATCTGTGCTTCAGCCAAGCAGCTTTGCAGAGGAACACCTAGGTTCCAGGTACACATGCTCTGCATCACCTTTTATCACAGATCCACCTCTGATTTTTTCCCTACCATGTCCCCTACAGCTGTAGGCTCTCTGGTTGCTGTTGTCTGAAGATGCACTCCCCTACCTCAGATGAATCCTTCCTTTCCAGAGGACTCATCAGATCAATCTGGGTTAACAGAGACTTCAAGCGAATCCCCAGCTTTCCCTGACCCAGGCAGGATGGTTGCAAAGAAGGCACTGGCCACAAATTAGGGAGCTTGGGCTTCAGGTCCTAGATTTTGCCATAAAATCTTATGGGATTCAGTCAAGTCCTTTATATGTGCTCTATATGTTGAGATGGAAACACTGTGGAGGCAAGTAAGTATACAGTTAAGCAGGTACCCAGCATTCAAATTTAAAAGCCAGCAGTGCTTTTGTGTGCACCACTGCTGGGAACTGAAAGAGCCAAACATGCAAAAAAACAAAACAAAACAAAAAGAAAGCAGCATTACAAGCATTTTTGCATGGACACTCTGTGTTCCTGGGCTGTGGTTGTTCAATGAAAGTGATCAGTGAAACCCCCTGCACAACAAACTCATTCACATGGTATCTCTGGTCCCCAGCCTGGCACAGCATCCACAGGGAGCAGCAAATGTGCACGGAGGAACAGGAGTGAGACCTGCCTGAGACAGTGGTCGACACCACAAAACCAAAAAGGGAATGCACCACAGGAGCACTCCAGGTGCCCAAACCAAAGGCTGAGCACTGGTGAGCACTGCTGGCTTTAAGGAGCAGGCTCCTGGCAATTTTGGTGGTGACACAGCCCCTGCAGTGGCAGGAACTACAGAGCTACTGCTTCCTCTGCATTCCTGCTGCTCGTGGTCAGGAGAAGGAGCAAGCCCCAGAGACCTTTTGTGGGCAGCAAAAGGAGCACCCCCAGGCCTGGCATTCAGACAGACACTCCAGGGGTCATTGCTGCTCAAACAGGACTGAAGCCAACATCCACCCAGATCTCATGCCCATATGCAGTGAGCCTGTCCTGGTCTGGAGCTCACGGAGAGACTCGTGCACCCAGGAGAACTCAGAGCATCACCACGTGTTTATGTTCAAATAGAAAAGCAACCTCTGCTAGAAGAGCCAGAAATATATTGGCATGGGTGACAATGCATAGGATGGCTTGGTAGGGTGGACAGATTATATGTCCAGTTGAGACAGGCTCCTGTTACAATCACAGAAAAAGGTTTCATCTCCTAATTTCCTGCTGAGTGAATTACTCTGTGCTCCTGCTGCCTAGTCTGCAATAGTCCCTTCCCATCCCCAAAACCCATACAAGTGAGAGTTACTGTAAAAGTTAGAGGTTATGCAGGACATTAGTTTTCATCTCTATTTCAAAGAAGGCATCAAAAGCTGAAAATTGTATTGGATTTGGTACAGAGCTGTACACTGGCTCTGTTTTCTTCAGTTGCCAATTACACCAGACAATTAGCTAAACACAACAGCTGTGTTGATCCTCAGCTGAGGAGAAACCACATATGTTTGTATAGAGCCTAGATCATGCTAATGTGAATCAATCCATTTCTGACTCATTAACAAGAGTTTATAAAGGGCCTTGGATTGTTACCAGGGCTCATGTCTTTCTTTCATGTCTCCACTTTGTGGCTTAATCCTAAACCTATCTTTTTGTATTTGCAAGAACTTATTAAAAAGAACAGGTGCCAGAGACCCACACCCCAGTCCCTCCCAGTTAAAACATTTTAACTAGCAGGCAAACACCTTGTCTTTCTACCTAGTCACCAGTTTAATCCTTATCAAGCCTGAACTGCTGGCTTCTGTAAATAAATCAATCAATCTCTTCTCCACAGACAAACAATACTTGTCTCCTCAGAGAAGCCTCACAAATACTGTCAATGCCCAGCAGAGCCCTACAAGACCCTCAGATAAGAGGCACAAAGCTTTTATTTGCTCAACAAAAACAGTAAAAAAAGAAAGAATGCCAAGCACCTTTCTTTGAAGAACCGGGCTCCAGGTTACTCCAAGTTCCCTTACAGAGATCCAAGACATTCAAAATAAAATAATAATCTTACAAACCTCTCAAGGCTCACATCAAGTGACATCTTAGACTACACACATGAGGCCACCCCACTGGGAAAGAATCACCTGTGGCTGTGGTGACAGGGAGCTGGTCTGAGGAGAGCTGACAGGGATGGTGGGAGAGTAAGGGTGCCACCACCAGAGCCCTCATCACTAGCACTGAATTCAGCTCCTCCACTGCAGAAGCTGAAGAGGTGGTTGGCCATGGACCTGCCAGGTCCTTGCCAGTGGGCAAGGAACCATGGTACCACTCTAACAGGGAGCACAAGATGGGACAGTTCATATTCAAATTATAAAATATTCATATTTTAAATATAAAATACTCATTTTCAAATATTAAAATATAATCTACAATATGTAATATTAATGTTGCCTTTACTATTTTTATTATTATTAATATAATAATAAAATATACTCATATTCATATATAAAACATGGAGAGGAGGAGAGAACTTGCTTGCAGGAAACAGAGGAGGAGCAGGAGATAAGAAGCTTTGTCCTTGTCATTTTGTAGTTGTGGGTACAGCCAGCATCCTCACTCATGCTTGTCCTCTGGTCCTCACAGGTCTCCCCTCATCCTCCTGGGCTGTCAGATCTGTTGCCCCTTACACCTCACATAGAATTCCTCAATCACAGGGAGAGGGTGGATTTTAAAGAGCATCTTCACCAATGGGAGAAGACACTCCTTAGTGTTGCTTGGTAAAAAAAAAAAAAAAAAAAAAGCCCTGCCATACACCAAGACCTTCACAGCTTTAATAGCCTAACAAGAGTCAAAAGTCTACATCTTCCTATGCAGCTGGCCTCACATTCCCATTTGCAGAGGCTGGGAAAGGAAACCAATTCCCAGGAGAGTTTCACAATCCCTCCTTCCCTTCCCACCACACAAGTCCAACAGCCTGGGCTCTTTCTGCTCCACAGGTGCCACCCTGCCAGCCACCAGCTCTGACCTCCCAGGCTGACACCCTACCTGGCCCTGCACCCTCCACCCAACCAGATTCCTGTGGCAGCTTCTCCCTGCCTTTGAAACAGGAGGGACACCTCTTGTGCCTGACAGATGAGAGCTCAGATTAAAGCACAACCCTGCCTGTGTTTAAAGGAAAGAAACGCTGTGTGTGCTGATGCCTGTAACCCTCGTTTCTCAAGTAACAAGGAAGATCTTTTACACACATTCCTCCTCCCAGAACCCATTGATGTTGAGCCCATTGCTCAACAACCCCGAGTCCACCCCTCTCTATCATTACAGGATTTCCCTGCACAAGCACTCTGCCTAGCTAGCAGCAAGGATGAAGTCTCCCCATGGCAGCAAAGAGCTATCCCCACCAGAACAGTCACATTTTACTTCCTTATTAACAACTTATTTGCCCGCTTTCTCCACCTGCTCCTCAGGACTCCCAACTCCCCCAGCCCAGCCTGGCCCTACCCTTTCTCCTCAGAGAAGCCTCACAAATACTGTCAATGCCCAGCAGAGCCCTACAAGACCCTCAGATAAGAGGCACAAAGCTTTTATTTGCTCAACAAAAAAAGTAAAAAAAGAAAGAATGCCAAGCACCTTTCTTTGAAGAACCGGGCTCCAGGTTACTCCAAGTTCCCTTACAGAGATCCAAGACATTCAAAATAAAATAATAATCTTACAAACCTCTCAAGGCTCACATCAAGTGACATCTTAGACTACACACATCATCCCCATCACACTGGGGACATGTGCCACCCCCCAAAGGAGCTCTTGCCATCACCTGCAGCCATCAGAGTGCTGCCTCCTTACCCTCATTAATGCTCCCACGCTCCTTACCACTCACACAAAAAGGGCTGGCAAGGCTCTGCAATCAGTTGCACTTGTTATTCATTCCACATGTGCAGAACACAGCCCCACTGCTCTGAGGGAGCAGTGTGCATATTTAAAAAGACAATATACAAAACATGGCTGAATCCTAATGAATCTACTGCTTCGCTACTGGAAATGAATGGGATTGTACAGACCTTGCCAAAAAAAAAAAAAAAAAAAAAAAAAAAAAAGGAAAAACACCAAGCTACACAGTATTTGACTTGTAATATGATCTTCAACGTTATTTTTGCAGTGTGTTGCTGTTGTGCTTATCAGGCTTGTGAAGTATGGATTGTACAGAGGAAAAGAATGAAAATGCAACAAGCAGCACAGTGCCAGCTCTGTCAAAATATTAAAGTGCTAGCATAGCCAAAAATATACACACTCCTGGCAAAAGTTAACTTCACATAATATGATCCCTTGACAAGTCCCCACCAAAGAAGGATCAGGAAACAAGGGCTGTTAGCTGGAATGCATCTTCTGAGGTCTAACCAAACCTTTCAAGTTTGATAGTAACAAGTCCAAATGGGGCTGGGCAGGAATATACTTGTCTAAGTACCAAGCTCCCCATTTAAATATTCAAGCTCCATAAGGTGCACAGCAGCTACAAAGAGAGCCACATAGCCCCTCAGCAGGTAAAATTTGCTGCACTTATTCTGTGCTAAGCAAGTGATGGATCCACCTCCTCCAGGGGAAGCTTTTACACACAAGAAGGAGCAGAAATTGCAGAGTGATCCAGGCAGCTCAGTGTCCCACACCCAGACACCTCACCCCACCTCCTCCTTTCTCAGCCAACAAGGAGCACTGAAGTTTGAGAAGTTTCCAAGCGTGCCCATAGCACCACAGATCCGAGATGAACCATTCTGGGTTATAGTGACCCAGTAGCATCACAGAGGAAGTGCCAGAGCCATTCATTGATCGTGGGGAAATAAATGGCCCGTGGGTGACCACCAGCCTGGTTCACATCTGCCAGAGAGAAAGCAAGGGAGGCTGCTCGGCTGCCTTCTCCCAAACCACCAAACCTATTTGCATTTAGAAAACAGGACGCTTAATGTCGTGCCTGCTAAGCCTGGGAGGCTGGGAAGTCCATGCAGATGGGCAATTTAGGAAGAAAGACGGAGCAGGCAACGTTAGGCAAATTCAGCGCCTCCAGAAAACGACACAAAATGCTGCAAGCGGCGAAAAAAACCCAGTCCCGATTGGGAGACGGTGAAAATCGAGAGATCTCCCGCACTCTTCGGTCGCCCTCCAAGGCAGGGACAGGCACAGGGGGACTCCAAGACCCCGCACCTCCCAGACACCCGGTCCCACCCGGCCCCATCAGATGGCAGCCCCACTCCGGACATTCCGATCCCCGTCCCCACTCGCGGAGGTTCCCCTCCCTCCCCGCCTCCCATCCCCACTTGCTGGCCACCTTCCTCCCTCGCTGGACTCCCCGCCCGGTCCCACTCACGCAACAATCTCCACGCACAATTCCCGAAAGAAAGCCCTTCTCGCGAGTTCCCCTACCCCACCTCCGGAGCTGACCCTCTGTCCCACTCGCGGGAATTATCCTCACCACAGCAACACACCCCTCCGCGCCTTCCCACGGTCTGGGATCTGTCCCCCTTCCAGAGACCCTACAACCCCTTTCCCGGTGCGAGACACAGGGGAAAAAAACCCAAAAACCAAACCTCCTCACCTTTGTATTTATCCATGGGGGCTGCAGCCCACCCCCTGCCCAGAGACTCCGGGACACAGCGCAACCTCCGCGCTCCCGTAGCCTCTTATTCCGGCGGCACCGGATCCCCCGGCCGGGCCGGACCGCCCCGCCCCGCCCCGCCCCGCCCGCCCCGGAGCCGCCTAGCTGGCCGGGATCGGGGCTGTGGGATGTGGACCTGGTTCCAGGATGGAGATCTGGGATCTGGGGATCGGTGATTGATGGGTTCCGCGGCACGGACCCGCCCCACGGCGTGGGGTCCCCTCCGGCTGCCGCTTCCCCTGGGGAAAGAGGGTTCGGAGAGGTGAGAGGAGGAGGAGAATGGCCGGGGTGATGGGCTGAGGCCGTGGGGTGGCTCCTGGGACCCCTTGCTGCTCCCCAACGCTCTGCATGGGGGTCTGTCACGGTTTAACCCGGCAGATAAACAGATTTAAACCGAGTAACAGATTTATATATTAATCTCTCTCTCCTCTGATAAAGGAAAGAGAGAGAGAATAAGGGAGAGAGACTTACGGGTTGGAAACCAAACTACAGAACTTTAATGAAACAGTAATGATAAATAGGGAAAAAAATTACTAAATATATACAAATCTACAGGAAAAGTGATCCCACGTTCCTCCCCCCTTTCCCCCAATAACTCTCACGTCACCCCCGAGGCTGCAGGGCAGCCCTGGGAAAGTCCAGGCTGGAATCCTGGAGTCAGCAGCAGTCAGGAGCTGGGGGCAGGAACACACAGATTCAGGCTGGCATGGATCAGGAGCACAGGCACAGGGACGGACGGAATCCTCTCAGGATGCCGAAGGAAGCAGGGAGGGCAGGAAGGAGTAGAGGAGTCTGGTCCCTGGTGTTTGATCTGGTTGCAGAGGAGCTGGGGACACGCAGAGGGAAAGGCCGTGGTCACCCGGGACAGTTGTCTGTGGTCCCGGGGGATCCCAGTGCTAAACCCCCAGGCAGGAATCACCAGCGACCCATCTTCTGACCTGCTCTGGACTGGAGGGCTGAAAGGTCCCGGTTTTCCTCCCTCCTTCCTGGAGCAGTGCTGGCTGTAATCCACAGCAATGAGTTTGCCTTCTCCCTTTCCAGTGGCTTCCTAGTAGGGACTGCCACCTGGATAGAGCAGATCTCCCAGGAAGATGTCCCTGTTCCTGTAAAGTTTTCCTTGCTTGACTCCCACCACCACAGGCAGAACTAGCACACCCAAAGTGGTCAAAGAATAGCAAATGGGCATTTGGGCATCCAGTCTAACCTCAGTGTAAGGTACAGGTGAGAATCTGTCCCCAGGCCAGTAATTTGGAGATAGTGAAGGAATTTAGTGTTATTATTTAATGAGGCTCCCTAGCCTCGGGTTGTGCTAGGGAGATTTATTGCATATTAGGAAAAATTTCTTTACTGAAAGAGTGATCAAGCATTGGAACAGCCTGCCCAGGGAAGTGGTGGAATCACCATCCCTGGAGGCATTAAACAAACACATAGAGATGGCACTTCAGGACATGGTCTAGTGGGCATGCTGGTGTTGGGTTGATATGGTTGGACTTCATGATCTTAGGGGTCTTTTCCAACCTTAATAGTTCTATGATTCTATGATATAAAAACCCAAACCATCAGAACTTACAATAGACAAGGTACATAGGGATTATGGAAGAAGTTTTCTCTTGAGAATTAAGTTTAAACCATCAGCGTGGGGATATATACCTGCCTGTTACAAGGTCTTTCTGTCAAGAGGAGAAGCTAGGTCTCTGACAAGGATGGGCAGCTCCACTACCTAGAAAATCAACAGCTCTCCTTGGAGCTGAAAAATAAGGAAACAGAAGTCATTTCTGCATCATGCACTAGAGCCATACCCTTTGTTTCTGTGTGTCCTCCTTCCACTGAAGGATGAGGGCCACACCATGGTCAAACAATGATCATGTTGTTCTGAGGTTAATCCTCATCCTACTGCCTTGACAGTCAATGGGACACAGGCTTTGGGGTCTGAGCAAAAGGGAGCTTGGGCCTGGCTGTGGGTTGTGAGTGTGGACCAGGAGATGGTGGTGTGGCCTATAATGGAGATGAATCTTTTATTGCAGAGAGCTGCAGGGCAGACAGGTGGATTCCCCAAACCACATAGTCCCTTGCACATGGACTGCTCTGCAAGTCAACCATTTGGCCATCAAACCACATCTAAAGAGCCTGGAGTACTCACAAATGGTAATTTCCACATACCCATCTGCATAAGGTGGCAGGGGGATCATCATTATTTCTGTGCAATAGCTGAGTCATAGTGTCAGCAAGGAGAGGGCAGCAAATGTTCACATATCTCCCAATTTTTGGACCTGTTATCCCACAGACCATTGACATCTGTTGTCCAAAGCCCCTGGAATTGTTACTGCCGTGTATGTAGGAAAAAACCTAAGACTTCACCCTATGGCTCTCTTTACATCTTAGAGTCAAAATAGTCTTAAACAGGCTCTTTTGGCTCCCAAGGGAAGTGAGAAGCTGGGCTGGAAGGGTGCTGCCCTGTCACCCACCAGGTCCTTGAGTGTTCCCTCCTGCCCCTGCCCTCCCTGGCTGTGACAACTCTCAGAGACTCTGTGTGTCTGGTGGAACTAGAAAGTGACTTTTGCTGCATGGCAACTTTCCATACAAGAACAAGTTCTCGTAAAGGGTTATTGCCACTCAAGAAACTGGAAGCTGAAGCACCTCTCATCTCTTGCCAGTACATAACTACAGCACAAAAAGGCAGGCAAGCCATACGACTGACCCATTGGATCCAGCAAGCAGAGAGCAGTCTTCAATAACTGGAGAGAAAATGCGCTAAATAAATATCTGTCATACAGGGATACTTCTCTTAGAGCTTTTTCCATCTACTTGTTGGCTCTAGCTTTCAAAATCTAGGAGGGTAGGCCTTGATTTTGCAAGCTTTTGAAGAGTGCCTGTATCTTGAAGCAGGTGAGTAGTCATTCTGAATTCAGTAAGACTAATTAAGGATAATACCAGTTACACATACTAATTAAAGATTATTTGAAAGATGCCTGTGATTCCTGTTTTCAGGCCCCAGAGCCTTTACATCCCCTGCTTGTTCCTTCCTTCCCTTCTCAGCCAGGATAAAGATGCTCTGGAATGCCAGGACTGCCAGACAGCCCCATGGCAATTGCTGGGCAAGTAGCAAGGGGGCAAACACTAATGCCAGAGCAATACAAATTCTTCCTGTTTGTCCTCTTCCTCTTGTAGTAGGAAGCACCTACAATACTTTGGATTACTCTTTTTCAAACAGGCTGTTGTGCTGCAGGTTTTAGTGAAACTGGGAAATACTCAGACTGCTTAGTGTGTGGAACTAATATTCCCAATGTCAGGGCTGAAGTCTAGACTTTGCCACTGGGCTCAACTAAAGTAAATACTTGTGTGCTGGTTTTCCTGGTGGAGCTTCCTGGAGCCAATAAAATAACATAAATCTATCTGTGTACCCATGTGTTCCTTGCTTTTTTTCCTGAATATTATTAGTGATTATTATTAGTGATGACTCAGGTGTGACAAGCCTTGAGGGCCAAGCTCATGATGTTCGAGACTTCTTTTAAGTGGCTGACATCCTGTCCTTCAGTGCAGAAGATCATACTATAGATTACATGCTTTAATGTTTCTTTCCCTGTATATTCATACTGCATTAACAGGCAGTCTGACTGCTGGTGAGATTATTACCTTTGGCTGAAGTTCTCAAGTCCCACGTCGTGGCTTTCAGTTGATGTGTTTCTGCTTCTCTGGCCTTACCTCCTGTCATTTTAGCACTTTGCTTGCTGTGAAACACAGATGGAACCAAGTATAAATTTCAAACCCTGATCAGCTCTATAAACAATTATAATAATTTGCTAAAAACCTTGTGCAGAGATATGATCTTGGTCCTTACCTTTACCCATATATAATGCTATGTGCTTTTCTCTTTTCCCCAAACAGTGTCACTAAACAGGTGGAGGTTGCTTCATTAATATTATTGCTGTGACACCTTGGTGTTGGGAAATTGAACTGAGGCCCCTGTTTATTCCACAGGGAGATTTAAATAACTGGACTTTGCTAACTGTCCTGATTCACATGATCAAAGACTGCACCCCAGGCTGGAGCCTTGAGCCACCCAAGCCCCTGGAACATGAGTTATGTGATACATGACAGTGTCCTGTGGCTTAGTGCAGGCAGATGTTAAGGATCACAGCAATGAAATGTCTGCCTCACAGAAGTAACTTTCCTGGATGCTTTATAGATGACCTGACCAGTCCCTTGGTCCCAGGAAGGCACTGGGACAGAGCCTATGAGAGCTCAGTCAGTAAAGGAAGGGACAGAAGCAACAGAGAGGCAAAGGGGGGTCACCCTCTGGGGTAGCAGGATTGTCCCCAGAATCATAGAATCTTTCAGGTTGGAAAAGACCCTTTGGATCACAGAGTCCAACCATCATCCCTACTCTACAAAGTTCTCCCCTAAACCATATCCCCCAACACCACATCTAAATGACCCTCAAATACATCCAGGAATTGGGACTCAACCATCTCCCTGGGCAGCCTATTCCAGTGTCTGACCTCTCTGTGATTTTTTTTTTCCTGATGTCCAGTATAAACCTACCCTGTTGCAGCTTGAATCCATTCCCTCTTGCTCTGTCCCTAATTACCCGAGAGAAGAGACCAGCACCAACCTCTCTACAATGTCCTTTCAGGTAGTTGTGGAAAGCAATGAAGTCTTCCCCTCAGCCTCCTCTTCCTCAAACTAAACAGACCCAAGCAAAGCTGTTCAGTGAAGGAGGAGTGTGTACACTGCTGGAGAACAGGACAAGAAGCCTTCACCTTACAAGATGTGCAAGCATCCTCTCCATGAGTGTCCCTTCTGAGGTCTTTTTGCTTCGCTTGATGATTTTGGCCTTGAAAGAGCTGACCAAATTCTCCCCCATCTGAAAATGGCCTCACACTGGTGTTGCTCCACTGACTTCTGCCCAACCACTTCTGACTTTCACCAATGAAAGGCAAGGCAATCAGCCCTAATACAAACAAAACCAGAGCTGTTTTGCTGCTCAGCTATACAAAGGCTTCGAGCTGATACATTCCAGCAATGTTTTGGATTCTCTCAGACATTAACTGTTTCTAAAGAGCTTGGGGAAGGGTGGCTGGAGGGAGGCGGGGATTTCCCATTAAGGACAGCAGGACCAGATGTCTTTTTGATGAGCTTCTCTTGGCTTCCCATTCTTTGACATTTCCTCTTCAGTTGTTGAATCCAAACTGTTTCTAGACCAAATTACAGGGAACTCTAATAGCATGAATTGTTTTCTTTCCCCTGACAGATAGAATACCTTCTTCTGGCCAAAGTATGAGACATGCTGACTGGGCAGTACGCTCAACCGCCGGGGCATTTGTTCCTCATGGAGCCATCTCTTCCTTATACTTCTTTTCCTCTCCAGAGCCTCTCCCCTCTCCAGGGTAGCCCCCCAGCTTTCCTTTGATAGTGTTCTATCAAAGAAAAAAGCATTCTTTGTTCCCTACTCCTCCAAACTCCACACGGGGATGTTCACACCAGCAGACCTCATCAGTGCACTGTGTTCCAGCGTGTAACACTCCAGGAGCCACAGGACACGGCTGTCAGCTTCCTAAGAATTATTGATATGGATTTCTGACACAAAATTAGCTGTGGCCCTTGTTTTTGAGGGGATGGGATAAGAAATCAAATATTGGAAACTTCATCCATGCTTACAGATTTTACTAGTAGAGCAATATTGAGCAAAATGTCTCCAAAGCTGATATAAAAATCCCTGCATGGAGAATCAAGCTGCCAATGGAGGACTTGGCTTGACAGAGCTGAACTCTTGGCATCTTTCAGCACCACTAGAACTTACCCACGTGAGAGGAAAAGCTAATTTTATCAAAATATGGGAAAACATTAATTTTTACATCTTGCTACATTTTCACTAGCATTGTTTTAAGTCTCCCCTCTTATCACCACAAACTGTGGTCTGATGTCAACTCAGCTCACAGAAGGCTATTTTTTTCCTGGCATTTTCCCAAAAAAGGAGGATTTTTTTCAGTCTGTAGCTTTTCTTTAGGCCTAAACCACTTCTACTCAGCCAAGGTCAATAAGCAGAGCACACTTCTGAGGTCAGTGCTGCTCAAGTGGGAAAGGGAAAAGAACAAGAACCTGTGGTCCTTGCAGGAGAGCACCCACACACTGGAATTTGCTTCAGTGGAGGCTGAGTACTACAGAGGAGTCCAAGCTTCCTCCCCAGTCCCCACTTCTGCTATTAATATTAGGTGTTAGGGTATGTCAAGTTATGTGCCAAAGTGTAAGTAACTACCAGGAAACATTTCACCCATCTCAGTTAAACCTTCTACTTTTTTTTTTTTTTTTTTTTTTTTTATTGGTTGGTTTTTTTCTTGTGCCTGTGAAAAGAGATTTAATTAAGAGTCAAGAAATCTGCCTCAGTAAACACCAAAAAAATGCAGTTTCCCTTTTCCCACGTAGACCAGTGGAGCTGAATTCTCCTGCCTGCCTGACTATCATTAAGTATTCTGTTTAAATAGGGCAGCTTCATGCCATCTATAATGAAGTTATAGTGTATTGCTCTGTTATGAATGATGAAGCTGTTGTGTCCTACGGGGAGAAAAATCGCTCTAATCCAACTTTCCTTTTGAAAAGGCCTAATGTATCCACATGAGATCTTCTGGCAGAGACAACTGAGAGAATATAAATAGAAGCTTAAAAGAAGAAGGAGGGGAAGGGGAAAATAACTCCAACAGGGCTGAGTAGCTGAAATTCACAAGTTTAATAGGAAGATGGATGACTGAAGAGCCTGTTCTGTGACACAATTAGGACTTTATGCAGGCTTTTTTCAATTATTTGAAGCTGACAAAATATCACACAAAGGCTGTTTCACACTGCAGGCCAGGTGCCCAGAAATGGGTTTTCCAGAAAGGGGAAGCAACTGCAAGAGTCACCCAGGGGCACGGGGTACTCGGGTCACCACTGGCTAAGTTAGGCAATGGCAAATGTGTCACCTCATGCCCAAGCAGAAGAAGCAAAGAGTGTCCTGTAGGGCCTGAGGTCCCTGCCCACCCAGGCCACTCTCTGCCCATCCCTTGGGAGCACAGAGCTGCACCACAGGAGATGATGTGGGGTGGAAGGTGAATATCCAAGTGTGCATTGTCCATCTCAGACCACCCCTTTCTGGTCCTCCCCACAGACAGATAAAGGGAGGGGACATGTGGGTTCCTGCTACAGGAAGAGGTTTCTGCTAATGAGTAATTCTCAGTATTAAGTTACATCATGAGACCTTGTCCAGGGGCCTGTTCAGTGCCAGGTTCTGCCTAACCCCCAGTTCCTCCCTGGCCATCCACAAAATGCAGTTGTCGTTGTTGTTGTTGTGTTTTGTTCTCAGCACAAAGCTACCACAGTTCAACCACCAAGGAAGGTGGCTTGAAATTGCTCCCACCTTCAGCTGCTTCAGTGCTGCAGCTTGAGGTGGTGACAGATGGCAGAAGAATGGTGGTGAGCTGATGAGCAGTAATGGCTTTAGTATCTTCCATGGGACCTGTGGAGGATCTTAACAAACCTTCAGGTTTTAAGGGTCTGCAAAATGGAGCAAACTTAACAAATTAGGATGATTAAAGATATTTTAATTCAAGGTTGATTAGTAAATGTAGTTTAATTCACTTTGGGTGAACTCACCTGGCTTCTCCTCTATAAGTTGAATCCCAGGACCTGCAGATGGTTTGATTCTGCTTGGGTGGAACTATGGTGGGGAAGGACCAGGCTTGTGGGAGCAGACACAGGCTGCTAGGGTCTGCCAGGAAAGATAAAGCAGGGTAAAGGACATATTTGCCCATATGTAACAACCAGATAGAGGAAAGAAAGAAAAGATAAGAGGAGCAGGGCTTGTGGAGAAAAGGGAGTCAGAGGATGTCTCACCTTGAGACAGAGGCAAGGGCAGAATGATGGCAGCAGCAAGAGGCAGGGATCCTTTGGGCAGTGTTAGCCCTTGCTAGGGTAAGATTGTCTCTAGGGAGAGGTTTTCCTGAAGGTCATTCTTGATCCCAGTCTTCAATGAATGGTTTACAAGCTCCAGGAGACTCAGTGGTGTGGTCTCTGTGGGAAAGATGCACGAGACAGAGCCCTCCCTGTGCCCCCAGTTGCCGTGGCCCTGGGCAACCTTCCCCCATCGCCTCCACAGGGTCTTCCTGGCCCTCAGAAGGACTGCGAAGGGCCAGGGCTGGCTGCTAGGACAGCAGCACCTGTGACTTCAGCTTATATGTCTAAGGACTTGCACAGATAGAGGTGCTTCTAAGTTATTTAAAAATACATTGCCCCAGAAGGGTAATACCTTCCCTCATCCCGTCCCTTATGACAGCACTACTGACAGGTTGGCTGCACATCAGGACTTGCAGGCTTGCTGGTACAACTCAAAGCCATTAGGTTTTTTTCTGACAGAGTCAGATTTTCAGCTATTTCCCCCTCCGATCAGATGGCTGCTCTGCTTGCCCCAGTGATAACTCCATTGTCAATCCATCTGGCAGAAAAGAGGAAAATTCTCCAGAGGGTCCTCTGCTGGAATCACTTCCGAGGGAGAAGGAGCACAAACGTAATTTTCAGGAAGCTGAACAATTGGTTGGTTACGGAAAGACCAAACTTTGAGTGCCAAGAGTTTGGAGTGACATCAGAGCATTGGCACAGAGTGCTCAGGGTGCCTGAGCCCTGTGGAAGTCCATTGAGAAGATCCAATACCCACCAACCTCAGCAGGAGTTTATTTTCACTTACCTACTATTGTTTCACAAACCTGTCCAGTAAGAGGATTATTTTTTTTTTTTTTTTAGGGGAAAAGTAAAGGGAACAGCAGAAGCTGAAACATAAAAACAAACCACACATTTTTAAATGATTCAAAACATCAAACACAACTTTTCCTCCTCCTACAATATCTGTGCTCTTAAATGCATCATTGCAAGGGGAATTATTAATGTAATCACATCAATAAATCTTACTCAAGTCCTTTATACTGCAGTCTTCATTCATCTAGCTGGGACTCCTCTGTAAATGATAATTAGGGCAAGAGCTAACTGAGATAGCACAGAGTTTGCTCTTGGCAGTCATTTAACATCCAACATGGTATCAAGGCTGTAAAGTAGGCATTTCTCAGCAGCAGTCCATTCACTGTAAGTAAAACCTGTTTTGATTATTAGCTTGTGTGCTGTTTCACAGCAAACACATTTACATAAAGATCTCAAAGCATTTGCCAATGAATTTCTTGAATGGACTCAACTGCATTTTGTGTTATCTGCAGTATCTCGCCTCAATCCAGGAGAGTCACCCAAGAGGGAGCCCTGTTTCCCTCTGGCAGCCTTAATGGATTAGGCCTGAAGAGAAGTTTGGTTCTTCCTTCAACTCTTGCCTCCAGTACCTGACACCATGGGGGCTGGGATAGCCCAAGCAGTGGGAAACAGAGAAAGGATCCATTCCCAAGGGTGGGGACCCCCAGCACCAGAGTCAGTCTGATCCTGCCAGACCTGACTTGCCTTGTGGTATTTCTTCATTGGGCTGCCAGAGACACACTATTGACCTATATCCAGCCCCTTACTCCTGCCAACCATAAAGACTGGGAATGCCACTGAGAAAGACTCAACTCTGCAGGCAGCAGCTTCTCCAGACTTACATCCAAACAATATTGCTGCGTTTTTAGCAAAGACATTATAATACCCATCATGCTGAGCATGCCTATCAGAGGCTCTGTCCCATCTTCTGCCCTGCACATTAACCTAACATGGACTGAATGGCTCTCAGAACTCACCTTCCTTCCCCTCTACCCTAGCACCCTTCTTCAGGTTGTGACTGTCCCAGCCTGACAGAGGATGGAGACTCTCTAACTCAGCAAAGCCACTTGCAGAGACAGAAATGCAAGTACAATACAAAATCTTTAGAGTTATTTACAGGTAACTATCCAATGTGAGCCTTAGACCCTGCCTGCATTTCCCCCTCTTACCAGAGTCTATCAAGGCAAGTGGCAGAAGTAGGCAAAGGTTTCTTGCCACACTTGCTGATGCCCTGTTCACTCAAAAGCCTCAGCAGAGCTTAACCTGCCTTGTAGACTGGACTGATCCATGGGAGACACGTTGGCTGTCTCTGGATACAGTAGAGCATGAAGAGTGTGAGGGAAACCTGGAACATTGCAGTTCAGAAAGCTGCAAGCATTGAAGCTGCATCTCCAGCCACAAGAGGAATACCTAATGCAAAGACAAAAAAAAAAAAAAAAAAAAAAAAGGCATTGGTATTTTGTCCCCTTGCACTGTCCTGGAGTGAGGGGAACAGCTGGGACTCAGGGGAACATGGGAACATGCCAGTACAGTGGCTAAGCAGGGCCAGTCTGCACCTGGCTTACTCTGCCAGCAGAAGAGCCAGCTCCTCCAGAGGATGCAAGCTGGAAGCTGGTTTTACCCTCCATTCTCCCTTCTTTCATTCTGGGGCAACAGCTGACACACTCCTGACTTGGCAAAAAATACCCAACTCGAACAGCGTGAATTTTGAAGGTCTTGGAGACAATTATACCCTTCTTGATTGACTACGTAGTAATAGAACGTGCAGTGGTACTACTGGAATTAAAAGAACTAAGGTGAGGGCCACCTTCACCCTCTGCCATGGACTCAGGACTGTGATTTCACGACACAAAGTGTCACACCTGGAGCAGCTTAGCATGTTCTGCTAGAACTCTTTGTTCAGACCCCACTGTCCACTCCTGCCCATGCCATTTTTCACACCAGCACAAATGCTTAGAGAGGACACTGCTTAACTCAAAGCAGGATCCATTTAACTCCATTTAAAAAGGAAAAAAAAAACCAAACCAAAAACAACAAACGCAAAACACAACACTCGAAATATGAGACAAAATAAAAAGTAAAAAATGTTTTTTCAAGCAGGATCAGTTCCCAAATGCCATTGGGAACGACCCCACAAGCAGTCATGCTGACATAGCTGATGGCAGGAAAAAGCTGTGGGGGCGTGGGAATACCTTAAGCTTGCTGAACAGCTGCCCAGTGCTTTGTCTTATAAAATCACAGCCCGAGGAGACTGTGCTGTACAGTTTTCCTCTTCTCTCTCTTTTCCTTTCCCCCAGAACTTTTGGGCTCCCATCACTACCAGGATTGCATCTAACCCAGGCTGTACGTTTTAATCTGCAGTGTGTATATAAAAGAGAGCTGGAAGCAGTGGCTGTCTGAGACCCACCTGACCTCTGGATGGACAGCAAGCTTCCTGCTCCAGTGCTAATGGCTCTTTAATCTTCCAGTCCTTAAAAAATACAAGCAAACCTATGTGAAAAAATGCTTTGTAATGGGAACTCCTGGAATGACTTTTCTCTCTCACCCTCTGACTGAGCCATAGAAAATAGTAAAGATCTTTCCTAAAAGTTCTTTCTTACAACGTGAAAATGGCAGGCAAGAGTGAAGCTTCCCTTCTCAGCCTCAGAAGCAGACAGGAACAAAAGCTACAGAAAAATAAAACAGCAATGGATAAAAAACCCCACTCTTGTTCATTCAGAGTTTGGGGAGATTTTTGGTGGAGAACATGTTTCTTCTGACAGTAGAGCAAGTCACACTTGGGAACAGGGGTTTCTTTTTTGAGGGAGGAAGTGGTCTTGGGCTATATACTTGACAGCAAATTAGCATTGACATTTTGACTTGTTTTGATCTGAGCTATTTACAGTGGTATTATCTGTGTAGTTTTGACATACTGTGAAGATTCCCATTGCCAGATGCCTTGCTATGGCTGTAGGATGCAGTGCATTCCACAGTCATTACTCAGGGGTCATAAACCTCACATTATTTGTGGGGAGGAGGAAAGCAGGGAAAAGTGGTCTAACAATTAAAGAAAACCCCAAAACCCAAAATTAAAAAAAAATAAATCCCTGGACTTAAATTTCACTGAGGTTGTGCATTTAACTGAGGGAAATTAAAAATGCTCTTAGGCTGGCCAGCACTCTCACACTGTGGAGGTGATGACTGGATTAGATCCTTATGAATTTGCTGGAGACATAGGAGGGCATTCATGGCAATAATATTCCCAACTGCTCCAGGCTGGGGGAGGATGTTGTAGAGCAACTGCTCCTCATACTCCTGGGTCAAAGATCCCCAGCTTTGCTGCTTTAGACCTCCAGAGCTTGGGTTGGCAGAACATGTCCCAGGGCTGCCACTGCATGGGAACTGTTGCTCCAGGGAAGGAGCTGAGACTCAGTGGATCTGAAAAGCAACTGAGATTGATTCAAAAGGGAGACTTTGTTTTGTTTGTTTTTTTTTTCTTTTTCTTTTCTACGGTTGGAAAAGTTGTAAGCAAATTTCCAAAGCCAAATCATAGACCTAACACTTGTGTTTTTATAACAGACCTTCCTTACACCCTAACCATGTGGAGGTGCCCAGGCAGCACCTAACATGGGAGTGCTTGGGGGCTGCAGGCTGGCAGGCAAGGAATGGGGTCCTGCCCTCAGAGCACCTGAAACATCTCCCTGATGTCTGATTGTCCAGGGGAATGAGAAATAAGCAGCATAAAGATTTTCTGAACAAAGTTCTATCTTAGACTCTGTGTTTATCTTTCAGGCAGACATTTAAAAAAGCCCCTGTGTCTTCCAAACTCTTATCTGGCTCAGGTTTGCCCAGCACTTCCCTCTGGTACCCTGCACAGCACCATGTGCTGTCACCTGAAGTTTGCTCACAAGAGTCTCCAGTTTCCTAAAAACCCTCAAGTTTCTTACTGCTAGTCCTAAAAAGAAGAGGATAGAAAACAGGTTATTATATTCTTGTTCATACCTGTTCTGACAGCTCTGAGCATGGTGAAGTGGCCAGGCAGGAAATGTCCACAAACATGGAGGAGACAGAGAAAGGAGGAATCCTGGAACACATGTACCAGTCTCCTGAACTCCATGGGACTACATGCCTGTTAAAAATTAGCTCATTAAATGTTTAGAGTGAGGGCCATGTCCACCCTTTATGTACAAATTTTCCAGTTCAGGATCAGAGCTCTACCAGCTAAGCACTGCAGTAATATAGAAAGCAAAGAATCTGTTTTTAATTGCTCAGCTCAAGTTGAGTTTCTGCCCTTCATCAAATCACAGTTCCAGCAGTAGCAATAAATTAATCTAATTTTCTGATTTTGGTTTGATTTTGTCTTACCTACATAAAAAAAATATACAATCTCTATAGTAAAGCACCCAAAGAAAGAAAGAATCTTACAGCAAGTCATTTTGCTGGGTTTGCTCATGGAAGATTTTCTCTTGTGCAAGTTCCAGCACAAACAACGCAAATCTAAGCATGGCCTGGCAAGAGAATGGAGCAGATATGAGTTTGGTAAAGGCTAACTTCATGGTGGTGTTGAATTCCCCACCTCCTGCTTTCCAAGCAGAAACCTGAGTCCCCACCTCATCTGAGACTCAGTCCTTAGATATACCCAACATACTACACTGAAGGAAAAACCTGGAGGAACCTCTGTTTTTGCTGTGAGAGAGAACTTGGGTAGAGGATCAAGGTAGGGCAAGGGTAGGGATGAGTCTCAGAAGGCTGAGGAGTGGAAGGGAAGTTGGGGAACACATTACCTGCACAGCTCTGGTGCTGCAGGGTCTGTCCACGGGCTTAAGGGCACTGTGCAGGATGTGTGCAGCATCATTCCTGCTCCTCAGCTGAGGGCTGCAGCTCAGAGGATCAATGCCTGAAGCAAGATTCTTTCCCATCTTTGAGGTTACTTTCAGGATTGATTCCCAATGGCTTCACTTCAATCAGTACCACCCCCCCCACTCTTTTAACAAACAAGCCCAGAGGCCAATCCTAATGAGGCTCCAGCTCTGATTGCTCCAGGTCCCATAACTGCAGGAGGCTCAAATTAATTCTGTGAAGATGTCTGGCAGGTCATCTAGGGAGCTGTATCTGAGCAGCTGCTTTTCCTGGGGAGATCCACATACAGTAAGACTGAAGTCCCTTGCCATGTCTGTCTTCTGAGGAACTGAGAGGAATTGCTACTCCTCTGAGGTGCATTTTGCTTAATTCTGCTTCTACTGTGATCTGCTGGAGCCCCAGATGGTCAGCACATTCATAGATGTTTTATGGAACTATTTCCTTGAATGGCATCATCCCTGACCTTCTACACCCACACCAAGGCTGGGTAGGCTTAAACTCCAGATAATTAAACACCTAATTTTAAATGTCAAAAGATTTAAGAACATTTTCAAGTCAAGAACAAAAACTTGAGCTGAACTTGCAAGGACAGAGAAAGGAAGGCATTTAGCCTGTGAAGAATGACTTAGTTGACCTCACTGATCTCAGGTCCTTTTAAACCACAAAAGATTGATACTTCTGTGTGGTTTGTATGAGTTATATCTAGTGACCTAGTTACAGGAAGCCTTCTGTCCATTTCCAAACCATCTGTCATCATTTCACTGAAGCTGTGTAACTGTTCATCTGTCCTGCTCTGGTCAATCATGCCTCACCTCTCTCTTTCTTGAGAGTACATCTTGTTTGGTACGAGGACTGATAAAACTCTGCAAGATGAAAAGAAAAAAACAAAACCAAAACCAAAAAAATAAATGAGGCAACATGAATCCAGCAATTAAGAATAAAGCTCCAAACTTTATTCATTGACTTGAGTACAACAGTGATGCAGATTACAGTGGCACAGGAGTGCAATATGTGCTGTTTGCGGTATGACAGTGGAAACACTAATTGTACAGAACTGCAACCCAGCTCCACTTCTCCTTAGGCATACAAGCAGACTTACTGTACTGACAAGACATCAATTCACTTTTGCAGAGACTCAGAGCTGTCTCACAGGTGAACGGAAAACACAAGGACACCTCCCCAAAACGCTGGGTTTTAACCTCCAGTGGAGGAGAAAGGAAAAAATCAAATAATAAAAAACCCTATTGCCAAAATCTACTGATTTAAAGGAAAATAGAACCTATGAAAAATCAGTTTCGGTTTCCAAAGCTTAAAAAAATGCCCCCCACTGTAAGGCCCCCTTACAGAGTTGTCAGCAATGACCAAGCCTCACAGCCTGGACAGAGCTGGTCCAGTAATGTCATACGGAGCTCGCTGCTGTGGGCATACACAGCACTCAGACCTTCCTGGTCTAGCCAGCCAGGAAAGAACCTGCTCCAAAGCCTCTGGATGTCAGTGAGAGGCTCCACTAATCCAAGTGGTTCTTTAACTAGGGGGGGAAGTGCTTTCAGAAGGGTGTTCAGTGACAAAAGCCCAGGCAAGTGTCCAGTGGGACCTGTCAAAGCGCCAAAGGGAGCTAGAGACTCAGCCTGGTAAGGCACCGCTGGAATTCCCATAGCTGCTTCTGCTGCTTGAAATGTTTCATTTCCTAATGCCTAGGAGCAAGGTCCTGGGGGCCTCAGCTTTGCAAGTCCTGGGAGCAACCCTTATATATATATTCTGACAAAACAGGTTTATTGTTTGCCTTCAGTCATCTTTTTACCTCAAAAGAAAGACCGCAATGCACACGGAATTATTCGCTCTTCACACGGACAAGCATTTTTTAGGAAATCATTAGCAGAAATCTATTTCCCTGTTAGAAGCCCTTTGGGCAACAAATAATTTATTTTGCATACAGGCAAACAACATTAATGGCTAATTACATTCCCACATCCTGCACTAATGCTTACATTAAAATTAATAATACTTATTCTCTCCCTGCCAAGTGTGGGCATCATATAGCTTCTGCCAGCAGAGTTGTCTCTGTATATTTGCATTGTGATAAGTGTTTTTTGTTGTTAGTCCATTTTTTTTAATTTTTTTTTTTAAATTTTTTTTTTTTTTTTTTTTTTGTTCTTTATTAAGCACAAAAGAGGTGTGTGGGAGGAATCACAAGGCAAAACCCACTAGCCAGAGCAGTCCTGCAACCCACAGCGATCAAGGTGCTTCTGCACAAGCAGAGAAAGGCAACAAATTGTCTGACTGTCACAGTGCTCAGTTGCTCTAATTCTTCATTACATAGCCATGGGGTAAAGCCATACCACACATTGTCAAGACCAGCCTTTGCTATCCATCTACCCTGAAGTCTATGCTGGGCTCTAGCAGGCATGTTGATAGGGCCAAAAAGCTTGGCAGAACACAAACTAGACCATGATCTTGGGCTAAATGAATGGAAAAGGTGGCTGTGAAGTCAACCCCAAGTGTCTTTCTGACATGGAAAAATGACTGGTGTTTCAGGACTGATTAGCTGATTTCCTTGTTTCCTGCATGTGTTTTATTGCATCATCACTGACTGATATTTTTTACTGCCATAGGTAACTTCCAGGATGTGGACATCCTCCTGCACAAATGCATTCCAAAGGAAAGCAATGAATTATGGAGTAGGAGAAAGACTGGATTCCATTGAATCTCTACAAGCTATGGAGCAAAGAAGCCAAGATCTCCTAAGTCAGGAGGAGACAAGAAAAGTCATTCCAAGGTAAGCTTCATGTTTTTACTGTTTTGGGGGTTTTAACACTTGTATCACTTGTTGTAACAGCTTCATACCATTAATTTCAGTGTAGGTGCTAATAAGCTATGGGCTCCAAACTTGACTTCCTCACAGCTGGGAAGAGGTACTACAGGCTCATGCCTGCCTTTTCTTCCAAGTTTGCTAAACACATCCCTGGCAAACACTGGAGAAATCAAATTTATGCCACTGCTCCTCCTTCTCAGAACTTAACCCTCCTCCATCCATCAATATTACCCAACCAGGAGGAGCATGGCTTGCACAAAGGGATTTCACTTCAAAGGTGTCTAACTTCAGCATAAAACTTTTACAAAGGAGACTTCTAGTGACCTCCTCTGGGCAGCAGGACAGCTGAACTACATGGATGAGAAAGGATTTCCAAATTGCAACAGGGAAAGGGCAGCAAACAGACTCAGGACTTACACAGGACTTTGTAAGGAGAGATGATATCTGTCTTGACAGAAGTAAAAGCACGACTCACCCCACATGCAGCTCTTAAGAAACTTACTGTTTTCCTACTTTAACCTTTCTCAGCACACTGCAGCTGTGTCCACATTGCATCACAAATCATATTCAAATCATATACTAACCAAACCCAAAACAAGTATGTTTCTTAGATGCTGCTAAAACCTTTCTTACATGACACTAGCATGAGATGATAATTAAAAAAAAAAAAAAAAGGAAAAAAAAATCAAAAAAACCCCACCATGAAATTCTGTGAGAAAACTTCACAAGAACTTAACTCTTCCAGTTGTACAGTAAGTTTAGCAGGTTTGGGATAGGACACTGGCAGAACTGGGATGCTATATTCAGTTTCCTAAGCTGAGGCCAAAATAGATCACATTGCTTCATTGTGTAAGTAACTTCCAAATCTGCCCTTGAAGTTGGCTTAATTCTACTATCTTCAGAGATGATGAACAACGTATTTCTTTCAATTCCTGACTCACAGTAAGCTGGAGCTTACATTAAGTTAAGGCATGGGCAGGGAAGGTATGGCCACCTGTTCCCAGTGTAATGCTGACCAGTTCCCTGCTTGTTCATGTGCAAATTATCAGCCTGGTATCTGGAGAGGGTACAAAACCCAGTAAGTCAGATCTCTGGATTGCTCATTAATATGAAGACTACATAGGATCTTACCCTTCCATCTAAGCATTGCCAGAGATGGGTGCTGCAGATATTCACATATACCCAAGGCAGCCTTTTAAATGATATTTTCTGTGGCCAAGCAGCACTTCCACAGTGTGGGAAACTGACCCTGCACACACAATATTTCACAGAACCAGGTACCCACAAGCCCTGCAGATACAGGCACACAGGGAAGTGACAACCTTCATCACTTAATGGTTGCTACCTATTCAACACTATGCACTGTTAGGAAACTGCAGTTTAACTACTCACATAGTATCTCAACTCCAGACAGGGAGTGTGTGTGCTCCATGTGCACCTGTGAGTGACAACTTGCACGGGCACATTATCCCTTTTTGCACCAATGCCATCCCAGAGAAATGTTTTGACAGGTCTTTGCTCTTACATCACTTCTAAAGAAAAAAAAAAAAAAAGGGGGAAAAAAAACAAGAAAAAAAGCAATGAATTTTTAGTCTTCTTAGCTATGACTATCTTTTGACAGCACTGAGTTTGATGGGACTATCAGAAGCTCAAATGCTTTGCAGGAGATAGAATATCAGTATGTACTTAAGGCGTATTCATAGAATCACAAAATGGTATGGATTGGAAGGGAACTTTAAAAATCCCCTAGTCCAGCCCCTGACATGCCTCAAGGTAATATTGAAAAGGGGAATTAAAAAGAACCGCCCAAGAAGATCATACTTCATCGATACTAGGAAAAAATAATTCCTCGCTTATAAAGAAAGCTTTTCCTGGGGCTACACTTCTGATTTTATTAGGTGAGAAGACCAGATGAAAGAAAATATTGTAGTGACAGTCAGTAACAGCCCACTGCAGAAAACAAACACACACACACACACACACCCTGTGGCTGGCTGCAGCTTGGTTTTTGTGGACACACGATCTCTCAGGATGCATCTTCATAGTGGGATGGATGGTTGGGATAGTTAGGTGGAATTAATTACAGACATCAAACTAAAACTCAGAACGCCTTTCATGTTCTCAATCAGAAATAAAGCAGTATTAAGTCTAATGCAGAGGGCTGTGAACTGACTATCTCACACCAGGTAGATATGAACCCAGCAGTGGCCCAAAAATCCAGTTAGGGATTGTTTCTGCAGCATCTAAGCTGGCTTCTCTACATCCAAGTTGCAACTGAAGTTTTAATTTCTCATTTGATGAGACAGATATAAATTACCCTGTCATTCTTTACAGACTAAGAGGCTGGGGTTCTTGTTTTTTCTTTTTTCTTTTTTTTTTTTTCTTTTCTTTTTTTACAGTTTTTCCTTCATTTTTAATTTTTTTTTCTTTTTTTTTTTTTCATTTGTTTTTTTTTGAGAGGAAGGACAGGAGAGAGAACAACCTGGCATAGTAATTTTTAAAATGACTGGGTAGTGTATTTGTATAAGCTGTGAGAATTTCAATAGTAATCTAGAGATGGGGACAGAAAAATGCAGACTGGCAGCTCACATCCTTGAGAGATCAATTCATCAGTTCAAAAAGACATATTGTCAAGGTGACTTGGGCTAAAAGACCTGTAATTCCTACTGTGTTTGAGAGGCAGCAGTTCAGTATCAACTACAGGATGCAGGCTGACGAGATTTGAAGACATTTAATACTTTAAATGCATAAAACCTCAAGTGTTCATCTCAAAGTTAAGCCACACCTCACAAGCGACAAGCCCTGAATTTCTGTGACTCCAGCATTCCCAAGGCTCAAAAAAATGCACCCCAAACTGCCAGTGCCCCTAACATTCCCATTCACCCTTCTGAAAAGGGTTCTTCCAAAACCCTTTCAGATGTTTGTTATGAAAAATGAAGAAACACATCCTGAATTGATCCTTGCTGCAATCTCAGTGAAGTTCAGAGTGCTGACTGAGGACTCGTGTTCAGTGGAGACTGTGATGCCAGCCCAGCCCTGCAGAGCAGCACATCTCCAGCTTGTCCCATAGACTCACCATTCCCTTAGCTCCAGGGACATGGAGAAGGTGCCGATCCCTTGTATCTGTCTCTCATCTACTGAATCTTCAACTCGGAGTTTATTGAAGGAACCACAGTGATCTGTTGCAGCAGGACTTCCTAAACCAGCAAGGAAGAGGCAGGATTTGGGCTGTCCTGCACATTTGCTGGTGATCCAGAGAACTCAACACAGTGATACAGAATCTCACAACTACACAGGACAGTTTCTCCTTCCTGACTTCCAGATTTTAACACCAACATCTCATATAACAGAAAATACAAAGGTTCTGATGTCTCCAGTGCCAAAAGTCTCTACATTAGAAATGAAACCTTGGTATTCTTTGACAGAGAACCTGAATGACCCTCTCCCTGTCAGGGGATGGGCTCCTTAGTGCAGTATGCATTGGCAGGGAAGCACCAATGAAGAGAAAAAGCTGACCTTGCAGCCACAATGCATTCATTCAGTTACTTTGGTGCTCATGTCCTCCTCTGCATAGGACTTGCCCAGAAGCAGTTAAGGTATATACAGGCAGTTTTTTAAGCTGCAGCATATTGGAAGAAGACTGAAAGCAGTAAGGAGTTCAATGCAGCTCAGAAACTGTCTTGCATGATTACTCTGTCTTCACAAACCAAGTCAGGCACAAAGGGAAATAAAAATAACCAAGGCTGGAGCTTTGAAGTTTCAAGAGAAAAAAAAAAAAAGTCTGTGCTGTCTTTTTAAAGCACAAGTGAAAAACTACAGTAACTAAAAAGAGTGCTTGGCCCCATGCACTGTGCCATAATGACAACAGCAACTGCAATTGAATCAAAAAGCCTCTATTGGCAGAGCATGGCACCTTGATGGTACCTTTTAATTCATAAACATTCCTCCCCCAGAGGGATGAATCTGTGTGTTAGCTTGCAGAGGACCATCTTCCCTGCTAATGTAACATCATCCAACTGCTCTGCAGTCTGATCAGCTGGATGAGTAATTACCAGCAGGGAGTCTGTCCCAAAATCTCTGAGTGTGAACCAGGGCACACTTAAAAAAAATCATTTTCTCATTCTGTCACTCCCACCCCCATTCACCCACCTCCTGGACTAAATTACAAGAAAACTGATTCTTCTCCATCATTCCCATTACTTAAGTGATCTTAAATTATTCATATGACTGGTTAAGCTCCAGCCTTAATAATTCAAGCAGAAAGTGTGGAAGAGGGAAGACTGACAACAGACACAGCAATTCACTTCCAAATATCCTAGCAAATATATACAAGTACATGGAATCTATTTTCCAGAAATCCAACTGGTATGTAGTGAAACTGAGCAGAGTGCCCCTCTTGGCAGATTGTGTCACACAAAGAAGGTGTCATTTTAAAAGAGTGCCAATTAAGAAACAGTTGTGTGAAAGACTTAATGTGACCATGTGGCTATGTTACACAGGGCTTCTCTTTCACTACAGAGCATCCCATCTATCTTCCTCTCCATAATATATACACATATATACACATACACACACAGAGAGATGGAGAGATATAAATACATGTGCACACACACACAAACACACGTACATATATATATATATTTCTTTTCCAGTTCTTGGAGTGGTTACAACTACTTTAGTCTACAAGGCATCCTAAGGGCACTTCCTGGCTCAAGCAATAAAGTCCATTGTATTGTGAAGTAAAAGGAATATCACTGAGGGAGAAGAACAGAACAGTTTCCTATTTTGTATATCATGAAAAGGCTGACACCTCTGAAATCTGCCACTGTTGTTTCTGAGCCCAGATATTTTCTCCCTGTGCTCCAGGAGGGCAAATTCTCATCTTGTTCAATTGCTGTGTACAGAGGTGTGATTTTCCCTTTTTGGTGGATAAGCAGTTGCTTCCAAATGGTTTAGACTGTATGATAAAATATTCTACTCATCCTTTTTTGTTGGTTAGTTTAAAGGGAGATTAAAATAGTTTTGCTTTTTTCTTCATGTCGTTGCGTCTCCAGAGAGGTAACTTGTCAAATTCCTGTATCGTCATGCCAAATATTTCTTGAAAAACTTCAGGTGCTAAGTGACGCTTTGGAAGAAAAAAAAAAAAAGAAAAAAAAAAAAAGGAAAAAAATAAAAAAGGAGAAAAGGCAACAGTCAGTCAAAGCCAAAGAGACACAACAGAAAAAAAAGGAGTGCCTTAGGGATTTTGTGTCACTCTGTAAGATCCATTGCAAGAAACAATAATGCTGTGGCAATACTTTTCTCCCAGGCCTCATGAACTTGGCTGCTCAATGAATCAATCAACTATTAAAATTTGCTGTGTCTGGGAAGTTTACAGAGGAAATCAAGAGAACTATTTCAGTTTCTGAATAAGGAAGAGACAGAAAAATAATTTGTCTGAGGTCACAACAAGCAGAATAAAACCAGGCTCCTGCAAGCCACTGTCCCCAGGCTCTCACCTCTGATGACATCCAGTAGTTACAATGGACACTGGATTTCAGGATAGCTTTACAGAAAGGCTACAGTTCAACATGCTATATTTGAACTGAGGAGTAGGAAATCTGGACAGACTAAGTGTTCAGCACATTTCTCTACTGCCTATGAAACACTTCTTGGAGCTATCTTGTACACAAGTTAATTCTTGCTCAGCTGCTTTAGAGTGCACTGATGGGGAAAGTGTTTCCCTATGACACTAATGTAAGACAGCATTGAACCGTGATTAGTGAGCACATAGCTAATAGTCTAAAAATGGGTATAAATGCTTACTTACCCAATTTTTTGTAGCCCCTTCCATTCATCTCCACAGAAGATTAACTAACTACAAATGATTTATACATCCCCAGCCTTCCACTGGGCTGCTTAAGTCTTTCTAATACACAAAGATGTAAATAATTTTAATTTTCTTCATTAAAATTTAAATAATCATATTTTTTGCATATCAGTTAAATAAAGTTAATTTTTTGATCCTCAAGGATAGTTCACACTGACTCCTCCTTAGGTAAGAAATGATCCAAAATTAGCATATTACTCCATTCCAACATGGATCCTACGACTACAAAAAAACTTCACCAATTTTTGGCATTTAGCCCATTTACAAGCATATAATTAATTGCTTGAAAACATAAGGGGGTTCTGAAAAGCTCAGTCCAGATGCAGCAAGACAGATGTGGGACTCCTGGCCCAGCACTGTACATGGAGATGTGGGTGCTTCCTCCTGCTTAGGGCTCTCCTTTCCCTGCTGAGTGCTGAGAAACCTTCTCAAGGGCCCACTTCAGGGTCTGAGCTTTCAGGTGTGCAACAACAAACAACTTCAACAGGAAAGAGAATTTAGGAACTTGCTTCTCTTACCTCAAGCCTGGTTCTGTCTACATCTTTTAGTATTTTATTTCGCCCTCTGTTGGTCACCATGAGTATTTCATATGGAAAAATCTGTTAACAATGTATAAAAGGGGGAAAAAGAGATGTATTTACATTCTGAAGCAAAAAACCCCAGTGTCTCATTTTCATAACCACAAAATCATTTGGATTCTTTTTCAAAGAAAATCACAGCACTTTTTTCCCCTAAAGTTGCATGAAAGACAAGCCCACAGCTTGTTTAGGATCAAACTGCCTCCTGTTGCACAGCCACTGGGCTCTTGCCCACCCTGAAGATTTTTATGGCACATATAATACAGCTAAATCTGGTAAGACATTCTTCTATGGTCAATATATGTTCTCATCCAGCAATGTACTAACTTAAGGTAAATATATTTGGCACTCATTGGTCTAACTGATGGTTTCCCAAGCGTGGGTAGTTCTAAGGAAACAGACACTTAGTGGACTCCTAAAAATTCAAGCCCATCAGAAAAAGCAGCAACTCTGAATAAGTAAGATATTGATTAGTGGGGGAAACAGCACTCATCAAAATTCATTGCATGATTTTCTTTGCCTTTTTGAATAAAGAATTCAAACAATTGCTCACTGTGTTTGCTGGCCGTGCCATTCCCACACAGATTAAAGGAGATACTTCTGTAAAAGTATTTTTCTCACAAACTTTCATCTACTTCAAAAGAGCACGTGTCCAACACTTCTCCTATTGAAACTCTGCTTGCTTTCTCTTTACACTGCAAAGAATGCCCTGAACTTATGTTTACTGACAGTGCATCTCAAATCAGTTTAATCCAACAGAAACAATGCTGCTTAGAAACTATTTCAGAAAACCATGTGCTTTAAAATCGGTTTCTGGAGTGATCCCTAAGAAATGTAACTCTAGTTTAGGATTTTTTTTCCTTGGGCAGACACTTCCATTATTGCCTGGAATGACCTAGGAGAGCTCATCTTCCACCTGACAGGGCCTCCCTACAGCTCTTCTAATTGCATGTCTCTGCAGATTAGGATAAGAGCATTCCCACTGAGGTCCTCACCCTGCCTCCACTGAAGACAATTAAGTTCTTCTGCAGACTTCAGTGGGGATTGGCTCAGCTTTTATTGTTATTTGTGGGTCTGGTTTTACTTGTGCACTGGGGACACGAGTGAGGCCACCAAAACTCTTCTGGAGAGACAGCTGAGCCATTAGCAAATGCTACTAATTCAATTAACTTAGTATCAGAAGAAATTCAGTATTATCAACTTCTCTGCAGAACTAGGCAATTAAGTTCAGTCCATTGTTAACAATTATACCAATGCGTTTTTCAGAAATAGAATAAATAAGATTCAGGCATCAATGAACACACCACTGAGTTTATTGTAAGTAATAATAATTTAAATAATGTGTGCTTACATACCAATTGTAAGATATGATTCTCTGGAGATTCTGACATTGTCACAACTGTACAATTAAGTCTATATTTTGAATTACATTGTTTGTGTTTGATACTGGTAACAGCTATGATATACAGCATTATAGGAAACTAAAATATAACTTTTCATATTTAAACAGGCAGAGTTTAAGTCAAGGTCTACGGTCATAAGTACATTTTATATTCAGATATTCACAACAAGGCATGACTCAATCTGGGGTGTCAGGATGCACAAATTCTGTCCTTTCTGGAGAATCATTTGGTAAGATTTGCTCATTCTTAACTTTACTAATTTTCACTTTGCATATGCTTTATGCTGACTTTGAGTTGGCATCTTTTATTTTATCAGGCTTAAGCTAGTGTTGGACAATTGACACGAATAAAAATATTGCCAGTTCACACAAGCTGAGGGTCTGGCATCACCTTCATAAACATCAACAGGAAGTGACCTATTATCTCATGAAAATTCCCATAAATGTTGTTACCAACAATACTGACAGAATTTGTCACCCCAAATAACATTCCAAATCCCCGGGTGCATCAACAGCAGTGGTGGCTGTAAGGATTTCTATTGCACTGAAAGAGAAATTATTTGGAATAAAAAGTAGTATACCAGGAGTTTGGGATGTCCCCAAGGTCTTATTTATATAACATATAAAAACATTTGTAAATATACATTGCACTGTGGTCTCAGCTTATAAAGCTTGGGTTATTGCCTTGTAGAGTTTGTCTGGAGGTGACTTGGAAGCACAAGCAGTGATCTGGTTTGCAAATCAGGCTCCTTGCTTAACTGCAGGAATACTGATCCTTGCAACTTTGGCAAAATCATAATTTCTCAGAAGGTTCACCAGCAACAAAGAAAGTTTTAAGACTTAAAACACAGCCCTAGATGAACCCCTTCTGTATATTATGTTCATTTTTTACTTAGACATCTCTAGACACATCTGTAAAAACATCTGAATTTATATCTTAAATATTGCCTCATTTCCCAAGAAATTTCCTGCAGAATGATCTTATATAGGGAATTCAGCATGACTGAGAGGTTTCAGGCTAGCAGTGCTGAGAGCTAAAGAACAGATCCAGAGAGGAATGTAAGTATAAAACCTCCAATTTGAACCAAAGATCCATGGATTTAATGGATTTCATGGATTAAATCAAGACAGCCTCAACAGTGTGCTGTGAGCCACAATATTCTGCATCACTTTTCCTACCTGACAGACATGGGACTTTCCCATCAAGTTTGGTTTGCTGTTTGGGCTAACAGAAGCTTGACAGCTTATTGAGCATCCTCAACATCTTTGTTTTGTCTCTGGAAAAGCCTCCTTAACCCAAGAAATACACCTTGGCAGCCCTCAGCCTGCCTGGATACTAAGACCTCTGAAAGGCAAAGTCTAAAACAAAGGGAGAGGTTTGGCACATAAGGAGCAAGGACTGAGGTGAGGTAAAGAAAAACAGGAAAACCAAGACATTTCCCATATTTTATCTGCATTTCACAGTCAAATCTTCACTGTCTTGAAGGAAAGTGAATAATATCTGCACTTGCCTTTGGCTCCAACATGTTAGGCATAGATACTCCTCTGTCCATTCTCATTCCAGGGACATGACCATCCGGAAGGGACTGCATCAGATACAGGTATACATCAGACACATAGGTTACACACACAGAGGGTAAAGGCACTCAAGTAGTGGTGAAAACAAAGGTGAATTTGCCCTGAAACTTCCTTCAAGTCTTTAGAGTTATTCTGCTCATACAGGGCATTGCCATGACTACTGTTTACTACTTCTCTGAGGCATGTAGAGGGATCCCTCCACCCTCTCTGCCACCACAGCTTTTTGTCACTGCTAAGGCTGTTGATAGCTCACCACTGAGGCTACCAACATCACTTCCCAGGTGGACCTGGGGACCCCAAGACAGTGGTGGGACCTTTTCCACCCTGATGTTTAAGTAGGGTTTTTCTATGGACAAACATGCAGAAGCATTAATTCACATCCCACCCAGCAAAATAAAAAAGGCTCTTACACCTCTTTCCTTCCTGTCACTTTATCAGCTGAAAGTGTGGGAGGGGTTGTGTCTACAATGGGATGTTTTTACTATGAACATCAACAGGGATAGAGTGTTGACACAGGTACTGTTCCTAGTGAAGTAGCATTTTGAGCGCAACACATGGACAGCTCTTCTCTCATCATCTTACTCCCTTTCCAAACATCATGATCTTGATACACCATTAACAAAATTATCCAAGTAATTAAACCCTTTCTTGAATTGCCATTTCATATTGTGATTGTGCTGAGAAGCCAGCCAGAGTGAAACCATTCTGTAAAAAATCCTGCAGACTGGATTTGGAATAAAAGGGTTTATATTTGCAAGCACACCTCTTACTGGCATATCTATGATGGCAGCACTGTAGAAAACTACTGATCAGCCATCTTCTCTGGAAAGCAAATTCCAGGGCAAAAATGAGGTGTTCAGTGCTCCTGGTATGGGAGAATATTGCCTCCAGACGAGACTTCCTATATGTCTCTGAAGTCAGTACCAGAGAGTCTGGAAGTAAATCCACCCTCAGTTGTCCAGAGAGGACCACTACAAAAAATTCATATATCAACAGACAGGGGACTTTACAGACCAAAACACAGAACTGGAGTGAGCTGTGTCAACTCAGCTCTGGGGAAGTAACAAAGAGGAATCAGAAGCTGTGTCTGGTTTTTGTTGAACAGAGTCTACATTGGTGATTATGCTTAAACATGCAGGAAAATCAAAGCTAATGTCTTAAGAAACCCTTCCCTGTAGCAGAAATTCAGACTTCAGCAAGAAAGCAGATGCTTTTAGTTCTGTTGTCAGTTGATTGACGAAAACCCGTACTCTACCTGGAAATCTGCAAAGAAACAGAGAAATCTCATCAGCTTCTGAGTATCAGAGAAATCAGTCACAATATACCAGATAATCCTGTGTTTTCTGATCTACCTGATCTTCTAAAAATCTCATCCAATTCTCTATGGCCACCAAGCTTCCTACTTTTGGATTTAATTTGTAAAAAGTCAAAAACTCCAAATATTACAACCCTTTTTATTTCAAGTAGACTTCTAATTCAGGAAAATCAAGGCACTTTGGAAATACTAAGAGACAGAAAAGCACAATCAAGTGAATAAGTAGCCAACTAAAAGTAAAATGTGTAGAGCAGGATTCACCCCAACTAACCTCTGCCATCAAGTAGCTCTCTAGATTCCTCCTCAGTCTACAGAGAGACACAAGCAACAACAGATGCCTGATCACAGGGTATCTGAGGTAGTCCAGATCAATCTCACTTTCTAGGTAACTAACCTCTCTTCTTCATCTTAAACAATTTCATAATATTAACTCAAAGTTTCATAACTTTCATAAATATTAATTGTCAATTTTTATTAGGCAAGGACTGATAATCACATCTAGGTCAAAGTCATAATAAAAATCATGAGCAACAATGTGGATGAGAAGGCATTTATACTCCTTCCTTTACTGGGGCACATTCTTTCAGCCTGTGCAGGGGATGGGAATTTTCAGAGAAAGAAAACACTGTAACAGAACTCAGTACTGTATATTCCTGATAATATACACGTCCACTGCTTTCCACTTGCAGGACTGAATTTCCAAAGCAGTCCCTTGGCATAAAAAAGGTTCAGCTCCTCAAACCAGATTTAGCAAAATAAACCAAACCTTTTTAATAGCTATATTCAGATCTTGAGTTAATTCTTGAGTTTACCAGAACTTAAAATGTACTGAACAAAATACAAAGTAACCACATCCACGACTTAAAATTAAAAAAACACAAATGATCAAAACATCATAAGATGTTTAGTAATGAAGTGACATGTAAAAAAAAGGCTCCTCAGCCTTACCTCTAACACCACCACTCACATCTCCATAACTGTTGTACTGACCAAAATCTGTAGACACCGGCTGTAAAAGAGGGACACACACATATAAATTCACAGATCATGACTTTACCAGCCAATTGATATATAGGAAGGAATAAATTGTTTTAAGCTTTTTCCCTCCTCAGTTGTAACAACGCTTCTTGCGTTGCTTTCTTGCCCTTTTAACCATGCAGTCTGTGGCATAGGAAATTAGGTTTTGTTTGACTTCAGATGGTCTTATAAGAAAACTTGACCAAAATGAAAATCCAATACAGTTAAGATACAAGTAAGTACCTTTCACTTCTCAAAATTACCATCTCCTTACCCTGTGAAGTCCATTTTTTCCATAGCCAGGGAGAGAAGAGGTTTTGGAGGCTGAAGCATGTGCTGTTGAATGAAGAAGGGAAAAATCTTTTACTGGAAAAATCCCATGGAAACTCAAAAATCAAAAGCATTTGAGGAATCAACTAGCACAAAAAACACAGTTAAAAGAACTAAACATATATATAACCATTTGAGACACACTGACTTTAAGAAACTAATGTCTCAGCCCAAACTGTCCTTCCTAATGCAGCTATTTTTGTCTCTCTATTCACATGGTTCCACTTCCAATTTCCACTTCTTGAAAAGAGAAAAGGCTATTAGTTTTGGCCCTGTAACACTAAAATTGACAGGTGTGTTGGTAATGACTTTACCAGGAAAACGACCAGAATGGACAGGGATGTCTGAATTCAAACCACCATGGGAATTTGGCATTCTGATTCAAAATTATAGCCATCCTATATGCAATGTGACACTCTTGAGAACATGATATGATTCAACAGACCTCTGTGACTCCTGCTTACATCTGAATTGAAATGAAGTAAGGATCTGGGGGCATTCAACTTAGTGTTTGCACTGAGCATGGAAACTGCATGAGCAAGATGAAGACAGTGGGGATGTCAAGGGTGTGTTTTTGAATGCAGGTAAGAAGCTGGACAATAGAAAGATTGTCAGCATAACAATAACTAGGATCTCTATAGTTAATACAGCCCCTTCAGACAAGATTCAAAATGCAGTTCTCAGGGGGTTTTTTAGTGTTATTTTTGCCAAGGAAGGGCAGGGAATGTAGAACTTGAGACACTTCTGTTGCCAGCAACAAGCAGCTTTGAAAAAGGTACCAATGAGTCTTCCAAAGGTAACTGATGACTGCACTGATTACCAGTGCAAAGAGGAATGGACACATCCCCAGTAAAGGAGTCCTCCAACCTGTGCTAAGGTTAATAAAAATATCATAAGATATTAATGTTACCATAATGCTACCAGTTAAGCTGGTAGACTTTGGTTCTGTGAACATTACAGGTAGTGAGGGCGAGACACAGACATTCTCTGCAAAACCATAAATAGAGGCAGCCCGCTCATAGAGCAGGAAACACAAGGAAATCTTAGTTTGCCTGGCAGCTGTTCCAGTGGATGACTCCAAAGAGTCTCATCTTGTCCCTTCTTGGCTTGAAGTACAGCTGCTGCACTACAATGACTAATGGATTAAGAGAGTGAAATATAACACCCAAGCCCTTCTCTGGAGATTTGAGGTGGCCACAGATGTACACCAAAACATGCAATGAGGCCAAGAATCTACACTACCAATTAACCAAAGTTGAACTTTGTGCTGTTACTCTGGAAGAGAATACCCTCAGTCAAAATGTCAGCCAAGGTCAAAACACTGGCTGAGTTTGGAATATGCAGCCCCACTGGTAAGTGTTACTGATTTTCTGTCCCTGGGAGAGGAAAAAGTGATAGGAAATACCAGTTTAGGCAAGACTTAAAATTGTGATTTAATAATCCAGTCTATTAGCACATGCGATGCAGTCACCAAATATCTTGCATCTCTCCTTCTCTATATTAGAAAATCTTGTCATAAAACCCTCAACCTCATTTTTCTCCTAATTAAAACGACACAGTGACAATCCTCCCCTCACCAAACCCTCACCAGATTAATTAGGCCACTCTTTCAAGGAAGAACCTCATGTACACATATATCAAGTGGTCTTCCCAGTGGTCTGCCTTCTGGGAGACCACTTGATATGTGTATCTGTAGTGCTCATTACCAGGTTTTTTTGCCTCCATGAATTACCTGGAGAATCATAACGACTGGCAGAAAGGGCTGACCTATCCCGACTCTCTTTTTCCATCTCTTCTTTCAATATCAATTGTCCCAGACCAGAGTTGAGCTACAAATGACAATTAAAAATATTTATCAATAAAGTAAAGCTGGTTGAGGCATTAGTCAAAATTGCCTGCAGAAAACAAAAGGGCATTTTTGGGATGGTGTTCAGAAACAGCATGAAGACAAGCTTAAAACCACCTTCATGAGCTGCTCCTCCTGCAGCTGCCGGCGTCTCTGTAGCTCCTCATCATCTTCTTCTCTTCCACTTGATCTGCGTCTCATGTCAGCTCCTGCTTCCATAAAACCACAGCACAGAGAGAGTTTTTTTATCAGTTCAGCTGCAGCTTGAAGAGTTCAATGCTATAGAGTACCAATTTGATCTACTTAATAAGCAAAGCAGATGATAAAAATGTAATAAGTAAGATAATCAAAGTCACTCAAGATTGCTTGAATTAACAAGATACTAAACTGCACATGGGCTCCCAATAAACCAACATCCCTGAATACAAAAGCCATTAATCAACAAAATAGCTCATATTTCTTATTCTGAATACATAAGATTTACTGGCACCAGTAACTGTACCTGTGGCTGAAAACAAAAAATCTGACTTACATTTATGTTTTTATCTGGACTAAAAAAAAGCAAATCTGAATTAACACTTCAAGTGGAAAATCAAACTACATCAGTTTTCTAAGTAGACATGAACATTTGGAACAAACAAGACATCATTTTTAGTCTGAATGAAGCAAACTAACTTGCACTGTACACTAGTTTTTCACTTTTTATTGAATAATCTTTGTTTTCCTGAATAGTCTTAAGAAAGCATCCAATTTGGACATGAGGACACTTCCATGAAATACACAGAATATGATATTGTTGTAAGCATTTAGACAGGAAGTTGCTTTTTTTTTCTGTGCAGGCTATACCCTGATATATTCACCAACCCTATGACAGCAAAACTCAGTTTTCATTTAAATGAAGACAAAATTCTAAACAAAAGTATCAGACAGTCTGCATCAACTAAATGTTTTGTACACCAATATTAAATTGATGCTAATACAGATAGACACAAAAAGTTGTGGAGAAATTATGTGCTTGTATTTAAATTATTGTTTTCTTTGGTGTCTCGGGCGTTTTCAAGACTTTTTACTATAACAGCAATAATATTCTTTTTTTTTTTTTTTTTTTTTTTTTTTGACAGCTGAGCTCATTCTAGCTCTATAGGCAAAATATCACAGAGAAAATCAGACAACCCAAAAACCTGGGTTTTGGGTTTTGTGAAGTTTTTCTTTGTGACTATTCTTGTATAATGAAGAAGCCATTAAAAATTGCTATCCACTGTCCAGAGACTGAGCTGAGAGCCAAAATAATGCTGTAGCTATCACAGGGGCTGTCAGGAGAGTTTCAAGTATGTAGATGTTATCACTGTGACTGTGATGTTTGTCAGGTTGCAATCCTATATATAAAGGATATTTTCCACAATCTGTCACTGTATATGCAGCCCCTTCAATTGGTTGCTGAGCCCTCTCTTCTAGCACTTTTATGAAAATCCCACAGTGATGAAATCTACACACTCCTTCACAGAAACCCTACATAAGCAACAATTCAGTGCAGACATGACTGGAACGGGTGAGATAGCTTGGTTTATGCTATAGAGATCAATAAATACTAACAGAGAAAAAATACAAAACAACAAAAAAAATTTTAAATGATTGAGTGCGTGATTTAAAGTAAATAAAAGGAGGTAACTGGAGTGAAACAACACAGAAGAAAAATAATAAGTCTGTAGAAACAGCTACACTGAAAATAATTTTTTTGTCCATTAACTTTTCCAGTTCATTGATTCTTGTCATGAAAACATATTTCCTGTAGAATATTTCCTGTTAGCTTAGAACTAAAAGATGAATTGGACAATTAACTGAAAGAAGTCAGGCTTGTGTGACACACTGCATTTTTTAAGCTACTGCATGAGAGTTCATAGAGCTTGTCTAGGGGTTAACATATGCTCAACTCCAAAGTCCTTTAGTAAAACCTCTTTCACTCCATGCTATTCAATACTTTTAAATCCACAGGCACTCAGAGGTCTCACCAGAAGAACTGTACTTTGTGATGAACATCTGGAGTGGACACAATCTTCACTACTCATTTTTGCAGCTCTGGTATTCATCTGCTTAGGTTTCCAGTACCTTTTAAGCTATATCACTTGTATAATTTTTTATTTTTTTTTGCATACCTATGGCTGCAAGGGAGGGAGGACCGGGCCAGTGGTCTGTCTCAATCTTTGGTACCTCGTTGGGTGCTGGTGCATGAGCTGCTGGGAACTTGGAGGACTTGATGATATCCTCGGAGGACTTGCTCTGTGCTGCCAAAGCAGCTGCATCTAGATGGCAATCAGGGAACTTAGCTATGTTGTAAACTGTATTGATATAAAGGTATTCCTTTTTTTTGGCAAATTTTTTTGTACTTTACAAGAAGAATATTTTCAAAATATTTCCAAATATTTTCAGTATTTTCACAGTTTGTTTTTCCAGTTTCAGTTGGAAACAAAGTAATGTCTTTCTTTTGCCAGTAGATTGGCATCAAACCTCCCTCATCCCCACCCCCTAAATAACCCCAAATCACCTTTGGATTTTACTGGAGTTGCACAGTGTGATTTTACTAGAGTTGCACAGAATGATTAGGCAAGAGTGAGAAAATTCAGTCTAATAGAATTTGACAATATCTTCTAAGGACAGCTGATTATTAGTGAAGATGAAACCAATTTTCTGTACTGATCTGCCTTCCCTCTAGGGGAAGAAAATATAGTTCAGAAGAACAGCACAGAATTTTAACTCTACTGATGCTAATTATTTCCTATGCTTCTGTGAAAAGCTGCAAAACAAACAAATAAAGAAATCTGGGAAAAAAATGTTTATTTAACCAGTGGATTTTTTTCTGCTGCATGCCCTTGCTTATTAGCATGCAGTAGTAGTAAAAGCAAACATGTATTTCTTAAAAATACTGAACTCCATTCAGATCAGCTTGGGAGAAAAAGGCACTCGCAATGAAATGAACCTCACCACTAAAATATCTCAGTAGTGGGGCATTCACTTGAGACTCCAGTCTAAGCCAAAGTCTCTTAAAAGCATGTGAGGATGTGCATTATGGCTTTCACTTCTTAACATTAAAAAAAATAAAATCCAATCGGGTTCATTTTACATTAAAAGCAGCCTTAACTACTTATCTGCAAAGTGTGAGTTTAAATCACCATCTCTTATATGAAGCCAGCATATAAAAAGCAAAGATTCCGGACTTTTTTTTCCTTTTATATTTTTTTTTAAACAGAAAGACCTCTGTCAACAAAGTGAAGCACTGGGTTGCTCATCTAGCACAGTCAGGGTGGTTTAGGAACATCAGCATTAGAAAGCATTGGGAATTCTGTCAATTTTATAATTGGGAAATTCTAAGCATAGCTGCAGGTATGTAGGAAACTGGTCAGTTTACAAAAGCATGACTTCAAACAGTACTTACATATTAGAATTGGTGATATCAGTGGTTAAACATTCACATGTTAATGGGAGGTGAGGAGACACATTAAAACCATAAAAATAAACAAAAATAATGTTAAGACTTTACAAAATGAGCATATGGTTTGAAAATTAAAACCAAAAGAGTTTAAAAAAATGATGTAATACCACAGCAGTCTGATTTTCAATGCTTACTGCCAGCTACAGAAAAGGACTTACTGGGCTTTTCTACCATTTCAGCTTAATGGCTCTCAGACACCTGCTCATCTAAACCCTGTAGTACTGCTAATTTACTACTTAACCCTAAATACATTTCACTGGATAAAGGGTCTGCAAATGGATGCACTAACTCTTAAAAGGTGGAGTCATCCTTCTTTCACCACATCACATAAAATTCATCACCTATTCAAAGTCTTCTATTCACAGCAGATGGGAACATATTCCGGTATAACTGAGACCTTGCTCTGCAGTCCTAAAGCCTGGCAAGGCTTCTGGGCTTCTGCCATTGTTCCTATTTCAGACTTCCTATAACATCGTGTACACTCAAAAGATTAGAGCACTAACAGAACCCAAACACTTGGAAAACCAAGCACAGTGTACTACCTCAGCAGTATCATAGGACTTGCAAATCAAATTAGCCCTGTCAGTGATGGCATCTACATTATCTTCAAAAATTAAAGATTCTTATTTAAGAATAACAGGTACATTTGGAATTCCAGTCTGATAATAACATCCCCATCTTTGCTGTTGAAATACATTATTGTACTTTGTTTAAAATAAGGAAAATCCATGAAGTTCCTGTTAGAAAACAGTCTTTTTTTAATCCATGTTACCACAACCAGTACTTTTATTCTGAAAATATAAAGAAGTGAAATACGGGAAGGAATCATCATGCTAAAGAGAAAACAAAATCCCAGTTAATGGCAATTTTGCCACTAATAACAGTGTGGTTAAGATTTAAACCATATGACCCAAATTAAAAAAAAAAACAACCAAAACCCAAAAAGAAACACCCATGCTTTAAAATACAATCATTCAGCAGAACATGCAATAACAGCTGTTCCAAGCCTGGACTACTAATTTTTAGTGCTTGCAACATAAACAGCGAACACTTCACTAATCTACATGTGCCATTTAATTGACATTCCACTTTTGAAATAAAAAAAGAAGGATCATTTACCATGTTGTTTGTAGATTGGTGGTTTTCTATATATGTTGACACCTTGATCTGTGGAATTGAGAAAAAGAAAAACGTGAATATGAAAATTACTTCAGTTTAGATATAGATTGCTCCAACACTAAAACAGTAGACAGACCAAATCAAGAATGTAGCATGAGAAAAAGTCAGAGAACTTTTTCTAGCATTGAACAAAATCATATTATATAAAGAAAAGAAAACATAAGAACAAGTAAAAAGTCGAAGACATGTGGCATGAAGTCCTTTGGAGTTGACTGTAACATGTGGATGCATCTCAGTCATGAACCACTAATTTTAAACATTCATAAGATTATCAGTGGGATAAAAGTTAGAGAGGAAATGCAAACAAGCAAGACAATTCAATGGTGAAGATACAAGCCATTTGGGGAAATCCACCCCAAATAACTTTTGAGGAAAATTGTGCTTCAGTCATATCAGCTCAATTTTCTTTCCAAGTGACCGGCCGGATTGAGCAGAGGAGAATACAGTGAGCCTACAATTAACTTCAAAATCCAGAGAACAAAATAGCTGCCTAATACACTCTCTTGTACTAACAACAAATCCAGTGAGTCAAAGGGATGCTTTATGTAGTGTCAACTCATATACTACTCATTCTCAAAACACAAGGATATATTTTACGTCTTTTTGGTAATTTCTTTCTATATAAGGCCCACCACATTGCACCTTATCACTGCAGATCAGTATCAGAACACTTCATGGAGCTCTATTGTAGTAAATCTACAGCATATCTTAAAGCTGTCACACTTTTAGAAATAATGATCTAAGGCAGGAACCAGTTTGCTCTAAGCTACCTTCCCACCCGAGGAAACACTTCATGTATTCTGCACTGCTAAAAAGACAAACGTTATTCCAAAATCCGTGCTACAGTGCAAAATCTGTCAAAATCTCATTAGAAAACCAATATAAGCTACCAGGAACCAGAAAATAATGTCAGAAACTCATTTTGCTACTTCATAGTGCCTGAACAAAGTTTTCAGTTACATTACAATGAAAGATGGAAAAGCATTTTAGAAATTCATGCTGCATATCGCAGATCCAATTCAAATGCTACAGCAGGCAACTTAGACTTTAGCAATTAAGAAACCCAGACTTAAAAATCTGTGGAAACAGAGAAAAATCTTACTTTGCAGAACCCTAAGTCCTCGACTAGTCAGGCAGATTCACTGCACCCAAAGACATGGGGCTGTTTCATTATTGTTAGGGATCTGTAACACCTACTTGCCCAGCAAATAGGTATAAACACTACAGGGGTTGTCATGCAGTACTTTTGTATATGTCTGTAAGGACAGAACACAGCTCCTTCTGTGGCTGCACTGAAGGGGACAGCTCTGCCACCACACTGGAGGTTATTATTCAAAGTTATTCATGCCAAGTGTGCTTTAGCTTATGCGAGTCCAAGTGAACCAGGTTAGCATAAGCAGTTAAAACAGCCTGCCTTGGTTAAGGTCAAAATGACTAACAAAAAAATTCCTACAGTTTATCTGCCAGATTTGAGGTAAGGAGGAAAAGCAGTAATTACTGGCAGTGCAAAGGGATACTATACTGAAGGGAATCTGAGGAATAACTGGATATTACAAAGCCTTCAGCTAGCACTGATGCAGTCAGAAGATGAATATCAACAGCACTAGGGACACACCACCCTCATCTCATCAAAACCCAAGACACATGAGCTTCACTGAGACTGGAAAAACTGCAGCTCAGTTGAAAACAGAGACTGCCCTTTCCACAGCCTGAGGCATTGATATCCTTGTGGATCTGCAATTCTCTGCTGACATCATGTAAGGAAACATCCTCATCTCTATAGAAAAAAGAGAACACTAGACAAGAACTGCTTAGTTCAAGACTGAAACAAGCCACAACAACCTGAATGAATAACATGGCTCACCGGTCAGCTCTTTTGTGTGTGCCACTGTGAATCAAAACCCACTCCTCCAAAGGTACCAGAGTTATGCCAGTGATCAGCTGGTACAACTGCGAGAAAGACCAAGCCCTCCATAGCTTCTATCCAGCCTACAGACCACCAACAGACCCTGACAACCAAGACATTCTAATGGTGGAACACCTGATCAACAGAATACTTAAAATTAACTATTTTAACCCCCACCACCTTCTAACACACCACTCCTCTCTGCAAGCCCAGGAGCAATTCCAAACCCTGTGGGTGCACCCCGTGGTAAAGAGCGTGAAACGATGGAGACAAGACAGAAGTTACAAAGGCTACATTCTACACTGTGACAGGACACCGAGACACACAGAGTGTCAGCTCCTACCTGGAACATGGAAATGTTTAGGGGCCTGAGCGTAAGTTGGAGTGAGAGGGCGACTGTCGGGCCGGTAAGGGACAGGGGAGTTCCGACCGCTGGACGGCTCATTGCCTCCAATGAGAGAATGGAGAAAACAAAATGAGAAAAGGGAGAGCAATAAATAAAAAAAAAAATTAAAAAAAAAAAAAAATTAAAAAAGGTAAGCTCAATCAAACCCAAACAAAATCGGTGGAATCAAAACCTCGAGGGAGAAAAGAAGTTGAACCAAAAATATAAATACAAACAATAACAAGAACCGGTAGCCCTGGCGACTTATTTTTTTCCCCGATATTCCTGCAGAGACAAAAGTTTGTGTTCAGGCTGGAGTTGAGGTTTAAGCAGCTCAGACTCATTCTGACAGCATGCAGGCAGGAGCTGTGTGCTTGCAGCTGGTGATTTAGGTGGGCAGCGTGGAAAAGAAGGATGGAAGGTTACTTGGCAATGATTTAGTACAGAAATCAGTGTTTGGAGTTACAGTCTGCAGGCACATAGCATAGTAGTTGGTATGCAAACCCAAAACGAAACCAGCTCCCAAGCAGATAGAAGCAGATGCTTGCAATTACTGTAGTTTCCTAAACCAAAAGCAAACAGATGGAAAAGAGCTGTCAGGTCACTTGGTCCATATCAAAAGGTTTAATTATTCTATACATATTGCTTTATCTCCCTGGTAGGAAATTTCTGATATGGCAAAGTAATCTGTAAAGCAATTCAGCTCATCTAATAGCTGTGTCCATATCATTGGGTCCACCCCAAATCTCTGTCAATGCCAATTTTTGCCTCTGTCACACTAGTGACAATACTTTACCATTCCTGATTTAGCAAACCTGAATCTAAGATGTGAAAACTTAAATTCAATTTTGTGCACATGGTTTGTTCCACTTGCAGGATTACTCTTACCAGGACTATTTCTTTGTCTCTTAACACCACAACAATCCAACAGCCCTGAAAGTTCCTGTGTTTGTCAAAGCAAGAGGGCTGTTGTAGAACTCTGCTGGTTGACCCCCAAGCATCAAGACTTAGTAGCTAGATATTCAAACACACGACTGTCTGTGTACCATAAAAGAATGTCACTGCCTTTTACTTTGTTCCTTTCTTCACACTACTGCAAAATCACATAAGCAAGAACTTTCCACGTGGGTGTTCATTTTACATGGGTGAGGGTGACCACAACAGTGAGAAGTAGAGGAGCATCAAAGCCTTTGAATTTTTCAGATATGTACAAGGACTTTAAAAAAATCCTGGAATAGACATTAGCAAAGCTAGGAAAAAAAAAAAAAGGGGGGGGGGTGGGGGGTGGGAAGGTAAGTACCAGGGAGCTATAAAAAAATAACATAAAAAAACTTGCAAGCCTCCATTCAGCTACAGGTTCCCTGTGTCCTTTTAGAGGATCCAAAACCTTTATCTCAGCACACTTCTTATTTATATATTGTGGGAGGAGAAGGAAAAAGGAACGGTTCTTTAACACAAAAGTTCCTCTTTTACTTGGATGGTCTTCTGCCAATCTAAATGGCAAAAGAAGGGAGGAAAAAACAATCTTTATAAACCTGAGATGTGCCACAGAGGGCCTTGGCAATTGGCAATTGCCTTGGCAATTTCAGTATCATGTTTTACTTGTCCATCTTTTGATATATCATGATGGTGAAACACCTAACTTGGTTAAGCTGATTTTACTTATGTCTTTTGCTTCTGTTGAGAAATTCTGAATTACTTTTCAGCAAAGTCATTGTTTAAAAGGGTAAAAAAAAATTAGTATTGAGATGGCCTTGAGATACAGTTAATTCTAAAATCTATAACCTCTGTAGAGATATAAAGTCATAGAATGGTTTGGGTTGGAAAGGACCTCTGGGGTCATCTAGTTCAGACCCCCTGCATTAAGCAGAGATATCCTCAGGTTGCTCAGAGTCTTGTTGAGCCTCACGTTGAAGATCTCCAGTGGTGGGGCCTCAGTTACCTCCCTGGGCAACTTGTTTGACTGTTCCACTACCCTCATGGTAAATAACTTGTTCCTAACATCCAATCTAAATCTACTCTTCTCTAATTTGAAATCATTGCCCCTTATCCTATCACCGCAGGCCTTTGTAAACAGTCCTTCTCCAGCCCTTTTGTAGGGCCCCTTCAGGCATTGGAAGATCACTATTAGGTCTCCGTAGACAGATATACAGGTCTCCCCTAATATCATTCTGCCTTTCTGCTTCCATTGGCAGTGTATTCAATGGAAAGGAATTAAAAAAAAAAAAAAAAAGAAAAAAGAAAAAAAAAGAATGAAATGGGATTTATTTACCTGTGGATTGTCTGAATAGAAGACTCACAAGTACATTTTACCTGTTGGGAATTGGTAATCAAAATGTGGGCAATGCCTCTATCACCAACACTGCAAAGAGAGGGAAGAAATCCACCCAATACTCCCCTCTTCACCACAACTAGACACAACTGAGTGTGCTGTCATCCATAAACTTATGCTGGAAAAACCTGTATTTGGTGCATAGCAAATCTGCTTAGAGAGAAGTGGTAATGTTGGGTAATTACCACAGTGACATCCTGCACATGTTGCTTTACAGATGCCTCTGTGGCTTTATATTTCCTGAGGTTCCTGTGCAGTCTCTCTTCCTAATGACTCCTACTAGTACTGACAAATGACTCCTTCACACCTTCTCCACTGGCAGTCTCATTACCTCCAGCCACTGCAAGAGGGAACCACACATCTACTTAGATTCTCATTAGATCATCCCCGAGGAGCCCACTCTTATAACAAGGCTTAAGTGCTTCAGATGCAGCTGGAAAATCACCCACAATTTATGAAAGCAGTGCCAGCATCTGTGGGACATGCACAGAGGAAAGCAGAGCTGCTACCCTGCCTCTACCTTCCTCCCAGGGTCAGCTTCCTTGCAGCTTTACATAAAAGTAGGGGCTGTGGATGCTCTGAATTTGGGCTTCTTGCTGTGCCTGCACAGAAAGCCTCTCTTACTGTCTCAGATATACCATAACTAGTGTTAACTCCACAAAGCAACAAGAGCACTCCAGATTGCCAACACTGTATGAAAAAACTACCTCCCACACCCCTGGCATGAAGTTGAATGTGTGTGTGTGTGTGTAGGTGGCTGGGGGATGCTAAGACATAAGAGTAAGTTTAATATAAAAATCAATCACTTGAGCACAGCAGCCTCAGAAGGGGAATTCAGAAGCTTTTTTTTACTTTCATTCTGTTTGCTTCATCAGGTAGTTCTCATTTTCTGTAGCTGGATTTGTTAAGCACATTCCCCTGGCAGTCAGGAATAGAACTGCTTGCCTATACACAGCACAGTGTAATGCAGGTTCCTGCTGCCTTCTGAAGTGTTTTCCTCTGGGCTCATTGTGTGATGCACAAACTGAGAGCACAGAATCAGGCCAAGAACCCCATATGCAACCAACACAGAGCCTTTTGTCAAATTGCTATTTCACTGCTCTGCTTCCAAATAGACACAGGAAAAAGAGCTCAACAGCACCTGAGACCCTAAACCCTGCTCAGGTTTTGTGAAACTGTAATTCATCATCTTGTCCTGATAGGCAGGCTCAGATTTCTAGCACAAAACTGACAGTCATGAAGCAGCCAGAACATGGCTTTTTCCAGACCAGAGCTTTCAGCTGCATCCACAAAGCCCTGGAAACAGTTACAGAACACAGAGAGCATTTCATTTCAGAGATCTGCCTTGGGGAAGGAAAGCAGTAACCTGTAAAAACCAAGGCCAAAATTCACTATAAAGGTGGGTAGATTTCCTACCAGAGGGGCCTGTGAGCAGAGGAAAACACATTGGAACTCTTTTTACATGGACATCTTACGGGGGCTTTGCAATATTCTTGAATGCCTCTGAAAAATTCTAGGCATGTGAGATGAAATCCTGGCTCTCAATGAGAATTTTTGTCTCTGATTTCAGTAGGTTCAGAGTTTCTTTCATTCACGGCCTTGTTTTGATTCTTTCATAGCAAATACAGTACTTTATTGAGACAAGACTAAATTCAATGGATAGTCCCAATGAGTTTAAATGAAGTCTAATGCATATTACACCCTCTCCCAGCTCGTTCAACATACATATGTGACATCAAGAAACTCTCACTAAGACCTTCTGAGGAATATTTAGTCCCTTCACTGCTCAGAGTTCTTGACATTTGGCCACGTTTAGAGGCATGAGCATTAAACTTGTTGAAGAATCATGCTGTGTGAAAACACACTGAAACTAATCTAGTCTTCTTTTCTGCTTTGAAAGAACACAGGTGTAACATATCATGTGCCTCTTCCATTGTCATGTTTGAAAATTATGCTCCTTTACCTAAAACCCAAGCTCAGTATAGCTTTATAAAATCTTTCTTACAAACTTACACTAAGTTCATCTACCTGCTATAAGTACAAGTGGCTTTGAGAAAGTCTTACCAAGTACAAATGAAATCACATGATGTATTTTTTTTTAATCACTGCTAATTTATCTACCACATCCTCTCTCACAGTACTGTAGTTTTCATTTTGGATATAGTCACAAGGGCCTAAATCCCTAGTTGACCTAAAAATGCTACTCTCAAGAGTAATATAATGAAGTTCTTTAAACTCTGAAAACAGACACCAAGAATACTCAAGACAAACCCCTATAGATAATAATATCAAGGAGTTGCATTAGGTGTGCCCAGTGTCATATTAATCTCTCTATTCTGCTACACAGATGTGAAAAGGGGGTACTGGGACTTATATTGTATGCAAGGAGGAGAAATGAGGAAATGTGGGATCAACCTCATCAGTTGATAACAAACTATGAACTAGTGTACACCATACCATGGAAGTACCACTTCCCTCAACAACTTCTCAAATGTTAAAAAAAAGACCCTCACAACCCCCCTGAATTATATACTGGGCAAGCTACTTTATTTCTTCCTATGAAAACACATCTATATGTGTACAGAAACTAGAGTAAAACCACAGAAAAACCACATTCACAGAAAGCAGGAAACAAAACTAAAAGCTTATTGGGCTCAATGAACTCTTTGATAGGACACAATGAAAGAACAACCTTCCTCTAAAATCAAACCAAGGAAAATTACAGACTGAAAAAAAAAGAGAAATCGCCAGATTATCAGGCAGTGGAAATCCCTACAACTGTATTGCCTTCAGCATTCTCCCTAGTTGGGAAGACATCTAGAGATTTTAATTTTGCTTTGTTGGGCACTAATTATTGCCAGTGTGATTAATAACGACTAAATTTCTTGTTGCCTTGAACCTTCATATATTTTTTTTTCTCCATATTTTCAGTCACCTTGCTCTCATCCAGGCAATATTTGTAGTCAGTTTTAAAATGCATGTATTAGGAATTTGGAAATCGTAATTAAATTTTATATGCTAACTGCTGTTATGTAGTGCTTTAGAAATAAGCTAAATGAGGCACACAGAGGTTCTAATTAGTGAATGATAATGATTTCCTGTATGTTTCTAATGGGTAATTGCTTGATGGCTCTTCAACTAGGGCCCTTAGAAATAACATATTTCCTCTGAGAAAAGGACATTATGTCTATACTAATGTAGTTTCAAGTGTAAAGGCACATTTTGAGGCATGCTCCACGTTACAGCCAAGGGCAGCCTTATGGAGATTACACCTTATTAGCTTTGAGAGAATGCTAATAAATCTCCAGCCTGGAGGGTACTCCCTGGGGAAGTCTGGCTCCTTACCTTTGACATGGGGGATGAAGTGGGAGTTGGGGTGGGAGTCATGGTGAGTGGAGCCGAGACTGCTGGGGCGCGGGTGTGCAAACCGCTGCACGCCAGCAGAGAGCAGCTCTGGGGCAGCAGGGAATTGGGGGGCACAACAAAATGAAAACAAAGAAAAGCAATAAGAGAAAGCAATAAGGGAAGGAGGCTTCAAAGGTAGAGGGGGGAGGGGGGAATAAAAAAAAAAAAAAGGCATCAAACAACTAGGATTCTGAAAAGAAGGGAGGAGAAAAGAAAAAAAAAAAAGGTTAAAAGATGTACCGGAGGGTTCATAAATGTTAGATAAAGTTACAGGAATTATTAGGAGAGAGGCTCAGATTTGAGCTGCGTTGCTAATTTAGCATAACATCTATTGGCTTCAGGAACTCCTGATTTATGCCTCGTTACCAAAAAGTAGACTGCTACCAGCATGCAAACATTGTGAACACTGACGCTCAATTAGTTAAGAAAGCAGCTGTTTTGAAAAGCGCCTGACTAAAAACGTCAGTCAAGGGGCATGCAAGCTGTTTTCTATTGTTTTAAGACATTCCAAAAATGCTGCCAACACCAGCTAGTGCACTGCAGGAGGAAAAGGCTGCAAACTTTTTCAAAACTTGTAGCACTCAGATTTTTGAAGACCCTTATGCTGACAATGTCAACGCAGTGGTTCACTGCTCTCTCAAGGGCTAGCTGGGAGCCAAAGAGAAGTTATCTCAGGCCACTGAGCTTAGTCAGAGAAAAATTATTCTTGCAAATAACATGATGATAAGAAGTGCCATTAGGAGAAATATGGTAAATATACATTGCTATTATTCAACATGAATAATACTGTAGGGAAAATTATAAAGTAGGATTAACAAGTAGCCCAAAGCAGGGCAGCAAAGATCAAAACAATAAATTCTACAGTTACTTCTGAGTCATATGAGAAACAAACAGGTGAGCCAAAGATGAGATCATCTGAACAGAGATAAGTTTGAACAAATATTTTCTCAGAAAATCCCTCAGGTTGCAAAGTTTTGAAGATTTTATGTTTGGATCCAAACTCTGACTTGAGCCCATCCACCCATCACATGAGTTACACAAACAGAGAATGCTTCTGGGCAAGGTCCTTGTCCAAATGCAGACAGTCAAACACAATCACAGTGAAGTCTGGAATAGGGCCTGGATTTGTTTATATCCCTGATACAACTGATACAATGGAAAAAAGAACCTCAAAACTGTCAGAATGAAGAGACCGAAGTTTGCAGCTTTTTCATGCCTTTAAGTCTCTTTTGGTTTCAGTTGCAACATCATCTTAAAATACAGTCATGTCGTCAGCACTAAGTATCAGACACAATTTGCTTCTGTCCCACCTCCTTTAGGTCCTTTAAATAAGGCATTCACTGACAGACACAATCAGCTGCTTTCAGCCCACCCCCACAAGGATGGCTGCAGCATTCAATTCCACAGTGGTGGCTCTATTATAACTCTTTAATTTTAAAAATGCAGTTCCCCTTGTATATAGTCTTTTGGCATCCTGACTGTTCAGCTGTTATCACCAAGAAAGATGGAGCTGCATGACTGTATCATTTAATTTAAAAGCAGATCACACAGATTTAATTCATTACCATAAACAATAAAAAGTCTTCAATGAACAGCATTTAGAGACACATTTTTTATGCAGTTGGGTGTGGATGAACTTCATTTTCCTGTCTTGCTTTTACATACATAACCAGTACTTTTGAATGCACTGGGAACCTGAATGATCCGTACATTTTCTATATTGTACATAGAACTTGTATTTCAGTGCTAAACCAGTAAATGGAGTTTGTGTTTTCAAAGGTTTCCAGGCAATTGCCTATGGCTTTAATTAAGTAATGTACTATGCGAACCATGGGTTTACATTTTTAAAAAATTACAAGCAATTTGGAATACCTGGAGGTTTTGCTGCTGAATCTGACATTCCATGGCTGCACCAAGCTTTACATGATTTTTTTTTAGGAACGAAAAATCCTACATCACTGACTTCTGTATGGTCAGGCCATAACTTTTGTTTCCAATCTGAGATCTTTTCCCAGTTCCAAAATCAAGTTTGTGATTCCAACTCAAACCACTCTACAAGTCTATGATTCACTGCTGCAAAGTACTTCTTACTTTCATAAACATACAGATCAGAAATAAAACCAGAAGATCCATATTTTTTATGTAAGAAACACTCATCAGCCTTGTGCAAAAGACTACATAAATCAAGAATGAAAAAACAGGTAGAAGAGAGAGAGTACAATATGCAACCATTTTTTGAACCTAAATTTTTACTGCTAAGAGAAACAAGTGCTTCCCTGTGTCACAGAGTGACATGATAAAGAAACAATAATTTTACATATACTTCTAATGCAGTTGCCCTTACCAGGTCTGTGGAAATGCTGAGGTGAACGTGACATGGTGGGTGTGTAGCTGTGCCGACTGTACACTGGAGAATTAATGGAGCCCTGACTAGTGGACCTGTGAATCATACGATCCCGAACATCTTGATAGCCCTGCAGAACAGAAGCATCCACTAATAAATGTAAATGTACATTACACATTTTTAGCAGCACTTTACTTTGATGGATCTGAAGACATTAGCAGAAGGTACTGATGTAACAATATCCCTTAAGCTTTCAGCCTACTTCATTATTACTGTTCTCTAATGAGCTGTTCCAAAGACTCCAATCTGGTTTTACAGTCTGGGTCAGAATTCAGTGTTGGAAGGTTCCAAGTCCATCTGTAATTCTATTAGGTTCTATATAATGTTTGATTTACTCACATTCCTGTGAGAGAAGCTGCATTCAGAGTATGTCTGTACATTCAGCAGATGCAGCATCCTGCACAAGATCCATGAGGTAGCCTTCAGCTGGCTATCCTGGAGACCAGCAAGAGCTCAGCAGCAGCAGCACAGAGCTCTCTGAGGCTCAATTTACCAATGTGCCTCAACTAGCTGCATCAAAAGGTATTTAATATCAAAACTAGATTCCCTTTGTGTCTGAAAACATGTTGCTTTCTTGTAAATAATTCAATTTACTTAATTTCCTGTTAAAAAAAAAAAAACACAAAACAATTGGAAAAAAAAAATCACACCCTCAAAGCCCCACAAAGCAAACTAAACTGGGACAAAAGAGAGAAGATTGATGTTAATGCATGAAGATTTACAAGGAATTTTATAGACACTGTTTTAACATGTAGCAATCACTACAACTTCTGTGTTGCAAATAAGGAACACTTCCCAGCCCCCAAATGATAATGCTTCTGCAGTGGCATCCATTGAACCCCTAGGAAATAACTTCCCAAATGCTTCATGTTATTGTGATGTTCAAAGTAACTCCCAGGGGAAAAAAAACCAAACCATACTTATGTTTTCTTCAAGAAAAAATTGCAATTGTTTTAGTATCAGACATAACTTATTATCTAGATGCTTAAAGCAGCTTTTTAGCTCATGTAAATTATCCAGCTCCTGAGACCTGCACCTCCCTGTGCAGCAAGAAGGAAGGATGTGCAAAAAGTGACCTCTGCTGGACAAATTACTCTGATTTACAGATAACCAACAGGGAAAAGAGGTAGCTTCATTTTTTGTATAATCTGTCAATAAAAACTTGATGTTTTCCTTTTAGAGTTAATTTCTGTTAAAATTCAATATTCAGAAAAAATCTGTGGTGAACAGAGATCAGACTGACAGCAAAATCAACACTTGCATTTGATGAAGTAGTTCTATTCACAGTAAAATACACTGCCTCTAAAGGTTCCACTAAACTTACTTCTGCAGAAGGGGTAGGTGATAATGTCCTTGGAGACTGCAAAGACATAAAAATAAGGTTACTGAAACATCATAACGTGTGCCAGGCCAGAAAATGCCAATCTAAACATTGCTGCAGATACAGAGATATATGTACAGCAATGTAGAAATTACTGAGGCCACTGCAGCACTGGAACTTGCTTTTTCCAAAGTTTCTGGGAGACTCTTTATAAGCGTGATTAATTCAGTGAAATATCATGCAACATCATCTCTCAGCCATCTAATCACTGTGGTAATTAAAACATAATCAAAATTAGAAAAGGTTATTAATTTAATAACCATGCCTGTTATGAAAAATTCTTTCAAGTGGAAATCAAAAGTAAATAATCTTAACTCAGAGCTTTGCATGGCATCAGAAATACATAATAACTTCCAGGATGAAGCATTTTTTTCGTTCAACACATACGCTGGTAAAAAATGTGCTTCTCCCCAAGGCCTACCATTTCATACCCATGCAAAGGAGTCCACAGTTGTCATCAACATTGCTTTGATATGATCTCTTTTAAATCTCTGTGTTCTTCCATGGTTACATAACGAGAGCAGACAGGAATCACAAGCATATATATTGAAAGAACTCTACAAAGGCCATTGGGCAGAAATATGCAAAGCATTATAAAAAGTTTCTATTCCAGAAACAGGGAAACAGAGGCAAAGAATATCTTTAGAAATGAAGCATAAGATCATACATATGTTGACTGCACAAACAAAAATAAAGTCTATGTATAACTACCAGTTATGTGCCCTTTAATTACAAGACAACTTGAAGCTGGAAGATCGGGATTTAATTATTTTTCTTTATGCATTAAACTTCAATTTTATTTAATTGCCATAATAAAATGGGCAAGAGATTATGCTTTTAGATAAGACCACAATTATTACAGAATGACACAGCTATAAAGATAATGTCTCAGAAGCAAAATTGGTGATTGTGGTCTAGCTATTACAATAATATACAGCAGCAGTAGTATAAAACATGAAGAATTTCAGGTAAAAAATATCCAGCTATGCATGTTGCATGAAGAAATCATTAACTCTTATAGAGCTGGTGGTACTGTGAATGCAAAGTATCCAAACAAAGGAGTGATATTTTTTGAGTACTGAACATCTCCTTTTCATCAAGTTTCCATTAAGTTTTTTAAAGACTGCTTTCATTACTTTTCATCAAACCCTTGAATGTCTTTTATATTTTTGTTTTCCTAATCCTTAGAACTGCATAAATTCTATACAGCAGACCGTCATTTCATTACAGCAACAACTATAAAAATTTTGCTCCACAGAAAACATATTGGACACAGTGCTTTGTAACATCATTCTCCACAAAAACTGAGAGGTAATCTGTAACTTTCAATATGAATGAGGAAAGCACATATTGTGATGTGCATTCACACATTTACCTACTAGAAATTTATTTGTTACTGTAAAAAAACAAATTTCCATACTATAGTGTGGTTACCTAGGTGCTATGGTTATGACTACTGTAAGAGGAAGTCATAGGAATCTAATATAGGGAAGGTATCTCATAAATTAACGTGTTGAATCCATGACCAACATTCCATGTATTATCACTGATATTCTCACATTGATTTTTGGGAAATGGAACCATACTCTGCAGCCAAATTGCCTATCCACAGGTGAACTATATCCTGCCATATCCTAAACTTTGAGTCTGCCAAGGACTGCTTGGTTCTTCTTTTAAAATCTGGTCTATTGCAGAAATCTCTACACTAGTCAGAAAAGAAAAAGTCTGGGCAGAGAGACAGTTTTGACCAAATTCACAGCAAACTTCTACTCACTGCAGCAGGTTCAATGCTCTATCACTTTGAGATCTAGAGGGCTGCTCCAGTATCTGAAGTCATAAAGGCAATTTTCTGCTCTGTGAAATTTCTGAAAACTTTTACAGGTGTAATTTTATAATGAAAGTTCCAGCATTTCACCCTAACTCATTTTAACTGACTTTTTATTTAACTACCATGTAAGATGCTTGCTCCGTTTTCAAGTATCCATCACATTAGAAAAAGACTTTTCTCAGCTTATCACAGCTTGTTTACTGAAAGCTGCTACATTCAGTGCTTTCAGCTGACAGAATACCAGAAACAAAGGATATGCATGTAAAATGCTGCTTTGCTCAGTATTTTTGCAGCAAAAGCCAGAGCTGAGCAAATACTTGGACTTCAGCACCAATTTAGGGGCTACTGGGAGGTCAGATGTTCTAGGACATGAAGAACCCTCAGCAACTGACGGTTTCTGGAAACCTTATCCCTTTCTTAAGGGTCTGCCTGGAGAGCAGAAAACTTATTTACACTTTTCATCTCCTATCCCTTCACCTCTTTCCCATTGGAAGCCGGGAACCCGGTCCCGCCAGATGCCGCCAGGGGAGACACAGCCCCCAGAGACACCAAAGCAATCCCTTCCACTCCAGCCCAGGGGAAAGCCTCATCCTGCCCTTTATCACTGCCTGTGGCTAACATAATAGCCTTCTCGTAGGTCATTCCCTGCACTTAAGGTTTGCTTTCACTACTGGATTATCTTTGGTAGCTATTGCACAAGTCCTCCATCCACCCAGAAATCTTTCTTAGCTCGGTTTGGTGATTTGTTCTTTTAAACCATGGTGAAGGATGTTTCTAGGGTACAAGCTTAAACTCAGGCTCTCCCCTTTTATTTAACACCACCACATACACACATTTTGCAAAAACAATGCAGGTAAAAACACTTGAGGACTGCAAATCCCTGCCATTGCTAAGCATGTCACCTACTTTGCTTAAAGATTACGGTGACTGATGCATTATTTATCAAGACTGGTGTGACTTGATTACCACAACACAAACACAAAGGAAGAAATCAAATGCCTCCACCCTGATGGTTTTGTGTTCTCATTAGGGCAAGGGAAGGGAGGACAAACAGGTACAAAGAGGTGAGGTAACTTGCCCAAGGTGACAGGAGTCAGAGATAGCGTTGGGTGGAAAACCCAGATCCTCTGAAAAGAAGGTGAGAGCTCTTGTTTCCAGAACAAATTTCTGTGGCCACTAGAAACTAATTGTTTTAATGTTGGTGAAAAACAGGGTAACAAAAATCCGAAGGCTTTTGCTTATTTCCAGAACAAGTATAATGGCAGACAGCTTCCACCAGACTGCTTTATCAGCTTCCAACATACTGCTTCATGAGTGAAGAGCTGCCTTTTAAGGATTAACAAATATTTCATCTTCAGTGGGTGAGATTAGTTCCTCCTCTGTGACTATCAAGAGACTTGTGTTAACAGGGAGTTTTGTGAAATGGGTCAGGCCTGTTGGAACTTGTCAGAAGTCACCAATGCACTTCATGGTGTTGTTGAACCAGATATCAGCTGCATTCACTACCAACATAGATTTGAGGGGGGAAAATTCTGAGGGGGGAAAATTCTATGAGATTCTTGTAAATCTCATATTTAATTCCTGAGCTGAAGAGTTTCCTGAATTTCCAATTCATGGTATAATTTAAAAGATTCACCCTCTAAAACCTTAAAAAATAAAGGAGAAAAACTGAGGCAGCTCTGATCTGTTGATGGGCATAACACTTTGCTAAGAAAGCAGATTATCAGTCACTGATAATCATGCCTCTCATCTGAGCATCTACAGACCACTGGTGTCTGAATGACATCATATTTCATGTTGCCTCAGCTCATCATCTGACTCACTTGAGTTACAGTCAGTAAAGTCACTGAGATTGCAAGGAGGTGAATCCATATCCATTCAGACTGGCATTGAGAAAGTTTGATTTACAGTCAGACAGTATTACATGACCAAACATGTTTCATAAACTGCACCGGAACCATGTAAATAGTATTTGCAGCTATGGAAGCTCACCTGAGAAAACTGGGGGACCCTACAACCTGAAAGATATCTTTAAATACAAATTTAAGAGAATTGATTGATAGATTTTTTTTTTTCCTCTCCTATCATTTCAGGACACAAGAATCCTTACTAAATGTCAGTAGTTTAAAATACGAGGCAGTTATTTCAGCAACATAACTAACCTACTTTGCAAGATGGAAGAGCACTTCATTCTGACCTTGTTCAGACTTTACCCAGTACATCTGCCAAAGTGCTTTGAAAATGTATTTCCCTTCAATATATGTGAGAAAGCATCACGCTGTTATTACTCCCTTTACTGCCCCAGATCATCATGGTGTTTGCCATAATCCGGGGTGAATATCAGTGCTCTACAGCACAACACTGGGCTGGCTTTTGGCCCATATTCTGGACTTTGCTCTACCCAAAGATTAGGATACCCATGCGAGTGATGAGAACACACATGCAGGCAGGCTGCAAACCTCTCCCCCTGCCATTCCTCTGCCAGGGGCTGGGGTTAGTGTAGGTGTTTGATTGTGTGGTTTCCTCGTGCAGCTTTGCACACGAAGCCCCATCACGCCTGTTCCCCTTAAACCCCAATCAAACAGACAAAAATCAGTTTGAACAGCAGCAGCAGCAGCAAATACTCAGGAGTGTCAGTGAGGAACTGTTTCAAAAGAGGACAGAAGCGAAGCAGGCTTTGAATAAAGCACACAGCAGAACGAGTTGCTTGTCAGTTCATTACCTCTCCAAGACTCTGTCTCTCTTGTCTGTCCTCGTAGGCGGAAGTGTAGAATGGCTCATAAGTAATTAGGTCTGGACGTTCAATGTCATAAATGGCCTTGACTTTGGGAATGGCTGCTAAATCCTTGTAATCAAGGATTTCATTGTCTACTTTTGCCTGAAGGTCAAAGACAGAAGATAAATTAACTTACACAAATGCACTGGTAATCTCTGTTTTACACAATTTATGATTTTTGTTATGTATTTGTTGTCACAGTGTTGCTATGGGAAATTTGGCACTCTACATGTGGATTGCTTCTTGTTCCTCTCCAGCAGGCCTCCTCTGTAAAAACACACAGTGTTTTCTCAGTTTGTGAAAGAAAGAACACAGTATATATGGATGATACAAAAGGTTCTTAGCTCTAGTAAGGTGGAAACTTCAGCTCTGCAAATGACTCATTTTGTGGCCTCAGGCAAGTATTTTCACCTTTCTGCTCTTGTTTTCCCACATGTAAAATATGTGATAACATCAACAGAGTTTGCAGATTACAGAGATAACGAGAAGATTCCATGCAGAAGACCACAGACAGAAAGGCAATTTATAACTGTGCACACGAGAGGAAATACAACCTAATACTGGGAAATAAAAAGGCAAGCAGGATCACTTGTCAGGACTGGGTACTGAAACTCCCAACTGAAATTATTATATTGCACACATCAGTCAATCTATACCCAAGCTTCTGACTAAGGCATATGTACTATGCAGCTACTAAACAACAAAGCACTAAAATTGACTTTTTTCCACTAAGGCTGCAAGGGGCTTTAGATCAGTTAAAAAATGGAAGTAGAAAATCAGTTCCTAAGGCAGATAAATCAATCAGAAAGAGCCAGAAAAAAGGCCTTACATATAGTTTAGATAGCAAATACCTTGCCTTACTTAAGACTCACTAAAAAAAAGTCATCATACGTTCTTACCTACCTTACAGAAACACATTTGATGATTAAAACTAAAAGAGAACATTCAAATTAGTTTTCAACTCTTCTACTAGGTATTTTACTTATTCCTAGTAGGCTGCACAAGGCTGATCTGTATTTCTACTCACATCCAATACCATTCTTCTGGAGTACTAGCACCTAGCATTTTCAGATAGAAGTGCACATGACTTCCCAAGCAATCCTAACAACCAGTGGTCTTGGTGGTTCTTAAGCAATGTCAAAAATTAGAAACAATGCAAACAACTTTTGATAGAGATTGGTTGAAATAGTTCACTTTCTTAAAACATCCTCCAATCTGTTTAGTTTCGACTCACCAGATATAACAGAATACTTTAATACAATTTAACCCTTAAAGTAAGTAACTGCATCAATGTTATTTCTGTAATATTTTTACCACAGTCTATTAATAAGTTGCAAATATGTCAGGATATTCTTATTCCAATATAAATTACACAGATGTTTTTGTAGGCCTTTGTTCTAGGCCACCACATTGCCTTAAAGTCCGTGATGTTATGCAGTAAAGTTTGGTAAGATTATGAAGCTGATATTACCAGTATGGCAGTTCTCCAGGACATGCCCTGTTAAAAATCAGTTACCAAAATAAGAGCAGCTAATCTTTGTTATTATAGGTGAGATACACTGAAGAACTAGCATTAAACCTAGGACTTGCAATTTTGGTAGTTTGTCTGATTATACATGTAACTGATAACTATGTCTTACACTACACTTGCACCTATATAATCTTGACATTATCAATAAAATCAGGGATTCAGCATTATGCATGGGTAAAGGAAAAGATTTTGCCCTGTAGGCTGCCTTTTCTTCCCAGCATACCTTCACCTTTGCTCCCCTCATAATGGATTCCCTCTCACTAATTTTTCTTCCTGTAATTTTCTTCCTTAGCAGTTATCTCCCACTTCTGCCTTGGATTTTCTGCAGTCTATCTGAGAGCATGTTTTATGTGAGGACAAATAAAAAGGATCATTCTTTTGAAAATTTTGGGCCAACCTTCTGCTAATGTATTATAACTTTTTATTTCTTATATCTTATGGACTCAAAAGAGACTAATAATGAGGACAAGAAGTGAAAGAGATAAAATAATGAAAGAGGAGGCTTGATTACTGATGGAGTTGTATTAAACTCTAAATCTCAGGCAGTCACAAATAAAATAGTCTATCAATAACTTTGCACTTTCTGCACTGTTAGTTTAGTAACAGGAGGATGCTTAATATTGCTTTTTTTCATAAATAAAACCCACGTTTTTCCTTCCACAACCAAAACATCTGACTTCTGAAACAGAAAGTGTTGCATCAGCCAGGCTGACCCTCCTCCCCATGTCCCACAAACACAGATAGAAGATCTCTCAAGAACTACATACCAAGGTGCAGAGATCTCCTCACATAACCCCTAACTGAAATGACCTGTCTGCCTTTTGTCCCTCTTCACAAGTGACTTAAAGAGATTTAATGTCTTTTTCTAAGGGAAATGTGATCTTTAAAAGGCCTACCCTGCCCTCAAAATCTGTAGTTAAAAAAGCTGTATCTGTCATGGCAACTATGTCAACAATTTATCCACTAGAGTAAAAGCATTATCATCAGTATAAAAGTGAATTATCTCAGCACGGTGTATTTCATGTGCAAGGAGGGATTTGGCAGCTTATTTACCAGAAGGAATACTTACATAGATAGTGTGGCCTGGAGAGCCAGGTATACTGGAACCTGGTCTGGAATAAATGCTTTCTGATGATGTTCTTGTAGGCTGAAAAACAAATAGTAATTTTCAGAGCAATATGAAGCCATTGACACTGGTACTTTTGATTTTAAGTTAAGAAATCTGCATACATCTTGGAAATTAACTGAATTTAGAAAAAAATATCAACACAAATGCAAGCATTCTGGCAAATTTCACAATCTTGTGAGGCAGGTGGGCTTTTTTTTTGCTAAGGGAAGGGAGTGCTGTGAGGAGGGGAGGGAGGTTTTCTAAACTATGCTATGTAGAAGACTGACAGTGATAACAAACAAAACCAAGCAACACCTGCCAGAGACACTGCATGGAGCCATACAAAGTGCAATGCAGAGTAGTCCTGCTGGTCATTTTATCAAAACATTAGTTCACAAACAGCTTGAGTTATCAGCAGTTCAGCAACAAAACAGTTGAGAGAAGCATGGCTCATAAGTTATGAGTTTCCACATCTTCCATCACTGGGTTTGCATCATGAATACAGAACTGAATTCTGTCCTTCTAAGTAGAAGGGCCAGAAATCCTTGGCTTGGAGCTGTTCCCTACATCTGCAGCACAATCTAAATGCAAGGCAAAAATTAACATGTTGGCTGAAATTTCACGATACCCCTTATACTGCAAAAGTCCTGATGTTTAAGGACAATGTCCTGCCAACTGAAATTCCTGAGAACAGTCACACCCCTACAAAGCAAGTGCTGTTAAGCATTTAGTGGATTTTCTAAAACTTCATCAGGACTAAACTGATGTTGATTCCCTGGGGGAATTTTTGTGAGAGGAGTCGTAACAACCTATCACAGATATGTGGGGATCCTGAAAAATTGATGAATTTGAAAAATATGCATTTGATTAAAAGTTACCCAGGCTATTGTGGCAATTGCTCCTAAATTTGGCATGCAGCTAACATATGAAGGTAATCAATGGTATCCAACTCACAACTGAGAAACCATGAACAGCTTCTGCTTGCTAATTGACTGCAAAGAACCAAACCCCATCAGAAAGCCCTTCATCAGCAAATGACTCGGGTGTCACCAATGCAGTTGGATACTTCAAGGACATTGAAAAAAAATCTGGGTAAACAGTCCCTACCCCATCAGCTTGTCACACTGAACCAAGGGACCTTTAGGCACACACTGAAGAGAAACAGTGGTTGACAACCTGGCTCGTGGATTTTTCTTACAAAATATCTGGAGTGAACACAACAAAGCTACTGGACTTCTCTTATCTTTCATCACATATTTCCTGAAAGGATTCTTCAACAGAGCTCAGATTCTTTCTACCTTTTATTTCATCGCCATGAAAGCTATTGGAACCATCAGTATAAAAAAATGAAGACTAGCTGTGGATCACACAGCAGGATTTCTCTGACTTCGTTTGTGGAAATGAAATCATCACATTCAGGGAGAAATAAAAGGCTTTGAACATGTTTCACCAAAAACCAAGAAGATTCAGATCAAATAGAGAGCAGATGCAGCTATGGACTGACACAGTCACAAATCCTCCCCAAAGCATGTCTGAGAATACTCTCTTCGCTGGACATTTTTGTTTCTTTTTTTTCTGTAGTTGCAAGTTTTTACAACCTGAAAGGGAACACAAATTTCTCAGCTGCCCTTAGAAGCTCCTCCCATGATGCAATCAAAGGAAAAAAAACCCCAAACAACAGCCACTTCTTTTATGGAAATGTTACAAGAATTAAGCTGGAAAATTTGGCTGTTGTTGAGAAACACTTCATTCCCCTTCCATTCTTACATTTCACACCACTGTCTGAGTGGAGACACATGTAATATGTTTCTGTAGTTGCTATGGTAAACAATTGTTTTCATTACAACACAGGGAATGGTATGAAGTACTGGAGGTACTGTTAGGGGTGTTTCTGTTACCTTTTACTTTTGCCAGACATTAAAAGTTTCCTTTGTTCATTTCTCTTTTTTGTAGGAAAACAAGCCTTAGAGGCAGTTAGGACTTCTCCCCACCCAGCATGCCCTCTGGGTTGCCCTTCTCTGTTTTAGAATCATTCCAGAAAAGAAGAAATTCTTAGCCCTTGGTCCAACTCCTTTGACTTATCTCGTAGTGTCACTGCTAAAAACATTTTCAGCAAAGGAAAATCCACTTGTGTTTATCACTTCAGTGAATTTTTTTAAGTTAATACACCTTGAGAATATAGTTTCAGCAAAATCCTACTAACAACTTTCTTAGGTGCTCTTAAGCCCAGAGTACAGGAGCAGCTGTCAGATGGGCTGGGAAGTTGTAGCATCTGCTCTTGATATCCTAACAGTGCATCTGGTCCATATTCCTCGTTAATGCAGCCAAGAGTCAGATATGACACCCATTAAAACCTGCCTTATATTTTCTGCAATTTCTTCTGCATACATCAATTTTACCTTCAGTGTTCCTCTCCTGAAGACCTTCATCCAAGCAGACCTGGAATTCTGTTGCTCCTCTATTCAATCGCAATCTTTTACCTTGCTTAAGATTATGACCCACCCATAAAGACAGTGTATGAAATACAGATTTTCTACATCTGCCCTCAGCCTTCCTGTTTCACTTTGTCCTATTTCTTATTTTGAACTACACAGGCTATTTCCCTCACAGATGGCTATTTCCTACTCTGTTACTTCCCATATGGTCTGGAATCCTTCACAGCTTTACACTTGCCGCTAAAGACAATTGCATTGAGCTTAAAAACATTTGTGCAGCTTGCCTGAACAAACATACACTAAAGACTCCTTGATATAAGCTATTTCTTTGGCATACTTTCAGTTCTCCTAAGAGACCTATAATAGGTCCCATCTGAAAGCCATACTTCATCACAGATTTTAATTACATCGTATATTACAGCAGTTGAGAAACTCTGACTCTGCATACCACTGGTGGGACTTTATATCTTAACAGGTGGCAAGAGACATTCTGGAGGTCAAGTTCTCTGTTCATGTAACTGCAATAGGGTGTAAATTCCACCCTAAAGGAGAGCTGATCAGAGCACAAGTGAAACAGAAAAAACAGCTATCCCTGACTTAACCTTTAACCTTCAATGGAGATACCATGTGAGCAACACTTGCACACTATTGGAAAAAAACAGGTACACAAACTATAGAAAAAAAATCCTTTAATATGAATACATTAATTTAGAGATGTTTTTCTTAAATCACAATAGTCCCATGACTTGTTCTACGCTCACAGCAATAAGCTAAGCTGCCTTGCTACCTCTACAAATAGATCTGGAACTGTCTTTATATGCTTGTCCTTGAAAGAGTCACATAAAGCCACCTTTGTGCAGAGAAATTAAAAGCAAACTTCTATGAAGAACTTATATTTTTTTCTTTTCTTGTGCTGCCTTTGTCCACGTTTTCTGACAGTAGAAGTCATATCTTTTTTTCTTTCCTTTTACATCAAACTGGATATAACACTAGTAAATATATCAATGTGGGATATCTGTACCAGAAACAGGAAGTCTATGAAGTATATGAAAAAAAAAAAATCAATAGAAATTCAGTCAATAGAAATTCATGCATGTCACTAATAGAGCCAAAGGAAAGAACCAGATCACAAAGCATCTAAAAGCATCTGCAAGACTTCCCAGTATTTCCCCCACTTTAGCATATACTACTTTTTGTTTGTTTGTTTTGTTCATTCCATGCACTTGTCCTCAACGAAAAATTCTTTACCAACTTCATTTGCAGATTTGAGGTGGTAACACCAACTGCCATGCTCATCCTATTAGGTTCACTGTGAATTTCAATTCTCAATTATCATATTATCCATGCATATGCCCCAAACTGCTTCATTTAATTTAATATTTTCTTGTAAGGTTTAAGATATTCATCTGCTTTTGTCTCACTCTGTCACATCATCATGCATGGACATCACCTAAATAAATAATGTCTTAAAAAAAAACAACATCAAACCATGCTAGAGCCACTCACATCATCCAGATGCTGCTACAGTGCAGTGGCTCTGGCTTTCTCTAGTACAGATGTTCAGAATCATGCTCTAAAAAACCTACAAATGCAGGCAACCAGATCAAAACTGATCCTAAGAACATCTGGCCAAATGGGTGCACTATTGTTTAACAAAGGCATCAGCAGCATTGCTTACAGTACCTGCCTTAGTTTTTTGATAGAGTTCATTATACAAGGCGGTGATAACAGCTGCAGAGAATGAATATATTTTCACTTAATAACATTTAACATTTCAGATTAAGAAAATTCTCTAAACCTCAGAAGCTACTTCAAGTGAAGCATCTTTATACATAAACTAATGGAAGATCAAGATGTAATTTATTCTACTAGCCAGACACAACTGCTCAATAGCAAGAAATTTGTCTGTCTTAGTGTCCTGAGGACACTTGCAACTCCAGCTACCTGCTTCATCAGCTACAAGGTTTTAAAGTTATTCAGGACTCAACCAGGATTCATTAAACTCAGGCTTCCTATGTATTCCAGTGGCTGTGTACAACACCAATAAAGCATCCCAGTGTTAGAGGATTCATTGCACCTGTCTGCTTGCTCAGCTGTACCCTCCCTCCTTATACTAGAGTTTCCTTCAAATGCATGCATTCATTATTTCTCAGACATTAAAAAAAAAATCTATATTATGTATACATCAAGACAAAACTAGTGAACAGGTTTAGTTCAAAATCACACAAATAGATTAAGTAGACTACAATTAGTTTTTCTTTCCTTTTTAGACACAAAGGCCAGAGTGGAGGATGAATTTTCATCACAGTCATTGAAGGCACATTGCTACCAAAAAGACTGCTCATTCAAATGTAGCCTTCACCAAGAGCAAATTAAGTGTAAAGCTGAAGAAAATAAAGTGGGAAGACCAGAACATACTGAATTAAACAGGAAAATTCCGAGAGAATTCATGGGACTTCACTCTACAATTTTCAACCTACAATTTTCATGTAGGTTCAAGCTTTTGGCCCATCTTTACAGCCACAGGAATTATAGTTTCTTTGTTTGCTCTGTATAAGAACACTTGAAGCCAAAATCTGCCTTGAACTGAACTTGGTGTAATCAACACAAATCTGAACTGAATTTAATACCGATCAAATGTACACAAGAGGATATTAATCTGACCCAAAGTTGCTTGCATACTATGCAGTCTACAAAGCAAGAAAGAGAACATGCCTTTACTGTGACATGGGTTGCTCTTGTTTATTTTTCTAATAAATTGGAGAGGATTTACTTTTTTAATTCTAAGGCTCCCGGATTTCAGCACTGAGTATTTAGACTGGTGCATGCTAAGCTGAATGCAAAAATCAACTATACTGGCCTAAAAGATGAGTAAAATGGTCCCACAATTTGTTGTTCTTAGGCTCCAACATTCAATTCCATAAAGCCTAGCACTGCAGAGGTATTGCCCTCCTCATGAGCACTGATAACACATCTTTACAGCTGTATTTTCTAAATCTGTATTTCTGTAGTGAAGGAAGCTGCACTCAAGAGTGGGTAATGCACCACAACATCATAACTGAACTGACCAAAGCACTGAGCAGGATGAAGGGCACAGGGCTTGAATTAACTCCCTCAGCAGAGCAGCACTGATTGAACCACACAATGTTTGTTATCCTGCATCTCACGGAAACATCCTGGCCTGGCTGACAGCATGACTGCATCTATTTTGCAATTAGAGATGTGAAGGCAGCACGAGCAGACACACTGGCAATCCATTGGCATGGATGCTCTCAGGCTGTCTGCTCACTGCTGGCCTGTTCCAAGTCCATACCAGCACATTCTTACTTTGTCTGCAGGTGTAAGCTATCTCAGGTGTGCATGCAAGCAGTACAGCCATGTGTAGACACTTCTAATAAATAAGCACTGCTCTGAAGGGGAAGAAATGGAAGTGGACGGTGTTTTTAGGTGCAAAGCAAACTCAAGGGAGCCTGAAAGTAGAAAGGTAGTCCAGAATCCAGAGAACAGGTAGAACTTCCCAACCTGTGCATGGATGTGCCCTGGATTAGAGAGGCAAATGCTCTTGGGCAGCACACAGAACAAGTCCAAACCAGGAATTTCTAAAGTATTCAAATATAGTTGGTCAATACACAGAAAAAAGGAACTCATTTAACTGATGGCAGTTTTTTCTTTCTAAAAAGCATAAACCATTGTTCATAGAAAATAATTTCTTTTCAACCATTACTTAAACTCAGCTGCTTTTTACCATTTTCATTAGCTCGATATTTGTACTGTAATTTTTTCATTTTAGAAGAAAAATTTTCTCTAACATGGATAGAACAATAGTACAGCCCCCCAAAGCTCATTTCATTAAGCAAAATTAAAATATGTGAGAATTAACAAACAACACTGCACCACATGATGCAAAATACAGCGTCAGTGCCCACGGTGGCAAGTGATAGCAGGAAAGCTGTGTGGCAGAAGTAGGAGCAAGCACAGCAAATGACAGCAAAGAATCTTCTCAGTAAAGAAGACCATTTTCAACACTATGAAAATGCAACAGCAAACCTCTGCAGAGCGTGGCCTGCGCAGAACCAGACTCTTTGGATAAAAGAACTCAGATGAGGAATGCTGCCATGAAACACAAAAGGGAAAAATGAGTGAAAAGGAAAGCAGTTTCCCCAGCTCAGTGGTTAAGCTCTTTTTTCAATCAAGTTACTATTATCTACTTGCTAGGTAATAATCAGTGTGCTATAATATCTGTACTACTTACTAATCCTTGAAGAATCACGAGCATCCAGCCAGTAATAAAAACCACCCAACCCTAGGTAATGTGTATTTTTGAAACATACATACGGTTGCTTTTTTTTATTTCTTGTTTTGGCTTTGTAATCCTCCACATAAACCCAGTGGGGGTAAGATCTAAAGCAACCAATGTTTTAATGAACTCCCTCAAATCTTGGCCAGTTAGAATGCTGATTAATTTATATCACAATTCAGATACTAAGAGAAAACAGCTAAAGTAAATTCAGGGATAAAAGGGCATTTTGTTTTGCTCTATAGGGAAAGGAAGCCCAGCAGAGCAAACAGACCACATCACTGGCTTTTTGCAGAAGCACCAGAAAATCTAGGCCTGACTTGATGAAAGTGGCTGTATCATAGGTTTGTCCACTCACTAATGATATGCTGAGTCTCACATCAGATCTAAATGTATGTCATAAGAAAATGACACTGAATCAAAGTGAAGTTCACAATTTGGTGGTAATGTTCAAATAGCCCATAGCTCCTCCAGTTTCATTTGTTTCTGTACCTACCTGATTACTCCTGCTTCATTTAAGTCAGCAGAATGAAATGTGTGCCAGTCAAAGTGAACTCAAACTGATTTCAAAATCTGATTTCAAAATCAGATGTCTGACTTTGCACCAGAGGAGACAGAGACTACAGCTAGCTTCATTTGTCAATGCTTTTTAGAGACACATTAAACCTCTGCATAGAAGCCCTCATCCAGGAACATGGTACCCTTGAATAACTGTGCCATAACATTTCTCAGATGCCTACTGATTTAATAAGGTCAGCCACAGAAAATTCCTAAGGGCTGCAATTCAGTCAGGTGTGCTTTGATACAACTCTTGGTTCCAGGTGAAAGGGAGGTATTGTACCCCAACCATTTGCTGCAGAGCACAAACATCCTGACACTTAAGCAGGCTCAAAACACTGTCTTACACTCAAATTGTTAAATGAGGAAGAAAATTCAGTCTGGCATAATTTTCCATTTTCTTATGGAATGTCAGGACAGAAAAATGTGCAAATGCTGGATGACATTACGGTGATGTTCGGCTGTGCTAGATCCCATGACCATCTAGGCCAAATTTTCCTTCCATACTATCAGTACAGCCCACACTAACATGAAATCTGATCAACAAAAGTTTATCTGTACATTTAAGATCATAGCAAATTCTCTGTGGGGGATGTTTTACAGACCAGTGCATGTAAATAAATTCTAAAGGATGTGGCTTCCTGTGAATGAGCCACACATAGAACACAGCCCACAGGATATCCTACATATTAGTTTCCTTGTCTTAAAGACATTTTATCATATATACAGTCTCTAATATTCATATCCAGAAAAATTATGCAAGTTCAAAGAAGTGAGACATCAAAAAGAGTAAATTGTACAGAAGATGAACTAGTGAATGTGGGCTTAGAGTTGCCTGGTGCATGCAAAAAGCCAGGCTCCAGTATTTATTTGAGCAGCATTATTGCTATCAAAGATTTGATCCACAAAGTCTGTCTGGAAATGTTGGGGTAACTCCGAGGGTAACTGCAGCTCTTCTTGGAACTCAAATTTGAATCACTTTAGGCTGAGTTTTATTTAGATGGCAAAGGGAGAAGAGTGCATATTGTCTAAATGCTGTAAATAACCACACAGAATAGGGGATAACTATAGAACGATTATACAGATGTGAAAAAATACTAAAATATTTTGTAGCATTTGCCCTGTAAATTATGCTATCTTTAAGGCAGTGCACTGAGATAGGTAGTGAAACTGGTGAGCCTAAAAATCAGAGCAATACCTCTAAAGTGCCTCCACTGTTTATTCTGCCAGAGTGGTGACAGCTATGCGAAAAAAACACGGAAAAAGTCACTATTTTAAAAACAACATTGAGCTGTTGTGTGCATAAAATATCTGGTGTGTCACCATCATGAATTCAGCTTACCCGTAGCTTATCTTCACTCTTAGTGGATTGCTTACAGTCGGGATGCCAGACAGTGGAACCTGAGAAAAAAATAACCATTTTTATTCAGAGTAAAGCAGATGACTTTTAAGACAAATCAGTTATTAGAAAGAATCCCTTCATTGCACCAGATAGCAAATCTGTATAAACTATGCAAGTAATTAATTTTCAACTCTAGCTCACAAGAAACACGAGTGAAAAAAAACCAAACCAAACAACACTCAAAGCCTTGGCCCATCTGCAGCAGCCTCTTCCTGAGGCTGTCAAAGCACTTTGCTCATAATCTTAATTAAAACTCAAACAGCCTCAAACAGCAAGGCACTCAGCAAGCACCAGGTGGAGGAACAGAAAGACAGAGTGTTCCTCTGGACAGGATGGAGGGTAAGAGAAGAGAACTGGGCCATTACCACCTGTGCACTGTAACAAATACGAGAAGAAAGTTCTAACTGGTAAGTCTGTTAATACCAGGATAATATCACTTCCTTGAGCATTAGGTGTCATACTCAGTTACTGTAAACTAATATTCAGTTCACCTCTTCCCTCCAGTTACACAAAATGCAACAGGAAAAGCGAAATTAGAAAAATTGTAATCAGCAGAATCAGGGTTGTATCTCATCCACCGCTCTAAGCTGGAGAGGTGACAGTGACACAGGTAGCAGAGGGCAGCATATGAAAGAGCCTCTCCCTAGCTCACAGATCATTTCTACCCCTTGCTCTGCAAGATCAGCAGCATGTGTTGCACTGGCATTTCCATTTCCACCCACACATCCTATTCCAGCTCCACATCCTACTAAAAAAGGCGATGTCTCTGCTGTTGGTGTCCCAAAACATGGGATTCTCTCTTATGCTCTGAAAATGTAAACATCCAGCTGTCCCCAAGGGCTAAGCAGTGTCAGGGGTAAGCAGCACATCCACCTCATTCCAGTTTTTCTTTGGAACAGAGTGTAAACTGTGGTTACTGCTGGGAAGCTGATGCAGGTATCAGCCAAGTGGAAATGGAGCAGAAGCTGATGCTGACTTTTAACACTGAGTGCAGCTGCAGTGAAATTTAAATATAATTCCAGTCACCACAAAGCCAATACAGCCTTGTCTGTCTGCAGGGGGGAACATCACCACTTCCCTCTGTCCACAAAGACATCAAACACAACAAGGTCCAGCTCTCCTGCTGGTGACTATTAGTTTGAGTGTAGTTAGAGGAAACCCAACCCTCAGAGAAGTATGGGTCAGGGCCCCTGGAAATTTTGTTCTCGTGAGCCCTTCCATGGCTCAGTACAGAAGTGAAGACCAGCAGGAATGTTTTCACTTCCCAGCAGCACACAATAACATCACCATCAGGAGACTGGGCAGAACTTTGGACCAGGAATATGAGATATTTGGCTTTGAGTCTACGAGGAGGAAGAAGAAACTGTGCATTTGGCAGGGGCAAATGAGAAGTCAACAGGGAGAAGTGTACCAACAGGTTTCTCTGTAAACAAACAGCATCCTCTGATCCAGGACCCCACAGAGGCTGTGAGATCAGCAGGGAAGCATGCCCTGTGCATTTGCTTAGGAGGTCAGACAGATCCAAGCAGTCAGGAAGAAGGGAGTTCATGTTCTAAGGCTGATGAACTAAGACTTGGAAGGTTTAGATTCAATTCTCCTTCTTTCTTCTCTTCCTGTGTGACCCTGAGAAAAATGATCTCTCTTCCTCTGTACCTCAGTTTACTTTCTATTAAGCCATCCTCATCATCAAATATAAAGCTCTCACTGCATTTTTGGACAGCACTTAGCACAAGCTGGCACAATTTTAGGGACACCTCTAGAGAGTGTTGGAGCTGCTGAAAGTGAACAAGAAATGCAGGAGAGCTTGGATGTCATTTTCATGGTGAAATTTAGGTAACAATTGTGAGTTCTCTTTCACAGAACAGTAAGTGGTTTGAAACAGATGGAATTAAAAAAACAAAACCAGGTAGACCAGGATTAAGCAAGTAAATGTAAGAATTTTCAGTGATCTTGAAATCTGTAGATTTTCTTCATCCAAACATAACAATTTTGAAATGCTCAGAACATCACAAATTCTTAAGCTGCATTGCTGCTCTTAGAAACAGTTCAGCAAATTCTGGTTATTTCCATTCCTTACATGTACTTTTTTACAGAAAGTTGCTGCTTTCAAATTATTCTTTCCAATTTGCCATCAGCAAACAGTACCTCCTACCCAGTCTCTCCTTACTCTTGCAACACAAGCTGCCACACAACTCAATCTGTTCTGCACACAGCTGGAATAAGGTGGCTAAGGTATAAGGTCAGTGAGAGATGAAAGAGTCAGACTGCACAGGAGGACAAACTACCAATAACACAGGTTAGCTTCAAAGGAATTCCTTAACAATATTATCTCATTTTGGAATTCCCCCAGAAGGAATCTCTCCTCATGATTTCAAGAGATGGCTGCCAACACACTTTCTAATTTCATTACTTTTACGCTCCTTTTCAGGTACATCAGGCAAGTTTTCTAACATAAGTGCAATATACAAAATCCCAATATGTATCAGGTTTTTTCTACTAATATTAATTAATAGTACAGTAAGCAATAAAATAACTGTAGCTTAATAGTTAACGTGCTACCTTCTTGGATAACAAGTGGAATTAAAATCAAGGATACTTTTCAATCAAAGAAAAGACCATCTTCTTTTTTGTGTGTGAAAGAATTACGAAAAAAAAACCTGCTTGGCTGTAGTTGCCATAGGCTCTTTGACTATATTACTTAGTTTATATTTCTAGGTCTGGTTTTCTTGTTTTGGAATGGAGACATCCTTACCTTGCAGATACATTTCTTCTCCTTCTGTGAACATTTGGTTGCACCTGCTGCATCGTGCACAGCTTGGATGGTAATGCTTGTCACCTGCCTAAAACAAAAACAAACATTAAAAAAGGGGAAACAAGGGATCATTGCATTGCACTGCTTTTTGAGAAATGTATTGCCATTTGTCTTCTACTTCACCTATTTTGGTACAACATTGCCCTTGTGATGTGACAAAAGTGATAAAGAAGTAAGATCTGACACAGTGCTTCACTCCAGAGGTTCAGGAGTATCCCTGTCCTCAACAGGGCCAGCAGCCACTGCTTGGGGTAAAAGGCTGTAAAGAAACAAGGCAATAAAGAAAAACCTTTCCTCTTCACACCTTCCAATCCAAGTAATCAGCAGTTCAAAGACCTCCAGGCTAGAAGCCACATCACAAGCTACCTATTCTCCATGAGTTGTCAAACATAATTTTTAATTGCCATCTCAGTCCAAGGCAATGAATGCCACACTGCAGTTAGATACTTGCATGAACCTGCTGCCTCCTCATTTTGTGAAACAACACCTGTCTTCTCAATTGGTTCATTGTTATGTATAAATTTAGACAATGAACAGCACTTTTCAACCTGCCATTTCATTCTTTGGCCTTCTGATACTGCTGACATGGGCATAAAGAGAGAGAGCTTTCTAGAGCCACTTCTGGGACCATTAGCTCACAGATGCCTGACTTCAGAAGCTACACTAGCACAGACAGCTTGAGCTGAACTGAGACTACTGATGTAAAGATACTAAATACTCTAGATCCTGTTACCCAAATCCAACGAGCTATTCAGTCCCTTAAGTATACTGATACCCATAATAAACAAAGATGATCAGATTTTAGGCCTATGAGGACAGGAAAAAAAATCAAGGCACAGATAGTAATGTGATCTCTTCTTAGAAGACAAAGCAACCAATTTATAAACTTCCTCGCAACAGAAACTAAGCATACAAAATCCACGTCAGGCTTTTTGAAATCTAAAATAATTCTAGAAAATGACCCTCAATAGTTTCCAGTAATGAATACTAAAAAAACTTTAGAATTTTACCTGGCTTTTAAAACAAATTAAATCCTTTTCTTCTCTCCAGATGTTTCAAAGTAGCTGCTTACTCAGTAGCTGACTTACAAAATGCCATCAAATCCATTCCCCACTTCATTATACTTGAGACCATACCATTACCAAATTCAACTTTTCCTTTTGTTTATTGAGATAAGTAACAACATATTCTTGGTTCATATTCAACACAGATTATACATGCCTAGTATTTAAAAGTATGGCACAATGAAGTGTATGGATCAAAGTACCTGACAACTACCAAACAACCAAATCTGCTACCCAGCCCTTCTACAGCTGAAGTTGAAGCATTTCATCTTCATGTTCTCATTTACTCCTGCCTAGTAGTGCAGTACTCGGGTTTGATTTAAGGAAAAGTTGGGAAATGGATCTACTCACAGAGACAGTGGTGTTTGTTGACATGACCATTTATCTTTTTTTATCACTAAGAACAATTCCCATTCAGGAATTTCAGAAATACAACGCTGGAGAAAAGGACTCAATGTGATGTTAGTTTAGCCATTCACTCTTCAGCTGCAAAACCCCTCCACTTCTCTTACTTAGATACTGCTTTTGTTGTTGATTCCTGCTCCTTGGGGGGAGGCATCCACCAGACAGAGAGATTAATGTGATTTAGCACTTTTTGCACAACACACCTGGACCTATGACATAAAAAAGGGCTCTGATAAAAGGGAGGATGAAAGGTCACTACAGGATTTGCCTATTCAAGGAGGAAAAGCTAATGAGGGAGGAAATGTAGAATTTATGCTTGACTTACAGCAACAAAACCAATATTGAACCAGAGGCAAATCCACAGTTAATGCTCATTTTCATTATTGGATGTCCTCTTCATCACTGACTGTCTACCAATTATTTAACCCCTGAGGTGTCCAATCAGATCTATTCAAGACTGGAATTTAAGAAAAAGAAAATAAAGAAACCCCACCTGTATCCGAAATGTAAAACTGGCATCAAACCACAGCTATTTTGATCTTGAATACAGATGTGCAAAGACCAACTACTTGTATACATAAACGCAGCTTATGGCTGTGAACAGTGAGCAGAAGCCACTATAATTTTCTGCCTCACACAAAAAATATTGTACATACAGAGGAACAACAATTTTATCTGTGTTTGACTACAAAAAACCTTCTCAATTTTCAGACATTCCTGAAGTTCTTCAGCAGAGTGAGGCCCACAGATCTGTTTGTTCAGACATATTTAACGATGATGGCAAATCTCACGTCCCGGGAACTACTCCCAGTTAATGAGATAAAAAATTCCTGAGAAGGCTGAATTACTGGCAGAAAGGGTCTTCTCTGAACAATAGATCTCAAAAAGCAGCCTGGTGGAGAGGGACCTGGGGGTCCTGGTTGATGGCATACTGAATATGAGCCAGCAGTGTGCCCTGGCAGCCAGGAGGGCCAGCTGTGTCCTGGGCTGCATCAGGCACAGTGTCACCAACTGGTCAGGGGAGGTGACTGTCCCACTCTACTCTGCGCTGGTACAGCCTCACCTTGAGTACTGTTGTGCAGTTTTGGGCACTGCTATAGAGAAAAGACATCAAGCTATTAGAAAGTGTCCAATGGAGAGGAACAAGGATGATGAAGGATCTGGAAAGGATGAGGAGTGGCTGAGGTCACTTGAATTGTTCAGTCTGGAGAAGAGAAGGCTGAGGGGTGACCTCATTGCAGTCTGTGGGTTCCTTACAAGGGGAAGAGATGGGGCTGGCACCAATTTCTTAACTCCTCTGACCAAAGACAGGACTTGGGGAAATGGTACGAAGCTGAATTGGAGGATGTTTAGGCTAGATGTCAGGAAAAGGTTTTTCACCCAGAGGGCAGTTGAGCAGTGGAACAGCTCCCCAGGGAAGTGGTCCCAGCACCAAGCCTGCCTGAGTTCAAGAAGCCTTTGGATGATGCTCTCAGGCACATGGTGTGATCCTGGGGGTGTCCTACACAGGGACAGGAGTTGGACTTGATGACCCTGTTCAAGGCTTATACTGGAATCAAGCTTTAGGCAACACTGAACTTCTGTTTCCCAATCTAAAAAGAAGGTTAAATAACTATTAATGCCCTTCATAAAATACTTTGCAAAAACATTAGAAAGGGAATCAATTATGAAAATGTATTCCTCATGACCAGTCCTGAGAATAAAACCATATCATCACTTCTCTTCTAAGGCTTATGAATGACATCTGGAGGCTCACTTGTTAGGATTCATGGATGATGGGTGACATAGAGGAGTTTGATATGAATACTATGCAGAGGATGTGTCCCCAGTAACATTAGCAAAAGTACAAACTCTATTATGTATAAGAACAGTACAAAGACTGATAATAACAGTTCATAATAAGAGGCCAAACTTTCATTGATCGCCTTTTCAGATTCTGTAGCTATCAATTTTCAGCCTGCTTCAAGCATACTATTCCCTTGAATAACTTCAACTGGAATAAATAAATCCTCCTTAGCTGATTACACCAGCCTGCAATGTCAGTTTAAAAGCCAAGGTATATTGTTTACAGGGGGCTTTAAAGGCTTGCCCCAATGGAGGGGTAATAATCCAGTACAATGGTCCAGAATGGAAAAGCTCACAGAACACAGCCACTGCATGAAACACTGCATGCATCAGGACTAAAGAGACCTCTTATTGTTTAAAAAGAAAACTAAAAGGCTGGAGGAAAGGAGTTAATTTGAGCACCAGTTAACACAATGCACTGAGCTCCTGTAGACTCTCCTTCTCACACCACTGATGCTCCATCTCTTCACAGCACTCGTTTGCTTTCATTTTATCAAGATACCTTTGGGGACCTCCTGAAGCCAAAAGTGTACTGGTACTCGTAAGTGTCTGGGAAGGCCTCAGTGGGTATGGCAAAAATGATTCCACATCAGAAGCTATAAATACAGCTGCATGAAAGCTGATGTGATGCGCCCCAGAAACCCCGCATAAAAAGCACCCGCGCTGAGCACACATGCAGCGTTAATCCCATGACAACAGAACTTCAAAAGCCAAGGAATGTATTTTCTGAGTCCATCCCCTCTTGTCCCCTGCTTCCCACAAAACTAACTTCTATTCTCTGAGTGCTTGTAGAGCTCTAGTCTGATTAAATAAATGTTTTCCTCTTCAGTGACTGTGAGAGCTTAAGATTTCCTATTACTCATGCCTTCAGTTCTGTTCTTCCTTCCAGAACAACAGTGAACAAGAGCCAGAGAGAACAATAACAAGAATCCCTCTAGGAGAGCTCAAATGCCAGTGGTTCTGGCAGAGGAAGAACTGATTACCAACAGACATTTTCTGCTGGCCAAAGGACACAATTAAGTACATGTTTGTTGCATTACATTTGCACAGCTGCACTCACTCTCCATTGAAAGATATCTTAGCAGGCACCTGACAAACACTGATTGAACATGTAGAAAGCTTTACTTTTCTAAAACTATTTAAATACAAAAAAAATTGCTATGCAAATGAAAGAGTACAGTTAAAAGGAGAAGCCCTCCCCCCCCTTTTTTTTTTAATGAATAGGTAAATGGGCCCATTTGATGGACTAACTTAATCAAATATTTAGTTCTATTACGACTCTGAAGAAAAGCACCTGATTTCCCAACTCTCTTAAGGACAAGAAAGCAGCACAATGAATAACTCATTTTTTAAATCTCTTCAGGAATTTCACAAACTGTAAAACAGGAACTGTGGCAGAAGCCTTCCAGTTTGCAGTGAAGCTTTATTTTAATTACTTGCAGAGGTCACAGAACCTTAAACCCTGTTTGATGTTTGGTATAACATCAAATTCCATTGTTTCCTTCTCTGCAGGCTTCTGTGATCTCATGAGCGGCTGGAACAGCACAAACACTATGAAGACCAAAATTTGTCTCTAATAACATCCTGACCCAAACTGTCCACTCTTTTTTCCCAGGCTCTTATCTGTTTAGCAAGTCACTACAAATATCTGCGCTGAGATACAAGAATAATAGTCCAGCTCCTTTGCTTCCAGAGAGCTTTAGAATCTACCATAGTTTTCTCTAAAGGAAGGAAAGTGTAACACAATTTTAGCACTGAAAATATTCTAAGCCTGATAAATCCTAGCTTGGCATGTCTTTAATGTCTTTAAACTAGGACTTTCTAAAGCTGTTTTTAACCCTGCTGTCACAACAATCTCAATAGAAACAGCTCTCAGCACAGGCTCTGCCTCAGTTCGACCTGAGAGAGGATGGAGCAGCAGGAAGCAGAGCTCACACTGGCAGTTCCCATGCTGATGGGGCTGCAGGACACAAGACACCACACTGGGGAAAGTGGGAAATGGAGCGTGAGGCTGTCATTGTAAATCTGAATGACAACATGCATGCAAGATACATGGAGAGCTTCAGAGTCTTCCATCACTTGCTGTGCTGCCTTGGGTAAGCCAAAACTGCTGCTGTCCTGCTGCTACGAATGCTCTCACTGTTAATTCACACCCAGTTTTTGATTTTTATACAAAAATAATTCCCAGCATTCCAACAGAGACTGCCTATACCATGCTAGTATATTCCTCAACAGATGGACTGTAATAAACTATGTAACTTGTTAGTGTTAATTCTCTCAGCATACTATATTGTTATAACCATCAGTTGCTGCTAATAGCAGTGCAATTATTAGGTGCTTAGAATACAATTTTTCCCTTATAGCAAAGATAACAAGTAAAAGCAAAAGTAACAATTCAGGATAACTTCCCAGTTGTGCAACTGCTCTGCTGGCAGGAAAACCTGTCCTCATGGCAGATGAGTATCAATTGGACTTCATTTAGCAAGATCTTAGCAAGTCACTTGCAACTGCACCATCAGTAGTGACTAGAGTTGTCACTTTCCTGCAACATCCCATGGTAAGAGGGTTGCACATGTGTGAAACGCTGAACCACCAACTTTATGGGAACTTTATGGGAACCATGCATTCCATTTCCAGGGGCAAAACCACCCACTGCTACACACAGGACCAAGGTTATGGCCTTACATCATCTACACAGGTAACAGCAGGATGTTGGTACTACAAAGAAGGTAATTCCACTCAACTAAGAAATGCAGCCAAAGTAGCCCAAAGTAAATGGTTAGAACCTTTAGGGCAGTACAGAGGAGCAAAGCACTAGCAGACACAGGTTTATTGCCTATTGCCAGGATTTCAACATCTCTGCAGGATCCAGGGCAACCTCTGTGCACAAAGAAACCCAATCCCAGTGACTGAACATGTAGTTTACGAGAAAAAATCCAGTGAAAATGTGTACTAGATTTTAAGATAATGTGGATATTCTGCAAAAAAAGCTAAGCATTGACTGCATGCACTGTTTGCTTCAGGTGCATGTTCTACTTATGTGCTACATTCTGCTCCTGTCAATTCACTCTTCACTGCAAAACAGAACATGCACCAAACTACTACAGATACAAACCTGTGAATTCACTGCCTTCACTACCTTTATATTAGGTGCATATGACAGCAAAATTCTTCTGCCACTTCAACTTTAAAACATTTTTATTGAACAGATTATTTTTTGTAGTTTTGAATCAACAGTATCTATCTGGCAAAGCCTGAAACAATTCCCTTCTCTTAATTCTTAACAATGTTGGAACAGGTCCAGTTCATAAGCACAGGTGTGGACTTCAACATCTTCTGCCATCTTTAGACTTCACAATGCATTAGATTGCTAGATCTCTAGATTATGTACCAGATGAGTATGACAGGTAAAGCTTCCTTAACACCCTCAATCTTCCAGTTTTTCAAGTCATCTTCACATTTTCTTTTGTTAGCTGATAACAGGACTGTGCTAAATTATTAGGAATATATGAATTCAGGATTGAAACAAAAATATTTCTCCTTTTAACTCTCTTCATTGACTGCTACTCCCTTGACCTGTCCCTCTTGCTGAACTGGTAATTAGAGCTTGATGCTTATGCATTAGCAGCTCATGTTAACTGAAGTTTTATTTGCAGTGTGGCAGGAAAAAAAAAAAAAAGGAAGTACCGTGGACATACTATTAGTGTATTTAATTAAAAACAACCTTCTCAAAGTCAGTAGTACATCGCTGACTTCAAGCTGCTGAAATTTGGCTAGAAAATTTAATAATAAACTTCCTTTGTAGCTTAAAAAACCCCTCAGAATTATTTCAAAATCAAAGCAGTCCACCCAAGAGCAGGTAATAAATACTAAACCTCATACTAACATAAAAAGGTTATTTGCAATTCTAAGAATCAGCAATTATTTCCATTCTGAACTTGATTTGATTGCATTTCTAGACAGACAGAAATAAAGAGCACTGTTACATGACTGTGAATGTTTAATTTTATAGGAACACATTCCTAGATCTTAAAGTAGCCATAAAAGGATAAACTCAATTTGAATGTCCCAAATTCTGTATTCTAAAATACAAAAAAAAATTATCATGGTTCATATGTTTGAGGCACAGAAAAGTCATAAGTTCTGAGACATCATTAACTAAAAATAAGGGCAATTACTAAGTCATTAAGTGAGAAATAAAGATAAATTATAAAAAAAGCTAGAGTTACTACAGAAATAACTATGGGCAAAATGCTTACAGACAAGAAGTCTTTATTAAAGCATGATAATAAAGAATAAAATCAACAAAAGCAAGCAAACAAACAACAACAAAAAAAACCAAACCAAAACACAGATCAGGCAAAGATCCCTTGTGAGCTACAAATGAAAAACAATGAAAGATGACATAGAAAAGGCAAGAGTATTCAGATGATGTATCTTTCTGGTCTCTATTTGTCAAGAGTGAAAGACATTTTTCCTTTGTGATACTGTTTATTGAGCAAGATTTTTTTGAATCGTGTTTGCCCCAGTTCAACATTTCCAAATTAGGAGACTTGCAGAGTTTGCACTCAAGAGTCTTCGGAAGGCTCTAGCCAGGCAGTTCTCTGACAGATGGACATGGCAGCAGGGGAGGCTTTGCTGAGCCAGGTACCACAGAGATGACTTCCTTCTATCCCCAGCATGTGGTACCCCTACTACCAGCCAAGACAAGAATGCAAAACCTTCCCTGGTACATCACATTACAATTATGTTTTAATAGTCTAATGTAATATGCCTGCAAATAAAAAAAGTAGGGTGCTGGGCCTGAGGGCCATGCTGCAACAGCAACTGAGGGAGGCAGGTTGAGAAAATCATTGCTTGAACTCTCAGAAAATGCTCTCAGAGTACCTGAAATGGCTGACTCTTCTGATCAGTTAATATATACAAGAAATATAAAGGAAAAGTAGAAAAAATCTTGGGTACTGCAGCATCACTATTATGACACCGATGAGTGACACAGATTTATGCGTCACTCATGTATTTTATCTTTATTTGTCACTTATGTATTTTATTTATCTATGACACAGATTTACAGAATAGAGTTCAGAGGAGACCATCAAAAAAATTTTTCAGCTGTGAACATGAAGGATTCAGAGTTAAGCCTCTATTCAAAAGGAGGCTTCAGAGATCACTAGATTACAACAGGCAGGTGATTAAAAGCAAATAAAGGAAATATTAGCAGGAAAGAGCACGAGCTTTTCAATTGCATAGAAAAAACTATGACAGCAAAATGATGAAGTTAGACAAATTTAACCTCAAGATAAAGTGAAGTTTCTAAAAAGTAGATTTTAGAGGCAGGAGGGAAAATACGTGGTCTTAAAATCACTCTGCAGTCTGCATGACAACACAGAATAAATTCCCAAAGGAGAAGCTTCACTTGGTTTCTACAGAAAAACTCCATGATTTTTAGGAGAGAACAAGCAAGATGATTTTAGCAGTTCCTCTGACCTTAAAATTCATTCCAATGAGCTTTACATAGAGTGAAGCTTTTACATGTGCATCAGGCTGCTCCCAGGGAACACAGGACTGAACCAAAACAGCAGAATAATTAGGAGTCAGAGTTCAAGGTGACACTGGAAAACTCCCCAGTAGAGTTAAATCAGTTCACCAAGGGCTATGTTTTCTAAGCAGCAAAATCCCTGGTATAGCAGGGGCTTTGCTGTAGAAGGGATCTTTTGTTGATGTGGGTTGTGATTCAGAGAGGCAGTTCAAGTGCAACACCAGAAGTTCTGGGGTTGGGGGGTTGCATTCAGCACCAGAACTGCAACTGACCCAGAGGGTCCAGCACTTGGAGGAGGCTCTGAAGTGTTGGGAAGGTTGAGAAAACATGTCAGTGTAAAACTAGGCACAACTCATGGTAACCTATTCAGTGGGCAAGTGCAAATCACTTCATAACTGATGAAGGAAGTGAGAGCTTGAGAGATGAAGCAACTCATCTTGGATCAAAACTAATGCTTGCAGCAGAGCCAAGCAAAGAACTCACTCTCCCAGCCCTGCTGGACCTCCACATAGCACACTGATAGATCCAAACAACTCCCTGATTTTCTTGCTCATCTAACACAAAACTGTGTTTCCAATCTTCGGTCAGAAGGTTGCTTCAGGAACTGTGCAACATTTGGCAGGTGATTTAGTGAAGCCTGGTCTCCATTCTGATGTCTGCATTCAGTTTAGAGGGAGTGTCCCAAGAAAAACAGAGAAATAAATGTTGCAAAGGACAGAGGAGGGGTAGAAGAAACTAAGCATGAGATCAGACACAGTAAATCCGTAGCAAGTAATCAGAGACTATAAAACAAAGGCAGCCTGTAAGAAACAAAGCAGACATAAAGCATTCAATATTACTAATTTGTACCTGGCAGATTCACAGATTGTTCTAAGAGGACAACATGCTAGGAGTCAATTGAGCAGGGAATATTTTTTCTTTCAGTGACTCGAGCTTGCTTTTGTAGCAAACTGATCCTACAAGTCACTGACATTCCAGCTCCAATTCAGATCCAATAAATGCCTTAAAAATTCTAGAGAATGGGTTTTATCCTTGATTAACTGCAATACTACCTGTTACATTTGGAATCCTTTCCAGTCGGAGGTCACAACAAACAACAGATGACAAGCTAGGGTAAGGACAGATTTTCTTCATATATTTTTACTTCCTGACCACACTGCTCTTAACTCCAGAGTCACCAATGCATAATTACCACAAGGAACAGCCTGGATTTCACTACACTCAGACTTTTCTTGGGAATCCTTGTTTTGTAATTCTGGCCAAAGTGTTTGTGTTACACTAAATTAAAAACTGAAATATCAGAGGACATAAAGGTAGACAATTAGTGCAGAAAAACAGTTGTCTCATTTTTGAAAAAGAGGAACTTTGAACAAATGTTAGACCACTAACATGTACTTTGCTAAAAGCAACTCCTTTTACTTTAGGCAGGAGCCCATTTTCCCCTCTATTTTTCAGTTTTCTCATTGCTGATACAAACCATTTCTAATTACAGATGCAAAACTATGCAAGCATACCTTTGAATACTTGCTGGCATGAACATCCCATCAGGGTATACTTGTCAGAGCTTAGACACAGGGATGTTACTCCCTACCTTGTTTTCTTGAACTCTACATAAAAACAAGGTATCTAGTTATGCAGGAAAACTATTTCAACAAAATAATCATGACAGAACATATTACTACAGTGATGAACAGAAAGAGGTGATGGACATACAGGAGAAAGGGATACCTAACATCATTTGCTGCCATTGTTTTCAAGTGAGTACAGGGCCTCCACAATGGTTGCCTCAACAGCAGTAGTTCAAGGCTGCTGCTGTGATAAATCTGTCCTAGAGGTTTTTTTCCACTTCAGCTTTTACTCTCCTCATTAATAGGAAAAAAAATTTGCCAGCCAAGATGCAACCGCTGTACAGAATTCAAAGCAACAGAAGATCCACCTGTATATATAACAAATCCATCTCTTTCCAAACCCTATATAAAGTCAATTTCTTAACATTTTAACTTGTACTCAAATGATTTATGATTTTCATTGCAGAGACCTCTGCAAACCATGAAATATCCCAGGACAGTTTCATGGACAGTTTAAATGCCAAAGTCACTGTATTGCTGGTGATGGAATGGTGCATATCTTGTTGTATGCTGTTTTCCCCCTCTTATAAAGACTAAGACTTGTAATAAATGTCATACATTCCAGATATCCATCCAAAGAACTACTAGACCTGTGTCATCTAGCACAACCTCATACCTAAAACCTAGCCATTTTGTGCTCCAGGTGGTCACACCAAACATTTACTCACAAAATACTCATGTGTATCATATTTCTTCATATTCACTAAAGACAGGTGCTAATTCTGGGGACTTCAAAGTCCACAGAGATTCCAAACATATCTCCACCATCCCACCCCCAAAAGCACCCTGACAAAGCAGACAAAAGGAGAGGGGACTGAGTCCTCACAGCAGGCACACTGAGCACAATACCCAGATGAAGCCTGTTACAAATAGGTGACAGCTACAGACTTGTCCCAACAGGCTCTTCTCTTCTGAAGTCTCAAATATGTTATTGCTGCATTCTTCCCAACTATTGCTTTACCTGGGGGACATGTTTAAGTCCTATTCTGCTCTTGCAGAAGTCAGGAGCAAAACCTCCACTGATAAGCGGACTTAACACAGTAATTAAAGAAATACCACAATCCTGCAAAAAACTTTAACATTTAATTCATTTTTCATGGTGATCTCAGTCTGGGAGAAAAAAAAAGAGTAATAGGTTGAAAAATTTTTGTATTGTGACAGTGTCATTCACCTATCACTACATCCCAACTGACAGAGAAAGTGACACTGGAGGATGTTTTGTTTTCAATGTATGTACTTTGGTGCAGGAATCATTATTCATTTTACATGCCTGTTGTGGGTGGCTGTGGCTGGTAGCACTAGCACAAAGATTTTAAAAGATGAACGGGAGCAGCAATGGGAGCTACAACATAAAAATAGAGTAATGCATTTTCACTAAAGCAGACTGTTCCAAGAGGAGAACAAACCATGTTCTGCACTGACAGCCATGCAACTGAATTTTTAATACAGCTATGTAAGAATGCAAGAAGAAAAATAAAGTTGTCCAGGTAGGTTGCTCTTCCTCTATTAACCCATGTGTTATGTGCACTTCTCAGGAAAAAATACTTGTTTTAAGTACCTGTTGTGTGTTACTGGAATGCATTCAATGGCTGCATATCTCTAAGGCTGCTGCTGGTTTTAAGAATCTTTATAGTAATATAAATGCCTCTACTGAAATGATGTTTTAATGTATTTTGATCAGCCTGATAGAGTTCTTTAGTAATAGTTACCCTAAGAAACACACCAGAGAATATTTAACTAAATCACAAACATAAAAGCTAAAGATGATGTGCTAGGAAATGCAGAAGATAATCAGCAACACCATACTCACAACAGCAATTTATACAGATAAGCCATATTTTTAAAAACACCTGCAAAATTTCAGCAATCTTTTTGTGACAATGAGGAAGCTTTAATTGGTTATTTTTTCAAATTACTTGTTACAACTTGCTCTTCTTATTCACCACCCCTACACACTCTTAACATTCCTCCCCTTCCTACTGCTGTTCAGATTGACTGAAGGATGGTTTCCAAACCACTGCTGAGAAGTTAATGCCTTGTGATTATGCTGCCATAGCAACTGCACTTCTGTTAGGGCTCTGTCAACTTCAGATATTATTTTGTCATTTTTATGTCTTGAGTCTTTCCCAACTACAGATGTCTCTCTTACCAAATTCAGCCTTTTGAGATGGGGGGAGAAATGACCAAAATCCTGTGAGAAAGATTTTTACATGAAGCAATTTACATTATTTCTTGGGAAGCATATTCATTCCAGTTTTTTTAATCTGAGTATGGTGTGGTGCTCTAGGCAGTTACATCTAGCATATTTTTCATCAGGGAAGGGTAGTCTAAATTAAGTTAAACCTATTCTTCTCCCCAGCTACATAGACAACCTGTCTGGACTGTTTACCCATATCCTAAGTTATCATTAAACTTTTCATTTCCTCATTTTTACACAAACAAACCTCACATTAGAAAATAATTTTTTTAAAAAAATTAGCATTCTACATTAACTGATAACATATTTCTCAGCAAAAAGGCAAGGAAACTGGAAACAAACTCTAACTTTATTCCTATGAAACAGATCTCCAGAAGTGATCAAATGAGTAAAACAAACTACATTAAAAATTGAGATAAAGAACCATATTGTTCTTTCATATATCAACATTTAGTTGCAATCAGAAACAGCCTGAGCTCTCTGCCACTCTCTCTTCCCTGCAGTGCCCATGTTAGCTGCACTCTCTTTATCTAAACAGAATCACAGACAACTTTTTAGAAAAAAATCCTTCTGGTGCATGGAAGCAAAAGTACAAATACTCTTACTATGACCCCACTGGTGAGGTGTTCAGTAGCGTCACAGAGCTGTGCCCTTCGCTCCCCTGGAGAAAGCCACGAGGGGGAGAGTTCCCATCCCTTCCAGTTCCCATCTAGTTTTACAGGAAAAGGTTTACCTTCTGACAGTAATTCTTCAGTCCATTCCCTCCTCAGCCCAGCAGGCAGACTCCCTCCACCTCCATTCAGGTTTGGAGCACTACTGGAAGCTTGGCTTCTCCCTGAGCCAGTGATGGTGAAGTGCCCTGAGCCTCCCTCCTCCTCTGCTCACACACTCTCCTGCACACACCCACCACAATAAGCAAATAATCCTCCCTGCACGTTAAACCCACTCCAGCTCGCCCAACCCCTTCTGAAAAAGGAAAAGGGGGAGGACCATTTCTCATCACTTGTGTGTCACTATTCGATGTTGACGCAACTTGGAACTTTCTCCTTTGGTGAGAGGTGTCTGCTGAGCATTAAATTAGCACTCTCTTTCTCTGGAAGTTATTAAATATTACTATCATCATTATGAAGAATTTATCCAGCCTCCTGGGTGTTAGTCTAGTTTTGTCAGAAACACTTAGTTACACTGAGATTGTATGCTAGTGCAATTCAGACTAATGCAAGCAGAGTGCTGGGGCCACTTCTCACACTGGGAAGTGAATCCCTTTATCCTATTTCCATGTTCTGGGAGAGATGACACCTCAGGCTCAGCCTATGAACACTTGATGAATTCACAGTGTGTCCTGTGCACTCACCCTACCTCATCTCTCCACAGGTATTTTTCATAATCACAACAGTCCTGTGCTCTGCAGCATATGACTGCCTGGTTCACAAAGCACACGACTACAGCACGTGCTTCTGCTTTTTCTTACCTGGGACGTTCAGGCAACGTGTTTTATTTTATCATAACAGCAATAAAAGTAAACAGAAACAAAGCTAAGCACAGAACTAACAAAGCATGCACTGATCTCTGCTTCTCCTACTCACTGAAGCTTTTCCATTGAATTTTTGTGGTGTGTGAAGATGACAGTAGTGACTGGGAGATAATGCTGGTTTGATTTCCCTCCCAATAGTTATTAGATCTAAATTTAAAAGTCAAGATGCCTCAGAACTTGTATCTTTCAAGGTTAGCTGCAGCATAGGTTAGACATCTTAATATTCTGACACATTAAAATTATAGTATCTACAAATACTAAACCTCCTGCACATTAAATACCAAACTTTAAATTACTGGTCCTCTCTAAATTCAGGGGAAGCTCAGCAAAAACTACAAAAACACATTTAAAACTTGACCTTGTAGGCTAAAATCAAGAGAGCCTTCTGGTGCACTGGCATCTCTCTTTTCAGGGCCATCTGTTATAATGGCTTTATGCCACTGCTTACAAGGTGGGGTGCAAATTTCAACAGAGCACAGGAAACACAGGGCAGCCAGCAGCCCATCAGAACAGGAACTTGAGCTATGAACAGCCAGGAGAAATCACACTCCTTTTTATTTGCAAATTATTATCAAGCAGTAGTATTATAAAATAAATGGGTAGACTAGCAAGGTGGTTGAGAGATCTGATAGTAGATATACACATCTTGATCTCTAGATTTTGAGATCAAACCCCACTCATATCTGTAACAGTCAAAAAAAGTTAAAATTGTTAGACCTGAACCTCACTCTCAGGCTTTCTTGTATGCCTTCATGGAAATTATCCACTTGTTCTTGCCCTGATATCTTCTTTCTGCAGAGCTAAAAGGATACGACTAAGTTGTTTCACAAAACACTTTGAATAAACAGAGATTAATTACATGGGTACAGGTGTGATGCACCATGCTCTGCAGTCAATAGAAAGCTGTAGGACATCAGTAGAACATATTTGGAATCAAGCACTGGAGGAGTAGTTATATTGTGTATGATAATGACATTAGGCAAAAAATATTTAGGCTAGCATCTTTCAAATAAGTATGTGCTGAAGTTTACTTAGATTTGTGAAGTTACACGTCTCTACAGAAATTCTCAAGATTAGGATCAGACGGACATCTTTCAATATGTAAACTTTGAAGCTATGAAAACAATAGCTTAGTGGGAAGTCCATGTGAAAATTCTCACTGATAAAAACATTTTTACCAGCATTAAGGGGAAATGAGTAAATTTCCATGAATAAAAATTCCTTTCTGTTGGAGAAACCCAAGGAAGAACACTGATCTCTGTTGCCTTGACAACATTATCCTGAAATACTTTATTAAAGCACCCGGTATGCCCAAGAAAGTTGCTGTATTTATTTCATACAGGATGCTTAACACATTTATTGTGCTGACATACACTCATCTATCATTTATGATTATTTGTCAGAGAAAGTTATGTGCCAAATAATATATGAGAAATATCCAAGCTGGGTTATGTGTACATGGTATTTTTTTTCCTTATTTTTATGGCTACCAAATATTTTAGCCAAAAAAATAAGTGCTCTTCCATGACATTAGCAAAATAAGTGATGTTTTTCTAATAATGCATTTCTAAATTGAGCACAGCAGCCTCTACAGAATGGCTGGAGGGAGTCCATCCTCTCACAGCTTGAATCTCCAGGTTTAAACTCAAAGTCTTGGCCCTTCTGACAGGCTTCACTGTGCCTACCAGGCTGTGCCTACCAGGGGCACAGTTTAGCTGCTTCTGAGATGAATATTCTTAGGTCCACAGCCAGAGTGGTTGTCCCTCTTGCTGGCTGCTCATTGTAGATGACAGAAAGCCTGATTTTTCACGAGGACTAAACCACACCAAGGGACAAAAATGAACAAGCAAGCCTATGATGTTGCAAAGAATCTTAATTTTTCCTTATAGAAAAAAGAAATTAGTCTTTTACTAGGAAAAATAGATATGATCTGTATCTATGAACTGAAAGTTAAGTTTCATGCTCTCATTTCCTTTTAATTTTTCTACAGACTGTCCCAGATGTAATGAGAATGAGAAGAAATAAAGAAGCACTACAATGGCATGCTGCTAATTCCTTCTGATCCATTAGAGGGAACTGTTTGCATACAGTGTACTACATACCTTCCCCCAATCTCTTCTAATAATTTCTTTGAATGAAGACAGTGAAACAGTATACTGTGCTCTTGATATAAATTATTTTATTGACAAATAAAATTAAAAATATTGATGGGTGAATTTACTTGTTACTTTCATTATCAAAGGCAAAGTACAAATTGTTGGGGGTTTTTCCCCACTGGATACGTGTATAAATCATTAGTGATGCCATAACCTCTGCCTGAACAGGTCCTGGAACTGTGCTACTTCACACCAAGGGCAGCAGAACTATTACAGAATCACAGAATGTCTTTGGTTGGAAGAGACCTTCAAGATCAACCAGTCCAACCTTTGACCAACACTGTCAGCTCACCACTCAAATATGTTCCTAAGGACCGGGCCCACACACCATTTATACACCTCCAGGGATGGTGACTCCACCACTGCCCTGGGCACATTATTCCAATGTTTGACGACCCTTCCAGTGATAAAATGCTTCCTAATATCCAGTTAAACCTCTCTTGGGATATCTTGCATCCATTTCCTCTGGTCCCATCACATGCCACCAAAGAGAAGAGGCTTTGTCAACAAAAGGCAAGCCACGTGATATAAATCATAAGAAGAAACATTGCCAAAATTAAAAAAGACAGAAGACAGTACAAGTGAGAATCTCAAGCTCAATCTAAACTACAGCTTCAGATGTACTGAAAGGTTGTGGGTTATTTCCTGAACTGGACAAGGACATTGTTAATTGTCCTGCCTCAGAAGGCTCCACAGCCCTCCCTGAAGAGTGGCATCCAGTTCTGTGAATTATCTGCCATGGCCCTGTGGCTGCTTCTCATATCTGTTGTTATCAGAGGATTTATGTCATGCTCTGACCCCATCCTCTACATTTCCTTTTCTGCCCAAAGGGCACACGTGTGCTAACACATCATTTCCTCATTCTAATTTTTGACATATTAGTTCCTTTAGTCTAATTTAGAGGCATTAGAACTATCCTTTATAGTGTCAGATATGCAGAGTTCCAAAGGTTACTAGGATAAGCCAAGAAACCAGCCCATTCCTCTGCAAATTGCTCCCACTATTGCATGTTAGCTGCTCACCTGCTCATCTTTTAAGCACCACTGAATGACTTGTACTTAAATGTCTCTCTTTAGCACCTGCATTCCCAGGTGATACCTGGAGAACTCTATTAATGGACTATCCAGGCTGCTAATAGGCACTGTAATGAAGTTAAGCCAGAGTCTGAATGTCCTCCCTGACTACACAGTACTCATTTTCTGGTGAAAGATTATGAGGACTTCACCTCTCTACATCTTCCAGATAGCAGTCAGCCTTCAAAGGTCATCGAGACAGATCAGGAAAGGGTTGCACTATATGAGTACATCAACCCTTACAGGCTTTAGAGAAGTTTGGGCTAAGGTACATACTGAGAACTACTGCTGCCATCTACTGTATTATTATGGGTTGTGCCTCTGAATGTGAGCCAGGAATATTCAAGCTGTTTCTAATCTTACCCAGAACTAAACATGCCTGAGGCTTCCATAACTGATAAAATCATTCGAATTTATCAACATATTGTAATTCTGCAGGATATAAGTGAAATGGAAAAATACTGTCCTATTTATCTGAATTTTGACTTTTAAAAGACATGGAATCTTGCAAGAGACTGAGTATGTTTCAGTGCTTCAGCAAACTGTCATCTCCTGATAATAGCCATCAGAAGAGAAAAATTATGGAGAAACCAACCTTGGGGCCAAAATGACTGCATCAAGGGTCTGTCTGGGAGACAAGGTCTCTGATAACCCCAAACTTTATCTTTGATTACAAGGGACAGCTAATTCCTAGTTCAGTTGAACTATCCTTATTCTCAGCTTACACAGTTCTGAAAGTATGCTACTCATGATCATCTCAAAAAGTTAGGCTTCATTCTTACTGATGCTAAAAAGAATACCACAAGTGCAACCTTCCTATATTCACATCCACTACACAACAGGCTCCAAAAAGGAACAGCTTATTTCTTCCCAGCTCTCCACAAATTTCAGTAACCTTCTCTTTTATAATTTTCATCTCCGTGCCTCTGAATAGGCTGCAGTGTTTGTAGAGAGATACTATCATACGCAAATAAAATAATTTTATAATTATCTCACAAATCTCACAAATCCAATTACTTCTTTCCTGCAGAGTTTCCTAACACTGGAATGCAACTATGGTGTCACGTTGTATTAAACTGAAAAACTCCTCAGTAGACAGGAATAGATAAGCAGATGGTAGCAGACCACCAAATTAAAGCCAAAGACATTGCCTTCCTACTCAAGGGAGAACTCAGATTGTTCTCACTAATTATCTATGCAGGTCTCCCAAGGAGTTAGATACACATTTCAAAGGAGGTAGATGAAGAGCCTGGCTGATGAAAACACTGTACTTCCTTTCAGTAGATGCAGTAGCAAATGTACTGAGTGTCCACATGTGTTCTAAATCCCTCATTTGGTGGCCACAGTCCTGCTTCATGGTCTGAATACTGAACCAGAGAAGCCTCTGGAACTGAAACCACAAGCTGTTGCCATTTTATGTCAAATCTGAAGCTTCTACTTTGTGGGCTGACATAGTCTTAGATTGGTTCTAAACGGGACACAGAAAGAGAAGCTGCTCACTAGCAAATTCCAGCTCCTTTTATTTCTGTAACACTTTCGGGTTTATTTTTCTGCTACTAATTGTGAAACGATTTTCTTCTTCATGAAATACACTGTAAATTAAGGTATTTGAGGTTCCTCATTTCTTCTACCAACTTTATTATGTAAAGGCTTCCCCCCCCCCAGGAAAAAGCAAGTACAAAAAAACCCCAAACAAACAAAATCACTAAAGTTCAGGTCATCTGGCACCATTTGGGATGAGAAATCTCATGTCATAAATTTAGTCATTTAATTTATGGTTGCCAAAGGTGATTCCAATACTCAAATTACCACTATAATGGTATCAAATCCGACAAACAATAAGCAGTGCACATCACCATGAAAGAAGGATAGAAACCACAGCTCCATAGAAACTATTGCAATTAATTCCCTATCTTGTACTTTTCCTGATGACTGCTAAGCCAAACCACTGAAAATATTTCTGAAACTTATCAGTTTTGCTCTAAAATCATCAGAAAAAACCCCTTTCCTATGGGAGGTTTTTTGTACTCTCTGCAGTTACTTAAGGATATAGTGGGCTATGTCCCAATTCTTAAACTCTGGTTTACAAAACACCTACCTCCAGGACTTTCCCAGTAATGAACTGGTGACATGCTTCACATTTGACTCCAAAAAGAACTTGATAGTCCTTCTCACAATAAGGAGCACCATCTCTGAAAAAGAACATCCACACTTTGTAAACCACCTTTTAATAAACAAGTTACAGCATGACTTACACCCTTCCTTTGTTTTCAGTCTGGAACTGCTACACACAGCAATAGGCAAATGGGAGAGGGAATTCAAGGGAAATATTTTGTAGCAGAAAGAGGAAAAATTCTTTAGTGTCTTTGAATTATTCTTTAAATTCCCATCAAGAAAAAGCATTCAGTGCCAATCACTACCGTAAATCTAATTTTACAGTAAATTCTAATTATTTAGAATTGACTCTCTACACCAACAGATGGTGCAATTCTAGGGAATCAGTGGAACAACAGTTCTAGCTGTATCCATGGGATGAGATGAGACCAGAATCTTTATCACAGCAGGTATTTCTTTTTCACTTCATAGAAACAAACAAACAAACAACAAAAAGAACCCCACAAAAATCCCCAACCAACAAAGAAACCCAAATCAAACAAACAAAAAACCCAACAACACCAAAACAAAAAAACAAAGAAAACCCACAAACAGTAATCTGTAAGATTCCCTATTCAAGTACTCTATTCTGTAGCAAAGGCAAGCAATGGACAGGTTCCTACTTTTTTCCTAAAGCATACTGGAAAGGAAAATAACATGAAGTTTCACCTGGCTAACACAGAAACCTCATGCAGGAATTCACCTAATCTTTTGTGGGAACATGGAGATATTCCCCCTTCTGTACTGGTATTAAATATAGACTATCACTGAACTCCACCTTTCAGTTGCACTTCTCAGTTTACTTTCCTTTCCCAACTTGCCTCTCACTGGAAAAAAGGATTTTGGTGTATACATAGAGGTGGTTTAAAACTGAATTTTGAAAGGAGAACTTTGTTGCAAAGTTCTCTTCTCCACTGGCAAGAATAACTCAATGCCAGGACCACAGGAGAGGTGCAGAGGTTACTTACTTGCTGATGTATTCCCCAGTCAGGACTTTGCCACAGGCCTTACACTTAAAGCACCCAAGGTGCCACTGCTTGTCCAGAGCTAGCAGTGCTTGTCCATTTTTAATATCTCTCCCACAGCCAGCACAATCTGCAAATAAACAAACAAATGCATTTGTTGCCAGTTACGTGGTTCATTAACCCTGATTAACCATCACAACACAGCAATGTCTTCTTGTCCTCAAAGCTCCCCAGGTCCTAGACAAAGATTCAGTTGTCATTACAGACACACTCAGTAGAAGAGGGAAAGCACCTCTTCTGGTTTGCATGCTGTTCATGATTTAAAGACTGCCAGGCAAGCCCTGTAAAAACTTCAGATTTTTGTAAGCTCCAGAAAATTAGAGCTGCAAAAAGCTCCCGTGCTCTAAAGCCACCAGTGCTACTTCTTGGCTTGCTTTTAGCAAAATCTTCAGTGCTTCAGTGGAGTTAAAGAGAGGGCTGGAGCATCACCAGGATGGCTGCAGCTTCCCCGTTGGGTGGCAGCAAAGCTCAATGTGTCCCCCCAGCTCAGCAAGGAGCCCAGGGAGAGAGGGACCTGTTCCCAGGGAGGGTCCAATCCAAGGGTGACAGCAGATTGTCTTCCACCTGCAGTTTTCATGGTCTCCAGTTGGCACAAGGTCTTTTGCTCGGGGATTTTGCTGCTGCCTTGGTAGTCAACACTCACTTTTCGCTGTGATTCTGAAAGATTCTTTGAGGGCAGGATGCAAACCTGGAGCTCTGAATGCCCTCTGTCTCAGAGGATGAAACAATGTCTTACGTCACATCAGAAATCTTTGACTCAGCCTCAAGTGTCTACATTTAAACATAAAATACTCTTAGAGATTTTCTGGGAAGGCGCAATTCAGCACACAGTAAGATTCTAGGAGACTGATGTAGCAGACAGCACTGAACTGCAAGAGCTGTGCTACAGCTTCTGTGCCCAGCCTCAGGGGACAGAGGAATAGAGGAAAGAGAAGGCCTGGAAGACAAGTGAAGCAGAAAGGGAATGCCCATCAGCTGAGGCACACATGGAAGCCACAGAGAAGCCTGGAACAAAAGATTTTCTGCGCTTTATTTTCCCCAAACTCAGTGTTCCTTTGATGTATGTAACATCCTCTCCACACACCTGAAATATCAACAAATAGCAAGAAACCAAGACCAACAGGAACAGAGGAACCAGAGCAGGTAAAGCTCAGGCACCAAGGGAAAGATCATCCTGGCTGCACTGCTCAGGCTGGCTGAACAGGTACAGCCTGAAAACTTTCATCTCCTCATGGCTTTACAGCCCAGGCAACACCACACCTTACAAAACACTGAGTCTAAGTTTATTATCATAACTGATAATGAGAGGAGAGTCATTCCTTTTGACACTAAAGGGCCTGACTTTTGTTTGCTGGTTAAGGTGCCAAGAAAGCCCCAAATACATGCTGAGCATTCCTGCTATCCAAGCCACCACTTGCAGCAAGCCCCTCTCTTTCTGTCACTGTTCTTCTTCTAAAACACCTTTATTTTTTTCAAAGGGACCATGGTATCTTGGGATAAAATGCTAGTCATGGACTGCCGACACAACTTGGACTTGAAAAGCAACACTGAGATGTCCTAATACCAGGACTTTGCTCTAGAGGACAAATGTTACAAATAGAAATCATGAAATGACAAGGACTGACAGCATGTAATGGATCCCTCTGCTCTTCTGTGCCAGCTCAAGGCTCCATGCCACTCCATAACAACAACAACGGCTGGAAGGCTGGAACAGCTCACCCAGGGAGGCTCTGGAATTGCCAGCACAGGGCTGAGAAGGGGAGAAGCAAACACCAGGATGGCTTTGGTACACCAATCTCACCTTTTGTTTGGGGAGGATACTACATCATCGCTCCAGGTTCCCTCCAGCCTGCATTTTCTTATGCTAAATCTGAAACCATGCAATTTGCCACCTGATTGTGATAGAAATGGCATTTTTCTTTCAGTCTCAGTGGGTGCTGAACTGGAGCTTTAAATAGGACCCATTTCTCAGCTTCCTAGCACTACTGCTGCTTTCTAGTGTGTTAGCTTCCACGCTCCTAACCTGGGGTCCTGCCAAACCACAATGCATCCTTGTTACATTAATCCCTCCAAAAATCTGCTCTATTTTCCCTGCTTTTTTTCAGCTTTATCCAAGAAGCTTCCATGACGCTGAAATTCCTCAGATATAGAACCAAGAAACAAGTTTTTAAAAAACTCGGTTTTCCTTCTAACTGAATCTCTGAAGCAGGCAGAAAAAATGCCTTACACAAAAAAGTCTATCAAGTCCCACTCTCATTATTTCTATTTATACCAAAACCAGTTACATGGAAGAAGTAGGGATCCGTGAAGTATCTTTATCTGTTTAATTGCTTCTTGTAAGCCAAAAGTGATGTTACTGCACTTACTCTCATGGATTGGTAACAACCCAGTCCCAGGATGGGACTTGGAGCAACCTGGTCTTATGGGAGGTGTCCATGCCCAAGGCAGAGGGGTTGAAACTCAGTGATCTTTAAGGTCCTTTCCAACCAAAACCATTCTGTCCCTAGATTTTACTATTCTATAGCAACAGGGACATCTACTTTTTCTAGGTTTAAGATTTTTACATCATTATTTCCATTTTGCTAATATCAAAGATATGCTGAATGCCCAGAATCAAAGTAAACCAATAACCCAAAAGTGTCTTACTACACTGAGATGACTTTTAACTAAACCTGATTTTAATTCTAGCTAAACAGTTGGGTGCATATTTGAGAAGTGAGCAGTTATCATTATCTTCTAAAATAGAAAGCAAATAAGGCTGGGCTGGGCTCAGAAAAAAACATGTTTCATCCAAGTTTTGCAAATAAAAGCCATTTATGATTTCAGGCCTGCCTGAGGCACACTAGAGCCCTTGGCTGGATGTCATCAGCACACAGCATACACAGGCAGGATCTCAGTATCACACTAAGCACAATCTGTATCTGCCCAACATATAACCAGGACATGCTGCAAATAAAAGGGCAGAGAGGTAAGAGCAGTGGGTCCACAACCATATGCCAGAGCAGACCTATACTAAAAAAGAAAATCTGAAAAACCCTTTCCAAAATTTTGCACAATGGCTCCCACCATATTTCTCTCTGGTTTCACAGCCAGGTCTAACAGACTGCATACCTTGACCTTAAGCTTTCTTGTGCTGTCATATAACCCAGATTCTTCCCCAGTCTTACTCCTTGCACATCCACTCATTCAGCTGTGCAGTATAATGAAGAGGAGGAGGAGAAAATATAGTGTATTGGTTAAAATGAAGTATTGGCAATACAGTTCTGATATGCAGTTATAATCTAAAGAAAAGCATAACACAAAAAGCATCATGTGGGACTACATTTGAGATGAAGGAAAACTTAAGACTAGACATTCCATGGCACTGATTCTCATAAGAAATGTTAAGTAACAGATTTATGTTGTGCCCATGCTCAGAATCTTCATCTCTATGACAGCCTTTTATTTATCAATAAATTTATTTCTCAAACAAATTTCTCAGCTTTTAATTCTCAATCAAAGCACTGCAGTATGACTTCAACAAGGAACCCATCAGAAGAAGGTTTATTGAGGAATATTAGGAATATATTGTATTCCCCCAAAGTCTATCCTAAGTAGGAAGAAAAAGATTGTATCTGAGTTCACTGGATATATAGTTACCCAAATCACAGTGTAGCCTCCCTGGGGCTGCCTGTGAGGTCAGGAGCTGCAACCTCCACAGGCAATGTCCACTTGCTCAGGGAGAGAGTATAAAAATTCAATTTACTCTCTCCCCTAACAGCATTAGCTGACAGCACCAATTTCTAGCCAAGCAAAAGCTTCTTACACAATTATTTGCCAGAGATGCTTAAACATACCTGTTGTGTCTTTCACATACCCTGGCTAGGCCAGCTCAATCTGAAGGTACATACTCACATATTTAAGCTACAGCTCTGGAATAAAATATCCCAAAAGGGAGTCATATTTGATGTATATTTGATTGCATAAAAGCAAGTGCAAATGCCTGGCCAAAAGGGTTGGCATGTGGAGTCAGTCAGCCCAAAAACATGGAAAAGGGGGGGGGAGGGGGAACAGGACAAGGGAAAGTGTCACTGTACTATAACATTATATATGATTAAAACCTCCAGCTCCCAAGCACCTTAAGCAGCCTCAGAAGAAGATGTAGGCCAGGGTGAGCTGCCACTCATGACACCTTGTTTGTAAAGATACGATGAGAAAATGTGTTTCCCTTTTTAGCATCTGCATCATCCCAGACATCCAGGAGTGAAGCATCCTGCACAGCAACTCATTTGTCACTGCCTAAATTAAGCAGTGGATTCTCTTCCTTTGCCTCCCTCCCCTGCTCTCAGCCAATAGCACAGAGCTCTGAACACAGCACAAGCCTCACAGCTGATACAGCTGTATTAACCCTAAGCACACTGCATCTGACTTCACCTACTCCCATTTGGATTGCTTGGAAAAGTTACTAGCAAATATGCCTTTATATGTCGATATATTTATAGGGAAATAATCTCTGTCTGCTTCAGTCCTAATGAAAATGGTATGCAAAGTCTCACTTTTACATGAGCATCCTAGCTCTGCTCAGTGCAGGGTTATCTCCATGAACAGTGCTAATTGTAGGCTGACTTAATGATGCATCATTAAGTAACAAAAAATACCTTTCAGTCCTAAAGGCCATTAGTGGCTCAGGTCTAAATAAAGTCTGAAGACACTGCAACCCCTAAGAGTCACACTCTTTTTACAGACCATTTGTAAGTGTTCTGCTCCCTATAAAACACAGATAAATCAGTTTAATAAAGACAGCACCAGCAGGCTTCTGCCCTGAAACAGGTAAAGCAGGACAGAATGAGGGGCATGATTGTTATTTTCAAAAGAAAGAAACAAACAAGTTTTCATTGGACTTACACAGAAATGCTTTGCCAGACTTGGCTAGACCTAAAGAGCAACCTATGCAGAACAGTGATTTGGAAGGGAAGAAAGAGGCAATTATTACCTCTAAAGTCAAAGTCAAGAAATCTCTAATTGCAAATAACTCTTAGCCACCTTGAAAAACAATTTATATCCCAATAACTCTTCTGTGGCAACTTGATGGACATGAAATTACAATTTCTCATAGAGTTAGGAAGACCAGAGTTTTTCTGCAGTCATCCTTTAAACACAGATCAGGCCAAGGCCTTTCAAATCCTTGTTTTAAAATTAAAAGTTTTGTTTACATCATGCAGGCTTTTCTGGATCATCAGGATATTTCTGTCAAAGATAAATATACAAACACACTTTGTTTATAGAATGAAAAACACTTTAGAAGTTTCAACCATAACCATTTGATCATCAGGGCAGTGATGAGTTCTGAAAGTCAGAAAAGGACATAAAATATTGGGAATTTTAGATCCAGGCTTTAGATCTGAGTATGCAACTTAATTTTGCAAAGAAATCTGCTGCCAGGCCCTTCCTTTTCACCAATGCAAGATGAGAAATGTTTGTCAGAACAAAATGCACTATTGCCCTTTTGCTCAGTGCAAAACAAACCCATGTGAGCAGCCTTTTTGAAGGGCTTTTGAAATCTAAAAATGAGGCTGGGCACATACAATGGAGGGAAATAAATTTCCCATGGGAAGTGGAGTATAGATTTGATGGTTTGTTATAAATAGCAAGTTGGAAAAAAATAACATTTTCAAAATAAAGAACATATTTTTTTTGTTAATTAAATATGGAAAGAAATCACAATGGCATAAACTGGCATCCTTGCTCACAAGTCTCTGTTAACCATCTACAAGTGCCTAACACTGACTTGCCTTTTAAAGAAACTGGTTAATATATATCTTGGATGTACCATTCCTGTAAATAGCTCTTTCATCATCCGACGTAATTTAAAGGGATTTGGAAAGCTGAATGCTCTTCCTCACCCCTAGTCAGTTAACATTCCATAATTTTATCAAAAGAGTTTTTATTTTCCCCCTCTGTATTGATGTAAGCATTTGTGTTAAAAAAAGGAAACAACACTTCCCTTCCACCAACACCTTCCCAAAGGAGGCCAAACCAATTGACCTTATCACCTCTTACTCTTCCATGCTGTCCTACAAGCAACATACACCAAGTTAGGTTTTTTCCCTAACATCAGCCTCAGTCCCTTCCCTCAACCCTATCCTTTATTCACCAAAGGGTGAATGAAATAGGAGGAAAAAAGAACATATGCACTCCAAAGTAAGAGTTTTGAATTGCCCTGTAAAAGACACTTTCTTCTGCCAGTTTAGCACCCTCTGACTCCCAGCTGTAAAACTGACCTGAAGGATAAACCAGAGCCAGGTTTATGTCTAAACTGAGGCTAATCTGACCCTCTCATTTTTTTTACCACACTTCAGTACTCACATAGTTCCAACTGAATTCAAATTCACGATTCAACTCACAGCACCCCGACTGAATTGCTCAGTTAGCAAAGGGGTTTCACCATTTAATAACCAGCTCATGGATAGCACACTGTGTGTCTTCATCTGCAGACTATTTTGGGTAACTTTCAAATGTTACTCTTGAAAAACAAACAATCTAAACAGGGTACACCCTCCAAAAATAGGAATGAAAGATATGTATTAATAGAAGGGTTTTCTGCCCCCATAACCCATGGCAATGTCAGGTCTAGCTAACAAATAATTCACATTTCATATTCTTTTATTTAAGTGACCTCTGATTCCTCACTTACTACCTGGCAGGCTTTCTGAACATTACAGTTCCCAGATGCTCTTTTCTCTGGAGTTTCCCTCTGGTAGTTGTGTTTTCCAAGCTAGTGACACCTCCTCATTCAACACCCACTGACTGAGCAATTTTGCCCTTCCCCCAGAATTTCCTTAGTAATTACTTTTTGGTTAGTATTTCTCTAGTAAAAGCTAAGGAGATAGACATGTTTTGATGCCAAGTTCAAGATGGGGTTACACTTAGACAAATAAGAACCAATTTAAGAACCAAATATTTAGTATACTTGTATAACCCATTCACTATTGTTTTTGCCCAACATACATGTAATACAAAAGTATACAAAAGAAATAAGAAAGTAGACTGAAAACACCTTCTAAAAAACCCAGCAATTCTTGTAGGAACATTTTCTGATAGAAAATTCATAAATCACAAGCTTCCTGCCCTGCCACAATTATATTCTCAATACAGCTATTTTGCTATCTCTGTCACACAGAAGTCTGTTACAATACTGTATACACTTCCAGAGAAGGATCTAAGACAATTTACAATAGAGCAGCAATGAAAATACCCATTCTTGCAAAATAAGAAATAGATTAATAAATGGAGGCTACTCAAGTAATTGAGCTGTTGTTATGAAACATAAGCAAGAACTAAAATTAATCCAAGAAAGCACTTCAAATGATGAAAATGCCTCAAAAACTGCAAACATTCTTCAAAAGAATAAATCCACTTGGAATAAATCACAAAAATGGGCCAGTGTCAGTGTAAGTATTTATCAAGGAAGAGGTACGTATTCTCAGTCATAGTCCAATGTCTTTAGCTAGAACAGATCTGTGCTTGGATTTACATGATTTAACTGAATCTTGTGTCATTTTATGCATGCTTATTTTCTTATTTTATTCTTAGAAACAGGGACAGGGTAAAATTTTAGACCCCCTCTATGCTCAATGTCATAAAGTTGCCCTGCAACGTTAGTACAGTCAGCTTTAGATTAAAGTATGGAGAATTAAATACTGACATAAAACCCCCACGTATTTACTTTAAAATCAGAATTTTACATTCTTATTTTTATTAAATTGAAGAAGTCCAAATGGGATCTGAAAAGAGAAGAAACTTCATGTTCTTCTACATATGAACAAATTCAAGTGTGATAAGATCTGCCACTCTGAAAAGTTTTAAGGACATGGTGATCCAGATGGAATAGTTGGATAAGCTACAGAACCATGACCAATCAGTAGTTCCACAATTAAAATAAATTTTAATGCATCTACTTTCTTCATGTGTCTAGCATTTCAGGTAGCTTCTGAAATTTAAAAAAACAACAATAACAAAAAAACCAGAAAACAAACAAAAAAACCTAAACCAAATTGCTATTTTATGCATTTTAATGGAATTTAACTTTCCATTCAAATAGACCTTGACATAAACCACAAGCAAAAATAGTCATATTAGGGAAAAAAATATAGATGTTAAAGAATATAATGAATTTATACAGAGCTATATTAGTTTAAGTAAATGTGCTCAGATATGGGGCACCTTCATGCTTATCAATTAGCCTTTTATAATTAAAAATATAAATGTAAACCAAGGTTACACACAATTACTCTAATCAAGGTCTCCTGGGTTCTTAGGTAAACCATCATCAAAATCAGCAGTTTAAATCACAGTGGTTGAAACCAATCCACAGTAGTGTCTCTGGTAGGTCTTTATTCTATAGTAAATCAGAGAGGTAGGATTACAAGAGCCCCTTCTTTGGACCCCCCAAAATCCTTCACTGAATCTCCAGTGGGTATCCAGGTCTGAATGTCACAGAAATATGAGTGTTTATGTATCTCTGGGAGATAAACCAGGAATTACAAAATGAGAAAACCTGGCACACAAAAAATATTAAATGCTAAAGACTCAAAATTATTCACATTTTTTTAAAAATTATTTTAAAATTTTAACAAATTCTATTTTAAAAATGCATTTCAACTAAAACTGCTGAATTCAAAGCTCCCCAGTGAGTTCACTATTTATGGCTATGGTGAGTCTGCATCCCCAAAAGGCAAACGTGCAATCAAGGTCTTACTCCAAGGCCTGTCCACATCTGTTCTAAGTATTTATACAATACCTACATATACCCTGTAGCTTTGACACACAGTGTGAAATTGTAGGGTGTTTCCTAAGTATGAGCTCAAAATCATGTGCTAGATGTTGCTTAATACCCTTTAAAGCCAAAAATCATTGCAGATAGCTTGCTTACTAATAGCCAGCTAACTTCCCCTTCTCTTTTTAAGTCTTCTCAATGCACTTGGAGTTTTCAGACACCTCAGGAAAAAGGGATAAAGAAAAAAACCAATAAAAACAGAGTCAAATGTGACTTAACACATAAATCATATCTGCAGGCGTTTCACAGGAACGATGATTAAAAGGAGTTTTGCATCAATTTTATCCACTCAGCTAACTTCTAATGGAGAATTCTGTGATGCCTATCAAACAGCTTAAACAGTATTTCTGAATACTAGTAGCAATCACTTATACCCCCAGGTGAAAGGACAGTTATGTCCTAAATATAAAACTTTCATAAGGATTAGGGAGTCTTCAAAGAAGGACTGCAAAGCAAATTCGCTTCTTCATTCTGATGCTTCCTTGTTTCAAAAATAACTTCATTTTTCCCTCCCTTCCCCCCCTCCCACTTTCTAGGCAGCAAGGAATGATTCCTAATTTTTCCTGCCCACATTCTTCTGCAACAGGTAATGTGTGTTGGCTCTGCTCTACCTTCAGCATTGCCAGAAACCTTCTTGGAAGTTTCAGATATTTACTGGGAGCTTTACTGAATCTTATTTGAAGAGATAAGGCTATTGAATAATTAACAAAGCTATCTTTATCCCAAAAGTTCATTAAGCATTAAGCTTTTTATTTATATCACAACAGAGCTAAGATCACCAGCTGTGAGCCAGGACCCAACTCTGTCAGGCTCTGTACTGATAGGCATGAAAGCATTTGTCCCAGAGAACTTCAGTTCTTTGAACCAGAACATAATGTGCAAAACAGACAAGGACAAACACACAAAACAGGATTGTGAAATCTCCACACAGAAGCTGGCTGCTCAGGGAACAGCTGCACCAAAGATTTTTTTATGCACTTCTAACACTGACCATTTTGAAAACTCTGATCCACATCTTGGCTGTACTGGAATGCTCTGAGCTTGCAGGTGAGTCTGTTACAGGGAAAGGGGAGTCATCATACCTTCCCTGTGCTCCTTTCCAAACAGCATCATCTCTGGATATCTTTGCATATGTAGGACCCAAGTATCTATTTCACTGAAAACGGGAAAACTGTGAAAGACTCCCCTGTCATTTTAGAAGAAGATGGATTTTTCAAATGAATACTCCTTCTAGGTGATTGTAATGCTTCAGTTCTTTTGGATAGGGGAGTTTTTTCCTACCCATCTAGAAAGCCCATTTTTTACTTCTTGCACATCACTAAAGTGAGCCAACCTTTCAGCAAAAAGGAAATCAGAAATAACTAAAGCATCCTTGCCAGCACCCAGACAGGGAATACACAGAGAAAAAGCTCAGTCTCAGGCAGAGGAATAATGTTACATTTTTATAATTGAATTGCTTTATCTTGGAAATAGTGAAGATGAATGCTTTAGGGGAAAATCTCTGTGGAAGAGGGAAATTCAAAGATACTCAGTCTCTTCAGAATTTCAAAGATGGTCTCAGCTTAGAGCTCCACCAGTGCAGGCTGCTGGCACCACCTCTTCTGCCTGTCCTGAGCATGGGAATCACGCTACAGCTGCTCTGCACTCAGTACTTGCCACTAAACTTCCACTAAACCTTTCAAGAAGGTATATGATCCACACAATTATTCCAAGTGATATATGTGCAATGAAAGAAAGCCATTATTAATATAAATAACATAAATAAGTAACACGGAACCAAATAACAAACTAAAGCAAAATTAATTATCCAGTACATTTTCTTATGAGTTTCATTGGTGAGTGCTGTAAGAGTGTAACAATATTCATGTTATTCAAGATGTTAACTCCTGTATTTAGAGGCATTTGATTTTCCTTAGAACCATCCAAGAAAAGCTGTCTTTTTATGCCTTTTATTTATGTGAAGTATCAGACATCAGAAAATGGCATGTCAGTGTTAATGCAAACATTTCAGTGGACAGAGGGTTTCCTTTTATATTACATAAACCAGTAAAGCCTGGTACACTTTCAGTCTATTCAATTTTCTCACTTGCAACTTTCTTTGTTTTAAGGAAAGCCTCCTCTATTAATCTACTCAGAAGTAATCAAGGGAAACTGACAACATTATAGGAAATAAAATAGATTCATACTATGAATAAGAATCTCTTAGAACTTGCATTAAAAGCCTTATCCCTTTAAAAAAAGGGTAAAGCAACAGAAAAACCTGATGTGTCTTATTCAGCGAGCAGGAGAGATGTGGAAGCAATCTGGAACAGCTTACACTAATTAAAATTTACTCTTCAGTGCCAGCAAGAAAGACTTCTCTGTATCTAAACCAACTTTTACACAGCTAAAGCAGCAGCTGGTGTATCTTTGAAGGCAGAAGATGCTTCATTAGTATTCTTTTATTGAGTTTTCTGAACTTCAGGTCTCACTTAAATTTGTCTGTTTTGAGAGTTTTATTCTAAAATGACCAGAAAGTCCATTTTGTATCTTCCTACAAGTCTTTTTTCATGAAAGGAGAAGATGCACATTGGCAGATACCTGAAGATTTTGAAGCAGTGCACTCTAAACTGTTAAAAGCAGGAGCTCTCTAGATGTGCATATTGGTAGTGCAGTTTGCCCAGCAGGACCTAATGCTGTTTTTAAAAAAACCCACCTCATCACCAGTAGCAGGGAAGATTGTTTCATGATCCTTGCCACCTATGGCTTCAGCATGGGATGCAAGAAGCAATTCAGTCATAGCCTATGGCTTTCAGGATGGGACTTCTCCAGCTTTTCTGCCTGCTCACTATCAGGTAACTGTAGCCCACCACTTGCTTGGGGACATTCTGGCATCTGGAGTCAAGTACCCAGGGGGTGGCTGCACTGCTGGCCAAGCACACCACTTTCTGAGAGCCAGATGCAGTGTGATTCAGATACTGATGCCACTGAACACCAGTTTTTTGGGAATTAGTGCTGTGACCCAGAAAAGGACCACCAGTCACTACTGGTGTCCCACAGTCCTCGTGCTTTGCAGTTCATTGCCAGCTACACCTTCGAAATATCAGTAATTCAGATAAGATTTCCATATCATTCCTTTTTCTCAGAAGGATTCTGCGGGTGCCTGAAGTGCCTCATAATATTTCTGTGTTTGTTGGTAAGGCTTTTCTCAGGTTTCTAAATTCTTCCTTAACTGATTAGGCTTGTGAATTTGCAGTTCCAAATCTACAGTGAGAGTGTGGAAGTATCACTTAACAGACAGAAAGACATGATAACAAAAAAAGCTTCTCATTTTTCATTTTGCCAAGTGTCTGATTACCTGTTCTCAGGCAAATCAGATAACCTGAGATTCACTTGACTCATCTGCTGAGCACAAACATTATCCAACTTTGCCTTTACATTGCACTTTCTAATCCTAGGATCTCAAAGCCAAGTACCAGTACAAAATACCCAGTGTCTCCCCTGAAGGAAACCCATATTGGTGGAAAACTACCTAGTGTCACAAGAATATATATAGCCACTGTGAATTACAGAACTGTAGAAGGTAAGTCATTATAAATTAGAGTGCAGAGTACAATTCTCAGAGAAAGAATCAGAAAATCCCATAGATTCAGAAAATTAACCACCAGAAGCAGAGATTAATATAAGTAATTTGCAAGTTACCTTTCAAAAGCATTAAAGCCCAACAGCAAATCAAGTTAATTTCCTTCCCAAACATTTTTCATTCTCTCTTTCCTAACTTGCTCTCTTTTTTATAATTGTTTCTTGAGGTTCTGATCACAGTGTCATTGTGATATCAGTCTACTGGAAGTATAATCCTGACACTATTTCTTTTAAAGGATAATTAAATTAAAGTGTTAAATAGTAGAAGAAAATTAATTTCTTCTTTGTCCTCTTGAATACTTAAACTCATGCAATTTTACAAGAAAAAAAAATGGAATATATTATCTTGGAAACCTCAGGTTTTATCAATTAGATACTTTTCCAGTGCTTACAAAAGAAAAATCAGAAAATCCCAGTCATTGGGGAAAAGCAATTTGTTCATATTGAAATGTGTGTTTCTTCCCACCTGGACTACCAGACACTTATAACGAAGAAAAAAAAATATTAAAAAAATAAATGAAAAAAAAAAAGATTTCTGAAGGTGAAGAAAAATAAAGAAAAAACAAAAAATTGCATTGAGGTAGTTTCAACCAAATATTGATCAGCCTGGAAAATTGAGAGGCATACTTACTGCTTGAGGCAGACAATTCTTTTGGACCAGGGGACATTGGCTGAGCACACATCTGACAGAGACAGTCCCTTCCATTAAAGGTAACTCGGTCGCCTGGTGGAAATGGACGCCTGAAGAGTTAAAGAAAAAAATGCAGTTTAGCAAAGGTTATGCCAGAAATTTTCCTCTATTCCCTATGCCTTGATTTTGCTGCCTTCCCTCAGTGCAATTAATATTTCACAGAATCTCAGGCCAAATAGTTTCTGCAATGTGGCCTTGGCAATGCCAGGCACTGGAAGAAATCCAGCCCACAGATGCAAGCAGAGCAGAGGTTAGACTTGCCTTGTGTTTTGGTTTTAAAGAATTATCAAACATACTTTATCTAAAAGAGATGAGGACAGTAAAATCCTTAGACATAACTATGATTATGACAGTTTCGGTGTGATATTGTGGATAGCAAATGGTACAGAAGAGATCTCAGAGGAAGAACTGGAGCTCTTCTTGAGGCTAGTGAAGGAATTTGGAGCCAGTTACAAATACACTGATTTCATCTGCATTCAGCAATGAGATACAGGACTATATTACAGTGGATGTAGCAGTTTGCAAAAAAATGAAATGTTATCCACATTCATTCTCTTAGAGCTCTAAAACAGGTTACAGAACATTCTACATTATAGAATGACCACTGCAATTGTGACGTGCCGATGCTGTTAGATGAAATGTAAAATCTGGATGTGGTGTGGGAGTTTGAGATTATATTTGCTGAACCCAACAAAATGTTAAAAATGGGCGTCAGGCAGAAGCTGAACTTGATGTTAACTCCTATTTTGTGTGCAAAAAAGAGCATGAACAATGTTTTGTATGAGCATGTCATAAAAAGGAAAAGGTTTAGTAACTTCAAATCCTCAGGAAGCAGCTCCAGCTGTTGAGTACAGACTCCCCTGCACGCCACCTCACTTCAAAATTACTCCACAAGTGAAAACCTCTCTTGCTTTCACAAAACATTTAAAAGATTGTTCTAGTTTTTTCCCCACTGCCATTCCTAAGTGAGCCATAAGTAAATCCGCAGCAATAATTCATTCCATGAATCTATTCCAACAACTCATCTTTTGTTCATTCAAAATAAAAAGACTGATGCCAGTCAATGTGCACAAAATTGATGTCATGTTTCATATCCTTTACTTTCACACTGTTCTTGGGAAATAAAACTGAAGCATACATATCATGTTTACCAACATGCAGTAAATTCACACACTATTTAAAGCCAGACAAAAATTTTAGAAATACTTTTGATAGAAAAGATCTTGAAGAATGTACCAGGCTATAGGAAAAATTACCTCATCAGATGTGGGTGTGAAAGGTCAGAGTAGCACATGGCAAATCTGCCACACTAATACTCAAATGGATCACACTCTGGGTTCTCCAACAAGGTACCATCTCATAACATAGATTCTTGCCCTCCTGCATCATGTCATCCTCCTACATCAAGTTTTGGACAATCTGACTGTTACCAGATTCTAATTTCTAGAAAAATCTACTGTTCCTCCAAGACTACAAAGGAACAGGCTCTCTCTTTTGGGTCCTCCTGCTCCATGAAATCTACTTACATCTCTGTCTGATGCTCCTTGTGTGTCCCTTGGGCATTACACTCAAACTTAATTAAGTTCTGTTGTAGTTCCACCACAGCTCGAACTGCTGATATTAATAACCTGATAGTGACCTTAATTGCAGCTTTGTTAATAGCATACAACACAGTTGACTTTCTGTAGAATCATGATGATCCCATCACTTTAAGTCTAGAAGTTTATTTTTGCTGCTTTAAAAATGTGATAGTACTATAAAAACATTCAGAAGCTTTATTTCTCCTATACTGATCACCACAGGCATAAGGTACATGCTAAGGCAGTCCAATTTCTAGCATAGCCCAGTGCCTAGAGCCAGGTGAAAGAGAACACTCTGCATTTGCACTTTGGATTGAGTTTAGGCTGTAGAACTCAGCTGAGATGTTTCAAGCATAGGACTGCTTAAATAAGATTCATGTGGAAGACTTGCCCAGCAGTCTTCTAAATTCTAAATCAATATTTTAGTGAGAGTTGAAACAATAATACAAGTTGGACTTTTAGTCCCAACTACAGACCCTCAGCTAACTTCTGTATAGAACTGTAGAACTGAAAATTGGCTCTTCCTGGAGACAAGAAATTGTATTTGGGAAGAAGAGGGGGCTATCAGAGATGCCCCAAGTGTTCTTATCTGATATGAAAATGAGTCTCCAGTATGCTTTCAGTTGTTCAGCTGTTCATAGTCAAAATGACTTATCTACTGTAGCACCCAGAATTTTGCTTTACTTCATTTCTTGCATCAAGATGGGCTGATCATCTGAACTGAACTCAACCCACATCCATTATCTCAACATGCAAGCCTGATATTTAATTCCTTCACACGCAGGAGTAACTTTCTGAGAACAGGGAACTAACTATAACGTAACAGAGAAGTTGAGTACCCCATATAAATGAGTGGCATTTTGAGGACCCTCAAAGTCAGCCTTGCAGCAAACCAAGCAATCCCCAAAGAGAAACACCTTGAGACTTCTCTCTCTCAAAGTGACACCTCTCCACCCACGTTTTCCTTGTGCTGGATTCCTTCTACGTTGATTCAAAGGGGTGACTTACTTGCAAACAGTGCAGGCAAAGCAGCTTGGATGGTAAGTTTTTCCAAGAGCTGTCACTACTTCTCCTTCCACAAAGTCCCCACAGCCGTTGCAGCGGGTACCATACATGCGCTGGTAATCCAAGGTGCAGAGATATTCCCCGTTCTTGATGAAAAAGCCTCCTTGGGCCAGGTCACAGCCACACACTGGAAGAAAAACACAAAATCATAGAGACTGTGAAAATATACCTACTGAGGATGACAGTAATAGTCTATGCTAAGTCTATGGTACCAATAAATAAGATGACCCTGATGGTCTTGCGTGCATCTATCATATTTTTGCTTTCTCCTTCTGTCACTACGTGCCTTGACATCCCAGGAGATGCTTGGTATTCTCTGACTACAAGAGAGCTTGTAAAAGACTTTGATTAGAGGAGTCTATAAAATTGTAACTTGCATGTGGTTTGTCCTCACCCAGACCCATTACTCCCAATCATCCAGTTAATCATGTTTATCAGAGCTATTTGTACAATCCTGCTTTCACTTCTGAAAAGTGATCTGACTGATGGGGAGTGGAAGGAAAGACATGATTCCATAAACAGGACAGATGTAAAAATTTAAAAATACTGCATGGTTGACCAAAGGACTTGATCCTATCTAATGTCCCACAGTAGCACCAAAAATACCTCACGATTAATGTGATCTTTTAAGTTTTTATTCACCACAGTGAGAAAGCATAAACAGGAGCTGCTAGATGAATTTTTAAACAAAATATATGACAGCTCCCAGGCATTATGGTTTCAGTCACTCCTACTGCTCCTCTGTATATTGCTGTATCTGTGTAATTCAGTAAGAGAAATGCCTCTTCACAGTGGTCTAAGATGCTATCTTAACACTTACTCTGCAAGCAATTGCATTTCAGCCATCTTCATAACATTCAGGTACATTCAGATCAAATATCAGAAATATTGAATATCAGAAATTCTGATTAATAAGAAAAAATAAGCAGCAATCTAGGCCTCTGGAGTTACACAGTCCTTGAAAAGTTAAAACAAATAGAAAAAGATCACCAGGGAAAGTGGGTTAAATTCATCTCTCTGCCACAAATTCCAAGCATGATTTCATGCACAGCATTTGTTATAATGTCTTATATTAGCTACCTGCCTTGAAAATTAAAATTGCAAGGTGTTTGGAGCAGGGTCTACAAATTGTCTGTTCTTGTCTGTTGCCAAACCTCAGAGGTCTAATGAGTATTACTGTAGCAAATGAGTGCTACTGTAACAATAATTAATAGAATAACAACAAACAGAATGCACTAAAATGCAGCCTAAAATTGAAGCAGCACCAGAGCTAGCGTTCTTTCAGTTTCACATTTCTGCATAGAACTGTGTTAATAATTGATGTGCAAACAAATTACTCTTCATGGTGGCATTAAATCCACAAGCAGCCAAAACTCAATTATCAGGTGAACTGCAGAGAACTACTGTTTAGGCTCTATTATAATGCTGCAAAATGCTCTGTGTTTCCAGGTACACCTCCAGAAAAAACCACCACCTCTTTTTTTATTTTGTTGTTTTTTCTACTGCACTCCATTTTGTTTAAAATATTTTCAAACTAAATGGTATAATATACAACCATTAGACAGGAAATATTCTGTACAACATCACCACTCCATCTTAGACTCTTCCTGAGTTGGGGACCACTGGGGCATTTTCCACAAGAGGTTCAGAGGCCTATTTCAATTGGTTTGCTTTTCTAAGTTACCTTTGGTGGATCCTTACATTTAAATCAGAGTTCTAGTTTAATGCTTACACCACTATGCAAGAATTAAAGCGCAGCCCTGGCAACCCCACATAACAAGGGATTTTTGCAGACAATTTAGCACGTGTTTCCATCACTGACCACAGAGAAATGAAGGTCACCCAGACTGTCAACATCCCTGGTTGAAAAAATGCTGCTCCAGCAGGCTGCTTTCACTTTGAGTCAGAGATCAAATCAGAAAGGATGAACATGACTGTATCTACACTTGGTGTACAATGTGGTGTACAAACAGGAAGGGATTTAAACGGCTTTTTTTTTTTAAATTCTTTTTGCAACTGTGCAGAAGTCATGGTTCTGACAACAAATCCCCTCAAGCTTGAACATATTGCCTTAGCACATATTTTTATGGTCACTGTAAAAATACCACAGAAAAGATGGACCAATTTTGATTGTTTTTATTAAAAACAAAGACCATCTGCCCAGTAATGTTCATGCCACAAACAGCAAGAGGCAATGAAGAGAAAACAGCTGTGATCACCACATTCATACAACAAATCTCAATAGTATGACCTAGGCAATTCTGTGATAAAAATATCATGACATCAAAGCAAAAAATAATACCAAAATGAGATAAGACAAATTATGTTCCTTTGTTTTTCCTATGCCAATGGGAAAAACAATGTTGAAAAAAGGTAATTAATGGAACCAATAGTGATGCACAAATCATGCCTGAGACCATAAAAAGAGGCATTCTGTAAGCATCCATCACATAGAAACAGAAATCGTGATCACTGTCACACTTCTGTCATTGGAGAGATTTATTTTTTTTTTTTGCCATACCCTGATGAGAGATACATATTGATCCAAGCTATTTGGAACTGTGTCCAAAGCATTCCCAGTGCTTCTGGAATCTCTTCTTATTTCAAGAGATTGACTTTAATAAACAACCCTGGGAAGGCAAAAGAGCGCTTAATATACGTGGGACAAATATAAGTGATGTTAAAATCTGCTTAATTATCTATTTGCCAGCTGGGAAAAAGGTTTAGCAGCTAAAATACCTCCTGAGCAAAAGATGAGACTGCATTTCTTCCCACTATCTCTAAATCTGTCTGGGATTAGAAGCATCCTCTAGCCACCAACCAGTCCCTTCCTCTCTTCTCTTGAAAAAATTTGACCTTCTATTTCAAATACCTTGCCTGCACGCCTACCAAGTGCCACTGTCACTATATCACAAGTTATTCTCAGTGGGGCCCTTGAAAGAAATCCCAAAGCATGTAAGGCAAGCATTCCCTCAGCTGAAACCACCGGTGATGACTGAGTTTCAGATAAACTCAGAGTTTCAACTCAATCAACTTCCCAATCAATACCATGACTCTGCCTTTAGTCATACAAGGTCAGCTTGATTTGGTTTTCTCTCTAACACTGGAGATACAAACAATCCTGCACAGAGGAAAACTTTGTTGTCTGCACCTGTCATGTTGATATTTCAGTCTTTTTAGCAATTTAACAGACAACAGCCAGTACCTGACCCCATCAGCATGCAAGGAACAGGCATATATCAGGTAGCAACGTGGCAGCTTCCCAAGTGAAATATCAATGATCTGTGCACCAAGATGGAAACAAAGGCAAGAATCATTCAACCATTTAAAACACCTTTCACATTAAACTAAGCACTAGGTGGAGATCAAAGTCATTTACGAGTCTGTGGGAAATGAACCTTGAAGAAAATGCAGTTGGTGGAAAAATGTCAGAGTTCAGCCCGAGATAGTTTGGCCTTAACTATCTAGATAAGAGGCCTCTCAAAAAAAGATTATAAATAAGCAAAGCAAGGATTAATAATGGAACAAAAACAGATCTACCTCGTTCACAGAGTCATGAAACAAGCCAGGCAAATGAAGGGTAAATTCAAAATAAACCCAAGCAAATTTCCATATTCTCCTTAAGATGCTCTGCCTCAGTCGTCAAGAACCTGTAAAGCATCCTGTTGGCCCTCTGTTTTAAAACAGATGCAGTAGCTTGTTAAAATTTGACATGGCATCTGTCAGCATTCATCAACATCAGCCAAGTAGTGCAATTAATTTCATTTCCTGTCAAATGTTTGGTCACTGAAAGAGACTAAACTGAGATCAGTGTCAACCAATTCCCAGTAATCGCATTAAAACCCCAAGAACAAATCAAGGATTTACTTTAGAATGGCCTGAAACAACTTGATATTTTGTCCTGTCAACACTGAAAGCAAAAATTAATGATTTGGGGTTTTATATGAAAATATGGGGGGGGGGGGGGGGGAATGGAAAAAAGACCCAAATGAAATAGAACATTGCTAGCAAGAAGAAGAGAAGGGCAACGTGAAGGAATCACTGCAAGAAAAAGAACAGGCTTCGAGACACAGCTGCTGACCTGCAAATCCAAAAAATAGCAGTTCCTCTCACAGCTGCAACTTAGGCTTGCTTTCCTATGGAGCTACCTGAACACACAAATTCACATCTAAATCACAGATCCTGTCATGAGAGAAATTTTAACTTTTGTTAGCTTCCCAGCAACAGCAGAATCTCACTGTCTCCTGGATTTTCTGAACTGTTCAAACATGATTTTCTGCTCTTAAACATGTTCTCACTCTCCCTTGTTAGGTCTCACTGTGCACACAGATAACACCATGCCTTCCCTTTTGCTTTTTCAAAGGATTTCTCTACTAATCCCTTCAGCAACAAGTAATTCTCTTTAGTTTTCACTCTTAAAATCTCAACTTAATCTTCTTCACTCCCTTCACTGGGACTTCCTACCATGGATTAAGGATGCAGAGTTGTAATCCTTCAAGATCTTGAGTCAGATTCCCAAAGTCTTGATCCTCCAAACCAGGATATTATAACATTTCTGTCTTATGTTCTGCAGTTAGATAATTTCAGATTCATATTTTCCAAGTGTTTTGCATTTTACTCACTACAAATCCTCCTTTCTGTAAGTGAAACTGAAGACACTCAGGTTTAGGGAAGAAAAAGGGAAGGGAAAAAAAAAAAAGAAAAGAAAAAAGAAAATAGAAAAAAGTCACACTTGAATAAAAGAAAAATAAAAGCAAAATAAAAGCAAAATAAAAGCAAAATAAAAGCAAAAGCAAAATAAAAGCAAAAGCAAAATAAAAGCAAAAGCAAAATAAAAGCAAAAGCAAAATAAAAGCAAAAGCAAAATAAAAGCAAAAGCAAAATAAAAGCAAAAGCAAAATAAAAGCAAAAGCAAAATAAAAGCAAAAGCAAAATAAAAGCAAAAGCAAAATAAAAGCAAAAGCAAAATAAAAGCAAAAGCAAAATAAAAGCAAAAGCAAAATAAAAGCAAAATAAAAGCAAAATAAAAGCAAAATAAAAGCAAAATAAAAGCAAAATAAAAGCAAAATAAAAGCAAAATAAAAGCAAAGCGAAATAAAAGAAAAGTAAAAGAAAAGTAAAAGAAAAGTAAAAGAAAAGTAAAAGAAAAGTAAAAGAAAAGTAAAAGAAAAGTAAAAGAAAAGTAAAAGAAAAGTAAAAGAAAAGTAAAAGAAAAGTAAAAGAAAAGTAAAAGAAAAGTAAAAGAAAAATAAAAGAAAAATAAATAAAAGAAAAATAAATAAAAGAAAAATAAATAAAAGAAAAATAAATAAAAGAAAAATAAATAAAAGAAAAATAAATAAAAGAAAAATAAAAGAAAATAAAACTGACAATGCGGAAAGGCTGTTTCAATAACCAAGCTGAAAAGGAGAGTTCATAAGCTGGAAAGTAGAATTGTGGCACATTGAAAGAGAATTACAAGCCTGGAGAGCTCTTAATATAAAATAGGTCTTTTGGTTCAATGACTCAGAGCTTCAAGGGACCTTTCATCATTTCCTGATGCTCAGGAAGGAGCACATTCTATCCACTGGTTACAATACCATATCCACAGATCAGTCTCTGTTTTAAGGATTTGTGGAAATGCAGAAATCTTTTACAATTCACTCCTACAAGTGACATCTCCTACAAGAGTCCTCGAATTTAAACTTTCCATGCACAGACACCACACTATTAATAGCACTAATTACCCAGCAGACAGTTTGCAGCCTCCTCCTGAAGGAATCTGATGACAGATCAAAGGTCAAAGAACTAATGATTTAAAACACATTCCAGCCTGTTGATACAGTGTCTGCTTACATGGCCCTAACTTCTTCCCAGTCCTTCAAGGGAGGAAGATCCAGTTCAAAGTCAAAGATAACAGAGTATCCCAAAATGTAAACTTAGGAAGCCTCCCCCATCTCCCCCCAGCTCACTGAGCTACAGATGATGTAGCCTTGCTAATCTCATCACATTAAAAAAAAAAAAGACCCATGCCTGGAACCTAGACATAGCACAGAGGAATCTGGAAGTATGGATTTAAATGGGCTTTCCTCAATAAGCTTGAAAGACATCTAACTCAGAAGAGGCAAGTTAGTACATTTATTCTGTAATTAAGAATCTGATTTATGCTAAATTATAACAATGTTTTAACAGAAGCCAAGAGTTTCTTCTCTGTGGGATACTCTGTGTTTATGGAATGCTTCCTGTATGCCAAAACTTGGCTTTGCCCTATAATTAAACTAGAAAATTACCTGGAAACTGTCTTCTGATATATGATATGACTAAAGCATGTAAAACATTTGTACACAGTGAAACATTTCCACCTGGCATAGGCTAATCATACTGCAGACATTTATTCCACATAGTGAGTACTGGAAAACTCTAGGACACCACCCATATCCTCATTCTTATTTATGGGATTACTTTACTTAGTTTATGTTACCATTTGGAAGCTATGTTTTCCAGTTTATATTTGACATCAGGAAGAGGCACACAGTCTACTCTTTGAAATACTCCTACCACAAATACTACATTATCTTAAGATAATACAACCTACCTCAACACTTACCAAAACCAAGCTATTTAAACTTTTACATAGTTACTATGAAAGCTTAGAGCTTGTTCTGTTAAGCAATGCACTGTACTGAAACCTGCATTTCCCTCTAATCCAGAAGATGAATCAGAGGCTTAGTAATAAAGTTTTATTACAGCAATTTTGCTAGCTTTCCTCTCCTAGTACATGCAATAGGACGGCATGAACTGTAATCAACTGACAATGACAGAAAATTATCATTTGTATCAGATCACAATTTAAATTGATATTAAAATCTCTGATCATGCACATGGTAATTTAGGGCCTGATCCCACACACATTTACATATATAACAGACATTACAGTGAACAGTCTTAGTTTTTCCAGAAAAATTATTCATATACAAGTTATTCATATACAGTAACAAAAAACTCTTACTTCCTTATGTCCCCAATTCATTCTTGTGAATGTTAAAGTTTATTAAAAACAAAACAAATATAACAATGAGGTCTCCAGTTCAATGTGTTCTACCTCCAAATTTGTCATCTAACCCTCCCTCCAAATTCCTGATCTAACCCTCCCTCCTCTCAGCTTGCTCCTTCTACTCCCTGGTAACAATAAGGTAAGATTAGTGTACCCCTGGTGAAACAAATGAAAACTTATTAATCACCATTGGAGGCAACACAGAATCCAATTAAACTTGCACTTCTAACACACAACAGTGTAATTCCCTAGCAAGGTAAGTGACTTTGTTATAAAACAGCCAAAGACAACATCTCCAAAGAGCACTCCTGGGGCTGCACTCCTAAATGTCTTTTATCCCTTCAATCCATCATCCCCCTGTTAACTCCAGCTCCCAGTCAGCTGCTGACTGCCTGAGATTCTTTGCCTATCATCAGTCCAGCAGAGCCCACCTCCTGGGGCTCAGGCCACACCATTTTCAGCTCTTTGGGTTGTTTTTTTTTTAATCAGCTTTTATCTGGAGCCCCAAATAGAACTAGCCAGTCTTGCCAGGCAGATAGAACAAACCAGCTGTGTACACTTGGTTTTCAGGAGGCAGAGGGAGTAACAGGAAGCATAGAGGTTAGCATAGAGGTATGGGAACCCACCCCTTGGTGGAAGTTTGATTTGTCATCTTTGTCAGGAAGCAGCTACTCTGTTCTGAGAAAGATTCCAGAGATGGATGCAGCACAGGGAAAGACAACTATCTGATCACACAACATGACACAGGAGCATGTCCTGAGCTGGGTGAGGCTCAGGTCTCAGTGTAAAAACAAGCTGACACTGAAACCCTCCTGCCTCACAACTAGCATGAGAGCTTTAGGAAGAAAAGGATTTTTTTCAATTTCTCCAGGCTATCAGAGTAAGCCTACGGGTAAAAAGTTAAATGTTTTTAGCAGGTATGGCAAAGTCAAACAAGTATGAGCTTGTTCAAGCCTTCCACACTATAGATGTATGAGTTGAAGTCTCAAGAGCAAACCACAAGGGAAAAAGCTGCATCTAGAGGTGGTTGATAGTCTGATATGTTCTGGTCCAGCATCAGTTTTTTCCTTTGGCTAACAGCAAAATGCATAAACTGAGGAGGTCTAACTCCACCTCCTGTAGAGTCCCAGTCATGTCAAATTAAAAACTCAGATTAAGAGGAAAGAAATGCTCACTTGAACAGCTGTGTCCTGTTTGTATGAACAGTACAGACATCAAGAAGTGTAAGTAAATAGCTTCATGGTTTAAACAAAAATCTCACTTAAATTTGAGAGACCAACAATAAACAAGCACTGCAGCTCAGGTGTAAGATTCAAAGCATGACTTGGAGCAGCCTCCCACACACCCTTCCTTTCTTTCTCCCACTGAAAAGACAAATGAACACAAAAAAGACAACACTCACTTGCTAGCAAACCCAAGTAACAAGGCACAGACTGACTGAACAGCAACAGAAAAGTCTCTAAAATTCAGCACTGGCCCTCTCTGTTCAAACAGAGTTATGTAGGGATGTGCAGATCCTTCAAACAAAAGTGTGGCAGAACTGTAACCCTTCTCCCCAAAACAATGAGTACACACGTGCAACCAGTCACCTTTCACAAGCTCAAAATTTCTTTAACAAGCTAATGATAAAAACCATACTTTCATTTCCATCACAGAGATATATTTTGATAACTTTCTTGTCTGGCTAATCTTCATTCAAGCAGTCATAAGGTCAAAAATACTACAGAAACTATCATCAGCTTGTAAATATTTCCACTAACAGAAGCCACAACTGACTTTAGATATTGCACTAAGAGAGCAGAAAAAAAAAAAAAAAAAAAGGTAGTACCCTACTAAACCCAGCCTTGCAACAGAGTAGGAAACCCACAAAAGCAGTGTATGAGTAAGAAACTAAAGAAGTCAAAGAAAAATTAGATCACCAAAACCTGGCAAGATTCATCTGATGCATTCAGCAGAACCATTCCAAGCCCTGTCCTATCTGCCTCTTCCCTTTCTGGGGTAGCCCCAGGCATGCTGTGTGCTGCCTGGCCTGAATTACTCCTTTCCTTTGTGATGCAGAGGGGCTCAGCTGTTCTGCTGCTGGAAATACCCTAATCCAGTGTCTTCCATAAACTGAGAACATAATTAGCAGAAATTAACTGGCAGAAACAGTAAAGAAACAAACTTGTTGCTGTTTTTGAACTGCTTAGAAATTACATAACATCAAGTACTGCTTGAAATGTAGCAACTGTAATATGCATTACCCCAAGTGTTTTCAGGAATTTTCTAATTTCTGCTATATTGCATCTATTTAGGAAGCAGAAGAGCAGTCCTAGCAATCACTTGGAACATAGGACAGGGCTTGAGGCCCTTCTCCATGTTGGAATCTGCAGTATATATGCTAGGTACAAACTTCCAGGAAAGATAACTTAGATTTAAACCTTAGGTTAAGCTTCATAGTATAGATTCCTCTACTCTGTTTCAGTTATTGAGTTACTGTCATTTACTCTAGAATCTTTGTCAATGTTCACCATTAACTCTGCCATGTTCACCTCATTTAATATTGTTCTGTTTCCCAAATATATAAAAAAAATAGAAAAAAAAAATTAAAGCATCCAGAGTGTCTAATTGTGGCTTAATTCACTATTTGGTAAATATGTGAAACTCATCGTCTACATACAACTAAGAAGAATATAAAATTGAAAATTAAAAAGATTTTTTTTTTTCACCGCTTTCATGTACAGCTTCATTTCATTGCATAGCTTGCACTCAGTGAACAGTAGAAAGGGAAAGGAACAAACACATTAAGTATTCAGAGTAGAATGGACTTACTTTGACTCTTCTAGTGGTAAAAAATTTATCACCTGTGCCAATAAAACCAAATGTCTCTTATAATTCCATTTTACTGTAGATGTTTCCATATTGTATTTGTTCTGTGTGGCGCTGATCTCCCCATCCACAAATCCTTCAGCTATTAAGCAACAAGAATATCCTGTAGCAGGCCAGTTGCAGGAAACGTGACCTCTCCTCACTGTTTCTAGGGGCATGTACATGAATGGACTGATGCCTAACAGATTAACATCAAGGTCTTACCTTTGCAGGTGAAACATTTGATGTGAAAGTGTCTGGCCTGAACACGGAGTACTTCACCTTTACATGGCTCCCCACACTTATGGCAGTGGATGACTGGCTTTTCAGAGGGGTGGTGAGGCTCCTGAGGATGGGCCACTGTAAAATAAAAAAGGTATTATTTATATCCAAATGAAGATAATATTTTCTCCTTTACCTAAATCCGCGTTCTCAGACACCTAATCACAATACAAATGTCTCTTCCCATATTATGCTTGTCTAAAAAGTCACCAGCATTTTTTAAAAATAGAGCCTTTCCATAAACCAGAAGTTTAAGCCATTCATATCACTTATTACTGCTCTCTACTGAGGCTGCCATAGAAAGACAAGAACAAATACCCTTCATAGTTTCAGTGTCAAAGCCTTTCAGACTAAGCTCTTCTTTCCAAGAACATGTATGTATGAAATTGAAAGAGTACACAAGGCAACAAGAACTGAGCTACTTAATACAAGCAAAAAAGGAAGTAATTCCAAAATTTGTTTTGGGAATTCAGATGAACCAGGCTGACTTCATATGCAAATGACTGAATTAAATATGAACTATGAATGTCTCTATTTTGATACTGCAGATACGTAACACAAGGGGAAGGACATCTGTAGAGAAGAGAAGCCAACACTACCTGTTTCTACTTCCATTAATTCTAGCAGAAGCGACTCTGAACACAAATTAGAGATCCTGCAAGTAGATAGGAATGACCAAATCACCTGCAATACAGTCAGGGAGATAAAATCCCAGGTATTGGTAACTGATCAGCTACTCCACTGCCCTCAGCAGAGCTTGAATAGGAACAGGAAAGGTTTGTGTCAGCTTTACTGTGCATTTCATTGTTGTAATAGAAGTTTTTTTGCTCCACATTTGCCTTCTGTAAAAAATTATTGCCTTTCTCTTCAGAGGAGTCTTGTGGCAGCTTGGGACCCTAACTTGGTGTAACCAACCTAACTAGCCTAGGTGTAAGTTTCAGCAAGACTGTTTCAACTGTACTCTCTGAAGTGGAAAGCGTTATCCAGAATGCTCCCAAACAAAACTCTGTTCCTTATACCTATCTCCCTGCCACATCCTATTCTAGCAGCAGAAAGTTGTCCTTGTAATATTGTTCTCAAACTAGTGATGGCCATCAGATCAATTCTGAGAAGAGATACCTCTCTGCCCACACTTCTGCTGTACACCATTCCTGTCCTGCAGCAGACTGACTGCAGATATACCTACATCACTGTCCCTGAGAGTCATCTTTATTTTATCTCAGTTTTTTCTGGAGCTTTTTCCCTTAGTTGGTCAATTCTTGACATTCTGTCAAGCCAGCATTATGCTTTTTTTCACATTACTGCTTATGCAGCAACATAACATACCTTACTGTACCAGTTTCCTTCCCTTCCTCAATTATATGGCTAGGGGAAAAGCCCTTTAGTTGCTGAGGAAAAAGTTCCTCTTTTCATGAAATCCTTCTATACTACTCTCCTTTATAAATGCCTTAGTGAGGAATGCCACCATCGTTCTGCTTTATATAAATACAAGATTAATAATAGAAAAATCTAATATGTGATTACAGGAGTAGCATCATCAAGAATACATGATAAGAAATATTTCATGCAGTAATTTCTGCTGTAAGTCTATCCAAACTAATATGCAGCTTCTACTTTGTTCTTTACCATCCTCTCCCCAATACACACCCCAAATTTCAAAGAAAACAGCCGAATTCTACTTTTACTTAAGCTCAAAGTTTTGAATACCACCTGCTTTGGAAGCTCTAAGTTTTAATACCTCTCCTGGGAGCTTCATTTCAACTATTTCCCTTGAGAGCTGTTCAGCCCATTCTGGTCAACAAAATTCAGTTTAAAATGCCAACCAGTATTTCAATTAGCAGCTCCAGTTAAATAAGAGCCCAGCAAATGCCTTGCCTTGAGTAAACTTAATCTATTACTCTGCAATGTAACACTATTTTTGGAGTGGAAATTATTATTCCTTCAAAGAAGACTATTAACTATTAACTTGTAACCAAGGAAACCCATAGTTGATGCAATGAGAAGGAACATAAAAAAAAATAGAAGACAAACAGAGAAAAGTGCTAGCAAATCAAATTACTATGAGGAAAATTCACTGTAAGACCTAAACAACCCTAGATGGGCCTGATACCAACTGAAGAAGAGATAATTTCATAAGTTGTTCAGCTAGGGAACTGGGTCAAGGGATTTGTGCAAAAACTCCCTAGGACTTTAATGCTGCCACCTGAAATCTGTACCTGTAACATTCTGCTCTCTCAAACTCATATGTGGAGGACACCCTAACAAGTTCTCCATACCAGAATCCAGATCTTCTGGTACTGATCTGAAAAGCAAGTTTTTGCTCCTTACTACAGCAGTAATAAATGTTGCAAGTTCTTTCCGGCTCTGCCTTTACAGCCATTTAAATGAAAACAAATACTGCTAGTTGTTATTTTCAGACTGATATCTTAAGTGAAGCTAATTATGGTGCTTGTCTTACTGGCCTCAATTTGGCATTGTAGGTCAAGACTAAGTAATTGACTTTTGCTCTCCTGCAAGGAATTGCTTGAAAGCTTTTTCCTTTGCATACATGCAAAACAGGGAATTAAAGAGAGATATCTTTACAAGCAGCTTGTTTAAATGCTAAATATTTAAATGTTAATAGCCAGCCATCTTAATGGGAGATGCTTTGGGTCCAAAACCCCTGTGGTAGGTTCATCTCCTTATAGGCATTTCAGGTCTCAACACAGTAAATTTTTCAGGCTCTGCCAGCACCAAACCCTCCTCACATCAACTGCAAGCTCAAGGATACATCCTTGGGCATCATGCACCAGCAGCAATGGTGCAATAAAGCAGCCTTGCAGAGTGACTAACACAGCAACAGATTCCAGACAGTATAATCAGTGACAGGACACTGATTTAATATCTGTATAACCCAGGTTCCAACCCCTGCTCTACAACAAATATCTGGGCTCTTTGGGTGGCATGTCCTAACTGTAAAGGACACTTTGGCCACTGAAGCTCAGCTTGGTCTCTGAGCCTGTAACCTATAAACTTAAAATTAGGTTATCTGACTGCTTCTCTGTTTTGAGTGCCTCTGACTGTAAACAAGGTATAACAGTACCTCATCCTGCTGTGAGAATAAATACAGGGAAACCAGGATGAAATGAGTCACATAAGCACTTAATACAGTGAAGCAGATTTTCTTGGTTACGTATGCCCCATCCATGTATTTCAGGAGACATCATTCATTGCCAAGTGCATGAGCAGACAAATCAAGGAGCCTCACTGATATCCATGAAGTTTCTCATCTAAACAGAGACTATGACTATCTCACAAGACTGAAGTAGAATAACATTCTGAGGAAGAGATGCTACCAGAGCAATACATTCTTCATCCAGCCCTGGGGCTCACAACTGCCTTCATGTCATAAAGTGCATGCTTACTGCATGGGTAGTCTAACAGAAGCACAAGTCAGGTATTTAGCAGTTGCAGTATACTGATGGAACTGGTAACCTGGCATGATTTGTACAAAGTCAATATGTGAGTTTTTATCAGTTTAGTCTAACAAGTATAGCAAGATTCATGGATCTTTTTTGTAAGATGAAACACACACACAGATGCCTACCAACACAAGGGATCTGGTTTCAAACAAATGGCATTCCAGCAGAAGTACCTAGACTAATAAGTGCTCTGACCATAGTTAAATTACTGCAGTGTCTACACTTGAACAAAGAGATGCTGGAAGCAGGCATTAAGATCAAACAGCTGCAACAATTTGAATATTTACTGTTACTTTAATTCCTTCATCACTTCAAGATCAACTCTGAAAGTTACAGCACCTGTAAAAGTCTAGGGTGCCACAGTCTTAACAGTTTTACAGAGATTAATGTCAAGGGATCATCAACACAACTTTTCAATGTTTCAGGTTGTTTGACAACTTCCAGCACTGCTGGGTACTGACTGAAGACATTTTTTTTTCTTTATTAATGAACATATAGGAGATAAATAAAAGTGAGCCAGGTAAAGGTGTGTAGCAGGAGATACACACAGCAAACCTTGCCTTAACAGCCTAGCTTGAGACTTTCACTCTTGCTGACAATACCAGCATAAGTGAATAATTAATGAACAATTAATGCTTTCTTAAGATCACTTGATTCCAATACAAAAAAATCAATATCCAATTAAATATCCAGCTTACCCAGACATGTTCACTGACTGGGACAACAATCAAGTCTGGATCGCATTGTTTAGTTAAGGGGGAGTAAATCAATAGCACCCTCTTCTGTGAGGACGACAGTCTTTGTCATAGGAGTATTCCAGTGGGCTAACATCACTCCTTAGATGTTTATCACTGATTTCTGTCATTCCTTACATTCCCTTGTGAATCATGCAATGTTGATTTTGTTACATTTTGCAACTGAACCATATTGATATAAATTCAAAGCGATTCTACCAGCTTGAGACTACTCATTACTGCATTTTATCAAAACATATCAAAATAATCCTAGATCTGTGAAGAAACAAGAAAGAGATAGAAAAGACCAGGGAAGCCCAGTGTTCATATGAAAAACCTAAGTCACTATCTGAGCAACACGAAGGAATTAATTCACTGTACAAAGTTTAAAACTGTGCTGTCAGTGCTTCTTTACACAGGGCAGATCATTGTACAAAGGTTTAACAACAATTACATGTTTTGATGCATCAAAAGTCAGAAATGAGACTTCAGTGCTGGTACCAAACCCTCCTGAAATGGAAATTACAGCAACTACCTGAGGAGTAATGGTTGTCGAATGAAAAGAAAACAAAATAAATACTGCAGCCTCCTTTACAGATGATTCTCTCCGTTAACACAGAACTGTTTGGAAACCAAAGAATAAAGCTCAGTGACTCCTAGCTGCAGATTCCTGCTGGCAAGACTCCATGTCTCTGCTGCAAGCCACAGAATACTTCATTTTATTGTAAGTCAGAAAGAAGCTTCTGGGAAATGCCTTGCTATGCATATGCTGCAAAGCAGGGGTCACAGCAAAATAGGTTGGGTTCAGTTCTACTTAAATTGAAGTAAAAAGCAGCTTCCTCTAAACTTAAACAGGAGGATATTGACTACTGTTCTTTTCAAAATGAATTTTTACAGTTTTCACATCTGCATGCCTACCTGCACAAATAAACTTGAAGTAACACGCAGTCAACTGTAATAATGTTGTAGCAGGTGTAACTCAAACTTCATGCTAGGATATATCATTTCAAACATTTCTAGCTCTACAACCCTAGGATATTTTACATAGCACTGACAACATGCTATGCCCATGGCAGCACAGGCAAGGGGACTCAGGATTTCACAGCTGTGTCCTTTATATCTTAAAGAGTGGCCTGATACAGACATGCTCTGAAACACTAACTTTTAATTGGCTGCTGTGGGGGTTTTTTAGCTGAAAACTGAAGTATTAAGAAGGAAAAATAAAGCGAAAAAAATAATGGCATGAAACTACTGACGTGGTTTTTTTGCTAGCCTGCTTTATATTTTCTCAGTCCTTTCTGCTTCCAGGAACCAAGGCAAGATAACCATGCGGGAATAACCAAGGTACTAAAAGCAACCAAATCTTCCTACAGGCATCAGTGCTCTCTGCCTTCTCTCTCTGTAGTACCAGATAGGCCTTGGGAGACCATTTCTTAAATTAATTTACAGGTTTCGAAGTTCAAAACTTGAAGGTTTTAAAATTAAAATTCCTTCAGTCTCTGATGCTGTCAAGTTCTATAACTCCAGCTGAGAAGCTGCTTGCTGTGGCAGGACAGAGATAGGAACTGCATGGGACAACAAGCTGTGAAAAAAGCTGTTCTAGGATGAAAGGTGCTAGACAGACACCAGAGAACCAAGTTCAAGAACCAGATGTGGCTTATCACTTCTCCCTGCTCTTTGTAAAGAGAAGAGAAGTAATTTCCCCCTACCCTTTGTGTCCCTTGCAGGGGTGAATGTCTGTGACCTCTGGTTTGTAAAACCTGTCTGTCTGTCTATAGCCTGTACCCTCTCTGAGGAATTCCTCTTTCATAAAAGCCCAGTGCCGGAATCTTGAGGAGTTCCTGAAATACCTATCAAAATAAGGGATGAAAAAATGCAGTGTCATTTTGCTTATCTGCAGGCTCAGTTCTTGAATCTTAACTCTGTAAGAACCCTATCAGCTAAGGTGACCAAACAGTGACTGAGATTGAAATCAAACCTCCCAGCTGTCAGAGGCAGATAAAGAAGTTACTGCAGTCACAAGCCCTGGAATCAGGGAGGGATGTTTGGGAATTACAGGGTACCCCAGAAGGAGGCACTCCCATAAAGAGATCCTAGTGAGCTGCAAGCCTTGTGTGTATGAAAAAGCCTGAGGCAAAATCCTAGACTGCAGCTTTCTCATGCTATTGCTGTTCAAATGATATCTGAGGAATGATTTTTAAACTCTTTCCTGTGAATTTCTATGTATTACTCCACTCCTACAGTGTGTCAATTTGTCCTTAAACTACTTTTTGCTGTCTACATATAACTGGAGTGGCTATTTTGGGAAAAAAAAAAATAAAAAAAAAATATTGAACTTGTGGTTATTTACCATATCTAAAAGGTGTCCGATATTTTCCATAAAAGTATTGTTATTTTCTGACATTTAGCCTGCTGCTGAAATGAAAACAGCCTCCTGAAAACAGGAGATTCAAACAGGACCACAGAAGCACTCAGAATATCATGGTCATGCCTGGTACACACATACACCAATGCATTCATACTGACAGGGCAAAGCACCAGCACCTCTTCCCCATATTAACTTACACTTTTTTTTTGGGGTGATGGTGGGATGAAAGATGGAGCTTAGCAAGTAGGGCAGAGCAGGAAAGATAGCTGAATCACGTGAGAAAGTCACATAAAGCTGCATATGAAATCAGCATTGCTTTTTTACACAGTCCTTACCTCCAGTCCTCTGTCTCTGGTTTTATTCTCTACCTGTTTAACAAAGAGAAGACCTAAGAAAAACTGATAGTTTTCTCAAGTCTCCTGATCACTTATCACCACAGCACAAGCTGCTCAGCCTCAGTTCTTGAGGCAGAATAAAAAGAGCCCAACAGTGGTATCTGTCTAAAAAGCAGCAGCTCATGGGCAGAGCTGGGGGCTGCCCCCAAGCCAGTAATGAACAGATTTGCAGCAGTTGGCTCCACACCAGGCTGCACACCCTTGGCAGGTACTGTAGCAACTAAAATATCTTCACAAAACACGAACCAGAGGACAAGACACATATCCAGTCTAGAAATGGGATCCGTTGCTACCTTGACTGATATTCTTTAAAAGGAAAAATAAGCTTTAAAGACATTAGCAAGTTTAACCAGTTAAACCTGGATGTTAGGTTAGGGTAGGTCACTAGACAAACATTTGAGAAAATGTCATAAGTAAAGATTTCAAACTTAATTTGCGTAAAAATAAGATGCCAAGATTTCAATACCAGAAATAAATTTTTTAAAACAAAAAATTAAACATATAAAATTTTAAAATAAGAAATCCAGTATTTAAATACTTTTCTAAATAGGTGTAAGCATGCAAAACTCATGGACAGAGTTGACACAGCTAACAAAGAATAAAAAGAATGAGATACAAGTATCAGGTAATAACCCAAAATAAACAAGGAAAAAAAAGTTTCAAATAGTTTCATAGTTTTAGGACACATCTACAAATAAGCTTATTTTCTTGGGATTTTGCCTGATGTTTTCCGTTTTTCTCCCATCCCCCTTCTGCTATGTAGAGCTTTGATAGTGGAATTAATTACCCACAGAGCAGCCTGAAAGATCAGGGCCTAAGGCCTCAGCTCCATTAAGATTTATGCATATGAATGCTTCAGTATTAAGAATAACATTTAAATGCCAGCACCTGCTTGATCCCATCTGAAAAGTGATCACATTCTACAACATATATTTAAATAAATGTGTGATAGAATAAATCTGTGATTGTTCTGTGATTAAAATAAATGTGCTTGATGGATCCAGGTTGTGATGCTTTTGGGTAGTGAATGAGAGATTAAGAAAATTTGGTTGCATTTACTTAAGGGTTGTAACCTTATCTGAACATACTGAGGATTACACCACAGATTCTGCTGCTTTATAATTTTAGTGTACTCTTTTCCTAGTTTCTTGGTGACAAAACATAAATCTTCCTTGTTTTCAGTAAGTACTTAATGCCTTGGGATATTCTTCTCTGGCTTCAAACCCACCAAGAACCTGAGCACTTTCTCAGCTTGTCAGGGGTAAATACACCACATTACAAACTCAGCTGTGCAGCCCTGTTAAGCTGCAGCAGTATTACTGATGCTGTTCTCAACACATAAGCATCAGAGTGTATTTAGAAGAATTTCTCATTCTCTAAAACAGTAGCAGCACTATCTTTCATGTGCTGAGCAACAACTTCCACCACATCTGCCCATACATGTTCACCTTTGTTCACTTGCTGGGTGAGCATCCCATAGTAAAAAAAAAAACAACAAAAACTTGACAAAATTATTCCATTTATATTTTTACATGACAGATCTCAGATGATGATTTCTATCTAAGAAAAAATATAAACCTTTCAAAGAGTTGCCATAAACAGAATGATAGCTGAGTATGATCAGGAGTTGTTTTAAGCTCAAATAGGAAAAGCAACAGGCACTTTTATTTTCAGTAATGAAAAGGCACTAATCTTACAATGAAGTATGCAGCAAGCTAAGACGTGCTGTGAAGCAGATGATGTTGAAATAAGTGTTGAATAAGCTAAGTCAGTCTTTGAATCTAAAATTGCATTACTCAACATCATTGTTAACAGATGGATTACTGCTTAGTACTTAGCAAACCAAAGAGAAGAATCATGAAGTCAATTTAGTCTGCCATATTTCTACATTAGTACAGAATAATTTTTATGAAAAAGATCATGATACGAATTGGTGATACAAAGACAGTGAGCCCAGACTGTCTTATCTAATGTTCTGAGAAAGTTCTTATTGATCTTCATCACTCCTTTGAAAGTTCTCTGTATCTCCTTACACAGCTGACTTACTAGGGGACAGCAGTTCAAGACACTCAATTCTCCCTTCAAAACTCATTACTGAAGAGTTGAAGGATCACACTAAATACATATTTTGCACATTTAACATCTCATGCAGCATCTGTTTATCAGCCTTGCAAGCAGTAAAATCATGCTTCACTCATGCCTTCATCGCACCCACTGTACACAAGAACATCCAGTCACTATTTCAGAAGAACATTTTGGGGTGGGTTTTTTCCTAGCAAAGGACATGGGTAATTAGAAATTCAAGAGCTCCTAAGAGTACCCTGAGCAACAATCTCATACACATCACTTGATATCCATATCAAAATACTACTCAAAAAAATATTAACAAAAAGAAGCATCAAATTATTCACTGCAAATCCTCCAGGATCCTCAAGGCTGCATGAAACAAAGATGCTGAAGTTAGCACAAAAAGCAATTGCTTTTTCCAGACAGCATAGAAATTCTTACTGATGAATGGTAGTTACCCATTATAGCATCCAAATGTCAAACAGGCCTCTTTGCTACCTTAGCAGCAAACCACGTGGGGATTTTGGTCAGAAGCAACAAATTCTAGTTACAGTTTTCCTATGCTTCCTTTTTGAGGTTGCCAAAAGTATTCCATACAGCAAAAGGAATTACATTCCCTTCTGAGGCAAGTCAATACAAAATTGCTAATTTTAAAAACCAATCTTGTTGACCCTGATATTATCCAAGGAGGATCTCTGGCCTTTATAAGACAGATACCTTTTGGTATTTCCCTAATGACATATTGCTGTTGGAGTTTGATGTGTGCATGAAAAACATGGGAAAGCCTGATCCAGTGCTCCTGAATGCAGCCTGTTCCTCTGGCTAGCACTTCAAGTGCTGGATAGCAAGTAGATGCTCTTGTATCTGTCAAATCCTGTTTTGAGGCACCTTTGGAGAGAAAAAAACCAAACCAAAACCAACAAATGCAACTGCTTATTTGAGCAAGCCATTTACTGACTCTTGTTTGACACAGCAGTAATAAAAGACAACTCTCCCTGTTCTACAAGGCTGCAGTTGGGTTTCAATCACTTCTTTCACCTGATAAAATTTTAAGATCTTCCTTCTGTACCAGATCATAAATTATTACAATGTTCTGTGATACTGCCATATATATTATACTAACATGTGTGATACTGAACTAGTGCTAACAGCACTGGGATTAGAGAGCTATCCTGTTGACAGAGCCTTGCCTATTAGGCATAAAGAAAAACATTGCACTTTGGAGCAGCTGGAATTACTTGGTTTGACCCTTATTTTAGCATTTGCTCTCCCAGCCCCTAACATTCTGTGATTTGCAGCTTTGAGGAGATTCCTCAGCATTCTTGCTTCTGTTTTCATGCCTACATGGAACATAACAGATGACATATCCAATGGACCTACACAAGGCATCTATCATTTCCACGTTTATTAAACTTTATGTTAAAGCCCACTTGAAAGACAGGGCTTTTCTCCCTCATTCTCTCTTACACAAAAATGCAGCTCATGTACAACACAGGATGCTACCATTAATAAAATACACAATTCTGCTGCAAAAATATCACAATGCCTTGAAAACCTGAGTCTGATTTGAGACAACACTCAAGCACTTACTTAGCTTTAAATCCCAGTGATTCAATTAGACTCAACAAGATAGTCTGCTGAGCAGAATAGGCTTAACACAATGCCTGAATGTTCTCCTCAGGCAGATCCCCAGTGAGCCTGAAAGCTATCCAGGCTCAGTGATGGGAAGGATTAATCATCCTTTTGGGTATACTGACTGTTCTCCAAGTAGAACACCAACTTTGTTATGAATAACCCTCTTAAAATTAGTTACGGACTGCCCCCAGAAATGAAGAAATCTATTCCTTAGTTTTTCCCCACCCAAAGGACATGGTACACTTTGATGAGTGAAACTTGGTCTTTTTCCCTGGCATAAGCTGCTTTTTTTTTTCCCCAAAAAGCACTGACCATCCTAGTGGCAGGCCAAATTGCCATCCTAATGTGCAAGTTCTTTCCTACAAAGCTTCCTATCTACCCTTTGGAAAAAAATTTTTTTGGCCTAACTTAACATATTTTAAACATGCACAATTTTGCTAGGCCAAGATCATCTTTAAAAGCCTTACCTGCTGATTTCTTGTCCAGGGACCCTTTGAACATAATTTGTAGTCTACTCCCTTGTATTCAATATAACCAGCAGGGCTTTCACAGAATCACAGAATTGCCACAGTTGGAAAAAACCTCTAAGATCACCACATCCAACTGTCAATATCCCGGTCCCTCCCCCAGTGACATATATGTACCAATATTTGTATCACCCACTGAAGCATCTCCTGAAGTGCCTGATCTACATGGTTTTTAAATACTTCCAGGGAGGGTGATTCCACCACTTCCATAATCAGATGATTCCTAAACTACTCTCTGAGTAAATAAATTCTTCCTCCTATCTAATCTAAACCTCTCCTGGTGCAACTTGAGGCCATTTCCTCCATCCCTATCACTGTTCACTTGAGAACAATGAGATATTTAGGGTCCTGCAGTGGTGACTTGTGTAGAAGGTAGTCATGGACTTCACTGGGCTGGTCACAGTTGATCCCAACCAGCTCAGCAATGGACAAAATGGACCCATTGTGCATCAAAAGAAAACCAGAGGAGCACCCAGCACCTCTGCAAAAGCAGATACATACAAGGAAAAAAAAAAAAAAAAAAAAAAAAGGCAGTAAACATTGGAGGAACAGTTGGTAGATGTAAAAGAGATGCCCAAGCAGTAGGGATGCTGGAAAAAGGGGGAGACACGAGACAATACAAGTGCAGGAGATACAGCAAAGCAGGGTAAGAGAGACAAATTATGCCAGGGCAGAAGGGTCAGTAGGTTAGGAGAAATTCTGGAGCAGAGTAGCTGCCCTACAGCACAGAGGAGACAGAGGAAAAACTCAGGAGGAGGTACAACTCCAAAAGGACTGTGGCCAGCAGAGGAACCTATGGTGAAATAACTGAGTAAGAAAAAAGGAGCCAACAACTCCCACTGTTTCAGATGGAGAAAAATAGCTTAACAGCCTCTACTGCTGTCTGAACCCATTAACTCTATCATCTCAAATTCAGTTACTAAAAACACCGTGTCCTCACTTCAAGTGAGATGAACAGCAACAGTTCTCTCATTTCTCAATAAAAAATAGTTGCTATTATATAATCAGAGAACTGGCTTCTAAACAAAGCTGGGATGCATGGAATGTATGGAATTTCACTATTGGGAAACACAAGAAGCCATCAGGCATGGCAGGACTGCTCACCATATTGCCCGACTTTCTGGATTTGAATCTTCATAACCTTGTGTGAATTAAAGGCTATTTAAAAATGAAAAAGCCTACAGCAAACATACAGTGCCTGAGCTTCCATCTCCTTATTTTTTTCTCTCAGTATCAATGCTGCACAATAGAACTGCAATTTGAAACCTAATATTAAAAATAAATTTAGAAAGGGATAGCACAAAAGAAGCCACACCACGGATTTGCCAATGAAAACATAAATCCTTTACAGTTGCTTTGTCTTAAGAAACAAGATGTTTATAAAATAGTCACATACCACTGGATTTTATTTTTTTTTTCTGTACAAGTAGTTAAATCCCAAGACTAAGATTTCCTTGTCATAGCTGTGAAATGAAGCAAAAGAAACTCTCTGCTTCAAAGACCTCTAATTCAAATAACCAAGGCAGACAAGAGGAATGTTCTTATCCTCATTTTACAGATTAACACAAGGAGAGATCAAATTACTTTCCCAAGGTCACCTTAAGTTTGTAACATAGAATTGTTCCATAGTTTTGTACTGTAGCTACAAGAGGGGTTTCTTTTATGCATATATATAAAATATATACCACTATGCATATTTATAAAGTGACATTTCTCTGGCTTATACAAGGTAGCACATTGACTTTATCAAAACATAAACCCTGACTGCTCAGCCCCAAAAGCAAACCATCAAGCAGAACTTAATTTGAAACTAAATAAAGTGAAGCAAAAAGAAAAATAAATCTTCCCAGTCCTCCCCCTGCCAACGTCTGATTGCATAATTGTGTCATGTGCTCCAAAAGCAACAAACTTGGAGACTTTCCCAGGTCACCTGGGGTTAAAAGTTCCAAAGTCATGAGTTCAGATAAAGACTATGTTACATTAACAACCCTGACATTGAGACAGTCTCAGGACTCAAATTTCATTATTTAAAAGTTTCTGGATTCACACAGAGAAAAAATGTTAAGACTGCAAGTATACAGGACACTGGAGAGATGGTCTTCCAGATCAAGAATGCCTTTAAATTACCACATAGGTAACATTTGGCATGCTCTTCAAGGATAATCCCATCTAAAGCAGTTTGCATCAAAAGAAAAGGAAGACTACAGCTGCTTTGCAGACTCATTGCTCCTGGGTGATATGAATGGAAGAGAAGGCTGGAGCTACTGCAAGCACATGAAGTCCTCTTGGTCATAACCATAAGGGGTGTAAGTATTGTGCTTTATCAAAGCCATGAAAAAAAAAAAGAACTAAATCTCTCTGCAAGACTGACCTAGACCACGGGCCCAATTACACAGAAAATGTTGTCAACATTTTGGTGAACTACATTTTCTGTGTTGCCAGCACCAGCTGAACACTTACAGAGTCAATGGGAGAACATGGGAACATGATCCAGCTTATTGCCACTTGGGACCTGGTCGGTGCCATCACTCACCCTTCAACAGAATCAGCATGTGAAGAACAGAAACCATAGAGCCTCTGTACCTGTTTCCTTAATCCAGACAATCTCCAACCTTTTCTCCTCTTACTCTTCCAGGGAGAGGAATTTGACCTGAATCCTAATCTAATCCACTTCCACAGGTTTGCCCATGTATCATCCACTCTAAGAGCTCATCAGATACAAAGCTGATTCCTAATATGCTTTCACAGCCTATAGGTTGAAGGCTATGATGGTCTTATCAGCTGGTCAAGAAATCAAGGATCAGGACTAAAACCCCAGTTTATGTGAACAAATACAGGTAAAAAAAAAGATACAACACCTGTATGATCCAGCAGTGTGGCTAGAAGGCTCACAATTCAAACATGGACTTCAAGATAGAAGGTCTAAGAATGCAGATTATTCAATATGAGCACTAAATTGCAGAAGAGATTAACAAGACACATGCAGCACGGCACAGTAATTTAAATAAGTAACCAGATAATAGGGGCTCATAATTGGAAATAGATAAGTACAAAGAGACATGGAGACGTGGTATCAGTCAGGCATAATTTAGGAAGCGCCATTTGGTGTCAGCAGAAAACGCCCTGGCCTCAGGATTTCTTTTTGTGGATGAAAAGACCAGGCAGACACTGAAATCGTTCCACAATATGAGCATAATGAAGCATGATAATTTCCTAAAAACTGTTACTAACCAGTCTGCAGTTCAGTGAATTGGAATCACATTTTTCTAGTTGCAACCAGTCCCTCCAGTGCCTGCTTAACAGATTTGTGAGCTGGAGCTGGGCTGAATGCATCTGCAGATTGTGCAAACAGCAGCTCAGGCAGTGGCTGGGAGGGAGGGTACCAGCTGTACCCACTGACCTCAGCTTTCCAGGTGTAGCACTACAGAGAGGGATACTTGCAGCAGATTCAAGCCAGCAGTAACTCCTAACCACTTGAGTAAAGAATGAGAAAGGAAAGAAACAACAACAACAAAAAAAGAGGAATAGAAAAAAAGAGGAATAGAAAAAAAGAGGAATAGAAAAAAAGAGGAATAGAAAAAAAGAGGAATAGAAAAAAAGAGGAATAGAAAAAAAGAGGAATAGAAAAAAAGAGGAATAGAAAAAAAGAGGAATAGAAAAAGAGAGGAATAGAAAAAGAGAGGAATAGAAAAAGAGAGGAATAGAAAAAGAGAGGAATAGAAAAAGAGAGGAATAGAAAAAAAAGAGGAATAGAAAAAAAGAGGAATAGAAAAAAAGAGGAATAGAAAAAAAGAACAGAAAAAAGAAGAACAGAAAAAAGAAGAACAGAAAAAAGAAGAACAGAAAAAAGAAGAACAGAAAAAAGAATAGAAAAAAGAATAGAAAAAAGAAGAAAGGAGGAAAAAAGAAAAAAGGAAAAAATTTAAAAAAAAAAAGAAAAGAAGAAAAAAAGAGAAAAAAAGCAAGCAAGGAAGAAACAGACAAATAAAAACATTTTTTGGGGAAATTATTTGAGAGTAATAAGGTAGCAAAGGAAAATATGAAAGAGGTACTATCCTTTCTTACTCTGTATCCATGGGATTTGAAATATCAGTAACTGAAAAATAAAATTCAAGATGGCATTTAGTTGTTTTAGTCCAGAAGCTGTGTGTACAGAAAATATCCAACAACAATATTAACAGCCATTGTAAAAAAAAAAAATTCATTAAACTTGGGGAGGAGGGGAAAAGGAAGCAATTCAAACAGAAGTGTTTGGCACATTTTTCAACCATTTACCGACAACCTTTACGACTACTGTGAGTTTTCTCCCTTGCATTTTTTACAAAAAATGATGCATTTATTTTAATTTTCATATAGGTATACGGCAACTTTCATGGTATAAGATGCTAATATTGTATTTACAGAGTACTTCTAAAGTGAAGCCCCACGTAACACAGGGATCACAGCTCACTAAGCATCAGCTGAATGGGGAGCAGAAATGTATCAAAGGATCAAAATTGCATGCACAGCTAAAAGGGCTACATGTTTTATATGGATTTGGAAAAAATCATCAACACCATTTCAATATGTATCTTAAGATACAAGTATGATAAACTGAATGATAAAACTTATTTTTCTGAAAAAAAACGTGTGGCATAGTTGATTCAAATTATTCTGAAACACGGTTTTGAGGATTTGGGGTGAAACTGCTACTGAAGCCATCCCGGGAATGGCTTACTGATACTGGTAGCAGTATTTGCCCCTGACATTATAAAATGATGCTGTAAATCTGAAATAATGGATCTCTTGTCAGTCAGTACTGTTTATGATGGGCCAGTGCTTTTCATCAAAAAAAAAAAATTATCAGTGGGCTGTATAATGGTTATGCCTATAACTCTCTTGATACTTCTGACCTCCTATGGACTGGCTATCAAAGCATTTGTCTTGCTCTCTTCAATCTAAACTTCTATGAAGCTAAATTTACTCAATTTATTTAATTTACAGCATTAAAACAACCTAATGTGAGTGTTCAGAGTTGAAAAAATTCTCACTCTTGCTCAACATCACTCTATCTTATTACTGTTTCTTCTCTAGTTTGATTTTACCCCACATTATCTTTTACTAAACCCTCAGAAAAGCAAAGAGCACAGATCCTCCCCTACAAAAAACAGACTAAGTCTAAATCTCTCTGTGATAACATCATGCTACAAAATAACACACAATCCACCACTCAAACTCAATTCAGAACAAATTTTACATCTTCATAATGCAATAAATTATACAGACCACTATTACTGCAAGGGAAGATCCTACAATCAATTCTTTGACTACTAAACACTTTGGTAGGAGGCTTAAAGTGTTATTTATAGATAATTGGAACTGATAACTAATTTACTGCTGCAAAATTCAAACTTTAAGCAAAATATCACATCATCCATTTATTTCATTAGAAATACTTTAAAATTCTAAGGTAACTGCTTCAGTGGTCAAAGCTCTCTGAACTGTAGGAAATGCAGGTAAAAACAATTAACAGCAAATTTGGGTTAAATCACACAAAGAAAAAAATCCCCAAACATATAAGAACAGATTGAATCCAGCTGTGCAAATACTTTAAATTAGGTGTGCTTCAGATCTACCCTTATTAAAATGTGTATAAAGGGAATCAATACAATCCACTGCAGGTTTTGGCACTTCACCCCTACAGAGAGCAAAACAGCAACTGTCAGTCAAAGTAAATTTCATTTTAAACTTGAAGGTTTAAACCTCAGGTAATTTAGGTCATTTTGGCTCCAGCTTATCAATAAATATAATTACCTTTTTCTTTCACCATGGCAAACAAATTTTCTTTGTAGCAGCAAGAATTAGATGAAGTAATTTAAACACAACCTCTCTTCCAGCAGCGTTCAGCCGAGATGGATTAAAACAAAACAAAAAAAAACCCCAGCTTATTCCAGATAATTATCTTCCTCTGTTAGATTTCCCAGAACTGATCAGCTCCAACTGCTCGTCACTGCCTTCTGGTGTTTTTCTTCCAGTGTGCTCTTTTCCTGCAGCTCATACCCTGCTTGTGGACTCTGCCCCTTGCACTGAAACAACCAAGCCCAGCTGCTGCTGCAGAACAAATGCTGAATTCCAGCAGTCCTCATTCCCTCATTTCCAGCCCCTGACACCACCTTGCATTCCTCTGCCCTCGCAGAACTGAGCTGCTGATGTCATTTGCTCCTGGATGACTCCAAGGGAAAAGATGGTGAAGAGAAGAGCTGTTCCAACAGCCACAGCTGAAGTGGTATTTGAGTATTATTTCATTTACTCAAACTGAGCCAGGATCAAGAGGGGGAATAGAAGATGAACATAGGCAAGGGCTGGAGCAGGTTGAAGCACAGTCGTTTTTCTATGGTGAGCACTGTTATGCATTCCTGGTTTGACCCCAAAGCTGCTACCAAATGCCAGTTATTAAAACCAGAAAACATGCTAATAAATAGTCTCCCAGTGCCTCATGACCACAGTACAGAAGAGAGCAACACAATCTGTACAAGCTGGGAATACCGACTCTATACTACTTTAAAATAACAACAACAACAAAATTATAGAAATAAGAACTGTCACCACTCAGTGAGCACCTGAGTTCAGAAGCCAGGGAGTACCACAGATTACATTTTTGCCTGATTCAAGATAAGTACTCTATTCTGAAACACCAAATAATTATAAACTACAACTTCTTTTACATTACTCCTTTGAGATGATAGCTACAAGCACTCACGGAACTGAGCAGAGAGAAGTGTTCATAAGCAGTAGAACTTAAGTGTGAATTTCACCCCTCAACACAGTCGCCAAAAGACAAAACACCAGTGCTGAATATGACCATCAAACTGACCTTCCAAATTATGGTTTTCCAGGCACTAAACCCTATCTAAGAAAGTAATCCAGGTAAGTAAAACTAAGTAAATCTGGTCGGTAATCCAATATTAAAAAAACCAAACAAGTCAACCCTTTACAATACTGCTAAGTCTCATCATCTTATAACAAGATTCAGAATATTTGCTTTCCATTAAAAGATGCAGGTGAGAACCAAAGCTTTCCTTTCATAAGCATACTTTTATGAAGAAAAGATTGGAAATGTGAGTAAACAAAAGTCAGAATGCCCATTCAAAACCACTTAACATGTATTATTTTTAAAACATACATTCTGACAGTATGAAGATTTTTGGGAACCTCTGTCACAACTGCTATATGCCACTTTTTTCCTAATTTATAAATTACTTCATTCTTCATTTTAGCTAGTTACCAGAGACTTCACTAATACAAACCTATGCTATCACACCTTTGCTTGGACAGTTTTAGTAATTGTGGTATACAGGTGGAGAAAATGAGAAAGGGAAGTGAATGGACTTGCCAAATACAGAGGGGACCTTGGTAATAAAGAACTGTGTCACATGTGAACATATTCTGGAAAGGATTATGGGCAGATCCATTGGGCTATAGTTTCAACTTGACAACAATTCAGTGCAAAAGGTGCTGTAGGTTAAAACATGGAGATGCAACTACATTTACCCCGACCCTTAAAGCAAAATGTACACCGAGCCCTGAGCTGGACTTGAACTGTAGCTCACACCTCCTCATGGGAATTCCTTCTTAGTGCTACTGTATATAGGGAGAGAAACTCATGTAAAGAAACAAGCTGTAGGCATCAGCCAGAGAGAAGCAGATGGCTGATACCTGCTGGGAAAATAAATAAATAAATAAATAAATAAATAATCATAGCATACATGCAGAGTTAAAATGTTTGCATTAAATAAATTCTAAATACTTTCTATAAATGGCAAACAGACCAATACAAAAAAATGAAACAAGCCAGTCTGTGTCTGCCACCCAAAAGATCTCTCTGATTCGATGGCATTCTTTAATAAATAAATAACAAAGAGAGAAAGAGACAGAGATTCAGGCACATGCGTGGAAAAAAATAGTTATTCTATTCTAACAAATCTAGGCTAGCTTTCTATTGTTAGCAGTCTAATGTGTAAGAGAAGTACAGGCCAGGCAGTCTGACATTCTTCCCTCTATGACTCAGTGGGATTCTATTAATAGCATTAGAGGCTCAACTGGGGAGCTGGGCTGAACCCCATCAACACTGAGGCATAATCCATTATGTTACATTTCTGACACATTAAAGATTTTCAGGTTGTAACTCAGCCTGAGTTACTCTCAGAGCCTGTGTGCTCTTTTCCAAACAGTATTTTGTAAACAGTCAGGGGACAGCCTTCTGACAGGGGCACATCTGACCTTCATTCATAAATATTTGATCTGATGTGCAGAGCAGAGTCTGTGGACACACAGGCATGGATACCTTTAACCCCTTCCTGTGATACTCAGACACCCCTCAAAGGGTTTGCAGTGATTATCATTTATCATTCATCATTCTTTTTTTTTGTTTTTGTTCCAGCAGCTGCTGACACAGAAGCTGCCTGCCAGTATCTGGACTTTCTGTTCTCCAAGTTCAGTATCTCCATTTTTCACATGTGCTAGAGATTAGCACTGCTGGATCTCATCTCACCCAGAGCTGAAGAGAAGCCTTTCCTCGTGTCCTTCAGCCATGGAAAGCTGCATGGTTAGACTACAGCATGCACACAAAAATAGATTTTAAAATGCAGACCTCAGTAAATTATACTGGAGATTCATAAGTCAAATTTAATTTGCTCCTGAACAAAAAGATACAAAGAGCAGATGTTGATACTGCAAATAAAATCTTTCTACATCAGAATGGGGTTTTTTGTTTTACTAAGAATTATTTTAAGCCTGAAGACTAAAACTTACCCTGCCTTACAAATCAGAATCTACTCAAATACCCTAATCTGGATATGAAAGAGGAATAGATGAAAATTCTGGTACATATTGCTAGTTAGAAGTGTACATTTTAAAGGAAAGCAACAACCTGCTTTTGTTGTTTCTACTTTTTGGTGAAAAATCTCCTGTGCATTCAGCAAGAGGCATGAGAGTCACAGTGACAACACCCCACAAAGTGAAGTTAAACCAGGTTGTTTTGCTTTTTCTTGTACCTTAATAAAGGCTGAAAATGTGCATGTAAGATACTAAGCAGTTTAGCCGTGATTTAAGATTTGTTATTCTCATTTAAAAAGCCGAGTTTCCGATTTGTATCTTGTTCTGATTCTTCACAAGAGAGATCAGGACTTAAAAGTACCATTGCAAATGTTTTATACAATTTACTCAAAACTGACCAACACCTCTGCTTCAGCAACCAATGAAGGAAAGAGTCTGCTAGAAAATGGAAAGGGAAATGAGAAAAAAATACTCTGTAAATAACATCCAGGAAAATACCCTCAGTTTAATGAATTTGACTTCCAGCAAAAAACCTGCCACAGCTTTGACAAGAAAGTCTGCCACGGGCTTCCCCAGCTTAACCCTGTTAAACTTAAGGCAATTTAGAGCCAGAATTTCAATAGTCTTGATTATGGCATGTTGCAAAATTCTCTCTTCTCCAAGAAGAAAATCCCACTCCTTCATGCTCTTAAAGAACAGATGACCTACTCTGTTATCCTGACTTAAATCTGCCTGCTGCTCAGAGGGAAAATCACAGAATCAACATTGGATGTCTTGTGAAAGACCTTTGATCCTGCAGTGATCCCAGCGCCTTGATGGGGAAGCACAGAGTTTCCAGTTTTAGCATTCTCAAAAGATGTGCAATTGAGTATTCCCTGGTTTCTGTCCCTCTTGAACATTCCCGGCTTCAGCAACCTGATCCTCTGAGGCTTCTTCTTCAGCCACCGAGACAACTGACACATTTTCCATCTTTTGAAAACAGCTCAAGCAATGGGTGCTTCCTAAGGACTCTTGTACAAGAGAAGGCAGGCAGAAGACTGGGGCAAAGCTGATGATGTCAGTGGAGTTTTTCAGATTCACAAATGAGCAGAATTCAGCCTGTACCTGATGAAACTGTGCCCCATGCTAGGTCTGAACAGATGGGTGTTCACTTCTGAAGAAAAACATAAGGTGTTCAGTAAAGCTGCTCTTGCTCACATTGTTCTGTTTTCTCTGGAGATTCATACAGTCCTCCTCAGTAAATCTACTGAGACAAGCTGCAGGCAAAGTTCCTTTATGGCAGTCATCCTATAGTCTTTCCATATCCTCCACAGAGCTTCTGCTCTGTAATGACTTCATACTGAGCTAGAGCAACACTCTCAGGCTGCCAACCTCTTCTTTACCCCATCTCCTCACCACACTGCCCTCTGTGGAACCAGCAGAATTTTAAGGAGCTCTGAAGGCCCCACAGACTGACCTCAACACCTCAGACCCTCTGTGTTGCCCTATCACAACTTTTTAAACAGTCTGGAGGAGCATAAACAGACACACAAGAGAGAAACACAGCTCTTCCTTAGGACATACTAGTCCTGCAAACATACAACCTGGCATAATCATGTTATACTTACTGATAAGGCTGATCCTCAAGAAAATAAGGCTCTACTACAACTTTTCTGCTGTACTGGGCTTTTCTTTCTAGCCTATGTCATGAATAGAATTGGTCGGTAATACTGGTGTTTGCAACCATGTGTCATCATTCTTTCAGACTGCATTAAAATTTACCAAACACATCACCTGATTCGACACAATACATAGTGCATTCATTAGGACCTGCCACGATTTGTGGGATTAGTGCTTTTTAAATAGAATTATGTAATATTCTTTCAAATTAGACTCCTCAGGAGTAAAAAATTTCTCAGGTTTTGAACTATTAAGACATCTGGATTTCTTAAAACAAAATTTTGTTTTCTGAGGTTCTTGTGAGATAGGCTTTCTTAGTAGGCTGCTATTTTGCATGGCAGTGATAGTCTGCAAAATACAGCTAAAACAGTAAGAGTAATGTCTAATTCATTGCAAGGCAAAATAAGGAAACCAGGACACTTGGCTTTGCTTTAAGAAGCCTGTAACACAAACACATGCTTATGCAAAAAGCACCTGAAACTTCCAGAGCATCTTATTCTGAGAAACAAATGAGAAAGGATGGTTACATTATACTACTTTGCAGTGGCCCCCAAAACATACAAAGCTTACTGCTGGATAATTTTCTGACTGTAGGTATCCACATTTACCTCTGAACATACATTTAGATTATTGATATAACAACTGGCTCCCAAACTGCTTATGTTATTGATAATCCTTAGGAAGAAGATCATGCTTTCTTAGCACCTGTGTGAACTTTTACACTGTGTACACATACCTGACACTGAACTGATATAATATAGTAATATGCTGTAGAAACATAAGCTTAATTTTTTTTAAATACTAAGTTTATCATAAAATCCTCACTATTGACCTGCTATAAATTAAATTTGCCTAGCAAAATCATGATCACAACCAGTGATGCTGCTGCTGAGTGTACTGTCTGTACCCACTGCTGACAGTAACCACAATTACTGCCAGAAACTGCAAACACATGCATGGTGGCAGGAATCCAACAGGAAAGCATATATGCAAGTGTCATTTCTTATTGTGTGTGCCTAAGGCTAAGGAGATTTGATATTGGTAATCCACTCTAGAATTGGATTACCTCTGCAGAATAACCCCCACAGCCTGTCTTGGGAGTCTGGGGCTCAGAGAAATCAGCAGGAATGCAGGAAAGACTCCCTGCTCTTAAGAGCTTCTCCATGAGAGGTCCATGAAGCACCAGACTGAAGCAGCTTCCTGCCCATCAGTTAATTTGCAAAGTAAAGAAAAAAGTAATTGTTTTGCAGTCTCAAGAGACATGACAAAGCATCTCAGTACACATTAACCTCCCATGTATGCCTTAGCAATACAGCTAACAGTAAAACATGCAACAGTGAAAGTCCATGATCCTTGAAGATGAGGCAGCCCATCATGTGGATGCAGGACACCTTACATTTAAACTGGACTAATAAATTTTCACTGTAGCAAATGACAAATTCCTTTTCTTCTGAATCCATATTAAACAATAAACAGGACTCCAAAAAAACAAGTAAGGTACTTAAATCCATCCTGCAAATGTATCTCAGTCCCAACAGCCATTTCCCAGCCCAGTGTCACATCAAATTAACACCAGAGGACCTCAAAAGATAAAAATATACTTTCCAAGTACATATGATTTGACTACATAGTATAATATTAATATATTTAAACAAGCTTTTGCAACAAATGTTTTTTTTAACACCTCTGTCCAGCTTCTGGAACTTTTCTATTAGTGACTCTGAATTTATCTGTTTTACTATGTAAAAAAATTACATACTTGAAGCTCCCTTTAAAATGATTTGTCACTGTTTCAATAGTAGCATCACCACAAAAAATATTAAGCAAACATACAACAAATTGATATAACAGAATAGGTATAGCTCATCCCAACCTCTGCACCAAAGGGAATTTTTAGAAGATAACTACAAAAGCTATTTTGCTGCTGCTGCTTCACAAGAAAGTTTGCTTGCAGTTAGTTTACATCAAACTGAGTGGCTTATTGCTTCTGTTCCATGGGACAGAGTCACTTATTTTAAGTAGAGCTTGCCAACTTAAACGAATAATATTGACTCATCCAAGTAGTGATGTATACTGATAAGCTAAGTTTATATTTTTGCATTTTACAGTTTACTTCTTCTATGTTTTACTTTTAAAACTGTACAGACAGTTCCACTGCCTAATTCATGTAGTAACATCAGTAATAAACATTTCTTGAGACAACAGTGTTTCTGCATCCCAGTGTAAAGACAATCTTGAAAAGAAAAGTAACTGAAAATTCAAAAGCAGGATAATCAAAAACTCTAATCACGATCACCTATTCTAACACTGTCTTGTTCCCCTCCCAGCTGCACCTTGTGTGCTTCACCTGGGTGAAGAAAATTGTTTCTTCCCTTTTATCCCTTGTCCTCCCATGAACTATTTGCCCTTTTAATGAAAAAAATCCCTCAAGAGGTCTACCAACATCTATCATGCTCTCAAACTAAAAGCCCCTTTTCAGTCCCTGTATACAAAAGTCTAGTTAGTGATATCTCCACCTCTCAGACATAAAGAAGGAGCCATCAGCTATCAGTGGTCATCCCCTCCTCAAACAGTACATAAGAGGTGTGTGGAAGTGGATGAAGGAAGGCAAAAGGCCATATATGAATCTTCTCTCTCCAACTGTCTCCATGCCCCAAAGTCAAAGTTGGAATGAGCCACTTCCTACCCCATTCTCTCTGCTCTGAAGTTTTTCCCCTATTTCACTTTTTCTCTATGCAGAGGAGGTCCACAGCACCACTTCCAGAGATGGAAGAAACAGCAATTTCTACTTCTCTTTTCCCATCCCAGTGCCAATGGTACTTTACCTGGCAGCAGAAAGGCTAGAACTCCTTTGGCTTGAAACCAGCTTCCAATTCAGATTTACCTGTAGCTTTCCTGCCTGCAGGAGGCTGTGGTGGCTCTGGTCACCTCCTGGACACAGGAAGGGAAAAGGGGCTCCTCTTGCACATGGAGCAGAGGAGGACAAGCCACACCTGCTGTCCTGCTTCAGCCCTGCCCAGGAAGGGGACTGCATTTCTATCTGGATTGTTTGATTAAAATACCAAGGTTATACAACTGCAAATGACGGACACAGGAGAGGAAGTTTTAATCAGATACAGAACAAAGGCAGGGCTCCCTGTAAACAAGAGTGGGGGATGTGTAGCCATCATACATGCTTTCTAATCAGAGTTGCCTGCAAGCCCTCAGTGTTACTGAGTTACAGAGCAAGGGAGATCTTTGCTTTAATTCCCCTTAACAAGTTTCACACTACTGCTCTTGCTTACATATATAGGCCCAAACCCAACAAATATTCTTTTTTTTTTCTACTTTCAACTTGCTTGCTTCCATCTAGTAACAGAAAGAACTGTGATTTTTTTTTTTATTAGATAACAGACAACAAAGAATTTAAGTGAAGAGGAAGCAGTAAGACCTACAGAGGCAATTTCAGTTGCTGTAAAACCTGCAACATTAATGCAGATTAATGCTAAGCCACTGATGTATTCCTAAGAAAATTAGCTTGAGTTCATCTCAAATGCTGGCAATAATTTTTGCCACAGCAAATGGAAATCTGAAACAGGGAGCCAAGGGTTAAGATATTAAATGTTGAAATATTTTAATTAAATGTGGCAGTGATTAAATTGGAGTAGAGATACTGCAAATAGAGAGGATGAAGAACTGGTCCTAATTGGTTACTACTTGCCTAATTGATTACTACTTCTTTTTAAACTTATTTTTTTAAAGAAAATCAAGCTAATTGTATATATTTAAGGAAGCAAATATTATTAAAGCCTAAGAGACAGGGAATTTCAGCTATACTATATTATGAAAAAGAGTATCTTTTTTGTAGCAGTATTAAAGAGTCAATCCATATTTACATTGCAGTAAGTATTGCTTACTCTGTATACTTTTCTGGAATAGTGTTAATTATTTTTGATTTCTTATCTGCACAGGTCCAACACTTTATACTTTTAGTCACCAAAATTCAACTGCATGATTTCAAACCATGTAGCTGACTTATCAGGACTATTCAGAATTCAGACATTGTCCTGCATAATAATAACATAATGCTCCTAAACCTGGATTACCAGACTTTAAAAGTGTGCTCCTATTCAATCTGATAATTTAGCATTATAAAATTTAAAATAATAATTATAGGGCCTGAGGCCGTGAGAGATTGCTCATCCGAAGGAATCCATTTGAAAAGCTATCAAGAAGAACCACCTCATCTGAAGTAAATGAGCAGTCTGTTAAGCACTTGTCAGCATCTCAAGAGTACCACCTACTACAATTCCAACAGAACCTAGATTTTTCTCTCATGTCACCACTTGCCACATTCAAGATTGCTTAGCGTTGGACATCTAATAAGTTCACACAGCATCATTAAAATTCCATGGCTGTGTGCCACCCCAGGTACATGTTCTGTGGAAAGTTATTAAGAACATTATTAGCAGGTTAAGACTAAAGAGTATAATAGGAATTCTTTTTTTCCATCTGTGCTTTAGTTTTTCTATAAAGTTGTTGGAAGAGACCTAAAAAAATCAGCTAGTGCAACTGCCTGACCAATTTAAAGTATGTTACTAAAGGCATTGTCCAAATGCCTCTTAAACATTGATGGGCTCGGGGCATCAACTACCTACTCTCTAGGAAACCTGCTGCAGTTTTTCACCACCCTCTCCGTAAAGAAATGCTTCATAAAGTCCAGTCTAAACCTCCCCTGAAAGAGCTTTGGACTGTTCCCACACATCTTGTCACTGGATTAGTATTTAGGGAGATGAGATCAGTACCTCCATCTCCACCTCCTCTCCTCAGGAAGCTGTAAGAGAGTAATAGAATCAAAGAGCTGTTTTAGCTGGAAAAGACATTTAAGATCATTAAGTCCAACCATTAACCCAGCACACTTTCAGGTCCTACACTAAGCATCTCCCTAAGCACCACACATACATCTCTTTTAAATGCCTCCAGGGATGCTGACTCGACCACTTCCCTAGGCAGCCTCTTCCAGAGTCTGACAGCCTTTTCAGTAAAGAAATTTTTTCCTAATATTTAATCTAAACCTCCCCCAGCACAATTTGAGGTCATTCCCTCTTTTTCTATTGCTTGTTACTTAGGAGAAGAGACCAACACTCACCTTGCTACCACCTCCTTTCAGGTAGCTGCAGAGAAGGATAAGGTCTCCTCTCACCCTCCTTTTCTCCAGGCTACACAACCCCAGTTCTCTCAGCCTCTCCTGCAAGACTAGGTCCTTCACCAGCTTTGATGCCCTTCTTTGAACATGCTCCAGCACCTCAATGTTCTTATTGTAGTGAGGGGCCCAAAACTGAACCCAGTACTCAAACTGTACCGAGTCCAGGGGGATGTTCACTTCCCCAGTCCTGATGGCCATGCTATTCCCAACACAAGGCAGGATGCCACTGGCCTTCTTAGCCACCTGGGCACATGCTGGCTCATACTCAGAGGGCTGTTGATCAACACCCCCAGGTCCTTTCCACCAAGGAGCTTTGCAGACACTCCACAAACCTGTAGTGGTGCGTGGGGTTGTTGTGCCCCCAGTTCAGGGCCTGGCACTTGGCCTTGGCCCATTGATCCAGCCCATCTGCTGAGCCTTTCTGCCCTCAAGCAGAGGGGATCAACCCTTCCACCCAACTCGGTGCTGTCTGCAAACCTACAGAACAGGCACTTGGTCTCTTCATCCAGGTTGTTGATGAAGATGTTGAAGAGAATTGACCCCAGTACTGAGCCCTGAGGAACACCACTTGTGACCAGCTGCCAACTGGTTTTAACTCCACAGCTCCAATACTTTCATCACAACTCTGTGCCCAGATGTTGGGACAGGTTTTTTTCTCCAGTGAAGAGTAAATAGGATCTCAGTGCTTCGTAAGTTTTCCTTCACCAGCCCAGTCTGCTTCTTGGCTCATCACTGAGTTGTCTTCACCTTCTCTGGATTCCTCTCATGCCTCTCGCATCCTCTTGGCTTTCTTCTCTCTTCCCTAACATCCAGTGATCTAACACAAGCAACCATGCTCGCAAGCTCTTCTTTAAATTAAGACTGTTACATAAACAGTTACTAAACTCATACAGGAGGTCAGTTAGGTAATACAGTATATATATCCTTTCCTTCAGGTGTACAACACTGTGGCATCCAAAGAGTAATCAGTTGGGAGGAGTGCATAAAGTGTCATCTGTACAAGCATCAGATGACAGGATCTCATACAAGCAGCACCATCACATGGTTCCAAGCCAACCTTTTCTTCAAAATTCCACTGCTCTTTCACAACCAGATTTCAGTTTTTGTTAGTCTTTAATGTCAGGCATTGCTCCACGGAATTCTTTCTATCAGTCTGGCCTCCAGAGAATCAAAGCCACGTGCTGAACTAGGCCTTCTACACCAAGACAGATTTTGTGGAGCAAACCATGCAGCCAGTGATCTCTCATGGAAAGCAGTCTCTTACCACCCCCCAAGAACCAATGCAGAATGAGGGTCCTAATATCCCCACAACTGTTGATAATTCCTGGCCTTCCAGAAATTTTAGATATGGGCCTTTCCTGATGGTTATGATTCCACCTACGAGCAGCAGGGGAAATACTATTTTCTTCAAATGCCTGGGACAGGGTAATTTCTAATCTGTGTCTGAGAAGCCAAATACAGACAGCAAACAGTATTTCATCAGAGTATATAAGCTGCTAAATCTTGTAGTACTTGAGGCACCATAATCCCCAAGCAGGCACATGGCCTAAGACGCAGACTCATGCATTTCACATCTTAAAGTCACATACAACTTTTACAGGCCCTTTTCAATCATTCCACTATTTTTAAGTAGGTGAGATTCTGATCAAATGGATGTAATTTAAGTAAAGCTGAGACACTGGACACCTTGCAGTCTTTTATGGCACTGAAAGGCAGTACCATAGTACCCATCTTATTGGACAGTAACACCTGAATTGTAGGATGAAAGGAAAAAAGCCCCAGTGCTTATTTGCATTACGTCGTGCAACATATTGCTAAGCAGAACCTCTCCCATTGTCTTTGTGATTGCTTACAAATGAGTGAAGGACTGCAAAAATTGCAGATTTCTAGATTGATTCAAGCCCCATACAAATTTGCCCCCATGCAGAAAGATGGCACCCAGGCTGCTACAACAGCAGCAAATTTCTCTGGAGTCCTACACTGATTGATCATATAGTTGATTAGTTTTGCATCAATTAATTTTCAGTTTTAATCTATTATTTTTTTTTAAATGCCTAAATAATTTGTGCAAGTTTTCTTCAGAATAATAATGTGAAGCACTAGAGGAGAGGGGTACTGGCAAGGCTCAATTATGGTTGCTTTTTCCAATTCAGAGCCATATTGTTTATTTGCCTCATGTTTTAGTAGCACCTTGTAAAAAAAAATTAGCTTTAAAATAGTTGATTACTCAGAATTAGCAGCTATCCAAAACAGCAAAACAGCACATGGACTCTTACACACTGAGTAAGAGTCGATATCACTCTTACACTGTGAAGTTCACGAGGTACAGAGATGAATAGCAAAAACCTATTTGCACAGAGGAAAGTATTATCTGCCACTGATGAAGCAACAAACTTGAAATCAGATCTTTGAAAAACACTTGCCTACCATATACAATCACCAAGTATTAACATTTTGAGGTGCTGAGGAGAGCAACAAGTATGTAGTAGTCTTCTCAACTACCTAAGTAAAGGCAATATTCCAGAACATAACCCATTTGGGTTATCAAAACTGGGGTCCATAAAGCAAGTCCTAGAAGAGAATATATTTGATATTTATCTGAAAGTTTCAGACTAGCATTTATAGCCAATTCCATATATTGGAGCTTCTAAAAACTGTTCATGGGTATTTGGTTTTGTTTTGTGTTTTTTAATGGATTGTAACAATCCATTAAGCTGATAAATGCCATATATAACACCTCCCACCACTGACAGCCCTATGAAGGAATAAACCAGCATTCAATATTAATTAAAAACACAAGCCATATTTTAGGGACTACTGGGAGAAATAAATAGCATTGTTATGACTCTATATATACCCACATTGTACTAAATTTTGAATTCAGCTATATCTCACAATTTCTTAAGGGTTATAGTAAATCAGAAGAATAAAGGCTAAAAGGACATAAAAAGGCATGTACTGGCTCCTCCACAAAGAGCATCTAAATAAATTATACAGGAAAAGGAGGCACCTGGATAAAAAATACAATGGAAGTCTAATAAACTCACAAGAGACAAGAAGAAGGTGGACACAGAAAGACTTCTAATACCCTCTAAACCCCCCTAGGTTTAAAACAAAAGGGAATATAGTTCCACAAAACCCATAGGAAAGCTCTGAAACACACAACCACAAGGTGCTGTGCTTTCAAAAGGTGTTTCTAGTTTCAATACTTCTGCAGATTAAGGTCCTCTTTGTCCCAGGACATTGACACAGATAGAGTTAAACCTATATGCATCAATTGATTTTAACTATTTAGATTCTAATTTTGCCATTTTACTCTTTTCTCCTTCCTCTCCATCAGTGACAAAATATTTCTCCACACCTGAGCACGGTTGCTGCATCTGGCTGCTACACAAAAAAATAAGCTACAGTGAAGCAATTTAGCCTATTCACCATGCAAAAATTAAGATTCCATGCCAGTCCTCACTTACCTAGATCCTCAGGACTGTCAAATAACTGCTCACATAAGTAGTAGTCATCTGGATTCAAGTAGGGCAGTTGCTTCAGCAAGCTCTGCTTAGGAATGAGATACAAGACCTCAGCAATATCCCCATCCTCAATAATTGACATCCTTTTGACTGAATTACGGAATTTCACCTTTTCCAGCACCAATTCTTCAGTTTTACTTGATCCACACAGCTTCCCAAAGCTGTTTAAGATGGGGAAAGACAGCATGTTTATTCAGAAGGAGGTAGAGGAAGCAACCTGTAGTGCATGTAGTCAGTCTGCTACTCACGGCACACTGCCCTTACCAATCCTTCTCTTTTTCTCTTATCCAGCAAAGGAGATTAAGGAAGATATATTTTTAGTGATTATCTTCAAGAGATTATGACAGTATTCTTGATCAGGTGACTGCCATCTAAAACTATTGTAATCAGTTGCAACTAATCCCAGGGAACACAAAAATTGGAAGCAAAATCATAAAGAGTATCTGAAAATCAGATTAATATTCAGGACAAGAGGAAGAACGTAACTGAGGTATATAAGAGGATTAGTTTAAAAACAAAAAAAACCTTGTTGTATCAAAAATCTTATTAGGGAAGACTCATCATCATAAGCCACAAATGCACATCTGTGCATTTAATCTGCTGTGCCCATGTTCCATGTCAGGTCTGTACATGTGGTATTGCAAAAAGATTATAGGAAAGATAGAGCATGTTGGTTCTGCTTTTTGAGAAATATATACAAGATTTGTGTAAGGAGATATCTTAGGAGAAATCCTTTCTGCAGCTTTCACTGCCTTTTCCAAACAAAAGCACTTAAGCTTTCCCCCAACTATTAAGGATTGCTTTGCTTGTACTCTTCCTCTCCACTTTCCTGAGTAGCTGACAGGAGAAGCTTTGCAGATACTGTGCCAGCCCTTCCTGCTTCACTTACAAGAAGTATTTAGATTAATCCAATTCTAGTGACTTGCTAAGCTAATCATCTAATGAATATTTCTCCCTGGGTAAAGGCAGAGTTAATCATCAGCAAGGCACTAGAAAGTCACAGGAAATTCCAAAGTTAAGGACTGAGAGGAAAAAAAAAAATTTTAATGGAATCATGTATATTTGAGGAAGAGCTGGCTCAATAAATCTAGCAATTTAAGTTCTGCTTTGGAGTAACTTCTGGAGATCCTGTGTTTTAAGTATTCCCCGCAGGAAATGAAATTCTGCAGCAATTTTTGAACCTCTCTCAGATTTGACAACCTACTGACCTGCACACCACAGCCACTCAGCGGAAAAGACAGATCTAAAATTCCAAAAGTTTCTACCAGTGGAGCTGAAGGGAGATCACCATTCTGTGATTAAAGCAGTGGGATGGCTCATAGGAGGCAGCTGGATGGAATACGTCTCAGCTTAGGGTAAGAGTATCATTTGCTGCTGGATAATGTAAAGGATGTTGACATCTGACAGCAGCAGTGCCAACAATCCATCCTCACCAACACGTCAAGGTGGACTTTGCCCTTGAGGTAGGTGAGGCCAAAGCACACATTGTCCTGACATCAACCCTGCCACAGAGGTTAATCCTCAGAAAGCAGAAAGGTGAGCTCTGCAGTTTCAAACTGTTGCAATGCTTGCTTGGCTGCCTAAATCCCTGAAGAAAAGCTTGACCTTCACTGGAGTTCAAATGCTCTGGCTTTAGACAGACTCCCAGTTTTCTCTCTAGCCATGCTGATTCCAGCCTTCCAGCTATATCCACTTAGCCAGTCAGTACACCAGCTACTACCATACTTACTCAATGAGTAAATGTTATGTAGCAGCAGTCAGAAGAAACTGCAGTCATCTCCCACATAAGCAAGCACCACATCAGCTGTACAAAGCCCCCATGCATTCCCTAGCTTGCAGTTTGCCCAGAAGAGTTGCAATGAAGCCATAAAGGTGAAGGGGCAGAGCAAGGCACGAGAGGCTGAGCCCACCTTCACCCATGCAGGGCTCTGTTCCTGCACTTTGCAGGCTTGTGCAGGTAGAAAAGCTCCAGTGCTACCCTGGGAGGGAGCAGGGATCAGTGCTCTTTTTGCACAGCATCTCCACTACAGATGCAGTCAGCTTGAAACTGTTGTAGAGGGGTCCAACATTATTTCAAATGGTGAAGTGCAATCCAGTCTCTTTCTGCCACCAGGACTGATGGGCCACCAGTTCAATTTAAACTAGCATTTTGTGACCCTAACATGTCACTGTAGAAGCACCCTGCTTAATTTAAAATGAGGTCCTCCTTCCTCTGAGAGAGAGACTACACTAACAATGCCCTTTCCACCTGGCTATTGGTGTCCTCGGCTGATAACCACAATCTCATACCACAATCCACACAACTCCACAATCTAGACCACGTACTAACTGCTGTGTATAAGACAAAATGATCTTTTGTTAGTGTTTTTTTGAAGCACAGAGTATGTCTTTAAGAGCCTCCATCCTGTTAATAATTAATAGAAGAGGATGAAAAGTAGAAATGAACAAAACAAGACCAGGAAGCATCACAATGGCTTTGAGTCATACAAAGCACTGCTTGGAACAGCTGGCTCTGAGAATCAGATCCTTCTGCCCAAGGTAAAGGACAAGGCCCTCGACAGCTTTGTACCACATTCTGTTACTAAGAACTGGGAGACAGCCTTAGCCAGGATCAAAAGACAGTGGCAATCTCCTACCACTTAAGTCAAGCACTTGAATAAGTAGAAAGGATTGATTTCTAATATTCTTCCTTGCGAGAAAAGAAAAAGGCAGGAAAAAAAAGGGCACAGCCCTGTCCTTGTGTTTCTTGAGACACACGCTCAGGAATCCAGGGCACCCAACCCTGTAATGTTGAGGAAATTTCCTCAGCATCTGCCAAGTAGCAAACTATTTTTAAACCACTGTCAACTCAAAGCTGTGCCCAATCTGAGTATTCAGTGCTGGGGGCTCGAGCCTTCACAGAGCACAGCTGGAGGTATGGGCACTTCCCAGTCTGAGCTTTCACAGGGGACTGGATATGAGCCAGGAATTAAGCAGACTAACTACTCAAATATTTTATCTCATTACCAAATTTATAAATATTTTATTTATAAATATTTTCAGCTGTCTCAAGACCATTTCCTATTCAATCCCTTCTGAATTCACCAAACCAATTGGCTGCACAGATGATAAAAACAAATATCTGTTTCATATACAACCAGAAATAAAGGCTTGTATACTAATGTTACTAGAACAGAACAAAAATTGATTGCAATCCACAAACAAACTGCACAACAGAATACCAGGTGCTGAATAATAGCAAAAGTTAGACACCAAGGGCTAAAATCATAGTAGAAAAAATATCCCCCCATCACAGAGGATTAAAGCGACCCTTCAGCTAAATAAAATGCAGAAATGTGTATGGAGCTAGTACTGTCTTTAATTGCTTCTGCCATCAGAATTAAATTTCTTGCCAGTGCATTTCAGTCTGATTTTGGTTTTACTGAAAGCAACAAAAAACCCAGCCAAAAAAGGCAAGAAAAATTAAGTCAGTCATATTAGTTCAGCAAAACCTAGCTGTCAAAAAAAAAAAATCAAAATAAAAACCCAGAACACAAGGTAAAACAAAATTAAATTCTCCAGTTCCCTGATACCATTTCAGAAGGCAATAATTCATAGGTAAATAGCTCCAAATACTGTTTCATGCATCTGTCCAAACCAACATGATTGTCTTCCCCATGTGACAGTTCTCAAAGATATTGAGTACAAGAAGAAATGAAAAATAGGGGTGGGGGAGCCTTCATGTAAATGAAAACAGGCAAGCACTATGTCTGCTATACCCAGAAATAAAGTTATGCAAACAGCAACAGAATTAAAACAGCAGAAGAAAGCAAAGCAGCAGCTTTCTACTTCTGGCAAAAGTAAACCAAAAGCAGCTCTTTCACTTTTGACAAAGAGAATTTACTTACTCAAGACTGCAGGCTGATAGACAAAACACTCAGCTGCTTACTTGCAAACTTGAGTAAATCTTTTATTCCCATAATGGAGACCAAAAAAATCCACATGCACACCTTTAATTTCATTACCTAAATGTCCAAAACAGGCAATCATCTTCTGGGCATACTGACACAAGCCATTCTCACTGGAGGGCTGCTCACCAAGGACCTGCTCACTCATAGCTTCAGAAGGAGCTGACTTTCTCTGCAAAGTCAAGCAGCTACTGTTTGCTTGAGACTGATAAGACAACAGAGCTTCCTCTTCCAATTTACCTCCATCAATAATTCAGGTGCTACATAAAATTTGCTGAGCTTTAAAAACCCACAGTGCAAAGCTACTTTGTGGCTTTTTGAAGTAATCATATTTTAGTCCTTAAAAGGTATCTCAGCTTCTTATATTCCACTAGGTTACAGAAAATATTTTCAAATTGCAACAAAATCCATTTTCTTGCTGCACAAGGGGAATAATGTTAGGATTATGCTTAGATCAGTGATGTGTTTAAAATATTCACCCAATTCAAACCTAGAAACAGAATTGCCACCCCTTGTGAAATGTGTTGGAACATACTCCAGCAAGCAGGCATTTCGACTGTAAGTGCCACTTCTCAATGCTATATATTTTGGGGGGACTAAAATCAAAACAGAGCCCGTGTACCGACATCAACATGTTTTCTTGAGCTTTCTAGCCCAGTACAGAAGAACTACAGGACTACAGCCAGAAGCAACAGGAAGAAAGTATTTTCTCAGGTCACTCACCAGAGCATGAAGTTGATCTAATCCTGTCTTGGCTGAAAAGAAAATAATACAGGAGAACCAACTCAGCAGCCCCACTCCAAGCCAGCTGCAGTGGCCACACACACCTATCTCTGCTCTGGTCTTCAGAAACCAAGGCAGAGCACTACCCAACTTAGTGATGTTTGAAAAGCTATTACAAATCACAAAACAAACCATACCTACTTAGCTAAACACTGGCAGAATAGCTTTTGCTGTATTCTCTTGACTCAGCTGACCATTACCAGTGAAGAAGAGGTGTACTTCATCAACAAATATGCTCTTTGTCCACCATGCTTGGTTTTGCTCCATTCACCTATTGCTTGCTGCTTCCTCCCTAAGATCATATCCACTCATGAAAAAAATACTTAGTGAAGCTCATATAATGACTGTCGATATCCACAGTAAGCACTGTTACTATTAAGGAGACACTTTAAAAAGAGATCTGTGCTAGTAAACCTAGACATAAATTTTACTCACAATAGATTCAAAAGCCTAGCTATTAATATTTAATATTACTTCAACAGTTTACTGCCTATAAAAGTATATTTTTAAAATAACTCGGTAGCATTGCTATCTTTTGTTGTGCTAAGGGCTGTGAAGGATCCACATAGACAGGAATTTCACAGTCCACAGGCTTCTGCCAAGTTGGTTAACTGGTTTCAACCCATAGGTTCACAAAGGCACAAGACATCTCTACAGGGGCAAAAAAGAGTGGCTAACCAAAAAGTGCTAACTCAGCTTCCAGTGATATAAAAGCTTTAAAATGATTTGTGATATATTTCAGCTGAGCAACCCAATTAAGCAGAAACCTCCTACAAAGACTTGTGATGAAGCTGCCAAGTAACATTTTTTTTCACTGTTATTATGACTGACATTTAACTAAGCATTAGCCAAATTTCATCCAAAACACCTGTTTCTGAAGCACACACATCAAAACTGTTACAAATTCTGTCAAGCCCATGATGTCTGTGAAAATCTGCATGAAAGGACAGCAACAAGTTCAAGTCTGAATAGGATGAAGCTTCATTTGTATCATCTTATATGGCATCAATCTTCTGTTAGAATTTGCAACCGAGAAAAAACACAACTCTGTTTCTATCTCAGGCTTAACTAAGACCACACGGTGATAATTTCCTTTCCCAGCTGATGACATTTGCAAAATCTTTCAGCTGAATTAAAGCATTGTGCTCAGCTTCCTGTTATCAGCTGTGTGTGACAACTTTCATTGCACATGAGCCTTTGGTAACAAAAGCCCAGCTTTGGAGGGCATTGTAAGCTGGGCAGGCAGCAGAACAAGCTCTTGGGAATGTCCTTCTCTCTGCTGTGCATTCAGAAATCAAATCTGACTCACTTCCTTAAACTCCAGAATCTGAGCTTATCCTTCAGTGAAGCAGTGTGCATAAAGATTAAACAAGCAAAAATATCCAAACAGTATACTTGAGGTTGCATCTTACAATCTTTTTCTTGGACAAAAGAAAGAGCAACGCCAGCCACTTACCAACATGTGCAATTATCAGCTTGGCTGAAATAGTACACAGAAAAATCAATCGTCAAATGAAATATTATTTTAGGGGAAAAAAACACAAAACAATAATGTCAGTTAGCAAAGTAATGTCTACTACTTCAGGAGGCCTTAAAATATTCCTTTCAAACATCAGATATTGGCCACTGTCAGAGATCAGGTACACATCCACTGAAAATCAAAGATTTAAATAAATTTCGTAACTCCATCATTTCTATATTGGATATTTTTTAAAAAAAATCTATCAAGCTTATCCAAAAGCAAGAAACAAAACTATCTGTAGAACTTCAAAGTCACTGACATGAAACAAAATAATTTTTCTACATTGCTGTTCTGTGAAATGTGAAAAAAAACAAACGACCCAACAACTTTCACTTTCATTTTAATTCCAAAACTCACCAATTGAAACATTTTTTAAATCTTCCAAATTTTTCTATCTTCTGCAAGAAACTGGTACCTATGGAGGTTATCCAGTTTTATTTTTATAAACCAAAAATATAATAAAATTCCTGCTCTGCCCAAAGGCCTCAGGATGCTACACTAAGACAATACTGGTGAAGATTGACACCAATATCCACATGAATTACTGCCATATGAAGAGCAGCCTATGGATATCCCACTCTACTCTATTTAAATATGCAGCATAACTGCATGCTGCAATCAATTTTTAGCATTTAATGCTGTTGTAGCTACCAAAGTATATCCATTACCCCATAATCCATTACTCAAATTATTAATAGTGAGGCTAATAGTAAGAAAGTAAGGCTGAAGGGCTGCAATCCTAACCTGAGTTTTGAAAAACACACAGCCTCTGCTCTCCCACAGATCTGCTGTTCAGCTCTGAGCCATTCCTTTAATCTCTGTCTTTCCCTGTATCACTTTCACCCCTCATGACTTCTAGGAAAATGTACATTAAAGACTGAAGTATTCAGATTCCATGATAAAAGGAACAGAAGTACCACAGATAATAACACAAGGGAGTAAATGGTCAGCATTAAAAAAAAGAGGTCATGTAAAGCACAGCTGAGAGTTTCTCCTTGGTCTTAATTACCTTCCAACTTCATTACCATATTTTTTAATGATTTTCCAATAGACTGCAGCCCTTATTTAACACTAGGAGTGCTCATTTCCCCTGGAGAATCATGTTACCAAAGAAGGCAAACATAACTAATTTTGTACATCTTCTCTGATCTAAAAACTCAATTTTTTGCTAGTCTGCCCCAAAACACAAACATCTGTGCTACCCTGGTTGCTGTGGCTATTAGAGTGCACAGTTATCAGGTTACGACAAAAAGCATGGTTCAATCAAAGACTTATTTACCTTACTTTATCAATTCTAATGTTTATTTCAGACTAGTCATGGAAAAATATCCTCAACTATTTTCAGACACAAAATAACAATGTGTACATTAATGGATCAATCTACTGCATTATAACAAGATGAAATGGCTCAGCATTTTATTTCCTGGCAGCACAAGGCTGATCTATTGATCTATAATGGCAAGAATTATTTTTTTTCCTGTATTCTTACAGCAAAACCAATCCTTTTTACTTACACATAGGAAAAAAAAACAAAAAACTTTAAGTGCTGACAACTGATATAGTTTTGCAGGGAGGATATAGTGAGAGCTTTTTGAAATATACATTTTTTAATGGCTGCACCCCCAAGACTCTGTATGATTGAAAAACTACCTCAACCACAAAGTTCAAGTGCTTGCCTATCACAAAGCTTATAAATAATCCCATAACCTATGCTTGAAGTTAAAAAGGGGTCTAAGCCACTCTAGGGAGTAATTACCAAAAAGGATCCTGGCAGAAGCTGGCAGTCATTCAGATATTCAGCAGGAAGCTGTTTGGGTTTTCCCCCTACTCTTTAGCAATGTTTAGGTATCTTCTATTTAATTAGATATTTGAGAAGTACATACAGTGGAAAAACATGTAAAACTTGTAATTGTCTTTTACTTACTTGTGGTCATTACTATGTAACAGTTCAGCCTGTAAGGAACCACTTAAAGAAAAGAAAAAAACCCCAAACTTAATTATATCATCTAGAAGCCCCAAGAGCTAGAGATGGTTCATTAAAATAGCTCCCCACTGTTTCATATTCATTTTGCTTTTCCATACAATCAAAAAGGTAGCTTCCAGTGAGCAAAAACTTTCAAAATAAATGTAATTCCTTTCCTCAGACTTTTTTCTTTAGTTTTCCTTTTTAGAACTTTGATATTTTGCTTTCAGCTGAGAGGAGAAACTCTTTGTAGCATCCTCTTTGCAATGTAGACTTTAGAGTAAATGAGACAGAAACAGCTGAGGAGCAGAGATCAAAGTTGAAAGTTCAGTGTTCTTTGAATCCTCATACTTATTTCTTGTACCTTTAGAAAGAGTGATGTGTTACAAGCACAACATCAAAGAAATCATCACTCCTCTTCTGACGCATTCAAAAAAACTGGGTATTATTACACTCTCTCTTCTGACAAGCCACATGATTACAGAAATAACAGCAACTTTCCTCAAACTCTGAACAAAGGATTATATTAGAAGAAACTCTTCTCTAGATAACTGCCAGACTTCCTGAGCATCTTAATTTACCATTTCCTATTCTCTCCTAACAGTGGATCTTCTAACTGTAGGTGTAGAACCTGCACAGATCATACAATTAAATATTGGTCTTGCTGCACCAAACACCAGGTCTCAACATCACAGCTGTTCTCAAAGCAAAACATAACTTTAAAAGGATAACTTCAGCAGTCATGCTGCCCTTGCCTAGCTTCAGTGAAGCTGTAAAAGAGATAAGGACTAATTTAAGAACCTACCAGAAGCCAGTACAAAATTTTTGTCAATGTCCATCAAAACTAAGAATAGGAAGTTACCTTTCTATACAGTGGAAAGTATGGCACTGCCAGAAGGATGCCAGAAATGACATCAGATCAGTTCATTCACTGCCAACATTCCTGATAAAAGCTGCTTTAAATATGCTGTGTTGGCTAATCTTTGTTTTGTAATTAAATAAATCCTACAGCACTGCTGAACCCTTCCTCTTGTGGTCAGCAATATCTTCTGGTTAAATCAGCTGCATGCACACACACACACGAGATCCATGAGAAAAACTAAGAAACTGTCAACTTAAGCAAAATTATGTCTCTGTGAGGAGCTCACTTCTCACACAGAGATCACATTCTGTACAGGTGAAAATGAGGCATGGGCACATCTGAAAATACATTGATGGGGCAGTTGAAAGATTCAGAATGTATCTCAATTTATTTATAACAGGAAATGACATACCACGTGCCATAGGAGTACTGGTATTCAATAAACTGAGATTTGGGTCCTCTTGGGTATCCCATGATCTCATTTTCCTTGTTTTTTCTTGACAGTTAAGAGGAATCTACTCAAATAAGCTCTGTCATCTGGCACCAAAAGGATAAGCAACAGTCAGAGAAACACACCAAACTTCCAAAGCTGGCAGGACTTTAAAAAGGAGAAACTTGTCTTTGGCTTCACGACAGGTACAGCTGGGTTTGTTCTTTACCAGCGCCACTCAACACAGAATGGGCCTTATCTTGTGTTCTTTCTCTGTCATGTAAAACCTTGTGAACCTGTGCCTATCACATCCTATGAGAATTATTCCAAGATTGTAGTAAATCAAGAGTTTTGATCCTGCAGTGGAAGTAAAAGGCATTCAGCATCTAGCAAGCTACAATTTTGGAATGAAAGGTGGCAAATAATGTCTTACAGTCATGGGGAAATTAATTCCAGTGATATTATAAACTAAACAAATGATGAATGAGTCCCATGGAATAGCTACAAAGAAACTAAGACCACTATGTTGGCTGCCTGATTGATATTTATCATATTATATTTTCAATAGCTACTTACAGCAATACTCTTCAGTGGGAATTTCTTGATCTTATCCTGCCACTGCTTGATCAAATGCCATCTACTGAGGCAGTTTGTTTTTACCCGTTAAGGCCATGTGTGTCACAGGCTACGAAAATCAGTTTTTCCACAGGTGAACTTTAAACAAAGGTGTCAGGGCTTAATTATTATTAAATAAACTGTAAGTAAAACATAACATAAGAGTCAAGATGGCCCTGGCCATCTTTGACAGAATCTGCTGCTTCATTCTTGATCATCATCACAGAGTGCCTATGCTTCCTAGTACTTAAGAAACATTAAATGTTGCATCTAGACAGCTACTTCACAATGGGAGGTCTGATTCTACATTTTATGTAGAGTGCAAACAGTTATAACTAGTGCATCCTAGGAGGTCGGTTTGCTTGTTTGGATTTTTCAAATGTAAAAGCTCCCACAGCCTAGAGGAAAGCTGAGTTTTCTTTTATTTCTGTTGATATTACTACCCTGGTACTTGTTTAATAAACAGATTCACCACTGACACAAATCAATGGCCAAAAAAAAAATCCCTTCTCAATGCAGTTCAGCCTCAACATCCTTTCTGGTATTAACACACTCCACAAATATTCAATTTTTTGGTAGGAATTTTGCCATGGTACGATTTAGGAATAGTTCTGCACAGCAAAACAACAAAGACAATTCAAGAAAGAAGGCAAGCCAGCCAACCTGACAGGCTGTGCTAATAAAAACTGACTAATGAAGTTCTTTTAGCAGCACTGAGCAATATTTTCAGATGAATCAGTTAAAACAGGTGCTGACCACAACAGGGCTTATCAGTAGAAAACCTTATGTCATAAACATATGTTGTGCATATTTTCAGACTGAAACTAGTTGGCAGCTTCCAGTTATTTCCATTTCAACTATGAATGAACTACAAGATAATGTATTATTTTGTAGTGGTTTTCTGATTTTTTTCTTATTCCCTGCCTGTATGCTTTCTTTGGAATCCAAACTCTCTTAGTACTTTTCCTAGAATCAATCAATCAATTGATTCTGAAGAAGTAAAATACTTCAGTTCTTGAGCTGCTTACTGGATTATCAGCAGAGTAAGATCAGACCTTCCAAATCAAAATAGACAGATGACAAAAACAATTAGTGGATCATTTTATCTAGATTTTGAAAGCCAAAAGATGAAACTTCTTAAAAAGGAAAGTAAATCAAAACGAAGATTTCATTACCCACTTTAATGAAATGACAAACAAGTATTCCCAAAAGTATCTTCCTGTATATTAGATTTCAAAAGAGCTACACTCCCAACCTCCTCCTAAAACCAGGGAAGAGAAAGTACAAACACAGAGAGAAGTAATCAATCTTTTCCTCTTTGTTTTATCAGTGTGGCAGTCAAGAGTTTATCTACTAGGACCCAAGAGTGAGAAGAGATTTCCATATACACACAAGAGGTCACCTGCAGCTGCCAAAGTAGGCAGAGATAGAAGCAAGACTTCCCCAGATGTCAGCAATGTGGTCAGGAATGGAGAACCAGGTATTCAGCCCAACCTCACTATAAAGAATCCACACAGGATTTGGTAAAAAGTTTGTTTGATCAGTATGTTCACAATACAGAAACAGGTGATTTGAACCAAATGCTATTGTATCCTACTTCTGTGGAGAGCACTTTATAATAATGTAATAAATTTGAAATAATATATTTAAAATAAAATAGTAGATAAGTAAGGAGGGAAAATTAAGTAACACATCCAATTCAGCAGACATTGAGAGAAACAACAAAAATACAACTGTTTATCTAGTTCAACATTAGGCTAAGCATTCTGCCTACAAAGACTAACAATCAATGGAATAAATAAATTTTGTTGTTTCTAGAAAGAGCAAGTAGAGTTTGGGTTGTGGGGTTTTTTTAAGGTAAAGTGATAATTTTCATAAATGCATGTACACGGCTTTTAATGTGTCTACCTGCACATTTTAACCTCCAGATCCATAAAGATAGATATCTCTGTGTGAGATACAATTTTTTTGTGACAAATACTGGATTAGACAATGCAAAGAAAAAAGACTTCACTTTAACACCTGAGGTCAAACTCCAAGGGTTTATTTATCTGTCCAAGCATAACAGAGAAAGCAACCACCCACGCTTGACTTACCAGGAAAGCTAAGTATATCTTTTTATACTTATGCCTCTTCCCCCACCTTTTTCTAAGGTTATGGTATTAAAAAAAAAAAAAAAAAAAAAAAAAAAAAAAAAAAAAAGAGAGAAATGTTTACTAAGCAGACTAAGATTTGCATACCTCATGGATACAAAGCCACTTTGTGTTACTTTGTTGTAACTTACCACCAAAACTGTGCTGAATGTGCTTTTAGTGTTTAGAAGCAGTGTTTTGAGTCTCCCCTCCTAGTAACTCCTTGCAGGTTGCTACAGGCTGGCATTCTGCACTGCAGCCATACCTGCAGCACCTCTGAATGAGGAAAAAGTCCTGCTCAGGAGCAGAAGCTGCTCAGCATCCTGCTGCCTGCCTCCCTGTCTGAAAGCAAACAGGAGCGACAGATGGATGCAAGACAGCCAAAACCTTGCAGGTGTGATCAGTCAGCAAGGCACAGATTGTACAACCACGTCTCCTCAGGTTAAATCCCCCCAAAAGCTGCCTCAGTAGCACCCTAAACCAAAGCAGTTATCACCTTTTCATTCAACGCATTAATTAACAATATTTTGAACTTTCATGCCACCTTCCATTTCAAAGATCTAAATCTCTTTAAACAGAATGAGCCTGCTGTCATCATCTTTACCTAAATGATAAACTGCAAAACAAAGCAGTGTAGTACCTCTCACAAAAATACACATGGATTCAGAGCTGGGTAACAGGTTTGTTCAATTCCACTGAGTTGTGCTCTGCACCTGACATTAAAAAATCCCATCCAGGGGAGAAACACGTGGACGCATGCCCAGGCTGTTCAGCCACGTAACAAAGTCCACTGTTCATAAAATACACTGGACTGTGAAGGTCTTTAACTGTTAAGCCACTGAAGAGAAACAAACTAAAATAAATAATTTTTTCTATCAACAGACACCTTGATTTCATTCCACCAGAACTCCCTCAGTCTCTTGTCCTTCTGTAAATCCAAGAACTACTGTCCTCTGGATGGCTTAACCTATGCAGTTTATCAAAAGAGATCTACATAGCAGAGCTACAGCTCAGCACAAACCTTTGCCGTTTGCAGAGCTCTGATGTGTTTCTAGTTCCATTTGTGCTCTCAAGCTGTAATGTTTCTGGGCCTCAAAAGCTACAGCCTTTCAGAGTACAGACGGGAAGCTGGAGGAACAGCCAGGACCTTTCAGAGGTGCCTTGCTCTATGGCTTTACTTCTGGTGTTTCCTGGGTTGAACAGTACTAAAGGGAGTGGCCCCAGTAAAATAGGTGTGCCTGTGTTACCAAAGAGTTTAAAGGAAAAGTGAGTATTTTCCTCCAGATATTCCATTAGTCATCAGGACCGTGGTATGTTATCTTTCAGTGACATGTTCCAATGTATTGACCATTTCAAAACAGATGACATTATTGATAACTTCCTTTTTCATACAAAAGGATCCTAGCCAGCCTCAGATGTTGACTGCAGACTTGATTCTGTCCTGAGACTGTTTTCTTTCTATTTTACTCTGTGCTTCACCTCCACTCCACTGCTTTTCTTTTATGGCTACATTGCACCTAAACAAAAGTGGAAGAGCCTGTGGGAGATGAAGATCAAAGAACCAATGCTGCCACTTTCCTAACACACTTGCATCAGGGAAACCCAAAGTCCCAGACATCTTCCTTAGGTTCCCAGAGCACCCCACCCGGATAGAGGCAATTAGACTGAAGAGAAGTGTAGACTTCCAGGCATTTCCTTCTACGCAGCTGTACATTTCCAGAGACAAACTGTTCCATGAGCAGCTGCATTAATGAATTTTTTTTTCTGACAGATTTGTGTCCAACATCCTCAACACCCATCAGGTTTGCCCTGTCTCCACATAACATCCTCTTGACAATACCACTCCCAGAAATAATATCAGTTACTTTCCATTTGTCTGGAGTGCTCTCCCACTTTTTCTCCACATCCTTTAAATCTTTCCACAGAACCCTTAAGCTGTCTTCCCTGTTTCATTATCTTCAGTTTCCACCACTGCTTCCTAAATTGCATGCTCTCCTTTCTCATCTTTCTCCTGTACCCCAGTTACTGGCTAGGTTAGTATCTTCAAGCTCTGTTTGCCTAAAAGGAGGAGAGAAGGAAGACTGAAAGCAGTTGTATAACCCTTATGTCCTAGGAAATGAGACTAAAAAGCAGTGAAAACAAAAGGTGTAGAAGCTGGTAACTTGCAATCTGAAGCCCTCCCAAGAACATACTTATTGTACTTTGAACATTCTTAGGGATTGAGAGGTGCTTCTGCTGTAACAAGAATCACATTTTATCCCTAAGATTTCACTTTAGAGAATAAAACATATTACATTTCTCCTCTAAACATGTTTGAAAAGATGCCAGAAACATACAGAAACTTTTGGGTTCCTGTGTGGGAACTGATAAAGTGAATCGAACTTTGGCCAATAATTTTTAGTTCCCTGCTTGAAACACTCAGTCCTGAATTTCCTGAAGTCTTGAATTAATTTTCCCCACATTCAACTGACATCTTCTCAGTCAGCTTGTTAAAAATACACACTCATGGAGATGCACAGACAAATGCAAACACAGGCACAGAATCTGGTCTCTCTACCTTTATTCTCAGTCAGGCATTCTACTCCTCTGGCTTCATACATTTTATTTAGTGCCAAATTAAGTGGAGTGCAGGACAGGGCGTTCACTCTGTTTGGACTTTAACATGCCTGACCAAAAATGATTAGCTCATCAGAAATCCTGCTTTCTCTCCACCCCCATCCTTGTTTTTAATAATCAAAGCACTCCACACTTTAATTACCATTACTACCACTCTGATGTGGTAAACAGATGCAATTATTCCTGTTCTGCAGAAAAATATTAAAGCATTACCTTCCCAGGAAGTATTGACCACTAGCATGTATTTATTTTATTTACTCTGCTCCTAGATAGAACTGTGTGTATTGAGTATCTATCTCTGATACAATGATGAAGAGCTCTAGGGGCCCAGAAAGAGTTCTGTTCTTGTTAAGAGACAAGGTCCTGCAGTATGCTGCAGTTAACCACATTTATATAATTTTTGTTTAGGTAAAGAGATGAAGGAGGAGGAAGAATGTTTCAATATACAACTACATATTGTACAAGTTATCACGCTCACATTATCTATGTATTATTAGTAGCTACAGCATTAGCTGCTGTATTTGAGCCATATATTAAACATAAGTCTTCTACATGGCTATGGTTTTATGTATACATTGCCTCTCTGATGCAGTTGATTATATGTTGATTTTCATCTAGGTGAAATTAACTGACCATACTTGGTAGGCAAGCACACCACAAGAGAACTGATCACTCCTTACACTTCGTGTGAGTCCTAACACTCAGCAACTTCTGTACATTTCCTGATGCTGAAGGTTCAACCTCTAGAAACTCGGCAGAATTTGCAATCTGCCAGTGGGCTGTCATAGATATTGTATGTTAGTCCCATGGGAAAAAACTTGCAAAAAAAAAAAAGCATAAATCTCTCCAAGTGACCAGACTTTGAAATGCTGCAGTCTATTCTCAGCTGAGAGGTGTTTATGTTGGCTATTAAAGCTCAGCAGAGACTGGCTGCCTATCAGTTCTCCAGCTATTTCATCGGATTTAGCTTACTCCATCCTACACAGTTCTCATGCCTATTGTAATTCCTACAAAGTGACTGAGAATAATCAATCCCCATTCTGCCAGGGATTTGAGGAACTGCACTGATGCCAGCAGAACAGAAGGACAAAACAGTGTTCTCTATGACTCCATTACACAGACCAAGAACCTCACATTTTCTTAAAATTGTGTGATTTTTGTTTCCTTTCATTATCTTTTTTTTTTTTGTTTTCCCTCCAGACTTCATGTAGCCCAAACTACCTACTATTAGAAAATCTACTTATCAAGAACAATATCAGCCACTTCAGACAGCCACAAATTCAGGAGGCAGCACAGTCCTGTGGTGTCTAGTGGGAGACATGCAAAGCATCACAAGTTTCAAAAGCAGTTCTTCCTAGAGAGCTCAGCCTACTCCCTGGAAGATTTTATCCCCATTGAGATATTCTTTCCACACAGCAGATGAGGATGACACCTGGAAAACAAAGTGATCTGTCCAGGACCACAAAACCCAATGCCCTGCTTAGAAACTCTGTCTAAGTCTCCTGAATCCCAACACAATGGTCTAGCCATTACACCTTCCATTTTAAGAAAAGTATATAAAACAAAAACACAGAAGGGAAAAAAAAAACAAACTGAGAGACTATAAAAGTGACCAATAAGCTCTTTTCAAAGGAAATTATCTTACCCTGTTCCTTCATAGTTTATCTCCTTATTTCTTCTCACTCCAAATCCCACATAATAGAAAATGCTCCAACTCAGTTCCTGCAGATGCCACAGCCTTTCCACTCGGGCTGGTTCCCAAGTGACAGCAGCAGAACCAAGAGATCTCAGGAGGCAAATTACAAGTAGACTCTTCCTCGTTTCTTCAGCAAACGATTTCCTTCATCTCCCAACCTAGGTTGAGACTCCTGGTTGCTGGTAATTCTGCTTATTTACAGCTTCCAGCAGTGACTGCATCAGAAGTTTTTGCCCATCCATGAAATTATTGCATTGTTGTCACTGCCTCTGTCTCACAGAAGAAACAAATTTACAGTAACTTCCTCAGAGCTTGTGTACAGCAATTATTTTCCAGTGAAACTGCTTAGAACAAATGTTATGCCACCTATTCTGTGCTCCAGAAAATGAAACTTTATAGACATACAGAGCATAGCCAGGCAAACACTCCTTTCTTATGCATTGCTAATTGCCTCTTAATTATAACGTTTTACATGTATTTATGTACCTTTCATCCTAGTGTATCCCAGAGCATTTTGTAAGCTGTCACACGGTTGTATAAGGAGGCCTGCATTAAAACTGAGCTACTGCTACCCAAATGTCCCTAGAATCCAGTGCAGCAACCTGGAGAGAAATTCATCAGGAGAGATTTGTGCCAATGGCAGAACACTGAACCTCTGTAGTTAGATAGAGACCTTCCTTCCCCCTTCAGACATCATTTGAAATTCTTGCATATCTCTATCATTTGATGATCTCAATGTTTTAAAACCATTAATTAACTTGTACAGTATTTTAATTAGGTAAGGCATAAATAAAGATGTAAAATCTTCAATGCCTCTGCGAAGCAGTCAAGAGGAAGTGCTTAAGGGGAAAAGCATATGAACCAGGGTAAAATACTGAGTGATCCTTCTAGATTCTTTCCCACTGCAACATAATGGTGATTTATCTGGAGACTGCCTCCAGATCAGTATTTAACACCTACCAATGCACCTATTATCTCTATTTTTTTCTAATTCCTTTTGCAATATCTCCTGCCTTTCCACTACTTTACACTCTGAAGTACTGATGTCTGTCCTGCATTCCAGTCCTGTATGAAGAAACACTTGCAAACTAGCTTTTTTAGCTTTTAAGTCTGACACATGTTGATCTGACCAGTTTGAGGCCAAAATACTTACATGCTCAGAAAAATATGCTATAATAAAATAAATAAAATAACCCAAAATAAAATAAAATTTCATTCTTTACTTGCTTTCTCTGAAAAAAGAATATTTTACTATTTTTCCCAACACCACTCAGTTTTACAGGTAAACAAACACAGTAGCTAAATTTTTCCAACAAAATAATCTGAAACAAGACTTTACATCTGCCAAGAATACGACTTGTTTATTTTTAGATGCCTAATCTTAGGCAGCTAGTTGTAAAAATTCCACCCATATAGATGCCAAGTTATTTTCTGAGGTCACACACTGAGCTAGTGACAACCCTGATGAAAAAGTCCAGGCATCCTTGTCCTTACAGCCATTATCAGAAGGCAAAGAAAGGACTAAATTGCATGCTCCCCAACATATCCATGCAGGAAGGAAGGAGAATTATTCAGTTCTATTGGGATTTCAATGTACACTTGCAAGAAATGCAAATATTCCTCTTGTGATACACTGAGCTTTAAATAGTTTCTAAGACTAAAATGGCAGTCTCTCATTACTTCAATTAAAGATTTACTTAACAACTTTGTCTTTCCTTAAGCTAAGTGTTTGCAAAGCTACAATAACATGCAACCTCCCTCTGCTTTTCCACACTCAAAGGTAGCTTGGGAACTTGCTGATAGTGATTGCTTTCCCCTGACTTGGCTTTTAATTCAGGCGCCAGACAACGGATCACAAATGGATAAAACGAAGATAAGACATTTGGCAGACACTGGACTGTCATATGCTTTCTGTTGCCAAGAAACAAAATAGGTCCTATTAAAATAATCTCATCAATTAACCTTTCTATAACTTTATTTTTATTGGCATCTTGTTGGTTAAGCAAATGTTTTTTCTTTCAGAAGGAAAGTGTGTTAAGCTTACAAAGTGACTGGCATTTAACATGTTTGTACAATCAGTAACTTTGGGCAATATCCTGACTTAGTTATACTTGATTTTTCTCCCTTATACTTAAAAAAAAAAAAAAAAAGAAAACTTTCTTTTTGAGAAAGATGATGTTAGCAGAGGGATCAGTTTACAATCTGTCAGTTGACAATCTGAATTCTAATTTCTTACCATCTTTTTTCCTTCAACTTCAGGGAATTTCTAAATGGTGTACTACAGTACTGAAATTCTCATCTGTTGTTTCCATCTTTGACTTTAAAAAACTTGCTGGAGATTTTTTTAAATGGTCCTAATTTTGCTACAACAAGGTTGCAACAGTGAAACACTTGCCAAACAGTTCTCAAGGAACAGAAAACTATTTACATTCCGCCAGTGGCAGAATAATACCCTTGATTTTTTCAAGGAGGACTCTAACCCTCAAAGAAGTCATCTGAGACTTAAATGAAAGGCCTGGCTAGAGAATTAATGCACAGTGAGTAACAGCTGTAAAGACTTTCAGAAAGCAAAATAAACTGGTCTCCATTACATCTGGGCCTGTAAGCACTGCACATGAATGAAAACTTAGTGATGCTCATGCATGCATCTTTCACATATAAAGGTTTGCTACAGCAAGCTAAAAGAGACCAGAAGTGTGAAAGACTGCTCTCAATGTACACCACTGCAAGCATAATACATTAAAAACAAACAAACAGTTTAAATCAGTGCCTCCACTTTTCCTGTCCACTCTTTAATGTCAGTGAATTTTTTTTCTTATGTTCTGAGCATCGTTCACAGTGAGGCAGGGTTCTGTTTATGCTCTGCAAAGTGACAGCAAAAACAGGGAAGTAAAAACAATTGTTTCTGTAAAAACCTGTATGGAAGTGTAGAAGCTACTGGGCTACAGTGTAAACAGTGATAGGCACAACACAATATTGTAAATGTTCTTCTTCAGTCTTAACAGAAGCATCACTATCTATGTCTGAATGTTTGGTACAACCCATCACACCTGACTGCCTGTGACGTGATACACCAGGATTACAGTTCCTCAGAACATGTCCATCCTCAGGAGCTGGCTTGCCACATTGCCTGGCAGGAGTATTCAAAATGAAAGTTTAATTTATCAGTGTCTTTGTAATATTACAGCTTTTGCAAGAATGAAAAGAATGTGCTAAGGCAATCTCTTAATTGAAGACTTCACTGTTCTTTTTTATAAGAAAATCAGGTGTAGGACCGAGAAGAAAAATACAACACCCAGGTAGAAGGAATGGATACAGCTTTCCAGTGTATCACATTCAGCTGTCAGCAACTGTAGGCTCTAACACAACACAGCTCATTGCAGAATCTTACCAAGTCACAACTTAAAACGAAGTAATGCTTTCAAGTTCTACTAGACAGCTGGTGTAAGGATTCATTTTCTTCAAGTTCCTATAATAAATTTGTGAATAGGATGTTCATAAACTTTTTTTCATGTGACAACATCCTCCATTAGTTAAAAGGGCTCTTCCCCCTTCACAGTGTCCTATACTTCTGGATGTATATCCTGACATGTACATTATATCCTTTGTTAGGCTGAAGCAACACATTCTTGTTTAGAGACCTACCATCATCCTGTCATCAAACAAAGCATCAACATCCTTCTCTTCAGTTCCCTACTGTACAGCAAAAATCTTTCCTCCTAGTCTCCAAGCACACAAAAAAGTCTCTTACGTAGTAAAACTGGATTTCAATGTATTTCTACAATTCTCTCTAAACCCCTCTGTACAATATGCTAATCCCCACGTGACACTGAATATGCCTCCCAAATGTGTGCCACCAGTACACTTCAACAGCAGAATTCTCTTCTGTCTGCCTTACAACTCATGCATGAGCTTTAGGCTTTTCCACCTTAATCACTATTTTCTCAAAAATTAATATTTGAGCTTACAGATTTGTCCATCCTTCAATTATTTTCTATTACCAAAAAATGACCCCTTACCAGACACTCTTGCACTCAGATGCTCTGGTGGCTCACTGGGTCAAAAGCATTCTGCAGTCAGAGTTATTTCTTCAATTGAGAAGCTGACATCCTCTACATTTCCAGAATATCCACAGCATTGTTTCAAGAAAAAACAAGTGTAGCCATTTTCAGTTTTATTTCTATAGTGCCTATAGGCTTCTACTGAGGGTAAGACAATACTGGGCTAAGATCTGTAAAAAACCTAACAACATTCCTGTACCAACTAAAATCTGAATAAATAATGCTGGGGTTGTTGGTTTGGTTTGGTTGAGGGTTTTTTTTTTTCTGTTGTTATTTTGTTATTTTAAGCAGACAAAACTGGAAGTGGTGGCATAAGAGACCACAGAAACATCTACACTCAGATATATATAAGCAGTTAAGACAGCTAAACAGTCATAAATGTGCAGGATTAAAATTTAAAGAGGCTGTTAAATCAGAAGAACAAGAGATTTATTCTTCTTTTAATTTGCATTCAGGTGTTTTTGTACCTGCAAGTTTTATTTAGGATTAGGGCAACAGTGCTTGCTCCTAGTTAAAATGCATATGGCATGCCTTGCAGAGTCAGCAGTTCTGTTTATTTATTTATTATCCATGCTTCAAAGGGCAGAATACGAGAACAATGTTCATCTCTACCTGCCACATCTAACCAGTAGTTTCACATTGGTATTCTTATTTTGCAGTGCCCCATGCATTATAAACCATACAGTAGGAGCACAGAGAGCTCATCCGAATGCAGCTCCTTTCTACATTCTGTCCAAATTTCCCACTGGAGTAAGCAGAATTTTTGTGGGACTTAGGTGTGGGACAAGAGACCAAGGACACAGAACTTAACATTGACCTTTAGCTCATTTGTCAAAGTCATTCATCATCAGGAGGACAGAAAGCAAAGGAAGAGCCTTGACATGCAAGAGCAGTGCTTGGAGGATGGAGAAGGAGATAACTGCTTATGTGAATGTTGAAACTCTCCTGGTGCCAGATTCTACCCTATGGCTAGTGCTTTAATTTACAAGTAGCCAACTGATACCCTTACAGCCCCTTAAGATATGAGGAAGTATTAAAACATTTCAGCCTAAAAAAAAAGTGATAAAAGAGAATCACAGAATAAATCAGGCTGAAAGAGACCTCTGGAGATCTCTAGGGCTCCCTTTTGCCCAAAGCATGGTTAATTTCAAAACCAGATCAAGTTGCTCAGGGCCTTTTCCCATCAAGTTCTGAAAATCTCTAGAGACAGCTCAATCTCTCTGGGAAATCTAACCAAGAGTTCTGACACACTCATTGTGGAAAAGAAAAAAAAGCCCTTGTATTTCTCTTGGTGCAATTTGTGACTGCTGTGTTCTATCCTTTCCCTGTGCACCACAGAAAGCCAGGGAAGGGGGCTACAAAGGAAACATGGATCCATTCTGGTAGCTGAGGACAGCCACTCTGCTGCCCTTATCCTTCTCTTCCCCAGGCCTACACAAAGCCAGCTCTTTCAGATTTCTCATGTAGGTCACAAGCTCCAGATCCCTAATCAGCTCTCTGCTGAAGCTGCTCATTTGTCAGTATCTTTCTTGCACAGGACAGGAAGAGTAAAAGTGGAAAAAAGTGGAGATCATTCCAGAGGGAGCTCTCAGTGTTGAACCAAGAGTAGCAATCACTTCCCTTCATTGCAGCTCTGTTCTTGCACATGCTGAAGATGACACTCCCCTCTGCAGCAGGACCTCAAGGACACACTGCTGACTCACGTTCAACCTGCCCACCAGGATCCACTAGTCCTTTTCTGCAAAGATGCTACCTGGACCAGCTGCTCCCAGTCTGCTTGGTTATCCAATGGGCTCTGCCAAACAAGTTCCCTTCTGGCTCATTCTTCTAGATTGCTTGAGTCCCTCTGAATGGCACTCCTTCTCCCCTTCCAGTGCACTGACTGCTCCTCCCCATCCTATATCATCTGTGGACATGCTAAGAAGCTTTCTGCTCCACCATCTGGGTCCCTGATGAAGCTGTTGAACAGCAGTAACTCCAGCATCAAGCCCGGAGGTACACAGCTCCTCACAGACCAGCTGCACTTCAAAATACTGATATTTTGAACATGAAAGTCGAGCCACTTTTTCACAAACCTTGTTGTCCAGCCATTTGCTTCATAACTCTCAGTTTGACTACAAATAAGAGAGACCAATTTCTTTGTGTATTTGCTTGGAGAATAGTGAGCAAACTCAGATTCAGTGCTACCTCCCTGCTACACGCCTAAGTCCAGACAGAACAGGTTAAAGGGTGATCACCACTGGGTGAAACTTCACAGCTTTGTGTGCTTAGAACAGTTGCTTCATCATTTCAGAAGTCTGAGATGTTCATATGCATGCATCTCAAATGGAAATGAACAACACTCAGGCCACCAACTGGGAATTCCTCCCTTTCCCCTGTATTATTAATAACAACCTACTCCTTCTGTCCTTTTTCCTATTATATTCACTAAAGGGATACCAGTAAGGCCTTTTAACACCTCATTCTCATGTTATTAATTAATCCAACCTCCTGCAAACAACAGAGAACAGCTCAGATGTGGTCTGTTTCTTCTATTTAAAGAACGAACTGTTATAGTTAGCCATTCATCCCAGATGAATCAGAATTTCACCCTTTGGCATCTGAGAAACCATGGAGCAATTTTATGAACAAAATTAATACAAGCCAATGAAATTTAGCTGGCATTTTGAGCACTTACTCAGCAATATATGCACACTGATGACACCCCCACACTAATTCTACTAATTTTTATCATGAGTGTCACATTCATTCCACAATAAATTAAAAGTGGGAAAAAAACAAAACAAAACAAAAAAACAACCCACCCAACAAACCATTTGTCTTTTTAGAAGGCTTTTTATGTATGCTACAGGGAATCAAAAGCCTAAATCAAGGTCAGCTGTGTTGCCAAAGAAGGCAGTCCAAAATAAATTTCATCTAGAGTCAGTGTCTCTGAACAGAGATTTGAAAGACTGGATAATGCATACCTACCAGACACCTACCCTGGAACCACAAATCCTTTGTTCCACTCCAAACATTTGTCCTTTTCATGTAGACACCTTTACATGCATCACATATTCTCAGAAGCTCAGTTTCCAGATAGCTTTATTATAGTGTCACTAATTTTTCCAGCTAAGAACTATTTTCAGCTTCAGACTCAATGCTATTTTTAATCTTAAACTCTGGCTCATTGATAGGCTTAATTTACTGTGTACTCAGACACATTTTGGATTGTTCTCATGTTTTTACAGTGCCAAGAAAATTCTCTGATCTGTGGTGATCTCTGAAGTCAGTTTACAATTACTCGTCTTTGGTCAAAAAATAAATAAAATACTAAATAAATAATACTAAACTATGGTGTTAACCATCAATTAACAAGAAACAAAACAAAGCCTCTTAAAATCTGTATTGAGTCTTAGACTCAAAAATTCCAAAGAGGTCATTTTGTATCAAAAGATGTGAGACTTAATTTTCCTCATCTCCAGGCCACCCACACCCTATTCCAAGAGGCACCAGAATACTTAATGAAACTGCCTCTTAAAATCCCAACCAATGTGACCATACCAATACCCCCCTCACTACCTAATCACCTGTCTCATCAAACACAGACATACTCTTCATTATTATCATCAATTAATTTGCAAAGCATTAATTCCTAGAATTCTAGAACGAGAATCCCATTTTACAAAAAGTCAGATTTAACAGATTTGAGAGCATAAGCAGCTTCTAAGCTAAACAACTGAACTGTATCATCAGAGAAAGTAAATTTCGTTCTTCAATTATAACTACATAAGGAAAAAATCTAATCCCAGGAATAATCCCAGTACTTTAGAGCTGATACACATTTTACTCACACTGGCAGATATTAAAACACTGCTCCTCTATGCAAATGGTGTTAGGTTTTGGGTAAAACCATACCAAAAGAGAAAAAAAAGCCTAAGTGTTTTTGTCCCATTTAAGTTGTTTAGAGAATAATAAACTTCTAGCCTATATTGGAGTTCTAGCAGATAAAAAAATCCTGGATCTCTAGAAGGCACTGCCTCCTACTCAATTCTGCCATACCAGAATCCATACTCCTTTCCAACAAATGCAGACATCAAAAATGTTAAGGAAACTTCTCATAAGTTTAAGTGCACACAATGAATAAAACTATCATAAGGCAATCAGACAGGAGAAGAGCTGGAAATCCCTGTGAATTATTTTTAAATGGCTCCAGTGCCTTGAGGAGATAATTAACTGTCCTGTGATAGAACTAAATAGCACAGATGCTTATTTAACATTAGCTGAAATGCATGTTCCAGACCTGCTTATAGTGACAACTCTTGTTTGCAGCTCAGGAGGAAAAAAATACTACTTAAGGAGAAAAGTACTTTTGGAGAAGATGGCTCCAAGTCTTTCCTTAAATGACCTCCCACTTAAACTTCTTTCCTTGTTTAAGCTTCATTACACACGGGAGCAGGAAGAGCTCTGCAAACAAATACTCACAGCCCCACAAACCAGGGCTGGACGAACAAGCTCGCATTGTTGCCAGTCCAAGTGACCTCCAGGTTGTGTCCCTGGTTGCCCCACAAGAGGACTAGAAAAAACAGCACTGTTTTCTGAGAAGGCAGTATCTATTCCAGCACTGGAGACAAATGCCTCCACCTTTGAAACACCCAAAAAAAAACCAGATTAAGGTGTCCTCAGAGAAGCATGAGGCTCACCTACGCAAGCATTGCTGTGCTCTGGGAGAATGCAGAGAGGCATCCAGCACCCCGAGCACTCCTGGCACTCCAGCAGCAGCTGCTGACAGCCTGCCAGAACACATCCCAGCACTGCACTAACAAAAACAGCTTCATTAGTGGGCAGCCACAGTCTGCACTCACTTCAGCTCCTGGACCCTTTCCATGTCCACCACCACCACCTCACATGGGGCTCAGTCTTTAGCCCAGCGTAAGGCCGGTTTCAAAAGCAAGGCTGAAAGGTATCAAGTATTTATGCCTTGGTAGTGGTTATAAGAATGGAGAGCAGGTCTTTATTTGTGATCCTAATGCACCATTTCATTGGAGTACATCTCATTGCTGTCATATTGCACAGCAGAACAATTGTGGAAACAATCAATTCAACAGCATGGGACTGTGACTCCTGGGAAAGCTACGCACTTAGCATCTGAGAACACAGAAGATAAAAAAAAAACCACCTCTGCCTATCCCTTAGAATTGCTCCATAAAAGCAGAGGCTTTTTCTAGGCAGCTCTGAGCATTAAAGGGATCTCCTGGGCTGCTGAATTAGTCTCTGTGACCAGCACAATATTTAATAATGGAATATTACAGAAGCCTGAATTCAAAGACATGTTCAAACAAACATCCTACCTCAAGTGTCAGAGAAAGGATCTGTCAGAATATTCCAAAACAACAGCTCCATTTCTCAGAGTGGCACAGCCACATTGTGAGAGCGATATTCCAGCTGTAATTTAGAGAGGGTACATTACAAACAGCCCAGAGCAGTTCCCATGCACCCATTCTTGCCTCCTTTTTCACAGCCTTCCTGAATTTAAAAGGGAAATACACCTTTTTTTCAAAACAATCTTAGCTGAGTCACTGACAGGAACAGCAGCAACAACAAAAAAAATTACACGCTGAGACTAATTGGAAGGATCTGGCAGTACAGGGAGCCTTCAAGGCAGAGAGCCAGACAACTGGAGCCCATTGGCCAGGTGGTGCATTCATTCCTTGGGGAACCTGGCATTAGTTTCACCCAGCAGCTGAACCACAGAACAGTTCTGGCTGAAGTGCTGGGAAAAGTGTTTAAAGACTTGCTCTCTCAGCTGTGGGTGAAGGTGGCATAGAGCAGAGCCAAGGTAAAGCACATGCAAATTGCCACACTGGGAGTAGGAGGTAGGTAAAATTTATCAGATTTTGGAGGCCTTAGTCCCTGCTGCAGGCTCGAGGCAATGGTTTCACACAGAGGAGAGACTTGGACGTTGGGGACATGGCACTGTGGTGTAATGCCATGCTGCCTGCAACCCACTGAGATACTGGAGTGTGTCCCTCTTTAGAGTAATTATCTGCTGTGGCACTGAGGACATGCAGCCAGGTACGTTTATTTCTGAGTGCTTGGAGTCTTCACATATGGATGGCAATGGGTCTTCTGCCTACAGACATTTCAGAAAATTAATTCAGATTAGCTTTTGAAATGTACTACTTTAAAGCCTTTTGTGGACACTGTCATTTGTAATATGAGTGACCTTCATCAATTTCATTTGGCTCATTACAAGAACAAATTAAGATCAATCAGAGCCCTTTCAGCTCCAAATTTACTTCCTTATTTAATTTGGATTAATTGTTCCTATGTTTCTCCAACAGACTATGTCAAATTATGAGGCTGTAAGAATAAATGGGAAGAAACAAACATTCCTGCATTACTTTCCTGGTCATTACACTGTGAGCCCCCTGTAACATAACATGGTCTTGCACTAGGCTGTTATATTCTTGTTTGTAACATCAAAGTAATCATGGCTGTAAAACTCACTGTTCCAGAAGAGGGAAGATATCCTGGTAATATCTGAAAGTGATACATTACTACTGGGTTGTTTGGACACAACACTTCCATTGTTGAATTTGTATATTTTATTTTATCTAGGGCTCTGACATTCACTCAAGCTTCTGGGCCCATGTAACTCCCCAAGGTCCCAGGACAATGTCAGGAGCAGCAAACAATGAATTTGTAATTTTGAAAATCCTTCTGCTGTCATACTTCACTGTCTCCTAAATCCCCTTACCAGAGCTGTTTCTGTATTGGTGACTATACTGATACATGTGGGACAGCACACCCAAGTACCATCTGCAGTTACAGAAAAGTGGGAGTTGTTGAGTGTTTCCCAAGCAGCAAAAGCCTCGTGTGATCCAGAAGAGCAACCATAGCAGCCTTTCTCCCACCCCCAGTCCTCTGGAAGAGTTTGGCTCTGGCTGGTGGTCAATGAGGGACAAGGAACACAGGGTGTTCAAAGTGACACGGTCTCATGCCTTCACATCAGAAAAAGCAGCACAAGTAAATAAATGGCACATCTGTCAGGACTCACTCCAAAAGCAATCGCAGCTGAACGCTGTGGCTGGTGCCAACTGTGACTTGTGCTGCTCTCAGCAGCCCTCAGCTTCTCCTCGAGAGCAAACTATATACAGGGACTATGAAGGAGCTCAAAGCAAATGAACCAAAACAGCCTGCATTTTACAGAAGTCTCCAGAGATGGAAATAGGCTCAAGGATCAGGTAGCAGCCACTGAGCACTGAGACTTTTCCATATAACCAAGGTTGCCAGCTGCCTCATTTGGAGACAGGAATAACCTGTTTTGACAGATTTACTGCTCTTGCCATTTCCCCCTAAACCTTTAATGAAGTTTTCATGAACCATTTCCTTCAAAAAACACCCCTTCACCAGCTGACAATGCAGGGAAGTTGCATTTGCAGTGTGAAACAAAGTCAAGCAGACAGATGGGAGGCAAAACAATCTGAGAAGAAACTCATGGTACTTGCCAAGCATCTTCCTAATATTTTCCACAACAAGGAGTAAGCAGTATTGCCCACTTTCTCAAATATCACATCTCTCAGAGAATCACGATTTTTAAGTCATCTTCTACTCTCTTACAGGATTACTAAAAGAAAACAATTAGTCAGACAACCTCTTTGCCTTATTAGAAAAGTGTGCCAATAATCTGTGCTTATGCCATATGCATCTGCAAAACAGTGAGCACTGGAGAAACTGAGCAGTGTTCTACTCACCAAATTGCTGTGACATTGACTTCCTACAGAAAACCAGCTCAATGGTATTTTGTCAACTGAAGGCTTCACCAGTTACTTTGAAATTCAGGTGAGTATAGAGCAAGCACTGGAATATGGAACAGGCTGCCCAGGAAGTGTTGGAGTCACCAACCCTGGAGGTGTTCAAAGAACCACATAGATAACAGCACTTCAGGACATGGTTTAGTTGACATGGTAGTGTTGGGTTGACAGACAAGATGATCAGTCTTAGAGGTCTCTTCCAGCTGTACTGATTTCGTGATCCTGGGAAACCTTTGAGACTCCAGAGACTGATCTGTACTGTTTGTGAAACTTGAAATAGCATAAACCCAGGAGAATTTGCCCTTACGTTGCCGTCTATTTAAATTACCATGGGTTTTCAAGAATGTGTGCATGCCTGAGTATTTAAGTGTGAGGAGGTGCTGGTGATTGTCCCTCTGAGCCTTCAGCATCACTTCACTACTCATTGTGGAAGTGCTAGTGCTCACAGCACACAGCTCTGAGTAGAAAGGTAGCAAGTGTGAAGCATGGAAAACAAAAAAGGAGGTGGTAACAAAAATGCTGCAGTGGCACCCAAGATGTCTGAGACTAAACCCTGCCTCCGTCAGACTTTTTGAGGAATCTCGGGCACATTTCTATCTCTGACACATTAAAATGAATGTGCACTGGTAAACAATGGCTGCTTTTATTTGCCTTAGGTCTAACATTAAGACTGACAAAATCCTGTAAATCCTTCAGAGTGTTTTGTCTCCTTTAATTGTAGGTTTCCTGGAAGTCCTTATGTAACACTCACGCAGGAGACTAAGGAAGAACAGACCAAGCCTTATGCTGCATTACAGAATGTACACCAGCCAACCACACTGTCCTCCCAATTACACACGTAGCACTATTTGTCCTAATTAATAGAATATGAAGCAGGCTGATACAAAGTCCTGACAATCAGAACTCCCCCTGTGGGGTGAATCCAGAGAACCTGTTGGATAGGACTTACAAATGAAGTAGCAGAGAGTACTGCTTCAGGGTAAATCCATACCCTGAGAGTACAGCAGATTGCCTGATGTTTATGAACTTCAAGGTACGACTGAAAGAATGACTTTTAATAACAACTAACTTTTTATTTACAGGTAATCTACGTTTTGTCATAGAACGAAAAGAAGTCAGTCATTGACTCTTAGAAACATACAGGTACTCATAACACCTTCAAGACTAGAAAAACCTATGAAAATAGATCAAGAAAGAGCTTAAAAGAAACAAAAAAGGTGACCTAACATTTTGCCAAGTGTTCTACCTGCATGCAGCCTAATGAATTCAAGTTCAAGGAAGACAGCCTTCTGGGGGAGGACTTCTACCAGTAAAATTGTAACAAAATAGAAAATTATCTGGTGCATGAAATAACTGTATAAGCAAACTGTAATTCATAACACTAGAGGCTGAGAAAAGAAGTGGAAAAACAATACCTAAGTAACCAGAGCTTATCACATCTATAAAGTAAATTACTCAGTTATATATATATAAATATAGCAAGCCAGTATATGTGGGTTAGGAAAAGAAATAACAACTACCTCATTAAAATTTGATCTGGAATTTCTGAAATGGTTTCAGGAACTTGAATGCCTTCAGAATCTCGATTTCACAAGGTATCAAACAGCACTTTCCCAATGAGCTCACTGAGGGGTTGCAATGCCACCTCAGCCCTGACACAGGGAGAAGACTACACCCCACAAAAGCCCAGGAAGCCAAACCTTTTCACTTTTGCCCAAACCCATTGAGGATGAGTGAGGTCTGGCACTACTTTAAACTACAAAAATTGCATGAGAAATGAGGCGGTGATGAGAGCCATGATAGAAAAGAGTCACAGAGAACAGAAGACAATATCCAACATTGAGATAATATTCCTTATGCACATTTCCTGGTGAGAACTAAAAGCAAAAAGCCCAAAGTAATGTATTCTCCGTAGTGGAGTGAATTTTATGTATTCCTTCCCCTATCACATCTGTTTATTATTACAGTGTATTTCTATCCTCGTCAATGGGCAGGCAAACACTTGTTAGAAGTACTGCCTGCAGACTCATTGCCTTTGGTACTCTAGTACTTTACAGTAGCTTTCTCCTCTTGAAAAGACTCAACAAGGAAGGAAAGAAGCAAGCCCAAGGGAACTAAAAGGCTGTTTGTCATAATGAGGCCTTGAGGCCTCATGACAAAATTGTAGGTTTTATTTTCCTCCACTCTGCTACATCAGTAATTTGCTAATAATTCTCCAAGTCTGAAAGCTCTTCTAAGCACTGCTCACTATTGTCAGTTTCAAATTCCAATTCATTTGTACCTATCACCTTCATTGGCAAAAAGGGAAACTGTCAGGTGTATCTGCAGTAAGGAAATCATATGTGCTTTTGGTCCTCTTTACCTTATCAGTATTCAGCAAGTAGTCAGATAAAGCTGATCAGAGTAACATGTAACCATGATCAGAGGTGGAGATTCATCTTAGAGTATTTCTGAGAGATAGTTTCAGTTGAGTAGGAATTATTTATTTAGAAAAACAGGCTGTCAGTTCCAGATACATAGTCCATCCTTCTTTAAAGTATTTGGTTCAAACAATTTTCTTTCTGTAAATGGATGTTTATATAGGACAGGATGAGAAGTCTCCTGGAAAGCATACCAAATATAACATCATATTTGGATTTCTGAGACTGTCAGTGATACTGCTTAAAACAGGCAATGCAGTGTGGTAAAGGAATAAGACAGGAACACCAACTGACCTGGAAAAAAATAATTCCCAGGCAAATTATTGAATTTTTTCCTTTGCCTGGTTAAAGACAGTCTGTGTGTCACCTGTCAAAAATCAAATTCTAACTATCTGAAATAGGCACTCAAAAAACTATGGTACCCAAATTTAGTAGGTATCCTTAAAAAAATAGCAAAGTGTTTTTCAAAGTTTTCTTAAGGGACAGAAAAGACTCACACCCACCATCCCATTTCAGTTACATCAAAATTCAAGCAAAAACCTGACATATGGGCAGAAATATAATTTGCAAGTATTTAAACTCTTCAGTACATCAGCTTTTTCATTGTAAAACAGTGCTCTCTTCTTCCTTACAGCTTCATGTAGCATTGATTGCTGACATATCTAACTACCAGAGTACCCAAATTTGGTCAAAGCAGCTTTCAGAATACCCTAAAATCTTTGGAGAAAATACACACAGGATTACACCTATTCTCTCAACCCCATTTTATATTATTATACATATATTAGTGCTACACATTTGACATGAGCTATATGCTTCTCTAGTGATGGAATAAAGCAAGTTGCAATTCTTTTAATTAGGACACAAATTATTAAATTCTTAAAATGAGAGAGAAACAAGTCAGAATCATCAACAATGGCAAGTCAGTTGCTCTGAAATGAAGAAAAGTAATGCTGACAACCATCTAATCCTCCTCCATGTTACATTCTTGGAACTCTTTTGGGCAACAGCAAGGGAATTTTAAGAGCAGAAAGGGAAGTCTTATAAATCTGGCATTAAACTTGTACATCTTCACTCATCAGGTGAATTTTCTAGACAAGATAAAATAACATTAGGCACTACAGACACAAAGCCACATAAGCAGTATCTGCTTAATTTAACCAGACAGCTGAGAGGCAGGGAAATATTCCTAAGTCCTTCTGGGTTTCCATTCCTTAGCTGACCCCATCTATTTGTCTATTTATGCAGTTTCTCCTATATGAATTATGAGGCTTTACCTTGGCTTTTTCTGTGGCTTTTTAAAACTTAACTGTGCAGTAAAATGTTGGTGTCTGCTCTTTCTGGTTTTTATACTGCAGTAGCACAGTAGAGCTTTCAAAAGAAGAAAACAATTCCTAACCACACAATTTTCACAACTTTCCATTTTCAAAATGGAAAAAAATTACTGCAGTTACAGTTAAAAAAATACTGGGGGAAGCTTTAAAGTTTTTTTGTCATAAATTTTGTATAGCTACAGAGTCCACACACACTGGAAGAAGTCCACTAAAGTCTAGAAATCTTGCACATATGACTTTTATGATTACTCAGAAGCTAAAACCAAAGAGAGCATAAGTGAAAGTTTAAAACAAAAAAATAATTAAAAGAATAAAATATTTTCTTAAAGTCAGTCTCTTTTATAGAGATACTGTACAGTCTGCCTTTTTGCCAAATTCCTTTTATAATTGGTAAAGGAAATACTATTCATTTGCATGCAGCTGCAAAAATAAAGTAGGTAATCCTCTTATTCTCATTTGAATATGAAATAAACCACAACGGTTTTAAAACCAGAAGCTCAGTATTCTTAAAAATAGGAGCAGAAAAGATATTATCGATTGCCTAATGAAATATACTTTAGCAAACAATTATTCAGAACACTGAATTAGATAATTGCAGCTACTTTTAATGAGGTATGTCAGCTATGGTCCCAGCTCTGATGAAGCTTCTACTGTGCTTCAAAGTTAGAAGCAAAATGCAATGAGAAGAAATAGATACAAAAGGCGGATCTAATGTTTACACTCTCACACTTAAATGAGTCCCAGAGAGCATTACAAAATGAACTAACTATTTGAGAAGTGCCACAAATCTTAAGCATATTTTGATACCAGTAAGTCATCTTCTGGCATTACCCAATACTGAAGGCAATCTAATCATACTTATATTTTATATATAAGTAAAAAAAAAAACAGTAACAAGGAACCAACTGGAACACTGGACAGTGTTTAGGGAAGAGGAATAAAAAGAATAACCCAATAATTCTGCATTGGAAATACCTAAAAGGAAGTTTCTAAAATGAAGTTACTGATAACATGATTCCAAGAAGATTGAACCTCTACAAAAGGACATAAAAGCAACTAAAATACACTTTGTGTTTTCTTCTAAGATTGCAACTAATTTTCATTTGACAACGTGTGGAAGCTTAGAATCCCTACACAGAAAACTCTCAAATGCTACTAACTGAATGAAGGCATCACCATTTCAAAGTACCACCGACTACCCAAGGTGGGCTTGCCAAGGAGATACAAGTGCAAAGGTCTCTTGCAGCTTGGAGTGCCCCTTCCCCATTGCACTCATAGACAAAGGAAGGGACTGAAGAATTCACCAGCTACCAAGACACACTTCAGCATGCCAGTAAGTGCCAGGAGGAATACAAGCCTGTGCATCCCATTTCCATGCAGAACCATCACTCCTACAGCCCCTGCACAAACAGGAATCACTGCACAGCACACTCAAATCCTGATGTGAAGTAAACCACAGTCATGTTCTGGTGTCCACAATGCATCCACACTCTGCAAACAGAAGCATCTTTTCCACAGGCAAAAGGTGAATGTAAATTGAAGGTGGTAACGAGATTAATGCTGCTACTCCATCAGAATACCCCTGAACTGCTGACTGAGTAGTCTGTTCTTTAAGGTGATTAGCACGCTTGCCATCGTTTGTTTATATTGTCTACAAAAGGCACTTTTTGCCAAGACTCCCACAAAATCCAGTTTATTTTAGTGAATTTAGAGGGCTGGCAACTGAGATGATTATAGGATGTCCACCAAACTGGATTTATGTTCAGAACACACACCTGTGCAGAGTGACACGTTGTAAAAGATGTGCCATAAGGCAAAAACTGTGCAAGAGTGACATTTACAACATACCTACACTAATTGGTATTAGGAGACAAATAATAGGAAGAAACTGTTCTAGAAAAAGTAAATATTATATAAATATATAATAGATTTTTCTTGATTTTAAAGTAAGGTTTTACCATAAAAAGCAAAGCTTCAAACTTTAAAAAAGAAAAGCAATGAATATATAGAATTTTTCAGACAAAATACTGCACCGATGTTAACATTCCTGTGACATTTCTTTTGATTTTTTAAAGGACAAAGAAAGTTTTTTTGCAGATATGCACACTTCTAGGACTGCAATTCTTGCAATGCAATTCCACAGGTCTCAGGTTTCTACAAAGAAAGTTCACATAAAGACGAGACAAGGGGAGAGTGCAGACTGGCAATCTGCTGATAAAGTACTGGCCTGATCAACTCCATCTCTTCATTTGAGAACAGAACAGAAATGCAGCTTAGATTTGGGTAGTCCTGGAAGCACAGGGGCCATGCCCCAGGCTGGTCATTGCACAGGCATCTGAAAACTGCTAGCACATTTTCTTAACTTTAAAAAAAATGCAATACTATATATATATGTGTGTGTGTGTGTGTGTGTATATATATATACACATATATATATATATACATCTCACCTTCCTTTACCCTCTTTGGTTTCACAATGCTCTCAAGGTTATGTGTAAGCATAGCCCCCCCACCTCATACCCAGTACACAAGAATCAATAATCAATAATTTTCTAACTTCAGCAAAACTAAGCATTTGGATAATTACTCTCACAGACTCAATTTCTTAATTTCTTTCTTCACCTCATTAATTTCTTGACTTCATTGAAGCCCTGTTACAATGAAATTCAAAGTCTTACCAAGCTCTGATTTCTACACTCTAGAAGTTTCCCCTGAGTTGTATTTAACAGAGCATCCTGATTTTTTTTTTAAGAGAAAAAAGATAGTACTTACCTATCTCTTCCACAGCATCTCTAATTTTTGCTACTAGTATGGCACATGAAGGGGATGAAAAATAGTGCCTAAAACAATACTCCTAGGGGAGTTTAATCTTTAATCACGTGTTTCCAGCATAGATCATGGTAATCTTCTTTTTCTGAGCTCTCTCTAGTTTAAAATGAAGCAATCAGAACTGCAAAATATTCCAGGACAACCGGCATCACTGATCAATATAAACAAACAGTACTTTTTATATGCCATGTTCTCTACACCCTTTCCCTTGTCCCTTCAGTTCCTATAAAGAGATTGAAAGCAAGTGATTGAAACATAAAGATCTGAACAGAGTACTCCAGTAATTAATAATTAATATTTAAGTGAAAAAATAAACTTACTCTTTATATTTTCAACTTCTACTGTACCTCCCAGCCAATAGTAAACTATTTCTAGTAACAGCTGCCAAGAACTTGAGAGAGTATTTTTAGGATGTAACCCAGCTCGGGGTATTTTTAATCTATGATTATACATTGTCTAAGTCAGATGAGCATCAGTGAGGAGGTTTAACCAGACTCTGTTCTTGTTACCATACGCTCACATAACTTGAGACTGCTGCAAAACAAATCTTTGTAAAGGAACACTTAAAAAAAGGTATAACAGAGAAAACTGGGCAGTCTTTTAAATTCTTGGTCAGGGAACATTTTCTGGAGACCTTCATATCTTTAGACTATGCAATAATAACGGCAAGAAAATTGAAACTGCAGCTAGACTGAAGTTTTCCTAAGTTTCATATACCTTTACACTGTAGTTTTTGCCATACTGGGAAAATTCCTTAGTTTCACAAGGCTACTTCAATTTTCTCCAGTGCAGCATAAGATGAAGATGTGGCTAATCTGAATTTATGTAGAATTTTGCAGACTTGTGGCAGCACTGGGGTTTTTTCACTTATTCCCTCACTGTTTCAAAATATTAAGCAGCTGAGGTGACAGAACAGTGTGGCCTCAACCTTTTGAGTGTATTGCCAGATTCTGCTAAAGATTAAGACAATTTTTCCATTATTTCTTTTTTCTTGTCCTTGGAATTTGGAGAGAGCCTCTCATCGAAATGAAGAAGTAGGAGGTAACTATCTTTGTCAGAAAGGCAAGCCAGCTTTGTACTGAGTAGTAAGGGTATCTTTTCCACCTCCACATTAATTACTTCTTTCTTCGCGCAGTATTACGTAACAGATTGCTATGGAACTGTCTTGCAATTTAAGTTTTCCAACCCAAACCAAAGAGGGACCTGCTCCCTTACTGCCACTGAACTTGCACACAGGCAGGAAAACAGGACAAATCAGTTGGAGGTTTCCAGACGGCACTGCTGAGAGGAAAGAAAGAACAAGTGACTGTTAAATGGCTGCGAGACAGAGAAAAGGGAAATTATCCATGCTGGAGGGGTAACAAATCCTAGAGATCAAAAAGAATACTGTCTGCTTCTCTCCCATAACATAGAACTGAGGGCATGGAAGAAAAGACCCCAGCAGGCCAAAAGCTCATGCTGACAAGAGAAAAGGCAACATAAGTGATTTTTAAACAATTCTTCTCACACTGTTCTCTGCTACAAGCAGCAGAAACAGGATGCACAGAGACTCAAATAAAACCTGTAATTGTTTTAAATTGTTTATTGAAAATTGGAAACATTTTCTCCCTGTTTGAAGATCAGCTGCTTTTATTACACTGAAGAATAGTAAGAGGAAAAAGGAAATATACCAGAGGAAAAAAATACCCCTAAAGCAATGGAGACTCAAGTACCTCCCTATCCTCTCCACCCTATTGCTTCAGAATGACATTATCTGGAATCTCAGATCTGTTTCAGCCAAGGAAAGCCCAATTCAAGGAGTAAAGGACAGGGAAATCCACCAAAGTGTTAGTTTTTGGGTTTAGATTCATTGCATTCTCCTTAGTCTCTCCCATGGGAGGCTGTGCAGTTTCACAAGTGAGGGAAAGGGTGAGTGTGCCAGCCCAGCCAGCCAGGCTCAGCCCTGACACTGCTGTGTGAAGCAGAAGGAAACACAGATGCTGTAGAAAATGACTCCTAGACTAGGACACTGGCCTTCTTTGCCAAGGGAAATGAAAAGTGATTAAAGGAGTTGGGAGAGTAAAAGAGGGAGCACAATTCTGAAAGAAAAAAAATCTGGGATGGGGGTTGCCCGCTCAGAGACAAAAATGAACTTGTGAAACACTGTGCAGAGATCTATAGGTCCTAAAATTTCTAGTTATACCTACTACACTGTGAAATAAAATCAACCTCTTGGAAGAACTGACTTGCCTGTTTCTTTTTACAGGTGAAGCCTGTAATTCCAGAGTCATAACCTGAAAGGAGGAGCACTAAGGAGGCCACACAGTGCAATTATGCTTCATGTCTGGACCAAAGCTTACCTGCTCCAGGGCTTGGCCACTTCCTGATGCAGACACAGCTCCAGAGACTTCAGAAACTGAATTACAGGAAATTTCTTTGAGCATAAGAACATCTGGTGATTGCCATAATTCATTTTACCTTTCTCTCATTAAACTAGCAAACTTTATAGGTTTATAGGAATGCAAAACTATGTCACAGGAGTTCTGGGGTGGCTGATGCCAATCAAAACAGTATCAACAGTATCACAGCTGGGGTGAAGAAACAGAAATCCTGACAATTCTAAACCAGGTTTTCTGACGTAAATGCACAGTCTTTTTGAACAGAGTTTATAAAAAAGAGGCTGTGCCCCGATATCTTTTTGGGTAATTATTTTTAGGTGGGGAAAATCCAGTATATTCAGTTTAGTGACAGCATTTTATACAGTGCCATTTTACACAGCACCATGAAGGAAAAGATGAGAGCAGTTGGAGAAGATGGGAAAATTACAGGTGAACAAGAAACCGATTACAAGGGAAGAACAAGAGGTTATGCAAAAAGAGGGACGTGGGAGCTGAATGCCAAGAAAAAGCTGAGAACTATTTGGCTGCAGTTTTGAGAGCAGATGATGTTCCTGGTCCTGCTTCAAAGCTGGGAGAGGAAACTGAAGGGTCAGAGCTCATACCTCTGGGGATCAATGAGCCTCCCACCTTCTGCTTCCCCTGATGCAAGACCACCTGCCTCCCACCTGCCTGCTCACCAAACCTGGTCACAGCCCAGGGCAGCCCAAAATGACCCAGTTCTGGCAACAGGACCCTTCCCAACCAACAGGAAGCACCAAGGCACATCCCAAGCCTCAGGACCACCCCCTGCCTCTCTCCCTTCATGCCCACCAGAAGTTCTGCCCGAGGATGAGGGAGGACAGTCTGCCAGGTAGTTAATTCTGAAATACTTTCCTATGCCCCTTCTGCTGGTGGCCAAGTCATATTTAAGAACTTGACAGCCTCAATGCTTACACTCAGGTGTCATGTGAATTTGTGACCACCATCTGAGGTTGGCAAATGGCCTCCATGCATCAGTTTCCCGTTTCTAGTTTTGGGGGGAAAATGTATTTAAGACTGGTGTTTTAAATTTTGTGATTCTTACTGCTCTGCTCAAGATCAGTAGGCATCAGAGAATTATCAGAGTTGGAAGGGCCTCTGGAGATCACCTAATCAAATTAAGTAAGGTAAATTAAAGCTAAAATTATGCCAGGTGTAGCTTTATTTCTGATCTGAACACAATAAAGAAATTGATTAAAAATACCATTTTTACATGGATTTTCTATGCACCGGGCTGTAACGGTGAGAGTTAAAAATGTGCCAGATGGATATTGCACAACCCTCCTCACACAGCAAACCAGCACATAGCTCTGATTAAAAGTGCTCCCTGAAAAAGAGCACGTCTGCCTTCATCTGCAACAAAGAACTCAGTCCTCTGCCATGCAAAGTGAATTTTATTAACTTGATTCAGGGTCTGTCACTCATTTTTCAACATCTTACATGTACCTATAATACATGTCATGGTTAATCCATCTGATGAACTGTGGTTTTTCGTGCTGCTCTCATGAACTCTCAGCAGTTTGCCTGCCAGTCCAGCTCCTCTACAACAACGTATTGGAGTCAAAAGGATTTAAAAATATTTACATACTTTGTATTATTAATAAATAATGAAATAAATAAAGACTACAAACTGTTTCCCTGGTTCTGCTATCTATTTACATTAGCAAGTCCTCAGGCACTGGTCTTTCACAGTGTGTAAGTGATGTTTGGTACAACACCCACCATTCACCCAAGCCTTGCTGGGCTTCCCATTGCAAATCTAATAATATAAAGTATTTTTTAGAGCAATACTTGACTTATCTGTCAGTAGTTGCCCAAAAGATATGCATCTCCTCCACATTAAATCATCAATGCTTTTTCTACAATTAACATAAAAATTTTCCTATGAATGTTAATTTATCACCCCTGTCATACATCTTCTAGGATGAATGACACTTTTTATTCCTCAGCAATCCATTCAGCACAGACTCAGTATATGCCACCTTAGTCATGTGTCAGTGTATTACTGTCAGTTTCCTCAAAGAAAAAATGCAGTCCACAAAGTAAATGCTTGCCTTAATCATGTAAGCAGAACTAGTGCTAAAGGGACCTCTACTTTTAAAAATTAAAAATGGGGGAAAATTTCTTTAACATATTTAAATGAGCTTAAATCACACTTCCCAAAAAGTTTGTTCTTCCTCAAAAATGAAACTTTGTGACACTAGCAAATGGTATTATTCCTCCCTATTTTTCAGTTCTTAAAAGCACAAGGCAAAATTTTCATGGCAAGTATACTTCTGATAATCAGACTCCAGATCTTTAAGAAAGCCAGTAATTTTTAATCTTATTGGTAAAAGTGTTATTTCAGCAACTGACATTTTCAGACCTCAGCGCAGAGGATCACAACATACCATAAAGTAGCCTACAATGAAAGATTAAAGAAAAGAATAAAAAGAAAACCTTGCTAGTAGACTACAGTAAGTGGAAAAAAAAAAAAAGAAATATAAAACCCCAGCTGTACGAATAAAGACACAATTTTGGCCATGACCAACAGTTCCAAACCCTGCTCAGGCAAAGGACCACCAGGAAGTGTCCCCAGCTGTAGGCTCCTGAGGTGTTCTGACCCCTGCAAAGGAAGCAACCTCTGCAGCATTTTCACACTGTGTGTATCTTCAGCCTCTTCCTCTGTGGGGCAAAGGCTCTCTGATGCATCACTGTCAAAATCCCTGTGAGTGCAGCCCAGAGCAGACAGGTTTATTTCAATGATAAAGTAGAATTTCACTGTATGTGAAACTGGATGCAAAGAAACAAACAAACAAAAAAAAAGGCAATACTGAGAAAACCACTGCCTTCAGATCAGATCAATTAGTGTCAAAGAAGGGACGATGGTTTTGAAATTTGTATTAATTTTTTATTTTCTTTTCAGTATCTTGCCCATTATTGTGCCCATCTTAACACACTGAAATTATACTTCTTGTTTCAAAGGAAAGGCACATCTAAAGCCATAGAGGAGCAAATGGGTGGCTGCAGAGTTAACTCTGGTTACAAGGGGCTCCTGAAATGCAGCACCAGCTATCCCTAAAAACTTTTAGAAGGCCTGAACTTAATATAAATATCATACAAATCTTACAGGTTTTGCAACAGCAGATACCAGGACCCTTCTAGGAGATACCTCAGAACCTTTCAAGGCAGAATGCCAGGTCATTTCTTATTTTGATTTGTCACCTCGAAGGCAGATCAGCTGTAGTGTGATTAAGAGCATCTTGGGGAATGCTCCAAGCACAGGGCACTGTAAGAGGTTTTCTCAGGTAATATCAGGAAGGTTATTCCAGCCTCAAGTGTGCTATCAAGGACAGACAACGTAGAGCACTATTTAGCCACAAGTCTCTCCTGAAAAATCCTGGACATAAACCAAAACCTGCAATGTCATACTAATAAAACACAGCCTTTTCCTCCCCACAGGAATGCCATGAAAATCAGTTAATTAATAAACTAGCAAGAACATAATCACAAACTGTAGGATATCTTTATCACTATGAATTTGTCATCACATTTATCACCATTTCCTGCCATCTCCTATGAAGAACATGCATTCAGAGAAGTTAGTTTAATTTACAAGCTCCAAAATAATAATTTCTCACCTCTACTGACATTTCTGGAAGCTATTTTTGCCTTAGAAAAAGCCAACATATGGTTCTGTGAGGTATAAGACATGAAGCAGCTTGAGACTTTTATCTGCCTAAGTGACCAAATAATGGTGTTAGAAAAGTCTTATTTCTGCTCACAAACGAGTTCAGAATCAAATTTTACAAAAAGTTCCCAAGAGCAGCAGCAGCAATGTAAATACATGTCATCTCCTTAGGTTCACAGTTCCACTGAAATAACATTCAGCTGCTACAACTTGCACTCCAGACAACAAATTCCATAGATATTCCTTATGATTAACAGGACCAGGTAAAGAGACAGTCGGATCATTGCAGGGGCAAACTGACAGAGGTCACTTCAAAGGCAGAATTCTTATAGCTGAGGCTTTGCCAGGGAATCCTACAAGCTGTATTCTTCAGATATTTGCACTGCTTCACACAGCAGGTCAACAAGCAGCAGCAGGGGGAAAGACTGATAATCCTACAGGGAAATCAACATCACCAGAGCATCCAAACTATTCCCAAAGCCATCCCAGAATTTCTACATTTGTCCAAGAAAACCAATCCAGGTATCTTAAATTTATTCCTAATAGGGTCTGTCTTCTTCAGCTGTGAAAGTTACGTAAGAAAAAGTTATTAAAGATGGATTATTTTCCTTCATGAAACTTTTTCTTATAGCTTTACAGAGGAGGCAAGGATGAGCTGCTTTGGGAATAAGCACTTCTGTGCCTTTGAAAACGTGACTACATGAGAACTGCACACGAGTGTTAGGATCCTGCAGCACTGACACACATATGAAAAGGGACTTCGAGTCATCAAAAACTTTCCATTTCTGTACAGGTGTTTATAATGAGAGTAAAGAAACATATCTCCTCCCCAAGCCAGCCTGGATGATTAATTAACTGATGCCACAGCAATGCTGCAGCTGCATTTGCCAAGTAATCATCCTCAGGACCATAATTAACACGGAGAAAGTTCCAGTGGGAATTGGGCTTGAACAGCATCAATGGTAACAATGAAAGCTCCTGAGGCTTTGACTTCAGAGCAGCTTCTTAGTTCTCTGAGCAGCCCTTCAGTTCTGCCAAATGCCTCTTGGAGGCAGCTAAGGTTCAGTGTGTTTTTACTGGACTCAAGGATCATGCTGGCTGACAGAAACCTCTGACCTAAGGTTTTGCTTCTAAAATAACAGAGCCTTTCCTCTACTTCCCCTTTATCCCCATTTCTTTCATATAAGCAATGAAAGCACAAGAGGGAAACTGAAAAAGGAGAAGGGGACAGATTTCTCCCTTCAGCTTGCTTTGTGGATTTGTGGATAAATTCTGTAGCTCAAAGAGACAAGAGATCATAGTGCTGGCTAAATGTACTTAACTATACCCTAGTATTGTTTTGGCTTTCTTCTCCCAGCATCCAGACTCTGTAAATCCATACAGCTCTCAGCCACGGATATTTATGCCTCGCAGGATAAAACCCCAACACCAGAAAGAAGCAGTATGTTGTAATATGTTCACACAAGGATTTTTAGTGTTTTTGGTTTACCTAGTGGAGTTATTCCCATTTTTACCCTTGATTAATGCATCAACCAGCATGCAGGATTTTCCAATTCCTCCCAGAGACACCAGTCTGCCCACAGAGAGCAGCTCCTAACAGGGCAACAGAGTTTCTCCCTTTGAAAACAAATGCAAAGAGAGCACAACCTTGATCTTTTATTGCTTAAGTGTTCCTGGTGCAATGATCTACTTCCAGCTGACATTTGAAACTTGAAGCTAAGAAGAAATCTGCAGATGGGATTTGAAGGTCATCCAAACACAGCTTAAATCCTGCTATATTTTGCTCCCTCATGTAGCCTCGATACAAGCCTCTGGTTGCAAGTTATCCTGTTCTTTTTTCCCTCCAAGTTGATCATCTGGTATATCAATTCATGACTGGATGTGTAAGAGCAAAAACACATTTACGGAGTTTTTCCTAATGATATATTCTTTTAAAGCAGTAAGGCTTTTTTAACTTAGCCTGTTCAAACAAACAAACAAAAAAACCTCCCTTTTTCCCAATATTCGCATGACACCTCACTACAAATAGATTGGCACTGTGAAATGCTGTGGTAAATGTCTGTTTTATCTTTTCAGGACAGTGTTACAGACACTATGATGCTCCCTGGGCTACCAAGTGAACTTAAAAGAACTTGTGTTTGTAATCCAAAACTGTTGCTTTTTGTACCTATCTACATTTGCACAAAATGCCTGGTTTTGCACAAGAAGCTGACTACAGCCCCAAGCAAAGGTTTAGCCGCATCTGCATGCCTCTTAAATCCTCCTTAAGCCTATTCCAAATATCATTTCTTGCACAAATGAGACTGCACCACTCTGGATTAGGTAATGGGAGACTTTCTTCCTATGCTGGACTAGATGACAGAGAAGGAACAACTCAGCATTAGCAGGGCTTGCTATCATCTCTGCTTTCTAACCCCCATGAGTGTAACAGCCTCATCTTATCTATCCTCTCCTCTATTTTGACCTGCACCTGCCATCACAGATCACACCAACCATTGACACCTCCCATGCTGAATCACAGAGTAGGAAAGAAGCTGCAGCACTGAAGAAAGTCTGAGTTACCCTTACTGAGCAGAGGAGCATCACAGAGCTCGGGCCAGCTCTGAATGGTATTAGTGGTAACACAGATGTGAAACTTCTCAATTGCAGTGCTCTGAATCTTGTTAAACCAAGAGCAATGATTTGCTATACAGTCCCTACAATTTTCTATTACATACTTGCTTAGTAAACCACGAATTCAGGCTCATTTAGGAAGTGGACAGAGCTAAGTAATAAATGTTTCTGAAATAAAATTCCAGTAACACAGAGCTCTTCATACTGCAAACTCCAGTCTGAGTTTGGACCTTGAGAATAAATGTTGCCAGGCAAGGTCTTGAGCCCCCTCATTTGTCCTATGTCCTCAACAAGCAGTTCTGTTCACCACACCAGCATGACAGCTTCCACTCAAAGGAAAGGACCAACTTACAGGTGACAGGTGATAGCTACTATGGATCATGTTCAAAATGTGCTTATGACTGCTGTCTTGAATTTTTATCCCACAGGTCACTGATTTTAAGGCATCTACCAATACCTGCTCTGAATTCCAGATGGTGCACACAAGTCTCAGGAAATGCCAGTTAACCAGATACTTTACAATGAACTTCACAGCAGAAGTGTGATCATGTTTTCTCACTGTGGGATTCTGTTCATGGGTTATGTGATATTTCATCTCCCATAATTTGAATTTCTTAACCATTTTGCCTATGCTAAATCTGAAAATCCTGTAAATACAGGTGAGGTGATTTTGCAGATTAGCTTCTACATTCTGCCTGAAGATTTCTCAGTCCTGATGAAAAGGAAGTGAAGCTTCTGACCCCTCCACATGGCAGTGGTTAGGCTCAGCCCTCAGCTCTGCACAAGAATAGAAGCACTTGTGTCAGGTCCAGAACTGCTCTTCTGGTCATCAGGAAAGGCAAAAACTACTAGGGGCAATCAGTTTAATTATTAAACAGCTCAATCACCAAATGAGAGAGCACTGATTTAACAACGTACCTCTACTGTATTGTGCCTTAAAATCACTAATTCTCAACGTAAAATGGACCAATACAGCTAGTTTTGAGCTGATGTCTTCAGCAGAGAAAACAAAGTCCAAGAGGAAAGAACGTTACTAGGTGTTAGCTACACTACATGATGAAAGAATAAAGATAACACTTCAAACTACATACATCTATAATCCTGGTGGTTTTCATTCTGTCCAGATGTGCCACATAGGGAGAGAAAAAAATCAGTGACAGGCTGGGCAGTATACTGGGTAAAAATTTGCAAGAATGAAACCAAAAGGATAGAGGAATTCTGAAATTAATCTAAAGGGCTTGCTTAAAATCACATCAAAAGCATAACCACAACAGCAGTAGCCAAACCCAAACTCAAATAAAGCTTAGGAAGTAACAATTAAGTCACAGTGGTATGGATTTCAGTTCAGTCTGTTCACCAAAACATACAGGTGCTTTCCTAGAACTCCAGCCACTGTGACATCCCTTGTACAGTTACCCAAACTATCTCAGTTCAAGATGTTATGTCATGTCATATGGCAAGTTGCAATCACACCCCTGATCTGCAGACTGGAGCAACAGCAATATAGTTCATTCTTCTCCATGTGACACCATTTCCAGTCTCTTACCAGGCCTGGACTTGGTATCTGCCTTCAGAAAACAATGACAATATCTTTCTGGTTCTAACAAAATGCTTACAAGACCAACTTATAAACAGAGAAAGTGTCATGAAAGTTAATATTCTTCCTCACATGGAGATAGATGTGAAACACAAAATTGATATAAAAGCATTCAGGTTCATATCATAAAAGAGAGAAGAATACAAGCAACTTTACAGTAAGCAGACTGGAGACACAGCCCCACTGCTGCCTTGTTATGGGCACACATATGGTGGAAGAAGGAAACCTCAGCAATAATACTGCTTGTGGAGTATACACTCTTTCCCAGAAGGGTGTTGACAGACTCATTTTTAAGGGAGTAGAAATACTGTTCTATAAGAGAATTTGTCCACTGCATCTGATACTATCCCCAGTACATTAAAGTCTGTACACAAATCAGCAATAAATCATTTAACTACTTAGTAACTGTATTCACTGTCTCCTGGTTTGGGAGTCATCCCCTCTGGATAAGCTAGAGTAAAGAGCCACAGCAATAGAGGGCCTGTGGAGATACCAGGGAATAAGATGCATCCTAAATGAAACCTAAAAGTACAGGCTCTGTAAGTTCATGGCCATTAGCAGGTCCCAAGTGCCCTACAGAGCATTATTGTTTGTCCAGCAATTCATCCCAAGCATCTTCATACCAAGCTTCCTCAGAGCTGAGAAAACAACACTAAATTTTTCAGTAACCTCACAGCAAACAGGCACCTGAAAGACCCATTTTAATCCTGATGCAACTAATTCCACTGTGCTTACTTTAGAGTGGAATCTGTCCCCTCAATCCTCCATTGCTCCACTTGACACAGTTTGTGTGTGTGTGTGTGTTTGTGTGTGTGTGTGTGACTAAAGCTCTGCTCAGCTCCAGGTGGCCAAACGTCAAACAAACTGAAAAACAGCCATTGCTAAATCTCTGCTTAGAAAAAAAAAAATCTGAAGAAATCAAAGAGGAAACATTATTTCAGCATCGGATAACATAATGCAGCACGCTGCCTTCCCTTTTGTAGCTGATTTTTACAATGTATTTACCTTGTAAAAGGTAACAAAAAAGATGGAAGGTAATGAAAACACACAATAAATCTCTACCCCTAGCTCCTGAACAACCTCTCAGCTCTCTTCATCCTGCTGACAGTGTTTATGTCCTCCAAGGCAGAAAGCCACATTTGAGTTAAGACCTCCATTCCCCTATTGGCACACAAGCTATTCCAAAGAGATATTAAAAATAAATAATAACTATTTTCAGATATGGCATTTACTTTAGAGAATATAATGTATGACTAGAAAGCAAACTACCCACTAGGCAAAAAAATGGGTGCTTGCCTGTGGTTGAGCTCACCCTCAAATCATGATCACCAACAGCTGATCATGAAGAACTGAATAAAAACATCTATATACATGCACAGACAATCTGTAGAGTTCTTTATGTTTCCAGCAGCTTTCCCATGTGGCTGCCAGGATGGCAGGATGGCAAGAGAATTCAACTGAGCTACTCAGTTCAGAGCAGGGTTTAGACTGTACGGAGGAAGGGAGAGAGGGAGGAAGGGACAGCCATGTTTTTATTAATATACAGAATTGGAATTCATTAAGAGTAGGATCAATTTCCAGTTTTCTACAACTTCTCTTCCCTGCACTAATCTACATCTGACATTAGTCATAACACTCTAGAAACAGCTAAAAGTAATTTTCACACCTTCCTTCTAGGATAGGATGTTATCTAGCATGTCCTAGATCAGATAAAGCAGAGTGTGGAGGAAATACAGATCTTTACCTAGATTCTTGTAACTGCCAGGATGAATGATTTGCCAATGACCACAATGCCTATTTTTGTACTTACTCATCTTAATGTAGCTTAAGAATCACAGTATATACAATTAACATTTTTTTACACATGACAAAGTATAAACATCCTGATTATCAACTGAATTTCTAACCAGCAGTATATGGTTGAGACTTTCTGTACTGTTGTCATACACAATCAACACACAAGCCCACTTATTTTAAAGAAAGTCTCCAAAACAGGGGTCCAGACCAAACACAGCTGAATAAACCTTTATGTCTCCCAGCACAGAACCCTGTAAGTTACAAAATACTTACTATTGGTAAAAGGGACTTGAAAAAGCTGTGTGCCTCTTCCTGCCTCAAGGCAGGATGAACTGTCACTACAACCATTCCTCTGTTCAGTGACTTGCTCTACTTCATATCACAACCAGGAATCTGACCACTTCATCCATCTGATTAGCACAAATCTGGAATTACTCTCCTGGCCTCCACAGTTATTCCAGATTTACACAACACAAGAGAGTATGCCTGTCTTCAAAAAGCTCTGCTACCAAAAAAGACTTTTTGTCAATATACTCTTTGCCTATAAAATAAGCCCTGCATTTTCTAAACACTCATTCAGGCAAGAAATAAATCAGAAATAAAAGGCACGATGATTCCTTTTTGAAGCACTTAGAAAAGATCAAATTTCTGTGTCTGTCTCACCCTCTGGTACTTCAGAATACTATGCTCATGTGTAATCAACAGTACTGGCTGACATTTTCAGGATATATAAAACAGAAAAAAAAAAACATTTTAGGAAGGCTTTTAACTTCTAATTCCTAGCGGAAAATACCCCAGCTGATGGGCCTTTCTATTCGCCCTAGGAAATCTCATCATACTTCTGTATGAAATACCACCTTGCTGTGCATAGAAAGCATAAGTAGAAAAGAATTCAATATGTATTCAAGGAAAAAAGCAGATTCTACTTTTAAGTAGCAACATGGAATGTGTCACTCAGCAGGATAGAAATGCACCAGGGCTGGAGCTATTTCTTTCTCACTGAAGATCAGCTCTTGGCTATGCAAACACAGACACGTGGCACTAAACTTTTAGTTTTATATTTTTCCCCTCAGAAGTCATATGCCTGCAACACGTGCTCCCCCCTCCCTTGCCAGGTCCTATGCTTGTGTGATATTGCTAGAGAAACATAACTTCATAAGGCTGGGAGAGAAACCTAATTGCTTAAAAATAGGATCTGGCAGAGCATCAGCTCCTAGATCAGTCTGTTCAGAGGTTTAAGCAGTTAAGAGTTTTTCCTCAAGCAATTACAATCCAGTACTTCCCTCTCTTCCCCTCAGAAAATCACAAAAATACTTGCAGCAATTGCAAGGACAGTAACACCAGCACACGCTCCTCTGGACTAACTGCTTATGGTGTCCAAAAAACCAAAAGAGATAAAAACAAAAAGCTTTTTTGACATCAGAACACATACATTTCCATTTTGTAACTCTCCCAATGTTCTCTACTCCCATCTTTTTAAAACTTTTTTAGATCCAGAGCTGGTCCTGACCTGTGTCAGTTCTGCCTCTATACCAACTTGAAGAAGGATTTCCATGCACTCTCTCACCTCACTCTGCTTTAAATATGTCTTTTTCTCACTGTTCTCAAGTGCCCTTCTATTCCTCTTCCACTCTGCAGCTCTTACTCACTGTCTCCTTCACCCACTGCTCTCATGACTTCTCAGCCTCCAGAGGAAAGTGTAGGAAGCAAACAAACAGGACAGAACCAGGCTGAATCTTGACCCTGCTTCCTTAGAAAACTGAGTCATAATTTGCTAGTAACACACAGATCTTGTTGGACCTGTACGTTTGGAGAGAGGGTTCAGCCATGGAAACGGAGTATTACACAGAAAACATTCCACGTAACTCCAATAATCATTCAGGAAGAGGAACTGTGTGGAACACAGGAGGAATTAATCTCCTCCCCTCTTTCGGATGGCTACAGTGAGCACAGGCGATTACAGTTTCTTTAGCTGTTTCCTCTGCCTAGACACCAAATAAATCTGTTTCTGTCCCCAAACACTCTGAGAGGCATGCACACAGCCACCCAAGGGATCCTTGCTGGGGTTACTCCTTCCCTGCAATTCCAGTACTCATGAGTTTCCACCGGCTGCCTCCTGACCTGCCCCTCTCTCAGCCATTCCCTTGGGCAGCAGCACCAACAACCTCTACTAAAAATACCTCCAGAGCATCATAAATAGCAGGATGGGAGGATACTTAATCGTCCTTCAGGCACATGGTCTTTTTGCTTTTGACAAATAGAGAGTGGCAACAATTGACAGAGAATAAAGTGCATCTTATAGTACAGGTCTGCTTGGCCTGTGTGCCTTGCAGAAAGGAAAAATGAGAACTCCCAGTGTCCACAAAAGCTGTCAAGAGAGGACAAGAGAAAGAGGGGAAAAATGCTATTGCAAAAAGTCACAAAATCTCAAAAACCTCAATTTGAACATGTTTAACTCAGTAGGATTTACCACTTGAAACACAAGAATAGTGTTACTAAAGAAAATTTTAGATCTGCTGATTATCTGCCTCAAGCAGGGAGCCAGGGAGCAGGAAAACCTGCAGCAAAAGAAGGGAAAGGTTGACTCTGGCTTTGCTGAACTTCTGCAGCACCACAAACTGCACAGAACAAGCTGAACACACACTGCTATGCCAGCCTGGCCAAAGGAAGAATAATATGCAGCCCTTCCATTGCCCTTGACACACTATAACAACTATTACACCAGCCTGTCAATATCAACAGATCTGAAAAGCCCCTGCACTGCCTAGAAACCAAGGTCATGTTATATCTAGGTACACAAAATACATTAAAGATCCTAAAATCAACTGCCATTTGAGACTGATTTTTCAGCCATTTTCATTATTGAATGTGTTATGGGCAGAAATTCAAAAGTACCAAAGAAACTTCACAAAATACAATTGTGGAATTTTCAAAACTCTCAGTTTAGGATTTTAAAAAAGTTAGATGGCTTTTTTTTTTTTTTTTTTTTTTTTTTTTTTTTTTTTTTTTTTTTTTTACAATCTCCTCTAAATTTTTAAGTATTAAACCTTGAAAAACTTCCAACTTTACATCCACAGATCTAAAGAAAGAACACCACAACTGGTGTTTCCTGTACAAAGGAGCTGGAAAATATTTACTATGTTGGAAAACATGGAAAGAAACATGGTATCACTGTGGTAACCACACTACACAGACATAAGCATTAGCCATTCAAAATTTTTAAATTTTCAGAACAATAGAAAGCAAGATAATAGCATCAGAATTTCACTGTAAATTGATCATATAATTTATGAACTTAATCAGCTAACCAGGGCCTTTCTCTGAAAAAACTAAACTCCAGATGTGTACTGCACATCTAAGTACACAAAACATTTTCGTCATTTGTCTTAAATATCAAAACATCTGGCAACAGAAAGGAGAAAAAAATATTTATAGATATTTTTGGATGAAGATTACTTTAGGTCAAGTCAGAAAGCATCCCTAAGCTGCAATCACCGAATTCTTTTATCAGCTATTTTGGATTTAGCCAGTGTTACTAGGAAAGAAAGAAGGCGTAGGCTTTTTGTAGCATCTGCCAATTCAACAATGATCAAAGTTTTATTATTCCTCCTTAGATCAAAGTCTTGACTGGATAATTTTGAGATTATCTCCAACTCATAAATTAGAATAAACAGTTTCAGATAACCACATTATTACATAACAATATTGTCTTCTTGCAATAAGTTTTATTCTTATTTATACATGCCACAGGGTTTTGTGGATTGTCTGATTATTATTTAATTGTTTTGTTGGCTTACTAGAACAATAAAAGATAAAATTACACAACAGCAGCAGAAGGCCACAGAAACAGCTCTGCTCATTCCAAACCACTCAAGAAATCTGGAGATTTCCTTCTGTGGAACAGAAGCATCCACACACACCCCGGCACAGCCTGTTCATGCATGTACACACCCTTCCAACTGGAATAAAGAAAGTTCTCTGCAGAAAAAATGAGTATGCTTACATTATGTTGCCTGTCATTAACAGGCATAAATCTTACTTCAAGGGCAATACTCAGCACAATTCCTTTTGCAACTAAACCTACTTTTAAAGGTGCTTAGATTTGTGCTTCATTAAGGTGTGCTTTCATTTAAGAAAAAGTGTGTCTTCTTTTGATTTTTATTCTCAGAAAACCATTTTATTTCACATTGCCTATTGACTGTAGGCTTGACTCTATTCCTGTTCCACTGCACAAGGTATTTACTGCTATCTTCAGTGAAACAGCAAGTCCTAAATACATCTCTTCTTTTACCCCTTAATTCTATGAAATTCATTCACCTCACACAGTCTCTACCAAAGCCAACTTTTCCTTAAACACAGATTAAGAGAGGTGGCACCTAGGAGACCAGAGAAAGACAGTATTTAGGTATAATCTGTTCTGCATTTCCTGCATGTATAGGGTAGCATATTAAAGCTGGAACAACTTTTTCAGAGCTGTTATTATACTCTTCTAGCTATGTTCCTTTACCATTAACTAGATTTCAGCTCTTATCTAACCTGGTTATCTCCCAGACATTCTAATGCCAAAAATAAACTGAAAGCTTTCATCACTAGCTAAAAGCAAATTGTAATTTGAACAGCAGTTTTGCTGACTTCTCTGCTGATCAAAGATGCCTCATATAAGCTTGATGTGATAGAAACAAAATCATCTTCATAATAACAGTAATTAAAGCAGAATTTTTTTTATAGAGTGAAATCCCACAGTCCTTATGCAAGACTTATACTTGAGGAGACAGCAGTTAAAATGAGAGCACATTAGATATTATTATGTTGAGGTTCCAGATAGAGGAAAGGGAATGGTAGATACTAAAAAATATGCTACAGAAACTGTTTCAGTTTTGCACTTTGGATTAAAATGTATCCATCTTTACCATGACACCTGACCTGTTCTGCCATTCCAGAAATGGAATAAACATGTTTATTAGTAAGGAAGCAGTAAAGCAGAACTTCTTATCACGCTATCCTTGTGAAGTCCACTGTGAAAAAAACATTTTCTGACCTACCTCCAAAAAGATCACAGCTAAGTGCCATGCCAGTAAGTCACCCCAAAAAAGACTATGAGCACAAATTAATAAAAGGCATCATTGGCTTCCTCAATGAACATCAACAATTTTTAAGCACAGGTCTAAAACCTACAGGGAGTCAGAACCTCATGATTTGCTGTCTGGCTTGGAGTGATTTTCTTGAACCAACTTGAAAGCTGAAACTGCAAATATAACACAGGGTGAAAAAAACAAAACAAAACCTTTTGCCTCACCTGTGAAAACATTGCCTTCTGGATGTTTCCTGTCTCATGCTTCAGTCCAGAATGCCCCTCAGTCACAGCTGCATGGATCAGGCATCTCTCCTGTCTCTCTCTCACAGTAACCCTACCAGCAGAGCAGAATCCCCCCCAGCACCTCCTCTCTGGAGGCAGAGGACGTACTGGGGCTACAAAACACCCTGTCTCATCACAACTTTTTACACATCAGTCTTTTTTTACAGTGATGACAACAGAGCCTCCTTCCAATTCAAAATATAGGACTCGGAGGAGCAGCAATTTGGGCTGCAAAGCCCACACAAGAAATGGGGCAGGTGCTCAGACAAGCAGCTCACGTTCAGCTCTTACTAAAGCTTTACACTGTCAGACCCACACTGAGTTTAAGCCTCAACCCCAAGGTGTGCATGTAAACAGCAGGCACTGCATTGGTGATGTGGCTGTATTTCATGGTTTACCCGGAACAAAGTGACTCACCAAAGCACTAATTCTGGCTCACAAATAGGAAAAGGAAAACACAAGATTTCTCCATCACAGGTCTGCCCTGCGGAAGCCTGTCTGGCCCAACCTTGTGTATAAATTCAGTATTTCTCCATGTAACACATGGGACTGGTGAAAATATCAAATTCAATGCACAATAATGTTCACAGGATCGGGACTCTTATTTGGGATTGAGCTTCTAAAAATGAAGTTCTGGCTGAAAAAATGGGATCAACATTTAAAAAAATGTGTGTGTCACAGAGTTCTTCTCTGCAATTACTGTATATTGTCTATTATATTTTCTTGACTTTTAATGAAGAATGACTCCTAATTATAAAGGCATTGCAGCCTGAGATAAAAAAAATAGGGCCCACTTGCTGTCTCAGACCTTAAAGTCCAAAGTCTGTTTTCCACTGCGTGTTTCTGCCTTTATACTGCAAAACTAAGAAATACTACAGCAGTCATATGAAGGAACCATGTGTGCTTTTTACCTTCACTTACTAACAGATTAGATTAAAAATAATTAAAAATATTAAATTCAAACCTATTAAAAGGCTGGAGAAAAAAGAAATCCTCAAAAGATTTTTTTTTCAGGGACTGCAAAACACATGAGGTTCTGGTGTCCCTCCCTGAAAGCAATTTTGCAGGCTTTTCCATCCACAACCTGATGCCCATTTTCCTTCTGTACAATTCCCTTCAAAGCCATGCATCTAAAATAGATTCTACCTCATTGTCCCAGTTTCCTCTTGTTGTTGCCATTAGCCTAGGCAACTTTTTCCATGCATTCAGGACTAATTTTCATTAATTACAAAAGTTAAACAGCCCAGACTAAGCTTTGTTGAGGGGAAAAAAAAAAGGAGGGGGACAAAGAGGCAAAACTTTCAAAGCAGCAGCTTAAAAGACAGATAAAATATCTGTTTAAGTCAGATATTTTGGTAAAATATTCTTCTTCCTCATCAAAACTAAAACTCTGGCAGGCCTATACATAGGGCTGCAGCTACTGATTCTCATTTACAGAGTAGTACAGGCTTGCAGTGACAATCCAGGTACTGATTCTGGACTATTTAAACCACCAAATTGAGGTTCAAGCCTTAAAATAATTAACTGGAGAAAAAAAGGTAAGTGATTATACACATTCAGATGAAAGTACAGATGGAATCTAAATTACAGCTGGAAATTAGTACAGAAGAAATTCAGGACAAAGAGCTGAGGAAAGAAAAACCTGAGCCATTTCCAAATTCTGCACTGCATAGTGGGAAGCAGCTGTGTTGGCATCCCTGCACTGACAGCTCCGTCTCAGGTAATGCTGCAAAGCACTGAACCCTGCCAGGAACATGCTCCTTCAGGCTATGGAGCATTATGCCAAGGAAAATGGTAGAAACCACTAGGATGGGAAGCATTTAAAGCTACAATAATTACCTATTTTAAACAAGCTAAAATTACACCAGCTCTCCAGGTCTCTCGGCCTGAGAGAGTTTGGTGATAGCCATGCAGTAGTCACACCACAAATTACAACAGCAGACTATTACAAGCCTGATAGAAATACCTCTGACAACAAGTAGAAAACCACAGCAAAAGGTTTCAAAAAGGATAAGGCAGAAAATATTGCCACCTCCTAAGTGGCTGGTTCTTTTTGGTATGAGCTATATTACTGTGAGAATCACAGGCCATAATAAAACATTGACCAGAAGCTCCCAGCAGTTAGTTTTTAAACCAGTCAGCATAGATCTCAATCAAAACCATGCAAGCAAAACCAGCCATGCTACTGCTATTTGAGGACTAAAAGATTTGGAAAAGAAAAAGGAAGATTATTGGTGGAATATGTAGGAGCTCAAGATTTAGTATACAAATAACTCATTGAAAAATCTGCAATTTCCTCACACTATGAGACAGATTAATCAAGTGATGTGCAGTGTGGATGAAGAAAGAACTGTTACCAGAGCAAAATATAATGAGCTGAAATTTATCGTCTTCTGTCAGAAATCTATCTTTGACTTGTATAAGAACAAACGAGGAGCCTGAGAACAGACCCAGAAGGCAGAAATTTCCCTGTTTGGCCCTATCTCTGAGACCCAGGGAAATTCAAAAGATCATTTCAGTTCTTGTCTCACCTGGAAAATAGGACAAAACCTCCCTCAAACCAGCATTACTAGTGATTTATTTGTCTGAAAAGAGAAGTGCTTGATCTACACACGCTAAAAATCACATAGGATAAGACAAAAATTGTAGTATAAAATAAATTCTCAACCTAAACAGCCCTACTACTTTGACTATTGAGTAGGCTAAAAAATGGAATTACCTTCTCTGCAACACCCACACTTGCAGCATCAGAGTGGCACAGTACTACCAGTTAATATTACACAGTAATAATATTTCTTTAACACTGGTTTCTGCTGAAATTTGGTGATTTTTGTTATGGCACAAAAAAGGTTGAAAAGCCACCACATTGATAAACCTCCTGTTTTACATTCCTTTGCATTCCTGAAGAAGTTGCCTACTGGATTAAATACTTCTCATGCTAATTCTTTCAACATTTATGTATAAAAAAATATTAGCAAAGATCTTTGTATTTGACCATACCAAATGGCGCAATTTCTGCCTGTTTGCTGTAGCTTGGCTGAAGATTATAATAGTTAAAAATAGCCATTTTTCCATTAACTTAGACTTTCACAATAACAAGTAGCTTTGACAGTTTTTAAGCAGTTTGAGATAACATGCACAAGTAGGTCACAGTTATACTTGGCTTTAGAAAAATGTCTTTCATCCAGAGAATTTACAGCTCTTTGCAAACAAGCCCTTAGGTAAGCAACAATCTATAAGGCTTACTCCGACACCCAAATTCAGTCATGTATGAGTCCGAATAGCAACTACTTAACAAGAGCAGAGAGTAGAATATGAAGCCTTTTGCAAGGGGCAAAATGGAAAAGCCTGACTGACGTCAATGGCAGCTCTCCACTGATCCCAACAGGAGGCAGAACAGGTCGTGAGAGTGCCCTGGGAAGGACTCCAACTTGATAGGGAAACGAAAAGGGATTTTCAAAGTTTGTTTCAGCTCCCAGTTCAATCACCAGGTTTCCAAAATGATTATTTGTTCAAGCTTCTGGGAATACTCGTCTATGCTGCTTCATCTGGCATTTGGTCAAAGCATCTTCTAGAGCTGGACTACGAGGAGAGCAGCAGAAGAATATTAGAGACCTTACATTTTCAAAAGAGCAAGAGGTGAGGGAGAGGCATGAAGGACTGCAACAAGATAGTCTGTGCAAGGTGAAAGAAAACAAAGGAATATTTCAGAAAATTAATTTTAAAGCACAGGTGCTCTGGGCAAATCCTCTGAAAAAGATAGCTATTATTATTTCCACTGTTGTACAAGAAAGGAAATGCAGAACTCCTGAGACTGAGTTCTATTCAAAGCAAAATTACATGAATTTTTATTATTAGTTAGAGTTCACGGATTTATTTAGTATCTATCATAATGTGATTGACTATATAGGTAGTTTGGCCAAATAATAGGGAACAGGAGCAGATGAATTAAAAGGAATGGTCCAAAAATACAGAGGTACTGCTGGATTTCAGGAGTTTCTTCTGTAATCTGTTGCAATCAGTTCACTAGACCATGCTGCCTCCTGGAGCAAAAGAGATGAATAGAGAGCTGCACAGATTGAGCACTGATAATATTATGATGTTTTTTCCTATCCCTTGAATATCTTCTGTAGTTTAGTAACAAAAATGACGCTGTGAATGTTTAACTCTTGCTATTCCTGTTATGCTTAGTATATAATCAACAAGCAGATAGTTCCAAGTGTCTGATGTGTTCAGAATAACAATGATCACCTTTTAGACAGCTAACAAGATAAAATATTAAGAATCAATATTCACTGAGCATGCAGACCCTAATGATATAGTGGCTTTAATGACACTGCATATGCATGAAGCAACCTGCCTTCATGAAGCAAAGGGTCCCTATCTGATATTTGAACAAAACCCTAAGCCCTTAAAAGACTTCTTATTTGATCTACAGCCTCAGGAGTAACCTCATTAAGACCTATCATACTACATAAGTGTGTAAAAGTAAGTTCATATGTAAAATTGTAACCGTGTTGTTTAAAATGGTTAATAACAACAATGGTCTGTACTGCTTTATACACAAACATCCTTTGGTCAGTACTGAGTAACTCTGTTCACTTGCAGATACATGTATTTTCCAAATAAGTCCATTTGTTTCCAAATTGAGACGCTGATACTGCAGAAAAACTAACATCTTAATCTCTTTTATTAATCTTATACACTGCTTCCTTAAAGTCCTATGGACAGTCTCTGTCCAATTAATTACTCTGAAAAAAATAGATGGCAGGGGAGAGGCTGAGAAAAAAATCACCCTTCTCCAGGCAGCCTTCCAGCAGAATCAAGCAGGCATGGAACATTAAGTGTTGTGCAGATTAATAGGAAAGAGGGATGGGGGGGGAGGAAAAAGGAATATGGCCAATGGGAACATTTCCTGGTTTCCCATTCTGTGCAGCTCAGTTTTGGGGAGTAATGTGCAGACCTGAAATAACTGTGAAGTTTTTCTGTTGCTTCCTCAGATTCTAGTACACTTTTGAAGACAAGAAATATCATCTATGTGATAAAGCTCTGATGGTTTTTCCCCACAAGTACTAACACAGCCTTAGCACAGCAATGACACTAACATAGTGTTCTTCCAGAAATTGATTCTTTGGAGACTGATGCAGCCCATTTCTTCCTAAAGCAATAATTCTATTGTGCCACAAAGAATTATGCTGCTCTAACACCATTTATTATTTATATCTAAAATGGGTGCGATGCTTTAGGAATATGGTCCTAGCCACAAAATGCTGACAACCTTTCAGCAGTCACACGATGCCTTCCATGTGCATGAAGCTCATTTAGACATCAACAGGAATCCAAGACAATGAAAGAGCTGGTACATGCTGAGCAGTACTTAATACATGAAGATGTAGAGAAATAAAGAGATGAATAAATAAGACACATCCCTACATTCAGTGGTTTACTATTTGGTAATATATAATTTTGACAAAGTATTTTTTTCAATTCAGAGATAACCAGGGAATGTTGTTACTTGTCATTACTGTGCAGATAATTTTCTCTCTTCAGAAGATGCTTACAAGTATTTCTGCTTTGTTATTCCAACCTTTTTGAAAACGCTTAAGTTTTTTCCTCCAGTTCTTTAATTGGTACTTGCTCTAATACTGATTTAAAAAAACTAAAGTATCAGCCTTTTGGCCACACCTGCATCAGTTTCTCAAATCAGAAACAGAAGTGTGGGACAAGGCAGGATCTGCTGTCAGTGAGGGTTCATCTGTTCATCTCCAGCTCAGAATTACCAAAGACATAGTCAGAGACCATGCACAAATGAGTGCAAAACCAATGGCTAATTCAAGTTTAGGCTATAATTAAAACACGTGCAAATTTGAAATAAAACTTCAAAACGCTAATTTCAAGACAGATGCAAATGCCTACCAGAGGTACAATCTGCCGATTGGATTGACCACCACACCCCAACAGAACCACTTGCTTTACAAACACCAGCACAAACCAGACGCCTCTCTACAGACACAAGGGCACCAACCCGGGAATATTCCCTAAAACACCGATAACCACCGACCCCTGACCCTAACCCACCCCTCACCACCATATTCCCGGCTCTGCATACGCACACTCACATCACCATTTAAAACATTTAAACCTCACCAAGCCTCCGCACCTCCCTGCCTTCCCTCCCCCCCTCCCCTGTCGTCCCCCGGGGGCTGGGGAAGGCGAAGCGGGGGTCTCCGGGTGCCCTCCCCGCAGGATGCTCTGCGGTGCTCAGCCCTGCGGTGCTCAGCCCTGCGGCAGCTCGTTCCGGAACCTCTTCCACGGCTGCCAGGGTACCGGGCAGGCAATGGCAGGTGAAGGGGGAGAAGAGGAAATTTCCTCGCTTCCCCTTGCTCCTCAAAATCCGTCGCGCACCCCCCCGCCCAAGCGCAAGCCACCGCGGCACTGCAGCACGGCCGGGCGCGCAAGGTCAAGCGCGGATCCTCCGCCCGCGCCGAAGCGGCTGCTGTCAGGGACGCGGAGCCCGGCGCGACGGAGACCCGCGGAGACCCGCGGAGACCCGCGGAGACCCACCTCTGGCAGACATAGCTGAGGCGGGCGAGGAGAGCAGAGGAGCGAGGGCCCCGCACCGCCCTGCGCCCTCCGCACCGCCCTGAGCAATCCGCGCCGCTGCGGACGATGCGGGGGGCGGCGGTGCTGGGCAGGGCCGGGCCGGACCGGGCCGGGCGGGTCCGCTCCGCTCCGCTGCTGCGCTCCCTCCCTGCCCGCTGCGCTGCGGGGCGTGTGGGCGAGTGTGAGCGGGCGAGTGTGAGCCCGCAAGTGTCTGTGTGTGTGTGTGTGCGTGTGTGTGTGTGTGTGTGCGCGTCTGCTGCCGCGGACAGGCTACCGGGGCGGGGAAGGGAGGGAAAGGCAAGGAGAAGGAGGGAGGGAGAAAGGGAGGGAAAAAGGGAGGGAGGGCGGAGGGGCCGCGGCTCCCGTGAGGCGTGACCGTGACTGAGCGCTGGGAGAGGAGCCCGACGGGGCGGGGGTGGTGGGGCAGAGGGACAAGGTGCTGATGGGTGTATTGGGCGCTGATGATGGGTGTACTGGGCGCCGGGTGTATTGGGCGCTGCTGATGGGTGTATTGGGCGCCGGGTGTATTGGGCGCTGCTGATGGGTGTATTGGGCGCCGGGTGTATTGGGCACTGGGTGTATTGGGTGCTGATGATGGATGTATTGGGCACTGGGTGTATTGGGCGCTGGGTGTATTGGGCGCTGGGTGTATTGGGTGCTGATGATGGATGTATTGGGCACTGGGTGTATTGGGCGCTGGGTGTATTGGGTGCTGGGTGTATTGGGTGCTGATGATGGATGTATTGGGCGCTGGGTGTATTGGGCGCTGGGTGTATTGGGTGCTGGGTTTATGGGGTGATGGGTGTATTGGGCGCTGGGTGTATTGGGTGATGGGTGTATTGGGCGCTGATGATGGATGTATTGGGCACTGGGTGTATTGGGCACTGCTGATGGGTGTATTGGGCGCTGGGTGTATTGGGCGCTGGGTGTATTGGGTGCTGATGATGGGTGTATTGGGCACTGGGTGTATTGGGCGCCGGGTGTATTGGGTGATGGATGTATTGGGCGCTGGGTGTATTGGGTGATGGGTGTATTGGGCGCTGGGTGTATTGGGCAGGGCTGTGGCTGCAGGGAGGTGTCACCCGGCGGGGTGCTGAGTGCATCTGCTGGCCTGGAGATGCGTTTCAGGGAGGCTGCAAAAGCGGTGAGAGGAGAATCGCCACCAGATTTCAGCTTCTGTTCCTGACAGTGCTGGGAAGACGGGGATCCTGTTCCCAAATCCCTAGCAGTGCCGTTCCACAGAGATTCAGCTCGGCTGGGACCTGACGCTGAAGTCTGTGGCACGACTTGAAATTCACCCCCCCGAAGAGCACCACAGGATAGCAACTATACACCTGCACATCTGTATGTAAATAATATATAAACATAAATATTATAGCAATGACTTCCAAAACAATCTTGACATTAACATACGGAAAAGACTGCTCAGCTTCCTCCTGGCACCTTAATAAAAGCAGCAAGCAATCAGCTGCAGAGAACCAGAAGACCAAGATGAGTATCTAGCTGACACCCCCACAGTAGCCTGGTCTCCATCAAATAAAGCCAAATACCCCCAAGCCACACAAAAAAAAGAAAACCCCTTTGCCACCAGTTTGTTTGCTGGCCAGAGTTAAGCAAAACAATCTAGTTTGTCAAGAATTACAGGTTAGAAGACCACATCAGTATAGTGAAACTAAAACATCAGATCAGACTCTTATCAATTTCAGAATGGGCAACAGTGAACTAAGAAACCGAAAGCACAATCTGTGATGTTCAGTGAGGAGCCAGCCTACAAAATAAATGACAGGAGAGGCTGAATCACACTCCTCCACTCTGCTCTTCCACACACAATACATCTTCATACTAGCAAGAAGCCTACATAATTTTTCCATTTAAAAAAAGTAAAGTAAAAAAAAAAAAAAAAGAAAAAAAGAAAAGAAAAAAAAAAAGTTACTAAAATCTTGTATCTGTGGTGGCAAAGATTGCATCACACCGTGTCCACAGAGCCGAAATGGATGCTGCTGGGAACAGATGGGTGCAGTTCCCACTGCTGTTTGAACTGCACCCTGGTCAGTGTACCTCCTCCATCAGCCCATCCCTCTGTTAGTGATTTTTTGCCCATCTCAGCAGCCAAGTAAGGCAGTGCCCGTGTGTAAGAAGGCATGGATGGAAGCAGCAGCAGAATGAACAGCAGCCACATGCCTACACATATGGAAGAACTGAATCAGCACACCTGTTTGTCTGAATTGGTGTTCATGCTCACACACAGAAATGACTTTTAGTAATTAGTAAATTAGTAATCTCTGTTTGCCATGGATTACCCGTGATCCCCACACTTCAGTTCAGTTGTGCTCATTATGCCATTCTGTTCTCTTGTGCATTGCAAATGTTTCTAAATCCTGCAGCAAGAATGAAATAAATCTCAAGTCCTTTTTCCCAAGTCCTGTGGCATCATCCTTAATTGGTGATCTGACATCCACTCGAAAAACAGTTCCTTGTTTCCTCATTTTCTGAAATGAGTAAAGTTTTCCACTTGCAAACAACTCAAGTTTTCCTCCTTGACCAAAAAAGACAAGGTTTTCCACAGCAATATGACAGCATTTTGTATTTTTAATTGAGTCATTTCCTATGTGCTTCCTTTAGAGAGTTTCCAACTACCACTATCAGGGGTTCTCCAGGGTAATGTGTAATAGATGGCTCTAAAATGAAGATTCAAGAACACAGAGAAATTAGCTTTTTAATTAAGAACTTCCTTTCTTTATACTACTAGGACATAGGACAGGAAAGACATTTGTAACTTGTGTTTTATAGAACACAAAGAGTTTATTCCATTCACTGTATCAAGTCTCTAAGGCACAGAAGTTCAGCAGAACACTAGTCAACAAATGCTAAAATGGATAATACACACCACTCAGTTATTACCAAGAGCTTTTTAGCTGGTTTTTTGGAGGAAGTGAGGCTGAAGGAGTTTTGTTTTCCTGCTTGTCCATCAAGTTCCCTTCAAGAATTTTCAGATCTGGATATGGAGAATCTCAACTCAATTTGACTACAAGGTATAAGTCAGAAAGAGTTCTACATCCCTACAAGTTTTATAGCGAATTAGCTCTTAAGAAGACAAATTAAAATGGAGAAAAGCTGCAGTGGGAAGGCACATCTTCATTAGCCACAAGTACCAGTCAGTCAACCTGCATGTGTGCAGCTGAATCAGCTCCTGTGGCTGCTGCCTCAGATCCTGCCAAGATCTGGGGCGTGTGGAAGGGAGCTGTAGAAGGTGGAAAAGGAAGATACAGAGAAATGAGACACCATTTTTACTGTGCTGCAGATGAAGACCTCAGGTGCTTAGATAAGAGGTGCTGAGTCAGAGAAGATAGATAAGCAATCCAAGAGCTCACTGCTGCTCACCCAAGGGTTGGTCACACACCCTCCTATGAGCTCCCTCTCCTCTTACTCCAGACTATCTGCTCCTGCTCCTCTCACTGCAGAACCATCACTACTGCTCTGACCCTCAAGGAACTACTGTAGCTCATGAATTAGCAAAGAATTGCTCACTTTCTTGCACTGGGTTTGCTTCCTGCCACTAAGGATACAGAAGAGCAGAGAAAGAAACTAAAGGCTCAGATAAACACTGGTGCTGACAGAATGCAGGTATAGAACTGCACAGCCAGGAAGTGGTGAGGAGGAACCATTAGCAGGAAAAGAAATGAAAGAAAAGAAACTTTAGAGGAGGAGCAAGCTCTTGAGCTGTTCGATTGACTGAGCCATTTCCTGACTACTTTAGAAGTCCATTAAGGAGCAGTGATTGACATTGTTTTATTTCAGGCATCTACCTGAGGGTTCTGAATTAGCCTGCTGAGAAGCAGCATCCTACCTCCTACATTTATCATTGATGGTACATCCAGCCTGGCCATCTAATTTAGTGAGAAAAGATCCACTAATGTCATTATTTTAAAAGGTATTTGATATTTGCAAACAAGCACCTCAAAATTTTTCAGAGATGCCCAAAGAGATGAATATATTTTACCAAACAACAGGTACTTCCAAATCTCCTATTGGTATTTTCAGATGCCTAAATGCCCTTGAGAAGCTAAGAGTGTTGTCCCAAGTCACAGAGAAAAGCTGTCAGATCACAGAATAGAACCTGCTCCTTCAAAGAAAAGCATCCTAAATATTGGACTGTTAGCTCTGTGCAGCATACTTTGCTGTCACTTAGCCACTGTGTGAATACATACAAGAAAAAACAGTTTTACTTCCATTAAGTAAACGGAATTTAGATAACCAGAAATCTCCTAAAAAACAAGTGTCCAGCTAACTCATAAATTTTTAATTATGTGAAAACATTAACTGTTATTGAACTCTTACAGGCATACATTGCCCCATGCATGATCTGCACAGCAACATGAGTGAGAATCTCCCCCTTTGCTTTTCAGTAGCTGTTAGACCAAGACTTAGACACCTGATTTGGACACGATACCAACTTTGTAATATGCTGTGTATCTGTAAATACATCACCCCTAGTTTTGTGCTTTGGCTTTCCAACAATTTCATGGTTTTAGTCCCTGAAGTCCCTGCCAGTGTCCCTACCCTTTTTTCCCCCTCAAAAAGAAGCCACAAAATATTGATTTATTATATTTTTTTTAGCATCAGTTCCCAGGAAGATGAGGTTTATTCTCTCATTGTTTGTCCTTCATCACTTTTGAACCTGTTTGTCACATGAAAAGCTAGGACAGCAGTTTTGAAAATAATAAAGATGAAATCAGTTGTAGGTAAATAATTTTATGTTCATTAAAATCAAGGGAGAATGACTTAGCATGGATGAAGAATTAGGCAGAAGTCAGCATAACACCTTAGATGTAGACAACTCATCAGTCAGAACATAGCCATCTTTGCACAACACAGTATGTTGCCTCACAAAATCAGATCATTGTGACTAAAGGTAGGGGGGTTTTTTGGAACAAAAGATAAATTCTTACAAAAGCAGGCTTCAAAGAATAACTGTGGTGGGCAAGGCAAACTGCAAAGATGGCCAGGACTGGACTACTAAACTGTGTGTCCCTGAAAACTGGGATTTTATCTCTGGTCTATGCACTTTTATGGCAAAAAAACACCCAAACAAAAAACTGAACCTATGTTATCCTAAGTCAGTATTGATTACCAGACTAAAAACCCCTGAAGTTTTACACAGACCATGTAAGATCATAATATCACATAAGTGATATCAGTCTTATAGAACCAAGAAATATTGGTAATTCTGGCAGCTAAGGAAAAGCTCCCAAATAATTAATATCTAGTCTATGTTTCTCTTGCACTAAAATAATTAAAGATACCTGTAGGGAAAAAAGGACAAATAAAAGTCTGAGAGACATGTTGGAAAGAACAGATAAATGTTGGCCTGCTTTAACTTCTGAAGAACCTCAACATCCCCCTGATGTGAGTTTCCATATTAAAAAGATCCCAACAATGAGTTCAGAGTCAGAAATTCAATAAAGTTTTGCATCAGGTTCTCACAGGCTCACATATGGAGTAAGTACCATGAATAAAAGCTGTGAATCTTGATTCCTACATAATTTTTTCTTCTAGTTTTGTATTCAGTTCATGCCTTCAGGAGATACAGAAACAATCCCATAAGCTGCCTTCATCATTAATTATAAATTAACAGTTACTGGATCTGCATTAAGTAAGTTCTTTATCTGTCTGCCCTATTTTACCCTTTACCCTAAAGAATTCGCTGTGGCCTGAGTTAAATTATGCAATCAGAGTGGGTTAAATGTGTAAGCATTTTTACACAGAGTAATTTTTACATCATGTTATCAGTGTAAAACTCGACAGATATTTCCTTGGTGAAAGTTCACACAAGCAAAAATGTTTATGAGTAACACAGCAAGAACAGCAAAGAATACTGAATAAACCAGTCAATCTCTCAGCACTCCCATACACAAAAGAAGTTTTAGGAATTAGAAGCAAAAATTCACTTTCATTTGCCATTACCTGAGCCATACTCTGAAAAGTGTATACAATCTACCATGAACAGCCATGCTTACGTGGAATACAAAGTTTGGGGCCAAAGTAACTAATTATCTAAATCAGTGTAAAAGTGCATCAATGAGTAATTCAACTTGTGATCATAAGAGGTACTAAGGTTTCTCCCCATACTCCTGGGATTCACACACTGCTGAGGCTGTCTCCATTTCTCAGAAGCAATTTTCTTTATCCATATTTTCTGTTCCGAGCACTGAATTCCAGGGCCCTCTGGCTGAGAAGCATGAAAGTGGACAGGCTTCCCTTCAGCATACATCAAGATCATTCTTTAATTAGCTGGTGGAAGCAATCTGATTTGAGAGACACAAAGTACTGGCTCTTTTTCAGGAACTGAATGCCTTGTTCCTTGTCATAGCAAGTCCTGATAGCAACCTGGCACTGATCAGTTTTCCAGATAGGCACATGTCTGTGTGTACACACATCCCCTTAGACAAAATCTCCTTGAAATTTTAATGGCTGCTTCACAAGGACTCAGGACACACTTGAGAAAGAACAAGGACCAGCTGAACGGAACATGGTAATGGTACCTAAAATCTTGAGAGATTCCTAAGGAGATTTGGAAAAAAAGGAAAACACTTTTCTTCTCCTATTAGTCTTGTCAAGTACATTCCAGTACACATACTCTAGATATTTTCTTTCTCTTGCCTTTTGACTTATACCAGTAAACGTATCTGTTGTATGCATGAGATATTTAAAGCTCAGGTATAGTTTTTCTTTTTTTCTTTTGATATGTTTAAAGTTAAAAAAAAATTACCAAAAGCTTTAACTTAGCTGACCTTTTCCTTTTCCCCTTTCCTTTTTTTTTTTTTTTTTTTTTTTTTTTTTAAATCCACTTTCGAATCTCCTTGAGTTTAGGGCTGATGCTGATTTTTTTTCCACGCCATCCAGTTGTTTATTCCACAGCAAGTCCCACTGACAGCTAGAGATGCCAGCAGAGGACTGAATTCTCCAGTGGAACACATTGCAGGAGCAAAACGTGGGGCCAGGCTGCCCTCTGCAGGTTGCGGTCTGCCATGGGGATGAATTGGTTGGCAACTGTTCATGGAAACTCATTAATATAAATACAGGATTTCTATGTCTGGACCCAGAATTTCGATGTATGCTGCACATGTAATGCCACATATAACAACAGTCTTTCTGCTGCCTGGTTGTCATTGCAGGAGACGAAGAAGGGAATGCAAACTGCACTGCCTGATTGCAGCAGTCCAGGTACAACAGCTCCATACAACACCTGGGAATATTCCCAAGAGACACAGAGACTGGGAATTACAGATTCTGGACAAAAGATCAGAGAAATTAAATAGAGAAAAAAAATTCACTGGGCACATGAGCTGCCAGCCAGAAACAAGGACACCAGAGCACCACTAAGGTCTAACAAAGAACAGGCTCCATGATATTAGGCATATTACAAACACAGGTCTGCTTACTAAAGCATTTTGCAACATAAGGACTGAATGTCAAAGTAGCCCAAAGTAGCTTGAGGCAACAGAAACATTTCTGGATGACCCTGAGTCTGCTACAGACTTCATTTTCTGTGCTTGTTGTCAGTAGTGCCTTCAGCTCAGTTCCTTAAAGGCTTCAGCCAAGCACAGATGCTCATTCCTACAGGGCTGATGACTCAGAAAGAATTACAAAGGATTGAGTTGTACATACTTTTTCTGGAAATGCTGTCTGGCTCAGAGGATAGCCTCTGAGCATCAAATACTATCTGGAAGTGTTCAGATGGCTCCCTCTACCCTCACCAATCGGTGAAATAATGCAATAGTGACGTACCTGGTCACTCTCATCTCTTCAGGAACCACACAAGAATTCACTCAGTTGTCAAGAAGGTCAGGTCTATGAATACAAGACCCTTTCTAAATTCATTGGAGTTTAGTTGTTGCAAAGATGCAAATAGCATGTAGGATGTGATAGCCACAGGGGTAAGTTGATGACTTTGTAAACTCAAACCAGTCCTGTAGCTTCAGATAACATCATTTGAGAACCAAGTGGGACAAGTGGATTACTAAGGTGATGAGCTGCTGTGTGTAGCAACCAAAGGTTTTACAAGCCAAGTAACATGAAGCAGTCAAGCCCAGAGGTAGTCCATATACCAATTCGAACTACACTGGACACATAGGGTTATTTTTTTTCCCATAAGGGATTCTCTCTGAACATTGTTGCTTTGTATCCTTCAGATAAAACCAGATCACCTGTGCCCTCTGCTGATAAGAAGAGGTTCCTACCATGAAGCCACGAATGAAACTCCTCGGGGTTACTGACCCCTTTCCTGCTATAATAAAATACTGAAGAACACCACTGGACTTTTGTCATGTCAGTCTGTGGATAGTGAACACTGGAGAGTGATGTGACACTGGTATTTGTGCCTTACTGGATAACTAGGCCATCAATAATCTAAAATCAATCACAAAATCACTACCAAGTACCTTGTATCAAAAATATTTTAAGCACTTGCTTCAAAATTAAGACATTTTACAATGCCACAATTTAATATTAGACTCCATGAATTATTTCAGTTATGCCTTAGGACAAAGTTATATGAATTGAAACTCCAACAAAAACCTGCTAAAACTGTGGACTGGTGCAAACCAGAGAACTGCTGACAGCTTCTATACTTGCATAGTTGTAGTGTGCCTGAATTATTTTGCCTAAGTCATATTGACTATAAAAATCAGCTTTTGCTTATGATTAAACAGATTATCTGATGACATTTTAGGGATTAACAGATCATAGGCCTAAATCCAAAGATGTAAGTAACAATGAAATCTTATTAAGCATTAGAAAACAAACAATACAGTCAGAGCTGATCTGAAAACTACTCAGTATTATTTTTTTCAGTAGGGTCAAGGCTAGGCACTAAATTTTCCCCAGAACTACATGCAGATTCTGGTTGCTGGACTTCCTTCTCTGAAAGTACACAGATGAATGATTGAGGGAACCAATTTAGAGCATCTGAACAGCTCAGGTTTTTTTTTCACAGTATTTCACAACAAAATCCAGATTTTTGTCTATTTATACCACATTCAGACTCATGCAGTCATTATAGGAGCAACATAGCATAAACCTAGAAGTTTATCCTTACTCTCTGCTTCAGCTGCTACTACAATGCAAACAGGTAAACTTGTGATCTTGCTAACCTGCAGACTTCAGTGGATTGGCTAAGTTCTCCCTGATCATTTGTGAGAGTATTTTACCTGTTTTCAGTAATTTATTATATGCTAAAACTTGCAGATACTGCATGGCAAAACATTCATACATTTATGTACAGAGGAAAACCTGGATCATAATGCTTCACTTGAGGAAAACATTATGTGTTTGTAAAATAAATGTCTCATTTCACTGGCATGTACTTCTAACCTCCTTGGGGTGTCCTTTACAACCCATTGTATAAGCTAAAGCATGAAAATACAGATGGTGTAACTGAGATATGAACAACAGAAATGGTCTACTGAGCATGTGTATCTGTTCATCCAGCCCAGCATTTTGTCTTCCACAGCAGCAATGAGTGATGGCATAAAAAGGCACTTGTAGATATGACAGATAAGCAATTAGGCAATAGATTAACAGCTAGAAGTTCACAACACATCAGAAGACAAACAAATGTCTCTACAAAAGGCGTAGACGTAAAGATGTGGAGCAAGATGTGTGTACAAGGACAAGCCTGAGAATGGGATTTGCAGAAATTCTGCATTACAGCTGACTACACGGTGCTATGAGCCAATCAGCAAGGAAGGAGGTGGTGTATGCAGCAAAGAGCACAGTCAGCCAGAAAATTCATTATGGAAAATGACACTGAACACACATGATAGTACATATAAGAAACTGATTAAGCTTGGGAGAAGCATGGTATGGACTTCAGGTTAACTGTATGCTGTTTGTTATCCAGTGCACAGAATGCTCGTTTTCTGCAATGGAGCCCAGAATCAGAAAGGTGTGAAGATGATTTTAAATATCTCTTTAGCTCTCCTCAAAAGCAGAGATCATGCTGAGAAAAAGTCCAGACTGCAGGAAGTCCTTCTGTAATGCAGACAAATACATCCATTAGAGGCTGGCCTGGTGCCATCAATTTAAATAGCAGAGAGATTTTCAGATAGAAAGGCTAAGACATTATCTCACTGTCTCACCCCATTCAAATTGGCTTAATCTAGACAATTTCATTAATTGGTAAGAACTAGAAAAATCTAAGTTCCCAAAAGCTCTATCAATTAAAATAGCCTCACTTCCAGTCTGTGTCTTAATTCACATTCAGGTGAAACACTCATTGCCTGTGCCACCTCTAGAAGAGACCTACCCTGCCAATAAGAGCAAAAATCAAAACTATGAGAGATCTGCTTTCAAGAGTACTAAATAAGTATTAATACTTGTGTTTATTTCAGTGGAAACAACACCAAGCATGAGCAGGTGAAGAAGTATTGATGCACTGACATGACATTGGTAGCCTGTTCATAACTGGGTCATCTCCAATTCAATCATCTCCAATGAGAATAAGAAGTATCCAAACAGAATGTAACCTCAGCTGAGGTCAGTTCTTTTGCACTGACACTGGTGAAATAATTTTTCCATTACATTTCAATGATCTGCATCACTACTAGCTTGCCAGTATCTATCTAATATTCCCAACAGTGAGAAATACTTCCATATACTAGAGAAAATTGAGACTACTTTAAAAGAGCATTAAAAACCCCACATATATGGTTTGCAACACATATATATGCACCACAGACTAGATTCTGCAGTATGGCTACAAATGCAAGCTCAATACATTGGTAAGTAACTGCAGGGTTATTTGCAGAGACTAAATCTGTTCACTAGCTTTATGGATAATCATATAACTGTGATATTTTCTTTGTTTCCTTTACTTCAAGGCATTTCATATTGAGGAGTCTTAATAAGAAGTCACTTTTATGACCAAAACCTGAATTCTAGCCACAATGAAATATTCACTTTAAAAAAAAATGTTTAGGCACTTTAAGAGTATTGAGGCCCTCAAGCATTAGAAAAGCTTTACCTCACCATCTGTGAAGAGTTGACTTATGATGTCATAAATTGTGAAATGTGCTGAGGAAAACTCTCACTGTTATAAAACTGTCTCCTTTTATATCTTCATGATACCTTGCTGTTTCTTTATTCATTCTGATGCTCAGAGATGGGAAGGTCCAGGCACACCCAGAAGACATTTATGCAAAACCAAATGGATTGTAAAGAGCACTTTAAATTACCATGTTCTCTTAGACACTTAATCAACCACGTGTGTCTTAAATCCACATTTTCTTCAGAAGCAATGCAGGATCCAAAGCAGTATCTATAGTGAGAAAATGAGAATGTCCCCATTAACATGGTAAACACCCTCACATTCATGAAGAAAAGCAGTGCCACTACTCAGCCCACTTCCTGACAGAATATTCCCATTCTGACCTACAACTCCTCATTTGTTCTTCTGTTTTCAATGAAAGCAATACAAACCTGCAATACAAACTATATAAGCAGGATGGATGCAGGCACACTTTAAAAGTCTAATAGAACTTTCTACTAAATACAGAGATGGTACATATGTACATCATAGAAAAGGTTCATTTCCTAAGAACAATTATAAACTATAACTTCACAAACCCACAATAAGTAGATTTTAAAAAAGCCAAACAACAAAAAAGTTATTACCTTTTAAACCTATGTTATTTGATATGTCTGGATTTGAGATGTAAATATCAAGCTTTGTTCCTTAGCAACTTCAGGAAAGGTGTCCACACACATTTAATTAGTATTTAGTTCCAGTACAGTACTCAGACTGTAGCTCCCCACTCCTGCGAAGCATGGAAGTAGTAACAACAGTCACTTCAGTGGAATCATTAGTAAGGCTTCATCACAGGATCAACAGCTATAGTCAGACTTCCCAGATGACATAATTTAAAACACAGTAGTTAAATAGTGATTTTGTTCTGTCTTCATATTTCTCTGCTTGTGCCTAGCCTGTGAGGAAGTTGGTGTTCATTCATTGCCAAAAATTAATGAGAAAGTTTTTCTCTGTTTGGTACTATTCTCTTCCCTGTTCTGGTCTGTCACCTTCCCAACATTTCATTCTGCTCCCCCAGTGGCAAATCAGCCTTGTTCCCCAACTTCCATTTGCCCAGTGCCCAAACACCATCCCATGAATGGCAGCTGTACCTGAAACATCTCATCACCTACCAGCTACAGGTATAACCTACCCTCACCCTGCCTCTTCTGCAGCAGGGAGGATCTTTTCCTTTGAAGCCTTTGAGATGAAGTAAAGCTCTCTTTCCTCTCAAAGCTCTGAGGGAAAAAAAGAACCAGCTGTGAAACAGGCGACAGGCACATGGCCACCAGTCCTCTGATGCTGCTCTACACTGCACCCCCAAAAGGGCCACAGGACCAAGCCACCAGCCCCCCGGTCCCTTCACGCGGCAGCAACAAGATGTCACGGACTTTCTGAGCTTATCATAGAATCATAGAATCGGCTGTGTTGGAAGGGACCTCAGAGATCATCAAGTCCAACCCTTGATCCACTCCCCCTGCGGTTCCCAGCCCATGGCACTGAGTGCCACATCCAGGCTCTTTTTAAATATCTCCAGGGACAGAGAATCCACTACTTCCCTGGGCAGCCCATTCCAATGTCTGATCACCCTCTCCATAAAGAAATTCTTTCTAATATCCAACCTAAACTTCCCCTGGCACAACTTAAGTCCATGCCCTCTTGTCTTGTTGAAAGTTGCCTGGGAGAAGAGCCCAACCCCCCCCTGGCTCCAGCCTCCTTTCAGGGAGTTGTAGAGAGCGATGAGGTCTCCCCTGAGCCTCCTCTTCTCCAGGCTGAACACCCCCAGCTCCCTCAGCCTCTCCTCACAGGACTTGTGCTGGATCCCTTCCCCAGCCTGGTTGCCCTCCTTTGGACCTGCTCCAGGACCTCAATCTCCTTCCTGACCTGAGGGGCTCAGAACTGGACACTTCCTCTGCTTTGTGGAGAGCCGGGAGTTTCATCGTTTTCCTGAGACAGTCCCTGCGGTGACAGATCCCAGTGTCACTGGGGCCACCCAGGCCAGGGTTGCTCCGTACCTCTGCCGTGCTGGCAGATGCGGGTGGCTGCGGTCCCAGCCCTCAGGAAGCAGAACTGCCCGTGCATGCCCGGAGATCTTTGCCCAAGCCTGATGGCAGCACAAAGCTCCCCTTGCCCCTCACCGCCCTGCCCGGGAGCTGCCGGCAGAGGCGAGGCGCTGGCCCGGGGCACCTGGAACTCGCCGCCCGCTCCCCGCCCTGGCTGCGTCCCACATCGCCCGCAGTCTCGGGGCCGGCCCCTAACAAGCACCCCGCTTCCATCGACAATGCCAGCGGGGAGGACGCCGCTTCCGACTGCCCAGGCACCCGGGCGGAACCCTCCGGGTTGGGCCGTGCTGCGTGCGGGGGGTGGCGGCCCCTGCAGGCCGCGCCGGGGCGGACACCCGAAGCCTCGGCAGCCGGCGCCGCAGCCCGGCAGAGTCAGTGCCACGGTGTCCGCCGGGGAGCGAGAGGCAGAGCCGGCGCCCGCTCCCCCCGCCCGTCCGTTAACCGCGGCCAGGCCCCCGCATGCAGCCCTCACCCTGGAGCGGCGGCGGCGGATCGAGGAGCTTTCGCGGTCCTCCCGGCAGCGGCTGCTCCAGTCGCGGGACAGGATGTTCTCCAAGTTCACCTCCATCCTGCAGCACGCCGTGGAGGCGGTAAGGCCGCCGGCGGGCCCAGCTACGCCGCGCCGGGGATGCGAGCCGGGCCTAGCCGCCGAGCGGGCCCTGCGGGGAGGAGCGGCGAGGGGCTCCGTCCGCTCTCCCCAGAACGCGGAGCCCCTTCCCCGACGCTTCCCCACCCGCCGCCGGGGCAGGGCTGGCGGCGAGGCGCCCCGCCGAGCACACGTATCTGCCGGCAGCCGCGGCTCCGCCGATCCCGGCTCGCCCCTGCCGCGGGGCGGGGAGGCGGAGGCCGAGCTGCCTGGGCAGGCCAGGGCCAGCGGCGGGCCCCGCGCCCTGCCCGGGAAGGGAGAGATTTGTCTGAGCGCGGTACGGGGCTGTCGGGAGAGGAGGGAGAGGCGGCTGCCCGAGGCTCTGCTCTGCGGCGGGCCCGGCACAGCCCCCTCGGCCATGGAGAGCGTTTTGCGGGCTGTCACCGCGGGTAAAGTGCCTTTGCCCTAGGCCCCGGTGCCCCGGGGCGGCCCTTACCCGGTCCATCTCAGCCGTGCTCTGTGCTTTCTGCAAAACAAATCAGCAAGGCGGTGAAGTCCGCGGGGTTTTCGGGGTTTTCCTCATTGTGGTGACCGAGGGCCAAGAGCAGTCGCTGTCTCTGGTGCTTTTGCGTGGTGTTGACGCTTCCGAATTCATCCCGCGTTTCTTTTTTAATCGGGTAACGGTGAAAAAGAGATCCGAGGGCACCTGGAGGTTGTGTGTGTGTGTGTGTTTGTGTGTTCTGATTTCATCATGGAGCCTCCACACATCCGTGCCCACCTCCGGCAGCCCCGGGGAGAGGAAAGCAGCAGGGCCTGTTTCTGAAGCTGCCATCCCTGTAGGCCTCATTCAGCTGCCTGCTTCTCAGGACTCCCTGCAGCCTCCAGGGTTTATTTTGTTTGCTTTTCCGTGAGGTGGGGTCCTGTTGGTAATGTCTCTGGCTTGCAGCGCCTTTCTGGGTAAGCCTTCCCCTTCCAAAGGCAGAGTTTGAAGAAGTGGCTCGGTGCTAAAAGCTGAGAGTGAAATAGTGTTGGAGGAGAATCGTTCAAATGGTTGGAAAAAGAGCCTTGGGGCCAGATCTTCCCTCCTGTGCAGGGCACCCTTTGTGCTTTTATGTACGCCTCGATGCTGTAAATACTTCAGCATATGCTTGGCTTTATTCATGCCTGGAGTTCTGCAGTCATTAGCAGGACTGTTTGGGTTTTTAAGTTAAGCATGTTTTAATTACAGGTTCCTAGTTTGCCCCTTTAGTGGTATAGTGGCTATTGGAAATAAATGTTTTAAGTAATGATGAAACAAATTACTTGAAAACTCTGTATTCCTTCATATAAGTGTCTTCAATAGACAGTGCTAGCATTGTAGGAGGAAGAAGTTAAAACTCCCTTACTAAAGAAATCTTACTATGTCACATTTTTAATAAGAGTGGATGATGGGAAGATGCAGGAGTAGAAAAGAAGTTATTCCTTCAGGCCTATCAATTTAAGATTTCTAATAAAAACTATCCTAGGAGAATATTTACATTACTGAAGTGTACAAAAAATAATAACTTCATTTTTGAGATCTATTTAAAAAGGAAAAATGAATGAGTTGAGTGGAAAAGGGCAAGAACCGACATAGTATGGACTAAATGATGTTTTTTAATTAGAAAAAAAAAAACACTTCAAAGCAGAACTAGATTGATAACATCATTTTGCAAGTGGTTATTATCAAACAACTTCCTATATGCTATTGCTCAACTCTGCTGTCCCTCATCCTGCTCACACCACTGTGGTGGGCCTTCTGATAGTAAATACTGAGCTGAATTGCATTTACAGGGTTGTGACAAATACCAAACACCACATGCTAGGGATGAAACATGGGAATCACAAAAGCAAGAGGATATTAAGAATGTTTCTTATTCTAACTAGGAAGTTTGACCTAGTAGTTCAAACACAGAACTGAGAAATAGAAACTTTTGACCAGTTTTGGTGTTGTATGTCTTTAGAACGTTGCTTCATTCTCTCTTTAAATATAGAGTGTGGGGGCTACATAGCTTTATTACTCTGAAAATGAAAACTGGTATAAAACCTAATTATTAGATAAGTCCACAGTGATGCTGTCTGCTGCTTTCAGAACCTAGAGAACTTGGAACTTCATTTTTACTTGCTGTTACTGCTGAGAAGCAAGTATAGCTCATGGACTCTTCCAGCTCTGAATATCATCAACAGAACTGGTAGCTAAGATATAAATTCTCAAAGGTTTTGGGTGCTTGCTGTCCGAAGGAATTCAGTTGCAGGTGAACAGTTTTCAGCTGAGCTGGATACTTAAATACAGTTGTAATGCTGGGCTTAGCTTTTATCCATAGGACTACTCTGAAGAAGAATTGTTCTGATAGCCCTTTCTCCCCTGTCATTTCTCCTGTGCATCACTTAGATAATGCTCCTCTCCTTCCTCAGGGCTCTTGGGTCTGCATACTTTAGAGACATACATTTAAACAGTAAGAGTTTCTCTGATGTTAGATAATCACTGTTATCTTACCCTGAATATGCCATCTCTCTGAGCTATGACAAAGAGTTCCAAAGGTTGACAGTTGAATACACACAGGAGTATTTGCTTTTCATTTGTTGTGAGTGTATTGCTCTATAATTGACTGCCTCCATGACAGGACTGTGATGAGGCAAACATAAGGGATCAGGTGCTTTTTACTAAGATTTTGTTCTTACCTTGAATAAATCAAAACTTCCAGTCTTTTCTGCCTAAATTGTCCAAGTGTATGAAATGATATTCCTGATTTTCTTTACAACCGAGTCTTAATTTTTACCACCTCTTATCATATGTCAATCCTGCCAGTATTTTAGATATTCTTGCCCTTTCTGGATTTCTCTGCAGCATCCAGATGAGCAAGCACCACTGTGGTTATCTTCCTCAGAGTTGGCTTGGTGAGACTGGGAGAGGGGACTGCAGTCTTTGTTCTCTTACCTCACTTCAGGGCAGAATAGAAATGTTTTTGCTTTATGGCGTTAATATTAATGAACCTGTGGCAGTCCTGTCCCCAACCTTTTTTCTCTTTGCTGTGCATTTCTGATATACTTTTATCCCCAACATATTCCAGGAGTGCTGCATTCTCAGCAGCATACCAAATGTGGTGTACAGTAACAAAGCAGCAAGTTAGACTTCTTTTTTCTCTTATCTTGTGCTCTTTGCTCATGTTTCCCTAGACAAAATAGCTTGTCTGTATGGTGGTCACTGGGTGTTCAAAGGACTTTTGTTTGTGATTGGTTTGGGGTTTCAGGAGCTGCTTCACCTTAATGGTGTTTCACCTTAAACATCAAATGCATGGTTTTGAGCTGTGTACCTAGCTTGCAGGAAAAATATGATGTTAGTTGTTTTGAATTTTGGAATTTCCTGTGAAACACAATTCCTTATATTACTGTTGTGGTACCTGGGAGTAAATTTAGATTTTGGTGTCTGCTGCACGTTTTAGGGACCCTCTCTACCAACCTATTGTTCCATTGTATATCTTACAACTGGTACCGTAATATGCTCTGAAGTAGCTACTTAACCTGTTCATGTTTTGAGCAAAACTGAATTTTTAAAGAAACTGAGTCACTTGCTATAGGAACTGCTCCAAAGTCATTAACTGCGTAACTGCTCAGAATAAGATTTATTCTACTTGAACCCACTTTATTTAATGAACTCACATTACTGATTGTTTTAATATTGTGCTGCTATTAACAAATTCTAATAACAAAATCTAATGCATGGCTTACAGGGATGTGCAATCTTAAATCTGTACTTGAAAGCAGTTTCCATTATAAATTCTGTTCATTCACCAGCTGAAGAAATAAAGTAAACCTTCCACCGTTAGTCCTTTTTCAGATTTTCCCTCGGGGCAAACCTGCTTGCTAGTGAAGTAAGATCTCAGGAAACCATGGAGTGACTGCTGTAGTTTTCCTTATTTAAGTCAGGCAGTGTTTGAGCACTTCCCCTTTGTTTCTCTTTGGCCCAGTTTCCAGTTTCTTTTCCTGACTAGATGGTACTTGTTAGTCTTTTATAGAAAGTGTTTTCTTTATTTTCTAAACTTGTCCAAAAGATATTGCAGGGTATCACCAGATTTGATTGTTTCCATGCTTTTCAGTATTGTATTACACTTCTGAAAAGCATACATGAAAAATACAATTGTTTTTAAAAACACAAAGGAACGGCTGTCAAATGCTGAATATTTATGGGTTTCTTTGTTCTTTGTACGTTTTGTTTTTGTTTTATTTTTCTGCCTAAACACAAATCCTGTGTAATTTTGAAAACTACACAGAATTGTGTTTTGGTCGAATTTTATATTAAGTAATCTGTAGTTCTGGTCGAAGATCTATGCTACTCCTGAGAGCATCATTTTTCCTGGAAGGAGCAGGATTTGATCATTAGTGACATATTGTCACCAGAATGATAAGGCAACATGTGTTAAGTTTATCTCCTAAGTGAGAACACTCACTCATTCCCAGTCAGTTCAACTGCTGGAGCTGAGGACCAGACTGAAGAGCTAAAAATCAGTGTCTGCTCACTGGGCCATTTTTTAGCAGTATTCAGTGAGTTTTGGCTCCTTGATATACCAACATCTACACTGCAGTCTTTAAGATGCTGGGGCTTTTCCCCCAAAGGAGGAGAACTTTGAGATTAGGAAATGATAGCTCAAAATTAGTAAGAGCATATGCATTTACATCAAAATGAATAAATGTAACTGAGAAATAACTGCACTTTTAAGGTAATTTCTTCAACTTAGACAACTACCAGGAATTAATGACCTTCACCGTGAAATTTGTTTTGTTTCAGGATCTTTATAAAGGTCTATGTACTTTACAAAAGAGTAATTATTCAGATTGGCAACTGTAACATACATTTCATCTCAGCTAGCAGCCAATAATTCATCTTATTTAAGCAACTACAACTACCCCCTCGAAGTATCTTTCCTGGTAGTGTTAAAGCATGTCAACCAAATACTTGGGTGCTTACATTTTTCTAAGGCTTTTCAGTGCTGGACTCTGTTTATAAGCTGATATCCTAGTCTTGGTCTTTACCTTTATTTTGAATAACTAAGTTAAGAGGATTGTTGGAATTCTTTAGGGGGTTTTTGGTCAGTAAAACACTTCTCTCCAAATAATACATAGCATTGCTGCTACAGGGTATTGCAATACCCTGTTAAGTATTCCCTAGAAAAGCTATGTGGTAAAAAGCAAATTTATACTGGGTTCTTTTGCAGTGGGGAGAGGAATTTTGGGGTGGGTCTACTTTAACAGAACAAATAAAATTAGAATTTTTCAATATTGATAGGATTTGCTGAGCCTGGTAGCCCAGTGCAGGTGAGCTTGCCACAACTCTATCACCAGGACTGGTCGGTGGCAAGGCTGAAGGTATAATCCCAGTAGGTCTGCTTGTACACACATGCAAAAGGTATCTCTGTTTGGTATCTCTGTCTTGTAGTCCTTGATCAGAGAAGACTCTTGTGAAATCACTGACTATTTTAATTAAAAAGGGCAGAACCGGTTCCTGAATGACCTTTTCACCTCTGAGAGGAGTTCCAGGAGGCATTTCTCTGGAGGGAGAATGTCTGTATCCACAGCTCAGTCCTGCAGTGGATAAATTATTGACAGTGCTGAAAAGTTAAATCCTTTTCCTGGCACTGCTCTGAGGCAATAAATTCATCTGGAGGCAGATGAAGCCAGAAGAAGTGGAGAGGAAATCACTTCAGTCAAGGATAAATCATTAATGTTATCTAGGATGTGTTACTTTGGAAGTAGAATGGTCTGAAAGGCCTGATATTCCTCAAAAATGGCCCCTGTACCATCGGTCAGCCAGAGTTGAGTTTGGGTATAGTTTTATTATAGAAAGATGCAAACTGATTATTACATTTCTTGAAATGCACACCTCCACAGGAAGTGTGCCCTAGAAAGCATGATACAAAATATCAAGTGCTCTATCTTCAATTTGTTCAGCTATTCTGAATTTCAGTAACCTAGTAAACGTCACACTAAAATGAGGTAGTTTTCTCCAGTGTCTGGTGTCCTGATATTTATTCTTTGGTAGCTGGTGTGCCAAAGTGCTGCTCTCAGTGCTCAGCTATGGAAATACAGAAGACTTAATGAGACCACAGGCTGTCAGGGTCTGGATAAGCAAACCTGGATTCCCTAGTTGCCATTTGTGAGGGCACATTTCCACACAGGATGCAGACATAGATAGTTACCAAACACCACTACTTTCTTAAGTCTTGTACTTTAAAATCCTATCTGCACTTAGCAGTCAGTATTCTACTTTTTTATCAGGGCAGGGCATGCTGTTCATACACTGGCTTTATGTCTTCACCAAGATAAATTTACGTGCCTTTAAATTCAGCAACAACAACAAAAGGCTGAAGTGGAAAACTTAAAAGAATTTTTCAGAGAGATCAACACTACCCAGTGAAGTGCATGCAGATGACTGAGCCCTGTACTTCTGTTTGTCCAAGAGCTGAGGCAACTTAGCATTTCTTAGGCCCTACAAGGAAACACTTGAGGAATTCAAAGTTAATCTCAAATGTGGTATCTCTAGCTTCTGAGGGGATAACTTTTTCACTGTGAGGGAGACTGAAACCTGGCACAGGTGTCTGGAAAGGTTGTGGAATGTTCATCCTTTGAGATACTCAGAAGCTGTCTGGACATGGTCCTGGGCAACTGGCTCTTGGTGGCCATTCTTGAACAGGGAGGCTGGACCAGGTGATCCCCAGAGCTCCATTCCACCCTGCAAATCTCTGGACTGGACTCCAGAGCTTGTGGGGGTGGTTCAGCTCCTTCCAAATGGACATACCAACCTCTACATGGGGTTCTTGTTGTTTGCCCATGGGTCTCGTTGCTACCGTCACATCAAATGAGAATCCTTTATTTAGGATTGCCCAAAGCATCACTTTAGGGCTTTACACACACAAAATACAACAGCCTCAAGCAAGTAGGATTGGTCCTCAGTAACAACAGCCCCTTATAGGAATTTTGGAGTGATGGGGGTTTTCCCTAGTTTTCCCTAAAAGATTCTTGATTTTCCCAGCTCTGAACATTTTATATTGTGGTCACAAGCTCAGTGTTGTTCTCAGCTCTCACTTTGGAGAGCCAAGTGGTAAAATGAGCATGGTCCTTTTTTCACATGTTGCCTGTGGTTTAGCAGTTGTTTGTGCCCATGGTGTAATGGGTTGGAGGGCACTGAGCTCTCAAGCTTGGTGAGGAAGGAGCCGTACTGATGTTGACAGTGTGGGAGGCTGTGTTTCTTTCTTGCAGTATATTATCCCTGGAGATCAGCCACACCCAACTGACCATTCCAAATTCTTCCAGAAAAGAAGAAACAACTTCTTCTTTCAGAAATTAAATGGGGAATGTATTTATTAAAAAAATAAATAAATAAAAAAAACTGTCAAGCTCTGCAGCAGGCCTGATGTACAAAAGAAAAAAATAAGAAATAAAGATTGTCTAAAAGTTTTGGCTAATAAGAAATGAAAGGCATGGCAATGACTGTATGGTTCAGATAGCTGGGATTTTTAAGGGAGCAGAGAGAGAGAGAGAGAAAAACATGATCTGCAGAAAGGAAGATGGCATCAAGAACAGATGTAAAAGAACATGGTTTTTTTTTTCCTCGAGAACAAAGCTCTTAGATCTCAACAATTCAAACCTTTATTTCTAGTGTTGCTTTAGTGGTATGAACAATTGCTTTTGGTGCTTCAAATAGATTGTCTAGTCTTAGAGACATCACAGAGATTATTAGTGATGTTCACAAGCCAGGCAGTATGGCATGGGGCCCATGCAATGAATAATGTATATAGTCCTAGTTAAAGGTAAAAGAACACAGAGTAAGATGTGTAGCACTGGTCTGCAGCAGTTTCCTTCCAAGTATAAGGTAAAATTCAATTTAGTCTCTGAGTAAAAATGTTTATTTCATTCCTAACTGTTGTTTTTTTTTTTTCCCATAGCTCGCACCTTCCCTTCCGTTACAAGAAGATTTTGTTTACCACTGGAAAGCAATCACACATTACTACATAGAGACATCAGGTAAAAGAAGAAAACATTCAGATATTGTCTCTTCATTGTAGTAACTAGAATTCCCAATTTCAGTGTGTTAAAAAGTAAAGATTTAGAAATGCTAAAGTGAGCCATGTCTTTTCTCAAAGTACCAACAATAATAATTAGTAATGAAAAATATTGTGTACATCCATTCATTCCTTTAAAAAGTAGGCATGAAAAATGGTCAAAAGAAGGTCTTCTTTCCTGAGTACCATCTAGAGAGTTGTTCCTTTTCACGTCCAATCCTGTTATTGTCTTCAAGTATTCTGTTTAATCCAAATGGACAAAAACTAAAGTATAGTCCCTACTGTTAACCATTCTGTTGTTTTGCATCAGGGATTTTCTTTTTCTTTCCAAACAAGAGTAATCTTGTGGCCATAGATTTTACCAGACATACCTGAATTCTGTGTGCTCAGTGTTAGGTATTTTTTCTTAGTGTCTTGTCTCTATGAAGGATATTTCAATAACATAGCTCTGAATTTGTGAGCAGATTTAGAATATGTTTTGTTAGAAATTACCTGACTTTATTCTGTTCTTGTAAAACATTGATATTCTGATGAATTATAGCTGTAGTCGCTTTTTCTTAGGCTTTCTCTGTTTTCCTTAAATTTTTAATGTTTTTCCCTAGTTATTAAATGATTAAGTGCATTGCTTGTTCTGCATTCTGCTAGAGTAGCTATTGAATCCGTGTTTGTGTCTGGGACTGGTGATCTTGTTTATCTCAATACTTACTCCAACAAGCTGAAACTTGACCTTTGGTTCTAAATATTCACCTTTTGGAACACTGTGTGAAGTTTCCTAAGGTAGAAATGACAGGGTGATAGTGGAAAACTGATACCTATGATTATGTGGTGCAGAGTAAAAGCTGACCTCTCTCCCAGACTTTAAAAATTGTTGCGATAAACAAGTTGCCACTCAGTGGATTTATTTCTGTCCTCTGCAGTGGGAGCAGAATTATGCCAAGGAAATTCAAGCAAAACACTCCGGGCTAAGTGGAGCGTGTGGTAGAGACCTAAGTCACTCTGATATGGCAATTTTCCTTTGTGATCTTATTGGCATTTGCATGCAAGTGACAGTTATTTTTAGGTTATTGCATAAGTAGTAGTAACCGTTTGCCTAGTGGGATATTTACTCAAGTAGAAGTCAGCTGAGGAAAAAAAAAAAAAGGAACAGTATCCATGTGTGGCTTTGCTCTACAATGAGTTAATACCTGCTCCCACTGTTGGTGGCACAAATCCACAACAGGTTCAGGCTTTCAGTACAATGGTATCAGAGTCTGACCCTTTCCTTCATAAAGTTTGACAGAATCCTAGGTTATTGGAGAAAGTCTTAAAGACATCTAAAATCTTCTGAAGCATGAACAGTGTGGAGTTTGGATTTTCTTTGTTGTTATCATTAAAGCATTTCTTTCATTATGTAGTTTGTAGGAACTGATCAGCTGCAAATTTAGCACATCTTAGAGGCTGTTTGTAGTTTTCAGAATAGTATGTGAAGTGTCAAAGAGGAAGTTATCAGCACAGGGTGAATACTAACTGGAAGATTGCGAGTTGAACCTTTCTCCCCATAAACTTGACTATAAAAGTTTTTCTTTTTGACTGTGTGGTTAATGCATGTTTTGAAATTTGGCATCTCATCTATTCCTCATTGCAAAATTTGATATCTACCTCTAATGCAAATTCCAGCTTACATTTCCAGATATGGTTCTGAAAATTCTATTTTAAGATGTATTAAAAACATACGTACTGTATGTGATTCTTTAAATGGGTGGTCATGTTTTTAAATCTTAAATTTGGAACTGAACTTAAGGAAGCTTCAGACAATATTTTAATCATTCTTAATTGCTCATATCTTCTACTTAGATGACAAAGCTCCTGTGACTGATACCAACATTCCTTCTCACCTGGAACAGATGTTGGATATTCTAGTTCAAGAAGAAAATGAAAGGGAATCAGGGGAAACAGGACCATGTATGGAATATTTGCTACATCACAAGATTTTGGAGACCCTCTACACACTAGGAAAAGCTGATGTATGTACTTCTTAGCAGAGCAGATTATCTTTTGTGTGAGCTCCTAATTGTAACAGGAACCAAAGTTCTACAGTAGATGGTAGTGTGGGACATTGAACTCCTCCTAATAGCTGTTTGCTTAAGTTACCAACATACTACAAATAACAGTCTTTTACAAGAGTGATTAAAGTGAAACAACCAGTGAGATGCTGATTAGGCAGAACCCTGAGATTTATTTACCACTCTGATGATACTGACTGTGAAGCTAGAAATAGGAGACACATTTTTATTCAGTCTAGAATTTTTCTGGCTTCTAGTAGACAGTATTATCACTCCTTGTTTCAGTTCTGGTAAATTTTGGGGTGAAAAGTGCTGTTTTCTGAATGTGATGAATTCCTGCTCAGAAAGACTTCCGTGTCAGAAAGCATTCATTTAAGCTGATCCCTGAATAGCTTCCACATCCAAGCCTTTGGTAGAATTGCAGCCCTTGGCAACAATATCTGGTTCTGCTTGTGTCAGGTTTGTGGCACAAGTGAAATTAGCTTCATGGTCTTGGTACAATCATGTTGGTATATTTCTTGGCAGACTGATGAGCTGAAATATATGGAGTGAATTAATTTGGCAGCCCTTGTGCTAGAGCTTTTTGTGTTATGGTGTCATGGCAGTAAGGAAAGCACGGTGGGTGTTGGTCTAAGGCTAAATGGCACTCTTCATAATTTCATTCTCAATCTTTTACGCCTTGTGGTGAGTTTTAAACCTGCTCACTTTTACCTGTGTAGGCCATGTAGGGTACCATCTATCTGAAACTGGGATGTTCCTTGCTCTGGAAGGACCAGAGCTCTACAATTCCGCTACTACACCAGCTGTCCTAAAATCAGGCTAAGATACCTGATTTGTTGAAAATTCATTGCAATTCAGAAATACAGCTCGTTCAGTAATCTATAAGCTTTGTCAAGTAACCAAATGAAATGGAGACATATGTGAAATGAGTAATTAGTACTATGTTTCTCAGAGCTGAGTGAAGTCATTTTGCACTCATGCAAATATGCCTGTAAAAGCAATTCTTGTACAGGCTGTCTTTATCCTGTGCCACTTGTGAGCTGATACATCTGAAGTATACACACAGTTCAGTGCTTGCAAGATGTTGCAAAGATCTGTTGCAAAAAGAATAATATTCTTTCACAGCAAACACTTAAACTTATTACACAATTGTAGACTCACCCTGATAGTACACATTTTGCTATTCTTTTCTATGGATTGCTTGTCAGCTCAGTGATAATTAGGGAGTCATAATCTAGAGATAATTACCTTGGAAGGATAATGAAATCAGGCAGTTGTCTTTCCTGGTTGTTGACACCCTTGCTTTATTCACCTGTGCAGTGAACCAGATGAGGGAAATTATGTGGATTTAAATTAACCTGTAGAATAACAGCATTTCTTAACATGGTAAAACACGTTAGAACCAGGAAGGATTTGGCTAAAAAATAAAGGTACATAAAGGACCCCAAGCCCTCAGATCTCATGGAGACAGAAAAGTACTTCCATGTGACTTGGTGCATGAGGGACAATAGAACAGAGTTCTGGATTTTCTGCAGATATTTGTGATTTATTTTCTGCCGAATCTCAGGGAAAACAACAGCATTCTCTTGTCCTGGAACATCTGTGCATTTACAAATACCTTACCTGTCTAAGGTTAATTATTGCTTATGAATTTAAAAAGCCTTTTGCAGACATGAAGATGTTTATATTTTATCAATGTATATTTGCACGTACTGGCTCAGTTGCTGGGTTTTGTGGCACTGTTCCGTAAAAGACAGCTGACCTTTAGCCACTTAATTAAGAGTTAATTTCCCCTTATCACTGCATTCATAGGAAATATTTACTGGAAAGATTGGTAGAAGGCTGGAGCAGTTAACTGAAGGTATGCATAATTTAAAAAAGAAAACAATAATGAGATGCAACATTTTTTGTTGGTCTCTGTTAATATCACAAAAAGTAGCATGCTAACAGATAATGATTTTTTAAAAAATGCTTTTGGATAAATTATTGATGTTTAGTAGCCATTTTGAGTGACAAACTCTCATCTATGGTTCTCTCTGCATTTGTTACACTTTTGTTATTGTTTTTCTCTTTTTGTTTCAGTGTCCTCCAGGAATGAAACAGCAAGTTTTGGCTTTCTATACAAAACTTCTTGGAAGAATACGGCAACCTCTTCTTCCCCACATAAATGTACATAGGCCAGTGCAGGTACTGCTCAGATTTTAAGTAAACTTTATTTTTGAGTAGTTCATTTTATTCTGTTGTAGCTAATTGTGTGTTTAATTCTTCCATTGTCAAGTGCAGTGCAATATCAATTTTAATGTAATGATGATTGGAGCCTTGAACTGGCACTGCAATACAAGTCACACATAATAAAGAAATCTTGTTCATAGCAGACTAAATGTAGACCAAATGTTCAAGTCAATAATCATACATCATTGTAGTGTCTATGGAAAAAAGAATTCGGTCCATCATTCCTAGAAAAAATACTAACTTACTCATCTCCATTTTTCACTTTTCTTTATATGACAGAAATTAATCAGGCTGTGTGGTGAAGTTATGGCAACACCAACAGAAAATGAAGAAATTCAGTTTCTGTGTATAGTATGTGCAAAGCTGAAACAGGATCCATACCTGGTCAACTTTTTCCTTGAGGTGAGTAAGTCAAGTCAAAATTTTCCAGGTGTATTTACTGTGTTACTGACAAAAATCTAATAGTGTACTGGAGGTGTCACACTGTGCTTTGTAACTTAGTTTTCAGTCACTCTGTAATTTTTTTTCCTGTGATATGAGAAGTTTTGTTTGTTTGTTTGCTTGTTTGCTTCCAGAGACTTGATTCTTCTGATTATTTTTACTATAATTTTGTTCAGGGCTCACAAATATACCTTCCTGTGGTCCTTACCCTTTGCAGTGAAAGTGCCTTTAGGGTAAGGATAAGAATTGTAATGTAGAACACTGTGTGAGGGAGACCCTGGATTTCTGATGTTGTTTTGTCTTGAGCCCAATAAAGATGTAAGTGACAGATTGCATGTAGTACTGAAACCTTGCAAGCTGCTAAATCTTCTGCAGGATTGAGCCCTTACTTGGTAGTGGCACATATGGTCTATCTGCAGTGCCAGCTGACAATCTACAATATGACATTATATTATATCTGTAAGAAAGCCAAATATCTTTACTCCCTCTTCAAACTTAGCATGTGACACTGATGAAATTAAGAGTGGGAGGAGAAAGAATTTGTAGACTGACTTTCTGTTCCTATTTAGAACAGAAAAGATCACAGAAAATTTTAATTCATAAAAGTCCACTTAGAAATCCCTCCTGCTTCCACTTTGATGTTTCCTGTGGTGACACAGTATCTATTAAACATGAGATACCTAGGTGAAAAGTTGTAGTAGATGTAGTGTCCTCCAGGAATATTTCACAAGCTTTACACAAACAAGATCTGATGCAGATGTAATAGTAGATGCTGCTAAACTGCAAAGATATGTTATTTTCCATTAGGTATATGAATACCACATAAAAGTCAGTAGTAAAGAACCCATCTTGAGTTTATTTTTGATTTAATTAAATACTCTGATTGCCATTATGTCCACTGTGGCTGCAGAAGCGGTAAAAATGGTGGAAGGATTGAAAAGGGAATGTTTAAACACTATAAGTACGTAGAAGCAAGTTATAAGATGTCTAAACCAGGATTTCTTTTTATGTCATTTATGTAAGTTGAATGGTTTGAAGAGACCTCTGAATGACTCTTATACTCAAATAATGACCTTGAAATCAAACCTGAGAACCCCAGTCATAAGAACCCCAAGTGTTTCATGAGACATTTGTGTTCTTCCCCACAATAGCAAGATTACAGTATTAAAAATCAGACACAGAAAACCAGATGAAACACAGCTGAACAAACTATGGCCTTTCCAGTGATAGAAGAGTCGAGACATGAGGTAATAGTCAGGTGTTAGAGAAGATAAATATTTTACAAAACATTACCCCTTTTTTGAGAAACTTAGCTTTTCTCTTTGTCAACCCCTCCTGTGATTTGAGTAGTGCCAGCAGCAGTCTATCTAATCCAGGATTGAAATGCAGCTCCAGCCTTTGGTTCTGCTCTATGTGCAAGGCTCATCATTGTGATTCTGATATTCCTGTATATTGATAAAATATATGGGAGGCTACTGGAAGACTTCAGAAGATTTGGGGATAGGCAGACATGTTTCAGAGGGACACACTTCGGTTGCTCTGCAGCCTTATGCATGTCACAGCGTACCAAAAGAAAAGGGTATGTTGAAGGAGTAATTTTTCTAGTGTAGTCAAAAATCAGACTTATTTTATAGCATGTAGTATGCATCTTTTACCTCTGGGCTGCCTCTCCAAGGTATTGGTTGCATGAGTGTATCAACATTTGGTACAAATTCGCCACAAAGAATGCACATCAGTCAAGGAAGCATTCACAGCAGTTTCCTAGTTTGCTGCCTGAAACTGTCATGTAGTTAATCCTTGCTGGTTTGTATGGACTTTACACCATTAACCCCAAATTCTTTTAAATGATTAATTCTTGAGATACATTTGAAATAATTTTGGCATTATCATCAAGGAGGGAAACCCTTTGGATTTATAATCTCAATACTGTACTCACTTGAAAAAATGTCCTGTGCTGAAGTCTAATTTATGTTTCTAATAAAGTGTCATTCACCTGTGCTTGTGCCAGAATAATACTGAATTCTTGCCCTGTCATCCTTTTCTTTGGCTATTACAGAGCACAAATTTAAATGTCATTTTATGTGCTGCAGACAGATTTATGGGAAGACAAATGGGTTGCTTTCTTTCAGACTAAGTAGAGATGCTTTTTAGCTTCTACAAAGGCAGTCTGTTAGTATCCAGTGCCCAATGCTAACTTCTAGTATCTTCTGTCCATTCAATCTACTGAAGTTTTTCTTTGTGAGAAACACATGCTGTCATAAAAGACATTTTTTTCCCTGTCCTGTTGAAGATAAAATCTCAGGAATTTTAGAATTAGTGTAATTGTATGACTCCAGCTGGACAGAGTGTTTCATATGTAAGATTAATTTTAGGCCTTGGTCTAGAAAGGGATGTTTTGTAGTGTGTGCTAAGATCTAAAGGTGCAGTCATGTGGTAAATTAAGTTTTTCTTTGAAATAATGTGCAAATCAAGTGAATATGTGCCCTCATGGGTGGAGGGAAAAAAGGTGCTATCTCTATGTAAATGGCATATTCAATCTTGAACCGAATGGTGGAAGGCTCAAGCAAAATTTAAGCAGGTTTTAAAATGTTCTAGGTTTAAAAACTCCCACACTCCCACAACCCATTACATTCTACATGATTACTCTATCCAGCCTTTTAGGGAACTACTTCAAATACTGATGTAAAAAAATTGCTTTCAATAGATTTCTGCTTCAAGCTGAACTGTAATTTCAACCATGTAATTTCAACAAAATGCTTTGCAGAGTAAGTTAAAAGCAATGGCTTCCAGAGGAGGATCAGCAAGTGTAATCACAGAGGACATGCTAAAAAGCCAAGATGCTTTGACTACAGACACGGGACAGCCCATTCAGCCTGAAGAAATTCCTGGTGCTGCTGGAGCTGAGCAAGTGGAGGAGGATGACCTCTCACAACAGGCAGATGATCTCTCTTTCAGTCTGGATGAACTAAATGTCACATCATCACCTGAGTCCTCCACTATTGGTCCAAATCAAGACTATAATTTAGTGAATTCTCTACTAAACCTCACTAAAAGTCCGGTGAGTTTTTTTCTGTTTTTTTTTTTCCTTCTGTTTAGTGTGATAAATTGAAATGTTCCAGTGCTGTATGAAGTGGGCAGAGGGAGTGAATACACATGTATGTGCACACTATATTTTAACTATAAAAATTAAATCCAGTTTTGTTTTGCAGGCAGTTTTTGTGAACCCATAGTTTTCTTTGCCAATTCAGGTTAAAGTAAAAACACTATTTTAGAAAAATAATATTAATCTTGGTGGCAACATTGCTGTTTTTTTAGCCATTTGTACAGGATGGTGCATGTTTCACAGACAAGCTACATAGGATAATCAGGTTAAATACACCACAAGAGAATATTTTAAAAACTACTTTAAGTTGTACTGACTTAACAAAACCCACTGTTTTTTGAAGGCACTGGTCTATCTCAGGGGCTTTGACTTATGTCAAAACCAACTTCTGTAGCCTTGAGTTCATACTCAGAATCTTTGAAAAAACTTAGAGGAGGGTTGGGTAAGCCTGTAACTGCTACAACAGTGTTGGGAGCAGAAAACCCAATCACCCAATGTACCTTGTTATTAATAAGTGATAGCTGACATTATCTGATATCTTGGTCTTAAGCTGACCTGCAGCACTAGTTCTGTCAACTTGAAGTTTGCAGTTGCATCTTAATTTTTGACAGGGACTCAGGTGGGATTCTATATTTTGTACTATCCAAGTTCAGTAGAAATAAATTGTAATCACTTGAAACACAACAAAAATCAATGCACTCACTCACTGGGGGGGAATGGAGAGGTTTTACTGAGGGTATGTTTGCTTCTTGATTTCAAGTGAGTTTCTTTCACCCTCCAATTAATTCTTCCATGCCCTTCTGCCAGGATGGCCGGATAGCAGTGAAGGCTTGTGAAGGCCTCATGCTTTTGGTGAGTTTGCCAGAACCAGCAGCTGCCAAGTGCCTGACTCAAAGCACTTGTTTACGTGAATTGTTGACAGACAGGCTGGCCTCCCTCTACAGAGCCCTTCCTCAGTCACTGGATCCCTTAGACATTGAAACAGTGGAGGCAATTAACTGGGGGTAAGAATTTTATTTTTTTATTTAATACTCGAGGTAACTCTACACACCTTCCTGAAACTGGTTTTCTATAGGTAGATAAGCTGTATAAAATAATTCGCACCCCCATGCTAAATCTCAAGAACAGAGCTGGGATCCCAGCTGCAGCATAGTGGTTCCACTTGAGGCACCCAGTGTACGTGTGATATATGATGTGGGGCCAGGTTTGGCTTGCAGAGATGCTTCTGAGGGCAAGTTTTCTCACTGAGTTATGTTAGCAATTTGTGGTGATGTAGGTGAAGTATCAGATACAAATTATTTTCTTGTTCAGATGCTATGGATTTAGGAAACAAAATTTTCACTGCCCACCCTGAGCACTCTAAGCTGCCACAGGAGGCAGGAAGGGTGTCTTTGGTAAGAGGCTGCTGTTGCAAAATTTTTGCAGTAAAAAGAAGGAAAGAGTTACTGCATAACTCATCAGCATGAAGGAAAAGCTATATGCCTGTTATCCTAACTGCTTGCATGTTGGAGACTAAAAACTCTTCTCTTCCTCTGCTTTTATTATTATCAATTGCTCATGATCTGAGACAGAAAGTAGGTATACTTAAAATAACTACCAAAATTGCTGGTAATACATTGGAAGTAAGAAGGAAAAAAACCCTGAACTCTAAATGGTGGGATAAATAATTTTTTGACTGCTTTACCAAAATAAATGGTGAATTTAATGTTCTGTAGAGCCTTAAATTGGGATAAATATGTTTTTTCTGAAAGATAAAATCTAGTTCAGGTAAACACTGGTTTTAGTGGACTTGGTTGAGGTTACTCACAGAGTAGAGAAGAACCATTGCCTTTGTTTTGTGGTTCTCTGACTACTGGAGTTAGTCTGTATACTTCAGCATGCCACAGGAAACTTTTGTAATGATAGCACTGCCAGATTAATAGAGACCAACAGAATTTTTGGTTTAATGTTCACTTCATTGCAAGTAGATCATTAAATTCCAGTATGTTCAGTAAAAATAAAGCCCAAGATTTTTTAGTTACTTATAGAATAAATAAATATCTTTCCTGGTATTCTCTAGTTTGGATTCCTATAGCTACAAAGAAGATGCATCTGCTTTTCCAGGAAAAAGAGCGTTGATTTCTTTTCTTTCATGGTTTGACTACTGTGATCAACTCATCAAAGAAGCACAAAAGGTTTGAGATGTTTACAGATGATACAAATATATTCAGTAAATAAGCAGATCCAGTTGTCTCTTAGCTTTTCAGCTTGAGACATACCATTTTGTACTTTTGTTTCAGACTACTGCTGTTGCTATGGCAAAAGCTGTGCGGGAACGATTTTTCATTGATGTTATGGAGCCCCAGCTGATGCAAACGTGAGTAGAATCCTCCAAGACACATCAGAAAAGAATCTGAAACAAGCTGGGTTTTTTTTACCTGAAATCCACTGCATTATCTGACATGAAATTTTCTGTTCAGCTCAGAGATTGGAATCCTCACTTCAACCGCACTATTGCATCGCATCGTGCGTCAAGTGACTTCAGATGTCCTGCTGCAGGAAATAGTTTATTTTATACTTGGAGAGCACAGAGAGCCAGAAACTTTGGCAGACATCAACAGGCATCCATTGCGACACAGGTTAATTGAACACTGTGATCATATCTGTGACGAGGTGAGGAGTGTTAATAATATAATAATATCTGCTGGCCAGTTCTGTCTTGTGTAGAGTCTTAAAAACCACCATAGTGAGAACTTGTCATATTTTTGTAAGCTATCATTTTTGCTAAGGAAAAGAGTTCAGACTGCCAGCCCCACAATTCCCTTCAGAAAATAAAAGTAAAGGTGTTTTCTCCAGCTAGCACATTATTCCCACTAATGAAGAGTCTCATAGATTTGCTTGTCCCTCTTTGCTTGCTTATCTGTAAGGCAGGGCAGAATCAGGTTTTGTAATTGTATTTGATTTTGTGCTTTGTTATATGTTGTATCACTGTTATTTTCCATGTTATGTCAATTCTGTCTTTTTTAAAATAAAAATCAATCTTGCCTGAAATACACATCTATGCCTGCACATACCCATTTTTGTCAGTATGCTTACCTGCTCATCCTGTCAAAATCTGTTACCTGTATAAATGAGTTGATCTCTGCAAAGCGAAGCACACCAGAACTGTCTTTAAGAACTCTGTATTTTTTCTGTAATTGTCTCTGTATTGCTTAAAGTAAGTCTTCTTTTAAAAGGCCATGTCATGTCACCATGTGAAAATCTTCACCTGTAGTCACAATATCCAGTATTACTTTGTTCTGTTCTGGGTATTTATTACTAACTCAGTCTTGTTCTGTGTCTCACTTACACAATTATAAACATCTTCCAGCATAGATCTGATTATCTTATAGAAAAGCTAAGTTCTATGTTCTCTGGGTGATCTTTATGTTATTATTTTGGCAGAGTTTAGAGCAGTTTATTGTTTTGTTGGAAAACAAATGCATCCACATACTGATTTTCAAATATGTGTGAACTCTTCGTTCATGCTTATACAATATTGAGCCTAACAACTTCCTAATTTTTCTTAGGATTCTTGCTTCCATAATGTAAATAAGTAACTGCAATGAAAGTGTAAGGCAGGGGTGTATTGAATTCCTACCTTTGGTGTTTCAGATCAGCATAATGACTTTACGAATGTTTGAGCACCTTCTGCAAAAGCCCAATGAGCACATTCTTTACAATTTGGTTCTGAGGAATTTAGAAGAAAGAAACTATATGGAATACAAACCTTTCTGTCAAGAAGATAAAGATGTGTTAGAAAATGGACAAATTGCAGGAGCAATGTAAGTTTCTTTTTTAGAGGAATTGTTCACAACATCTAAATTGGATCTTTATTTTTATAGTGAAATAGTAATTGAAAGAAGAGTGAGAACAGGATAGCACTTTGAATTCTCTGTGTATTAATCTGTATCTATAAAGTGAAGCAGAAATTATTATATCAGAAATTATATCAATTTACTTACTCATCTGCATAGTTAAAGTCTATGCATATTTCTGTTGTTTTCAGTGAGATTATTCTTGAAGTCAGTCACTTGTTTGTCTTGCTTACATTCATGGTTTTTAACAATTTTTTATAGAACTTTTTGGGGTGCTTTATTTAAAATCCTTTCACATACCCTGTATAACTTTATAACTCCTTGTATTTTACCAAAGGAGGGGTAAAGACTAATCACACTAGTTATTTGAGGCATCTTAATTTAGTTATTTCTGAATCATCTAAACTAATCAAATGATTTTATGGAGTATTACTCTCTCATGTAAGAGATTTGGTGCAATGATTTTGTATCAAACATAATGTCTTCTTTGCTGTTGAGATCAAGAAGTTACAGTTTTTGTTCAAAACAAAGTTTGTTAGGTATTTGTAAAGGTTGGTATTTCTAGATATTAACTAGGTTAAAAGATGTGCATATGACAGTGTTCTGGAAACAGTTATTCAGACAAGAAAACCAGGAAGTTTGCCTTTCAACTCAGAGATTTTCCTGCCTTCCCTAATGTTCTGTGAATGTTTATGTTTTTGTCTAATACAATCTTACAGAGACCTAGAGGAAGATCCATTATTCACTGATCTGTCTCCAGATAACACATTGTCAACTCAAGAGTGGCTCAGTGCTTCTCCTCCTGTCAGTCCAGAACATCCAAAAAATGATGGGAAGACTGAAGTTCATAAAATTGTAAATAGGTAAGCTCAAACAAACACTTAAAGAAATCTCTGACTGTGTGGGTGTCTGCACACACTGTGCAAATTAAATGTACTCTGAAATGGATGTTATTCTGTGCCAGCTGGTAAAATGACTCCACAGAAGGAAATTATGTGGCATTTTATCAGAAAGCTACTGAAAGATTAGAGTTTGGAATAAGTAAAAATAATTCAATATAAATGATAAAAATACAAGAACTTTACACCTCATAGCCTAGTTCAATACTAAGAATTCATGATTGAAGCCTCAGTGATTATAAAATTTTCTTTTCTCAGAAATATTTGCTGTATTTAAATTGCTATTGCAGGACTTTCCATTTCTCAAGACGTCTGGGTAGTCTTGCCAGAAATGTTTTAGGGAAAGAAAAACCCTCTAACTTCCTGAAGTTCCTTAAGCACATATATAAAAGTAAATAATTACTGTGCTGGAGATAACCTTCTGTTCTTTGAAAATCACTGGGCATCTCTGTCACCTGTAACATACCTTTGTGCATCCTAGATGTGCTACAAATTGGATATCACAAAGAGGACAGGCTCTGCTTTAAGCAACTTAGTGATGGTAATTCTCTTAGCAACTAATATTAGGACAAGTGCTGTTTGCTCTGTTAATACACAGTAGCAAAGCAGCACTGGTGTTTCAGCACTGACCTCTCTGCTTATCCAGAAATAATCAAAGGAGTTAGCCAAAGGAATCAAGCAGCTGGAGGACAGGCAGCGTACAGTGGTGTGGTCTCTTCTTGCCCTCTCTCCTCTAGACTCCTGTATATAGTTTATGGCACACATTGTTTGGAGCAAAGACACAAAGAACACTCTGAATTTCACCTTGTGTAATCTCCATCAGTGAACAGAATGTTTTCAGAGTTTGCCATGCTTTACAAGTCTGTATTTTTTCAAATAAGATGAACTCCATACGAAAATTCAGCTACTACATATTTCTGCATATAAATATTACAGGATTGCATCCAGCAGTTCTTGAAGTGTAGAGAAAGCTGAAATTTGTGTCCAGAGACTGTCTTATTTTGCTGTCTAGAAGTTTTAGGGGTTTATATTTCTTTTTTAATGACACTTCCTTTTTTATAAGATTTATAATTTCCTGATGCTTTTTAGGTTAGGTATTGGTGAAGTAATAAGAAAATAATGTGTTTGCACTACATATCTGGCAAAGACAATAATATTTGTAACTGTTACATCTATATGCAAATACTCCTGTGTGTTCTTAGGTATTAATTTTTTACCACGATAAACTGTGGTAAATAAAACTGCCTATGCTGTAGATTAACAAGAACCTTAACTGTAATTCTCCTTCTCTTTTGATGCATTTATCCCCCAGTAAATTTTCCATATGTGCTAACGCAATGGAGTCTGACTTTTAGGCAAATACTTGACCTGGTTATGAGTATTCTTTTTAATTTCCATTCTGTCTGCTAGTTCTCAGAAAATGCTTCCACTGTGGAGTTTATCCCTAGTGCTAGATGCCAAAGTTCTGAAGTATATATCTTGTTATTACAAGCAGCAGTTACGATGAATGTTCTTACATAGATTTTGTATTCTCTTTTTTTCACATGAAGTTATGGTAGAATCTTGGGAATTGGCCAGAAAATTCAGTATTAGGTATGCTGTTACAGAAGATGAGAAGGTGTTGGTGCTCTGTGGATTCTAGATACTCACTGATGTACTTTTTTCTCTTCAGTTTTCTCTGTCTTGTACCTGATGAAGCTAAGTCATCATACCATGTGGAGGGTACAGGTTATGATACTTACCTCAGAGATGCCCACAGACAAGTAAGTCAGTCAAATCTTCCTTAGTCCTTGAGGATTTGAAATGCTTGTGAAGCTATACAAATCATTCTACAAATAGTCCTACTAAATGCATCTTTTTGTAACAGAAGATGGGAAAATTAAATTTTTATTTTCTAATGAAGACTTTACATTTGGAAGTTTTTTGACAGTGAATCCTCCTTATATTACTCTAGTGGGAATAATGGATGACATTAAATGTATTAATATTCATATAACATACACTGAGAGAAAATCTCAACTGCAGATAGATTCTTAATTTGCTTTTGCATTTATCTGCATTCTCTTGGAGAATTGCCTGCTGAGCTCTTTCAAAGGACTAAAAGGAAATTAAAATGCTGCATAGGAGTTATGCAATCTGGGACATTAAAAATAAAGGCTCATCACAGGGAGTGTGCAGTCTAAGGCATTCAGGTTTGAAGTTGAGAGTTTTGGTAGATAGGGAAAGCTTAATGATTTACTGCTTTGAAATAAATGCGGGCTTTGTTTTGACAAACATAATCTAAAGTTTCCTTGGTCAGAGTACAATCACTGATTACTTGCAGCTACTTTATTGAAGCCCTGTGAATCTTACAGAGTAGAAAAATGTATGCAAAGGAGTAGAGTAACTGAGAGAACTGTATTTAGTAGCTACTTCAAAAATTCCTTAGCCTCTGAATTATGATATGAGCAGTTTAAGATGGTAGGCTTGAGTTTCTGTATTTATTATATTGTTTTACGTGTACTCTCTCCTGAAAAGAAAAGGAATAGAACATAGAGAATAAGGAAACAAAGGTCGATATAAAATCCTCTTATGTTCTCTTCTTGGATGTCAGAAAACACATATCATCCTTGTATTTCTTCCATGCCTTAGGAAACAGAGTATTCTGAAAGCTATTCGAGAACAGAATTGATTTCTGTCACTTCCTGACAATGATATGGCTACTCTTAAAATATTTCCCCCTAAGAACAGCCCTGACTATTGCTGTTATTATATCCACGTAGCTGTTCTGCTTCCATATTTCCGTTCCTGGAAGCCCTCACAAGTATGTAAGCTACATGCAGTGAAGAATTTCTGAGTCTGTTTTGTTTCTCTTTTGATACAGTTTATTCATGTGTTCCTCAATTTCACTGCTATAATACCTTGAAAGTGAGACCTCAGGCAGCCCACAGCAAATCAGGGGCAGAGGCAGAGACTGAGAAAGACTGTAATGGGTGATAGGAAACAAAGAGAGGGAAGGAGAAGCTATTGAAGTACTTTTTTCTTTTGTATCTTCTGCATATGCCCATGTCTTTCCTGGCCTAGGAAACAGGGAGCAATATAGGTTGGATAATACCTGTAGTAAGGTGCAAGTGGGTTAATGTATCAACAACATGTTGCTTTATATGAATACAATTCCTGCTTTAGAATAACCCTGATCAGAATGTGTATTCTTGGCTTTGCTTTGTGTTTTGGCCCTAGATGCTTCTTGAGACTTCTCTTCACTCGTGTTCCTGACACTACCCTAAAAAAAAGCATGAATGTCAGGAAAGGTGCCTGGATAGAAACCAGTCATGTTTATTTTAGAATAACTGTTCCTTCTGGATTTATGTTTTTTACCTACAGATTATGTTTTTACGTGTATGGACTATTAAAAGGGAAGAAATGGTTCCCATGGAGGTTTGAATATGTTCTCTGCATTATTTTTTTTTCTAGTTTCGGGATTATTGTGTCATCTGTTTACGGTGGGAGTGGCCTGGATCTCCCAGATCTTTGGAAAAGTGCAATTTAGAAGCATCATTTTTTGAGGGACACTTCTTGAAAGTCCTGTTTGAAAGAATGGGCAGGATTCTTGATCAGGTAAGGAAAAGAATGGTATTAATTTAATTTCTGTTACTTTCTTCACTACTAAAGGGCTGATATCCAAGGTCCCATGGATTCCTATCACTCAGGTGTCTATTATAACTTAATATTATTATTTAAAGTCCCATTTCAATGTTAAAGATTTCTTTAAATTGAATGGTGTTACAGTGATCAGCATTCTCAACAAAAGTAAAGCATAAATACTCTTCTCTTTGTTAACCACTTTTTTGTGTACAAAATGTTTTCTTGACCAGAAATATAATTAAATTAATAATTAAGAAAAGTATACCCTTTAAGTAAAAGAAGAGGGTAAGACAGTATCGTAGGAATACTTCAGTTCTTTTTCCATTTTCTATCATTTACACTTAGAAAGTATTTACATTTTTCAGTAATAAAATAGCTTGCAGCTCCTCTCTGCCACATTTCAGTGAACTTCAGATTGAAGTTGTGTTCTGGAAGCAGTTTACATCACTATGTAAATTGAAAAGAATTTACTATGTCACAGGTAACCTTTCCCTCATTATTTCACAGTTAGAAAAAACTGTTATTAATGTATGTAAAGTTTCTAAAAGGTATCTTTTTCCAACTGGAATTTAAAGAAGGGTTTTTTTCCCTGTTTGATTATCTTCAAACAATAAAAGTATAGCCGCCAAAGGTAAACAAGTGAGATACGATCTGACTGGCTCCTTGTTCTGAAAAGCAGGTGTGGAATGTCAGGCCCAGATTAGTACAAACAAATTTAAAGAAAGTGAGTGTTCCCCATGTCTGTCTCTTCTGTTAGCCAGCCTGAATGACTTGGTCTTTCTTGGGAGAGGCAAAGTGAAGGCTTAGGGTGGTGAAATGGAGGTTGCCCTGTGTGAAAACTGGATGTTTCTGTGTCTTCTCTAAACTCTGGACTTTAGTTAGTCAAGTCAATATTGCTGCTTTAGATCAGGAAGATAACTTTTCTTGCCTGTGAAAATGAGCTCTGAAAGTCTAGATTACCCTTCCTGTAATATCAGCAGGAGTAACTACAGATGCAGTACTACCAGCCTCACAAGTTTTTAGAGTTCTTTTCTGGTTTGCATGTGGAGATATCTACAGAGTAAACAGTTATCTCTAGTAGTGCCAGATTTCCTGGTCATAAGCAGGACAAGAGCCATTTGAACATAAAAATGCTTCAGAACCATGTCAGAAAGCCAGTGGTATCCTCTAGGTCAGCTCTGTGAGTGCTGAGGGGAGAAAAATGTTTGAGGGTATCAACATTTCTAATTCAAAAGTCAGAAAAGGCAGCCAAATACTTGCTATACTGTGTATTCTCAAGAGTTTTGCTTCCAGTAAACATGTTCTGCACACTTCAGTTGCTGATATGGTTATAGAGTAATGAGGAAAACTGGGCAGCATCACCTCTTCGGAAGAACAAGCATCATGTGTCTGAGCAGTGACACATAAATTACCAAAAAGTAAAGAACCCAATTTACATCCTCCAAGAAACACCTGAGTGTCAGATTGACATGACTACAAAAAAAAGTAGCATCTGGCCTGGAAGCATGGTGCCTGTTTTGCTATGCTGCCTGTCAGCACGACACACATTTGGGTGAGTCAAGGAAGGTGTTCCGATCTGTGGTGTCAAAAATGCTTCTTGACTGCAGAAGAAGTAAAATCATTAGCAGCTTCTGAGAGAAGATATTTGAGGCACATAAGTAACTTCTTCCAAGGCTGTTCAAATCCTGTACCTCATATGCTAGGCAGTACCTCCTTTCTCCTGTTAATATACATTTCTATGAAACTGGCTGTTTCCTAAGAATTTTGTAAGAATTTCTTGAACTGCAGATTTTGGTGGTTCTAATCTTTTTCATCACAGAGAATGTTTTTAGGAAGTTACCTGATGTAAGCCTGTCTTACTGAGACTGCTGACATGGATAGAAATAAAAGCTCTTTGCGAAGAAGCAACTTTCCTTAATGCTCTCAATTAGTTCAAATCACAATAGCAATCTGTCTGAACAATGCTGCACGTGTTACTACTTTGTTTCTTTCTCCTCTTGTGAACAGCAGATAATGTTCATGGCTTCAAAGCTTCCTAATGAATTGACTGACTCAGACAACTCTGAAGACCTCCTACAGTTCAGCTAGGTAGAGAATGGAATGGATTTATGGAAGAGATTTGTGTCTCTGCAGACAATAACTCAAAATGTAGTGATCTCTCTTACCTGTGACATCTCTAGTCCAGGGCCTGACAGCTTCATTTCTTAGAAGATTGGGATGAATCTATTTCTGGAATAACAAATACAAAAATAACTGCTACTGACGGGGAGAAACATATGCTTTCACTTCAAAAGATCTGTGAGATAAATGCCTTTGCAGTGCAACAGTGTGTGGTAATGAATTCAAGAATAAAGTACCTAAATATTAGTTAGGTGTCCACATCTCCTCAGTGGAAATTCTGTCAGTAAAGCCCTGATAGTCTTTGGAGCTGTTAGACTGAAAACCAAGTCAGTGTCTCATTTAGTGCAAAGTGAATCAACATACCAGCTTCCTTGACTGTGTTGACTGAAAGCTCAACTCAGTTGCCTGAACAGAGGTATCTGATGCCATTTTTTTTTGATGCCCAAGACATTCCCACAAGCTTGCAGTTACAACACAGAAGTTGCAGAATCCACCCTCTGTGGAACTGTCAAGAGACCAGCAGATACTTTTGAGTATCTGAGATGGCACAAGATGTTTCTGTGTAGGCAAGTGTCTGATCTCTGTCAAGTAGGCTAATGGGAGTTTAGACATGTAGACATAGCTAAATATATCTGTCTTCATCTGAAGCTGAATTTTTTCAAATCCTACAGTCTAGAAAGGGAAGAATCTGTTCTCTGATTATTCAGTGGGATGCTAACTTGAGAGCATAAAAATGATTATTTCAGGTCATGAAAATTTTCTATTCAAGATGTGCTTATGCCACTGAGGATGTTACTGCCAATATGCAGTTAAAGAAATTGAATGAGTGCCACAGAATCCACTTCAGGTAAAATCAACATAGTTAAGTTAAACCATCTGGGTGTGTTGGTAACAACTTCAGACCAGCGTGAGGGTGTACTAAGGGAACATCTGTCCATCTCTTGTCAATGTAGTCTGTTCCACCACTAAATAGATGGAAAGAAATTCCACTAGTTTGCAAATTTGAGGCTGAATCAAAATGTCAGCTTGTTTTCATTGCGGTGAGAAAATCAAAGTTGGAAAAAAAGTGCTTGGAACATGGAGAAGCTACGGTGAAAATACTTGCTGCTTTGGAAATGAGTTTCTTACTGGAATGATAAAACCCTTAAAAGCTAGGCACAAGTTTTTTCCCAGAAAGTTAGACACTATTTTTTTCCTTATGACTGAAAGCATCTTCTAGCATCTGACAGCATTGCCTCTCCTGTATAGTTGATTTAAGGAAAGAAAGTAAAAGAGAAGCTCAGAATTTCGTGCTGCTTTTCCAGCTTAGGGCTATCCTGTCTCCTGTAGCATGCTGTCACAAGAGGACCAGACCTTCTGCAATGGCTCTTTCCAAGAAAAAAGAAAGAATAGAAATACCTGAGCTCATAGAATTTACAGTTATCCAGGAGAAGCAAGCAGATGTTCAATTGAGGCTGATTCCATGCTATTTGTTTAGCTATTAAGCTGAAGAAATGTTCTATAGAAGAGGACTTATCCTACAGTAAACAAGTGTGCAAAAGCTTCAAGTGGTTGTAGCAGTTACACAGATAATATCTAATATCTACCTGTGATATTAGCATCATTCCTGTTGTGGAAAGCAGAGGCTTGGGGCCAGTCGTCTAATCTAACTTTTTATATTTTCATAACCTTGTATCTAACATTCTAGTAGTTAAATAAACACTCGACTGGATGAAAAGATGCTAGCATGAAAATAACTCAGTGCTGTGTTTTCCTTTTTTTTGCAGCCCTATGATGTAAATTTACAAGTTACTTCAGTGTTGTCCAAACTGGCCTTGTTTCCCCATCCTCATATACATGAATATCTTTTGGATCCTTATATAAACCTAGCTTCTGGCTGCAGGTCTCTCTTCTCTGTTATTGTCAGGGTGAGTAAACACAGCTAATATCTACATATGGCCATACAGCAGTGATATACTGGATAACTTTGGAGTCAGTGGTAGTAGTTGCTGGTTAGTTTAAGTCAGCAAATGGCTTTTCATTGAAAACAGATACTCAGGCTCTTGATCTGAAAATCAGAATTAGGGATTTTCTCCCCAAGACATTGGAAAATATATTTCCCAGCATTTCTTTTCATTCTGCATGTCTTGAAAATTGTTTGCCCGGTTTCATTGTGTAGAGGCAAAACAGACCAGCAATGCTGTTGTTACTGAACTGGACCAGGTCACATTGATAGTTGCAGGCAAGTTCAGGCAGTGCTCTAAGAGCAGGCCAACTACAGGTTTGCACCTTCGTAGGAAAGACATGGCTTTGATTCACACGCAAGCAAAGGGTGCTCCCCAATACCCCATGCCTGGAGGAATATCTCTGCTTATCCTCTTTTTTTTCCTGATAAATGTTGGTTTTGACCGCAGAGTCCTGGATTTATCAAAAGTGCCTTTCTCTCCCTCTCCAATTCCATCTCTTCCTGCCAGACCTTCATCCTAGAAGTACTGGCTGGGTGCCTGTCACACTGCAGTGTTCTCAGTCAGAGATCCCTTGCCTACCCCACGCACCAGCTGTTATTAAGCTGATCAGGAGCCCATTAACCGTGCTTGCCCAGTGCTAGTGGAGCACTTAGCTCCCTTGTTCCCAGTAGCCCTCCCCATTTCAAAATATAATCTTCACTCGCTCCCCTTGTGCTTTCCCTAAACCCAGCAATTTACTGGTCAATTGCCTGCGTCAACATTTACTAAGACAAATTAATCATGGGCATAATTAAAATAAGTAATGCCATTTATGGGAACAGCAAGTAAGGCTCAGGCGTTCCTGTCCTTTAGTGTCTACTTGCTGCACCCACTCACTCTTTTGAGAGGCAGAGCAGCTGCTCTGCATGTTGTTTTGTGGTCCTGTGAGGATGCTGAAGTGTTTCTGCAAAGGTATTGATGTGCTGATGGCATTGTGCTTTTCAGGTCGTTGGGGACCTCATGGTCAGAATCCAGCGCATCCCCGATTTCACTCCCAAACTTCTGCTGGTCAGAAAACGCTTGCTGGGCTTGGAGCCCGAAGGGCCCATGTGAGTAAATACATTGCATAATATTCAAACCCCCTGGCTGCTTTTTGTGTGTGCCAGTCCTGATTCTCTGCTGATTTTGTTTCTTTCTCAGCATTGACCACATGACGTTACTAGAGGGCGTGATTGTGCTGGAAGAATTCTGCAAAGAGCTGGCAGCAATTGCATTTGTGAAGTATCATGCCTCATCTACACCATAAGCAGCCTTGATGAGTTGCCAGGTTTTACAACCACCTAGCTTGTTTCAGTCGACAAGACAATTGTCAGTCGACAACGCCCAGCTAAGAAGAGGTGGTGCCTCCAGACAAAGTACTGGTTGACTTTTGGCAGAACTGTAAAGTTGCTTTCCCAAGATGTTGACGATGCAAGGGAGGGGGTCTCAGAGGGGCCTGGAATAGGGTTGAAGGCATTTTGGGGAAGCCAATACATAGCATTTCCAGCCACTTTGTGAAGAGCTGCAAAAGCTGCATGAAGAACCATGCAGTTCTTGGTTATTCAGTTATTATGACAACATTCAGAGAGTTGGGTCTCTTGTGTGTTCTGCAGCTCACATGAGCCAATTCACTTTTTGTGATCGTATTTACTTTTAAAAAGCTAATTAATTTCATAACCTTTTAATGTCCTAATTGTTTTTCTTTTCAGTTGGATATGTGAAAGGAAATCACAACTATAGTTGCAGTGTATATTATAAAAAACAAAGAGGTTCAAAAAATTCACTAACCCATACACAGTAGCATCTATTAAAAAGGATCATTTTTTGTTTTGGTGAATCTTGAAGAACACTCTGAGCTTGATTCCTCAATGGGTTACTCCAAGAGATATTTCAGTATAAAATCAATACTAATGGAATTAATCCTGATTCAGCAACATAGCCATAAAAAAATACATTTGAAGCATACATGATTCTAGCATGTTTGTCTGTCATTCCAGGTGATAGCTCCTTAGGTCATCTGCATAACTTGATTTGCTTTAGATTTTTGCATGTGAACTTTAGTTGCTTGACTCATCACCTTTGCAGGGAAATTAATTATAGGTCATCAGTAGTTGTTGCTGAAACAGTATTTTAAATTTCTGTTAAACTGGTATTTATCCTGATTTGGTTTAAGCATCTTTTGCGCCTTGAAAATTGGCAGCATAAACATTCTGTCATTTTCAGAAATGTTTTTACTGCTTATGTAACCATAGCAGTAGTGCACAGCAGAAGATTAACTGATGCCAATTGAGTTAAAGCATTGATACCATGTACAGGACCAAAATTTACACCTTGCTTTTCAAAGTGCTGGGATGCAGAAATGCCTCTCAGTGACTGTTTTCCACCATAAATACTATAGTCCAGGGCAAGCATCTGCATTGCAAGCAAGAGGGCCATCTGGTCTTCAGGAAGCTTTGCTTCTGTTTCTCTAGGTGATGGCAGCCTGCAGTGCAGACAGTGGTTGCTGCTGCTGCCACACTGGCCCTGGCAGCTGTGGGTGGCTCTGCTTTAACCCTCAAGTCACACAGAGTGAGGGTGACCTGTCCTGCTCTCCTCACGGGTGTGTAGTACCTCTTTCTCCTCCTATGAACTAACAGCATAGGCAGGCAAGGTAGAGTATAGCTCCTCGTGTTTACATTGTGTTTCTTTGTTTCTGCATCCTGCTCTCCTATTTGTACAGGTAATGCCTGTTTCAGGTGTGATTGCTCATATGCAAATGTGGACTAATTTGCTCAAGTCACTAGAATTTTTCTGGATTTACATTGACTATACCCAGAATTGGAGTCTGCTCTGAATCCATGCCTTTGAGGTCTTGTTTTTTAATATTTGTAACACCTGGATGTTGAGAGGCCTTTTACGTTAGCAGATTAATTAGAACAGTGTCACAATTAATGGGCTAAATTTGTCACAACAGTGAAGAGGGTCCTTCTGTAAAAGCTCCCAGTACAGGTTCATCTGGAGTGAACAGTTCTGGAACCAGGGAGGTAAAACCAGTGTCTTCCTACAGTGGAAGGCTTTTATACAAAGGCAATCAAAAGCATGTTTCAGTTCTTCAGCTTTTTTAATGCTGAATTTAGCCACAAAGTGTTTTCAGGTCAAAGCAGCATAGTAGGATAAAGTTTTCAAAAGTGACACCTTTTTCATTTTTGTTCTTCAGAAAGATACCTTAAAAGTAGCAAATACTTTTTTGTATAGATAGACATTGCAGCTGGACCATATTAGAAGCTTAGTTAATGTAAATAGCTGACACATATTTTAGAACATGCAAATGCCTATGCAGAGTTATGTTTCATGCAAACATTTGTTATGAATAATGTCCCAGTTCAGCAAAACTGTTAAGCATAAGCTTAATTTCAAGAATTTTATACTTAAGTCACTGTTTCTTACATGAACAGTTACGCTGTTGAGCACAAACTCTCATGCTTTACTGAATTTGGGTCTTCATTGGTTTTGCTTGAGCATAACTACTTGTTCCTCAGATTTTCTATTTTCATTATTTATTTTTTTAAGGTGTATGTTCCAGAATATTTCCAGTGTCCCAATTTCAGTGGAAACTGGAAGTGCTAATAATACTATAAATGAAAGTGAGAGGAGTGTTAAACAAACCTTGCAAGAGCATTCTAAGTAATAAAACAATTTATAAAGCCTGATCTCAATTGAAAGCATTAACATCAGCTCTTTTGTTGTTGTTTTTGCTGATAATTGAGCTCATTACACTGTAAGGAACTGTACCAGCTTCTGGAAGGACTGCTGCAACCTCTGTGGCATTTTAGTGCAAAACAGTCTACTGAGCTGCAAACACAAATCCTTCATGCCTGACCATGAGAAAAATAAGCACCCTTAAATTCAGGATATAATTGTTCAGTCTCCAGCAATATTGGTGATGTTCTTGCAAACCAAAAATTATTTAGTTGATAAATTTGAAAGAGTTGGATCCATCCTGATAGAAGTGAAGCAATCCTTAAAATCACTTCAGTCTAACCTGCTTTTGTGAGTGTTGCCTACAAACCCTTAATTACCCTACATGGTGATAACAACTTTTATTTTTGTAAAAGTGATTTAATCTTTCCTAAGAGATGGAACTCATTTAATTATTTTTGTGGTGATATTTTTCATGCACTTTTTTTCTTAAAAAAAAAAAAAAAAAAAAAGATTAGATGTTAGTTCAGGTCCATGTTTTCACCTTTCAGTCTATGCATGTCATTAAGGTGCCCATTTTGTTTCTGTGTGTGTGTGTTTGTATGTGGTTATTTATTACCCAGAGAAGGACACCTGAGGAAATATATGGCCTGAAGTTCACAGCATATGCAGATCCTCAGATGTCAGTGGGAAATGCAAGTGCTTATCAACTTAGAAAACATGGCCACTAGTATTAGATTGCAATACTTGAGAGGTAATACTAGAATTATTTTTTATTTCAAAAAGCAGATCCAAACCACATTTTAATCCTGATGCACATGTGTGTAAATAGGCACATTTTTACTTTTTTTCCATTTATAATATGTATTGATTTAGACTCAGACGTAGAATAATTTGTAATAAGCCACCTACTAGCTGTGGTAGAACAAGTTTGTCCTTAGTTTCTCATATGACTGTAATATTCCTTGTATTCAGATCTTGTCTGTGTAATGTTCTTACTATGTATTTGCCTGTGCAATATAAAAGCTGTGATTTGATACACAGCTTTAGTCTGGTTGTACATCACCTATGTATATATATATATATATATATCTTTATATATATATATATATATAAAAGGACCAGGATCCCAAGCTTGCTTACACTATGATTAGTGTAAATACTGTTACACTTAGTTTTACAGGGCACAAGTAATCAGGGAATGGCTTTGTAAATGCATGGTAATTGCTACCATAACCTGCTGTGTAATTTCACAGGTGACATTTTGTTAGTCCTATTTGTCTTGCTAAAGAAATACTAAACTGAAGTGCTAGGTAGAATTGAAGGATTATGTAGTAGACCTGGGGCTACCTGAAAATTCCATATCTGATATTGCCTATCATGCAGGGTTTTCAAACCATGTTCCTCAGTACCATCTGTGCCCTCTAAAACAGTGTAACTACAAAATATATACTCTTTGTTTGCCTCCTGCCTTGTTTACATTAAACAGAGGATATTCAGTAAATTTTTTCTATTAAACTTTGTGTAGGTCACTTACTGACAGTGTTGTCAAGGTTTCACAGGTGTGGGATTTCCAGTGAGGAATTGTTGAAACAGCCACATTGCCAGACATACAATATTGAAGTTTTATGAAGGAGGTTGTGATAAATTCCAATTTTTTTGTGCTAAAAAATGCATGGAGGGTTAAAAGGGATATTCTCAAAATAAATTAATTCCAGTGAAGCGACTGCTTCTATTATTAAAGAATCCATAATAAGTTTTGTATGGATGAACTTGAGACAGAAAATGTTAAAACCATTTCACATCATACCTTTGATCCCCAAGTCCTTTCATTTATTTGGGGGCTGTCACTTCAGCATCTTCTGAAATAAACCCATTTCCTATACTGTAGTGTGCAGGGCCTGGACTGAATCAGCATATGCTTGCCCATAAAAAATTGGAAGCCAAGGCAAATGTCCAGGAGGGAATCATCCTGAACACAGATTAACTCTGGCTCTTCCTGAGAGCCCTAAAACCTTGCAAAACTGCAGCTGATCAAGACCTTGTTTTTTATTGAATTTGAGTGCCAAGTGCTTCAGTCACAACATGAGTTTATTGAATTGGGTACAAATGTCATGTACGTAAGTATCATTTCACAGCCTTTGACAAAGGCTTTCATGCATAGGTTTTTATATATTTTAGAGTTGCATGTGTTGGGGATTTATTGTTAGACTTTCATGTAGTGTTGATGTCCTTCAAGTTTTCAGCAGCTTTTTATAAGTCTCATTGATGTGTAAGATCCCCTCTGAGGGCTGCACTTGGATGTTAAGCTGTTTTTCCTCAGTATTTAACAGCTGCAAGTGCTCTTGCATCTTGAACAACAAGAGAGCTACAGCAGGATACACTTGACAGCTTTTTTTACAGCTCTCAGCATCTTTCTCCGATGCTCTTGGGTCTCAGAGATTGTCATCTCCCACCCCAGATCATTTATTTGCTGTGCCTGCATGAAGCATTTAGATATTCAGGGACACTTTCCTTCCTCAAGAAGTGAGGCAGTTGTATCAAAATTGTACAGTTTGTATCATCTGTATTTTGCTCTTACTTTGACACCCTTGAAATTATTGGGTGTAATCTCATGGCACTTCCCTTCTGATGCGAAATTTTGGGGCACTGCATCCTAGTGGAAAAAAAACAAAACAGTGTTATCAGTGTGTGGTCTTTACTTTATACTCATTACCTCATTTTACAGATTCTCAGTTGAAGCTCTCAGTGTAGATGCAAGTAGCACAGGATCTACTGAATTCCTTAACCTTTAAATATTAACAGAACTGATGCTGTCAAAGCCCCAAGGATTTTGCTAGTTTGGTATGTGATCCAGTTGGATTAAAGTGGATTAATGCTCAGAGAAGTGCATCTGTCACAACTTGTTTGAGCCCTTTCAGCCTAAACCCATATGTTCCTGGTGCATCCTTTATCAGCCAAAGTTCCCTTTCAAGGTTGGAAAAGAGAACTGAAGAGCAAATCAGGAATCAAGTGAAACATACGATGGATTAAAGTTTTCAGGTGTCATAAGCTTCTTGGGAATGCCAAAAAAGGATGTGTGAAAAGTTAAATTTTACAAGTTTGGATTGGTTGCTAGCATTGCCTTTGGAATCAAATCCATGAGGATCAAAAGATGGATTTTGGAACACTGTACCTTACCAGGCTATTTGAATTGCCCTTGCTAGGATGGTATCAATATCCTGAACTACGTTCCATTAAATCCCTGCTGGTTATTACAATAAAAGCTGCTGGTGATATAAAATCTGCTAGAATAGTGCTGTGGAACTGACAACTTTGTCAGTGTCTTGTACCTTTGATGAAGTAGAAGCATCTTGCTGCCTTTGTCTTTCTGCTCTATGGTATCATAACTCATAGAGGTTTGAACAGTGTCCTCTCCCTCTGTTAAATAGGGAAAACTATGGAAACACAGGAGAGGAAGGACCCCATTACAGTGCTGAGCTGTAGGAACATAAAGAAAAGCATATTTTTCTTAAACACAATCACCTTCATTTTCAAAAGAGATTAACCTCATTATATTCTAAGGTGTTCTCCAAAATAACAAGTGTTCACCAGAGGGAGGGTACCCTCCACAGGGAGCCCTCTTCACTAAGTATAAACCTGCTTTAGAAATCTGCACTGGGAACAGCAGAAACAAGCAAGATATCTGCACAGTATTTTTTCAAGCTGTATCCCATTTCCAGTTTGGAGATGTGGAGGAGGTGAAAATGGAAGTTCTGCTCAGTAATAACATACAACAAGATTACAGGAAGTTTTGCAGAAAGCAGCAAAAGATATTAAACTGATGCAAGAGAGGAGAACACCACAGGTAACTTAGTTGAGCATAGTTAAATCATGGCTTAAGGTTAGAGGAGCATTATTTCCCAATAAAAAGATTTGAAAGCCTTAAGCACTGAAACTGAAGGCATTACAGAGCCTAATTTATCAGCATGCGATTAGGAATGAAGTGATGTCATTGAGGAAAACTGCTGTTCATTGTCAGTGAAAACTTCCTGATCATGAATGCTGCTAGACCAGGAGGTGTGGAAGGAGCCTGTAACCTCACACCTTTAAAACCAGACTGGACAAACCAGAGTGTTTTGAGAGGAACCCAGGCTGTGTCCATGAGGAGTGAAGTCACCATGCATTTTACATCCTCAGGCTCCCAGCTGGTTAATACCTCCTGAATAACTTGTATTTGTTCCGCTAGAAAGCAGGGAGATGGACTGATCCACTAGAGTGTCTCCTGGAAATGAGGAAAGTTGCTGCAATCTGAGAAAAGCAATTTTCAGCCTCCCAAACTGCAACTCACTTACATAATCAGCTCTTTGCAGAAGCAGCCCCCGTTCCCATTACGCACAGTGGGCAGTGCAGCTTGATTAGCAGGGCCAGGACCCCCCCCCATGCTGAGCTGCTTTGGAGAGAAGAAACAAATTACCTGTGCTCTGAGTCATCATTATCCTTTACTTGAGAAACCCTCTTCTCTTTCCCTCATCTCTGTATCCAGAGGAAGCACCTGTCAAGTTTCTGATTCTTAATATGTGCCAGGAATTTTTATTTCCTAAAGATTTTGGAAACTCCTATTTTTACTGGTAGCAGAAGGTCCATCAATGCTATACGTGTTTCCAGACAATTTTTCTATCAGCTTCCCGTAAAGGGAAGAAATCTTTACATTGCTGCCTTTTGAGACTCACATTTTCCTGCACTGTTAATTCCATCCTTTCGAATCCCTGAAAATGTTTTTCATCTTGCCCTTCACCTTGGGGATTCTGCAGTCAGCAGTTTGTGCAGCTCAGCAGGCAGGGAGTGGTGAGGACAATCCAGACAAAAGCAGGGCTGCTTCTGTCCACCTACATCCAGCTCCAGGATCTGCAAGGGATATCCTATCCATGTGGCAAATGTGGTGAATTGGTTCAAGAAGGAAAAGCCAAACACATTGAAATAAATGAGAACTTGGCTGTCAGCAGAAGTGATGCAAGGTCTCCTGCTTTGCAAACTCCACTTGAAGAAAACTACATATCCTGGGCATGTTTAAAAGTCAGACATTTAAGGAGACACATTCTATTGATATCAAGAACATGTCTCCAACAGGTAGAGACTTGGCAACAGGTCTGAGCTCACCAAAGCTGCCCTGATTCCAGCTCAGCACAGGGCTGGAGCACCTGCTGGGGCAGGACTGGGACAACTGGTGCCTTGGACCAAGGGAAGTGCAATAGTTTGTAATCCTGAGAAGGCAACTCACAGCCTTACCACAGATGTAAAGTGTAAGCCAAGGACAGGAGAATTGTATTTCTGGTATAAATGAAATGTCTGCTTCATATAGTTTACAGATCTGATTGCTCCAAATGTTATTGTTTTGATGGTGCTGCTTTGTTCAAATAATCAAACACCAATTCCTAAGGAACTGAAGGACTGAAAAATTAGGGATCAAAATTCAGTCACACAAATCTCTTTGCCTTGCTTACATAGGCAAAAATGTTTTTGCTTACATAGGCAAAAACTTGTCAGGATCATGTAAGAGACACACTTAAGCCATCTTCAGTAATAAATGAAGTATTCCCCTCTCATAGCCATATGCCAGAAAACAGCTTTGCTGTTGGTAAGTAAGACCTCACATTAACAGCTTAGAATTCTGTTGATCCTTGACTTTTTGCTGAAATTTAGTAACGTAATAGTAATACTAGGTAAATCATGCATTAAAATTGTGCAAGCAGTCTCATGCTGTATCTATTAGATGTCTGCTTCTCTGGAGCCATGATCTCAGCTTGGATCATTAGATAAGGAGTTGGCTTAATATCAGCCAACAAATCACAATAAACCTGGATGTTTCCAAGATGACAAATATGCAGGAAACTAGATTTATCCTCACTTATTTTTCTGTTCTAAAATATCAGAAGTGAGCACAAGCCCCTTTTACCCCTTTTAGAATTGATTCCAAATGACAATTTAATCCTCTAGTATGATCCTAATTCCCAAATTTTAAATTGAATTGCCTTTTTGTTTCTAAATATCAACTAAACAGAATAAAGAAAAGAGGAATGTCTTGAGATGATGAAATGTCATCTGTTCAACCAGTGGGACACAGCTTCAAAACCACTCTCTCCAGTTTGTGTCTCCAAAGTGAGATGCTGACAAGGAGCACTCTGCCTGGTTTTGCCTAAGAGGGGAAAGCTATAACGTGACAAATTTCTTTCTTTTACTTCTGGGGTAGAAAGTGGAAGTGCATAATGATGTATAGTTTGGGATTATGGTATATAAACTTACCCTGTAAACGCTTATTTATTTAATTTCATTTCAGAAAGAAGCAGAAGTGTGGGAACAGTAAGTGATGTGATGCTACTAATTCCAGATGGTCTATGCTGCAGTTGCTGCAGTTTCAAAGAACATGTTACTTTTTACCCCTGGTCACTGTATCTTGGTCTGTTAATATTTAAGAATTTTGCTTACTATCCACAGACTGAGGTGATTCTCAATATCTGATCAATTTTGCATGGTTTGTGACAAATACTTTTTTTTTTCTCCATGTTACAGCTGGATGACTTAGTCTATTAATAGAGGAAGCTGTCACAGAGGAATTACATATATAGACTTCATTTAACTTTTAAAACTACAAGCCATATAGGTGCAATTCATCTTTTCAGCTCTTCAAGAATTAATCAAGGTGGCAGAAAGGGCTTGATTTCTCAGTCCTGACTCAGCTTTCTACAGAAACTTTCTATTCTCAGCAACTCTATGAACAATTATCAGAAGTCCCTAAGAAATTGCTCCAGCATTGGCCCCATGGTTTGTTACTTCATTGGAAAAGTATGGACTTCAAGAGCAAGCTGACTCAAATGGCAGGTAAAGATCTTCTCCAGCTCAAAACTGAAATTTCATAAAGAAAACTTGCACCATCATGAGCCAAGGTCAGTATAATTGTGTAACTCTACTATTTCAGCAGCTGAATATTCCACTCGATTAACCTATTTATAGCTTTATATTAATTCAGAACAATTTATCCCAGATGCTTCCTGAGATCTTACAAACACAGCCAAGGAGGCACCAAACCCTCATGCAGTATTTAATGAGCTGTTTTTCATTACAGCAGGTGAACAGCCAACTCCCAGTGTTGGGCTGATCCCTGTGCCTGCAGCTCCCTAAGCAGGGTGATGAAGATGGGTGTTAGCAGTGCCTGAGTTGTGTAGGAAGCAAATAAGAAACTTAAGAATAGTATGAAAATAATGCAGTTGCAGAGCCCTGTTGTTTCCTTTTGCCATTCCAAGTTGCCCCAGGTTTTGTTCTGAGTTTGCAAGGCCTCAGGGCTGAGGCATATCAGGCTTGCTTTGTCTGAAATTTTTCCTGACCTCTCTGCAATTTTTTTTTTACTTTGATTTAGCTCCAACAGCAATTTTTCTTCTGACCAGGTGGCTTTGGCTAATTTTTTTTACATTGCAAGTGTACTGCTGTAGTTATGCACTCTAGCATGATGCAGTACAGAGAAATATGGGGCTGGCACATGGCTGAGGCCTTGAAAGAACTAGAGCTGAGGAATACCAGGATGGGGGGAGAAGAAATGGGGTGCAGGCTGCTCACTGAAAACCCCACAGTAATGGATGCTACATGGTCCATGAAAGGAATTTAGACATGGACAAAACTGGGTTTAGGTATAACAAAAACAAAGAATTAGTATCTAGAATACTTTAAAGGTGCTTCAGAGCTGCAGACCAATGAGGAAAGGGGAGAGGTGTATAACAAATCAGCAAACCTGTTAAGACGAACCCAAGTGGATCTTAAAGTGAGGACAACAGAACTATCAACATGAACATCTAAGTCCTCCTGGAAAAAGACTCCAGAGGCTGATGACCTTCTGCAGCAGCCCCAGCACCACCAGCAGAATGACAGCACTGACCACAGAGCCCCAAGGCCCAGGGGGAAGGAGCCATAATATCAGGAAACAGGGAAGAATATAGGAAGAGCAATTTTAATGGGTATATTTTTAGCACTGAAATTTTTTGTGCCTAGTCATAACTGCTTCTTTCTGTAATTATTAGATCTGGGCTGATAGTGTCTCTCAGAACAGACAAGGATTTCTACTATACTTATATTAAAATCTTGGCTTCATAACAAATATATTTTAGAGCTACAAAAGAAACCAGCACCATCAAACACACCAGGAAAAGTTCCTTCTCTTGCTGCCATGGGGAAGGTTTTGACATAGCATGGACAGCTACTTCTATCTTCTGATGAAAAAAGTTACCTATTTTATTGTTGTTCTTCATCATGAGACCCTCCATGCTGGACCCAAAACTGGGGATATGCATGAGGCTGTTGGTAAATATCATTCTTCAACATTGAAATGAGACTGAAGCCCTAATTTAGAAACTTCATCCAGGTGCAGCCACACCGTCCCTAATAATAGAACAGGAGAACACCTGAGTCCTGTCTCCAACCAAGTATTTTATAACAAAAGGTATTTTTCTTTGGTTTGAATCAACACATCTCTACTCAAGTAAAATTCAGCTCTGCTACTGCCTCCAGGTCTAACTGTAATAAAAGATTACCACTATGACAGCTGGTATGACCAGACTGCAAAAATAGAAACACAGAATTTCATTTGGATGCTCATCATTATTTAATCCAGCAACCAGTGGGCATAAAAATTTCATTCTACCAGAACATATTTTTCTTTGGATTGAGTCACAAATAATTTAATTCCCCAGTTATTACGTTGCTTCAGTGACAACATACCCACACCATAATCATTCTTAAGGGGGTCAGTGTGCATGTGGGAAACAATGCTCTCATCTGTGGGTACCATTCTTGGTATCCATTTACCTCTTGGTTCCCTGAATCACTATTACAAAGCATTTCCAGGGAGCTGATACTCATGTTTTAAACCATTATGTTTTCTACCATTTATAAGCATGTCTGAGCCAGAAATCATTCAGTGGCTGTCGCTGCTGCATCCTTCAGGGACAAAATGTTCTAAAGAGCTAATGTTGCTCTTTCATTAAGAAACCTATTCAGAACCACAGAAAGTGATTTTGACAGTGCAATTGAAAGTTGCTTTAGGGTTGGAGCTTGACAGGAGTCCTATTTTAAACTAAATGAATGTATACTGTTTATTTAAAGAAGCAGAAGCAGCTACAGGCTTTGGTATGCACACATAAGTATATACCTGTGCTTCTCGTGCTCCCTGCCCCTCCAGATTGCACAAAAGAATTCTACCTCGATACAGAAAAAAACCCTGTTCCTTATGGCCAGTGCTGGCAAGAAGATAAGCATAAAAGGGAAAAAAGAAAATGAAAAGAAAAAAAAGAAAAACAGAACAGAAAAAACCCTATAAATCAAAGATCAGCCATTTCACCCTAAGTATGTTTTTCTAGTGTGAATACACTTTGCTTTTCGATGTGTTTTGGTGAGTTTAAGTGCAGGTGAAGAGAGAGAATTTTTAGTCAGTAAAAGAAGGTAAAGTGAAGGGCATGAAGGTTCAGAATGACAGAACTTTTTGAAAAGATGAACAAGGGTATAGTTTCACATTACAGTTCTTGTGGTGGTAAAAGCTGGCTTAAAAAATTTCCTATCCTTAGCTGCCAGGCACCATGTTTTGTTCTTGTTAAAAGAGACATACAAACAAGAACATTTGTCTAATCTCATTGCAGCCCAGCCCCAAAAAGCTCAACCAGCACAGCCAAAGGTTATAAATTGCTGCATGGTGCCAGGCAGCAGTCTCCAGCAAGGGGGGGGATGGTTGTGTGGATGAATTCTTAGTCTAGACTTAAGGCTAAGTCTGGGGAGCTGGAAGTAGCTGGTTTCTGTCCCTGCCCTTGCTGCATGACTTGTGTTACTATAGCATGAGAGAACTGTACTGAAAGCATCTCTCCAGAAGGGTGTATTTATGTCTCATTAATGCAAGTTTAATGGAAGGTGGTATAAAAACACAGCATTGTTATCAGTCTCTCATCTTTATAAGTGCCACTGCACAGGCAATTGCAGACTTTGAAAATTAGATCTCCTGGTCGTGCTACTGAACACATATGCTTGTGTCTTAGCAAAATGTTCTTTGCAGAGGCTTTGGAGATCAAAGTCAGCCTGGGCTTGATTGGAAACCAATTATCTACTCCTTTGTGGACCTTTGAAAACTAACAGGATTTTTATTTCCTTTATCCTTTGATGCCCAAAATGAGCAATATACAGGTAAGGAAAAGCAGAACAAAAGAACAGATGTACCAAACCAAGAGTGAAAAGGGAAAGAAAGAATATGCCTATAGATTAGTTGGATAGGTTTAAAAATAAAACAAAACAAAACCAACAAAACAAACCAACCAACAAAAAAAACCCCAAATGAAACAAAACAAAATAAACAAACCAAAACAAAACAAGTACAGAACATGTTGCTGGTTTAGAAAACCTCAGCAAGCTACAAGCATAAGCAATGTATTTGTTTTAAAGCTCGGTATCTTTGTTATTCAAAAAATCACAAACACAGAGTGGCAATATGGATTAACTGTGAGTGCCCACAGGAAGGATATTTTTTTGCTCCATGTGCAACTGGAATTACAGAATTACTTGAGCAGTGGATGCTGCTGAAGTACCATTTCTGCAGCAGCACATCGCTGCTTTGATCTACTTATTGCCTAATTTCTTTAGCCTTTCTCCTACTCTTTTCCTGGTTTAGCTTCATATTCCAGGAAGAATGCAGTGCTGACAAATGTGCTTTACAGCTCCAACCTCTAACTTGTCATATCCATTGCTGTCAGCAGACTGTGGGCCAAGGAGAGCAGCTGCAGATCCATTCACTTCTGTAGTGTTTCACCCACTTGTGTGGCCCTGTTACTTTACTTTTAGTTTCACAGTCTGAGGTCAGTCCTTGTACTGAGACAATTAACACTGACCATCTGAAATCTGATAGGGATTTAAAGCAAAGGGTGAGTGGATGCCACCTGGTGAGAGGAGGAGAAAGGAGGGGGAGGATGAATGAGTTGGACCTTTTCCTTTTTCATCCGGCACACATTAGTGGATCAATGACTGAAATGGATGAGGGTACTGCTGAAGTGTCACAGCAGTGTAATGATGGAGCTTCCATTAATGGCTAGAGCTCCAGCCCGGAAATTATAGTGGAAGAAATGGAAAAAAAATATTTCTGAGGGCTCTGAATTGGTGATTTGAGGATTGGAATTTAGTACTTGCTTTAATATTTCATAAAACGGCTACGGTGCACATTTTCAGAAGTTTGCCTGTTAGTTAAGGAAGGAATAAAGTCAATAAAATGTGTTTGATCATGAATCTCCTTCCATTCCCTAGCTAAGAGATGACACACAGCAATGGTAGGTCTCTTATAAATCAAAATCTGTTTCATGCTTTTTAGCAGATCTGTTTGCGGTAGGGAAATACACCTTCAGCTATCTGAATTTAGAGCAGATGTCCAAAATATTATAGTTTATATGACTCAGCATATCCAAAGATCAAATTCTTATTACACCAAAATCACTGGCAAACCCATGATGATCCTAAGGCAGTCTGGATAATAGACACAGTAAAAAAAAACAAAAACAAAAACAAAACCAACAAAAACATAAGAAATGGACAGAGGAAACCAAAAATCACACAGCAAAAGCACCTAGTCTTGCAAAATTTTTAAAAAGGACAAACCTGCTGTTCTCAGCTAAATCTATGACCTCAGGGAGACTGTACCCTTCTACCAGCAGTTTGACTGATACCAGGATCCAACAGCTTTCTTGCCAGACTGACTTTTTTTGCCAAATTAGACGGGAGAGAATTCTGCTCCCACTGAAAACGATGCAAAGGGATGCCACTAAAAAGTGAGTATTCAGAAGCCTGTAGGAAAGCTGTCTGGGTGAGCTCTGCTGCCACTTACACCTTTCAGCTCTAACCCCCCCCTGCTGCTTGCTGAGGCTTTTCCCTTTCTCCCTGCTGCAGGGGGCTGCTGTAGCTGCTGCTGAGGCTGTGATTGCCCTTTCTGCAAGCAGGCAAGGAGAAAGCATCCAGCATGGATTGGGTGACACAGCTGACCAGACCACTTGGCAGTTAATAACTGGTACTGAAGAACAGCTGATAGGTAACAGCAACAGTGTCAGGCCTGCTGAGGCAAGGGGGGACTCTGCCCTTCACATGCTTGCATGACACTTCTGGAGCACCCGGTGGTCTTGCCTTCAGCCTTTTCTGCCTGACAATTAGCTCTCCACAGCTCTCTTAGTGGAAGCTTCAAAGCATGCCAAAATGATTTTCTCTTAACTTCAGATTTGACTTTTTTTTTTTTTTTCCCCCCTGTGTTTCCTAAATAACCGAGGCTGTTTGATAAGGCAGCTCAGGGTGAGCAAGGTGAAGAGACCATGGGGTGAACAACCGAGGGTGATAGGGCATAAATATTTCAGAAAAAATGTGTCAGGGTAAAAGGCTTAGCTGCAGCTATTCCTCTGAGGGGTCAGGCTGCAAAAACCTCTTCCTCACTCCCCCAGCATCTGCCTCCCTGGATCCCGGGTGTGGACACATCCAAGTGCATAATAAATTTCAGGGATGAGAGAAGCTGGAGAACATTTTCTTTGCACCAGTAAAACAGTTCTTATAATTCTGCCTTGTCACTGGCTAATTAAAGCTTACACAGCCAGTTCATCATCAGTCAAAGGCTACGAGGGTTATTTCCAGGCAGTTTTGCAGCCATGAAACCCAGGCTGATGTACATCTGACTGCTTTGCCCTAGCTGAAGCAGTTTGTGTGAGCCCCGTTCTGCCTGGACACTCCCCAGCCATGGTTTGTAATGGCAATTGGCACATCAACACCTTGACCCTGTCCTAGCAGCCTGCTCCACAGAAGATGCTTCCCTGCAACTGGTGTTTATCTCAAAGTGTGCATTATAGAAAAATGAAACAACCCTGTAACACTCTCTCCTAATGATCCAAAACACAGATTCAGTGTACCCTGGAGATTTCTGCTGGCTGTGCTGGTTCAAGAGGTTGCTCTCCTCCCACCACCCCCAGAATATCTCTCCCCAGAGCAGAGGCAGCAGAAGGGGAAGGATGCATCTGCTCCTCACTGACCCCGATTCCCAGGCCAGCTACTGCCCTAAATACATCTGGCACAACCCCCAGAACTGAACTGTAGCACTGCAGAATGGACAGCCTGACCTTTCAGCTTTGCTGAGAAGATGGGAATACCTATGTCCTGCTTAATTTTAATGGAAGATGAAAATCTAGTCCTCTTTAGCAGCCTGTTAGTACAAAATACCATGTGATAAAGAGCTTGTGGAATTACTCAAGTCTGTGGGATAGACCATGCTGCTATGCACTCCCTCAAAGACCACTGGTCTTTATACTATAAATAATAATTATAAATACTTATATTATAAATAATAACTTCAAACCACTCAAGCTGTGTCAGTTAGGGTACATGGCAGCTTGGGAACTCTTACTACAGCTAGATTCAAGCAGTGGCACTGCACTGTGAGAAGGTTTTTCACAGCCCAATTTAGCATCATCTAACATTTATGTTTTCTAAATGTGCAACAGTCAGGTTGCCTGGAGAAAGGGAAATAGAGCAAAATCTGGGTTCATCTGAGGACTCACAGGTTCTTCTTGTGCCCTTGAGAGTTCAGCCAGACTCCATGCAATGGCAGCCCTGCAGCCATGAGACAAAAAGTCCTCATTGTGTTCCTAGAAGGAAAAATGCTGTTGGATTTTTGGGGTTCAGAGGCTTTGCTGGTGGAGTGTAGGGCATCACAGAAAAGCTTGATAGCTTATTTACTGGAAGGCTTCAGCAATCAGGAAACACCCAGCTGTCCAGCAGACAGTATGACCAAAATTTGAGTCACACAATCAAGTAAACAATCTGTCCCTTTAAGGGCTTGGTTTCATCGACTGACCAGTGTCTCCAAGCTGGGTCTGATATTGAACACGACTGACCCTGTCTTGGGTTATATGGTTTCTTTAACCATATATAGGGAGGGATATACTAATAAGATTGGTTATTGATAACCAGAATCTTCTGGTGCTGATAGTCCTCCTGCTAAAGAGGACATTGGAAGGTCAATCAAACACTGCAAAAGATACAATAAGAACCTATTCTAAAAATATTTTACTTATTTCTGGTTTTTTCTTTGACTCTTTCTCTCTCTGTAAACCCACCTGACTGCATTTACATTCAAGATATATAAACAAAATAATTTAAAACTCCTTTGTGGGAGTTAGTTAGTTTCTTGATGTATCTTGAGAAAATATATCCAGAATATGGGTTTTTCTTGTGACATCTACTGCTTGGAGATAAATTATTAATCTTTGTTTTTACATGTAACATATTAATTTTTAATTAATAGTTCAGATGATGCTGTACAATTATTGTTTCTTCTTTTGGCTTTTACCACTTAGTATGGGTTAAACAAAGCTTAGCGTATTCAACAATATTCAACAAAGTTTAACTAGGAAAAATGTTCCTTTGACATTGTGTAACTCTCATGGCTGGTTTCATTTCACATAGAAAATAAAACTCAATCTGATATGTCTTGTTTTAAACTGTAAGGGCAAAAGCACAGCACCAACATAGTGGTCCCAGTTGACTGTCCTCTGAAGGTCATCTGTATGGATGTGACATGGTGTTAAATTGCCAGTGTGAAAGAAGCTGAAACACAAAAGAAATAATTGAAATAAGAAGGAAAAAAAAACAACTTGAAGAATTCCAGGTCATTGTATTGTATGTCTCAGAACATCCAATTGCTCTGTAAATATTGCTTAATTAAATGTACTTAGATTGACAGCAATATTTCACTCCAGTTTCATACAGTTGAATCCCTACCTGCAATATTAATTCCAGACACCAGAGCAGAAGCAAACCAGTAGGTCTGAAGTGACATCCTGATAAAGAATTTATGGTCCAGGTCCAAAAGCATCGGCTCAAAGGACAATATTAATTTGGTACAAGGTCATGCAGACCTCTACATCATTGATTCATGTTCTCTGCTCCCATCTTCACAGACAACCTGTGTAAAGGCCAACTGCTTATTCTGAATATCACGAAGAAGAATGAAGTAAATGTGGTCACCCCTTGAAATTTTACGTCCCTAAAGAAAGCTGGCACTACATTAAACAGATATTTATCTGCAGGAAGGGAAGGGCATTTTGGAGCATGGAGCAGTGGCTGAATGGGAAATCTGACATCATTATAAAAAATGGAACAATGATCTGTAGTAAGTGAAGGTTGTCACTCAGACAAAATGTCAGACTCTGCTAAACTAAATGGGCTTGTTTATCACTGTAATTATGTAGACTTACAATGAGAAGGTATTACATATACATGTCTTACTGTGTGCCAGGAACTGTTCCACAGAAACCTGGTAAATTTAATTACAAAAAGGGGATAAAAATTCCTCTGTTTCATGATCTATCCACCCCTGCAATGATTACTCTGGGGAAATTCCCAGTGAAGCCAAGCAGATGTTTCCCACCTTGTTGTACACCCAGCTTATTTTCTTTTAAGCTATGAAGTGGTGCATTTGGCAGACTTCTGAGTGTGTATGAATTCCTTCTTACTGTATATGTGAATTAATTGCTTGGTATTTTTTTTACCCCAAATAACAGATCCCACTTTGGGTTCATATAAATAAGGATGTGAATCAGACAAGTATCTTGTCCAAACATGCTTTCACCTAGTTCACTCCCACTGCCTTTGTTACAAGGGAGTCAATAATCATATTTAATGACACTGAGACATCTTTGGTGCATTCACAGAAACATTCATAGTGACCTCTTAGACTTGTTTGTGGACCAATGTTGTGTGTTTCTGCTTCTGATCAATCTTTTACTCCTTTTTTTCGCACAGACATATAACTTTGCAGCAAAATTGAATAGTTTCTACTTTGATGAGGTAGATGCCTGCTTTCTTTGACTATATCAGTCCTGAGGAGAGGATGAAACAAGCCTGTGATACTCCCCAAGGCAAAATTTGCCCTTGTGTCAGAAGGCAGCTCAAGCACTACACATTGTTCAAGAGATTTACCCAGGACAGAACTGTGGCATTGGATCACTCACATCAGAACGGTATTTCTCCTTTCTTCTCAAAAAAATTCCAGGCTAACAGGGTTCTCAGAGGAAATATCATTCAGGTTTTTGAAAACTGATGAACACTGATTATATCTCTCAAGAAACTTTTCTTTTGGTCAAATAATTTCTAAAAAAATAAGTGCCCAGATTAAAGGCTTAACCAGAATTGGCAGATGCCTGGTCAGGGAATTGTATATACTTCATCTGATTTGAGACTGCGTGGCTCCAAGGATTTCTTTAGAGAGAGATAAATCATTAATCCACATAATCAGTTCAGAGCAAACAAAAAAAGGCAAAGTTCCTATATCTTTGTGCCACATATACCTCCAGGCATCTTTCAACAGATTTCTCTGCAGTTTGAATTTAGCTTTCTACTTGAGAGTTAGAGACACAGAGGGAAGATGAGTTTGAAAACAAAGAAAATAGCTGAAATCTCTCATGAAATTGATGTTGTTGGGGTGGGGGAAGAAATGTTATTTGCAAGAGTTATGGAATATTTTTTCTCTGATAACCATTAAGAGCATACTCTTAAGTCTGGGTGACTTAACCTGTGACCATTATTTATTGTAATCTACTCTGTCCCCAGAGTGAATGCCTGATTTCAAATCTTCCATTTATTGCTAAGTGCACTTCTGGGAAGGGTAAATAGAACAGCAAAGACCTGGATCTGCAGGCAAGGAGCACACAGCAATCAAATCCAGAAAGCAAAATAGTGGCTTGAAGTGTCCTCTTTGCTCCCTGAGCCCAGACTGGCTGCATAAGGATGGCCCCAGAGGAAATCTGAAGACCTCACAGATTGCTCACTCCTCCAACAGTTTGCTTCAATCTCTTACTCTTTTAGTGTGTCTATAAAGAACCCTTTTGCAGGCCTTGAGGAGAAAAGCATTCACCCAGGAATGGCTCCAGTGCAGTGATTTGTGTGATGCAGTGATTAGCCACCCAGCATCTTTGATGCAGAATCGCTGTGATGATCAAAGCCAGTTTAATTAGCTCAGTGGCTTGTAGGTGTTTGCAGCCCCTTCTGTCTGCCTGTAACCAGCCAGGGTGTCTCCTTCACTTTGGACAGCAATGATTCAGGGAAAACCAGTAACAGATCTATGGCCAGCCTTCCCTCAGGCATTTTTTATCCTCATCCTTCAATGGGAGAACAGATGGAAATATGAATTAGGAGTGGGAGATGTTGCCAACTCTACCCATTGAGGGAAGGACTTCGGAGGGAAGGTCACCCTTTCTACTTGTTCCCTACCCCATGAAACCTCTGAAATGAGCTCAGAAGATTTTCAGTGCCTATGGACTGAAGTTGGCTTGCCAGCATCATATAAGACTGTTTCCTCAGCTGTTGACCCAAAGCACAAAGCAGAGGTGATGTGGGAGATGTGACGGTGATTCTTTGACACACAAGCATCTTCCTGTGAACATTTCATCTGGCTTCACTACCATTTTATTTGCTTGTCACACAACACGAAACTTTCTGGGAAAAAGAAAGTGTGCTGTGTTGCTAAATCTCACAAAGCCCACAGTTTTCATTGTTAAAACAGTTGGACTTTGAAGCTCAATCTGGATGAATGCTCCAGGAAAGGGAAAGCAATCCTCTTTGAGTAAGCCACACTCAAGAGAATGAGGAAAAAGCCTCACAAGCCTCTTTTAATAAACCTGTTCCAGGTTCCACTCCTCCCACAGATGGTATTTTCTGCCCTCCAAAATACAAGGAAAGCTGAGGCATTATTGGGATTTATCTGAAAGAGGAAGCCTTAAACTTTGCTATGTCATGAGGAGCACGGGTGGCTGGGGTTGCTGTATGGCTGGTACCTGCCCCAGGGTGTGTGCTGTGCAGAGATCCCTGGTGAGAGAAAAGCAGAGATGCTATTTCATAGATCTGTCCCTGCCATGTCCAAGACAAATCTAACTTAAGCTTTATTTTTGAGGCTTTAAGTGGGAAAAAGCTTTGCCCTTGTTTTCTGCACAGTTTTCAGCAGCTGCATCTGCTGGCCATGGAACAGTTACAATAACTGTTCCACTATTGCTGAAAAATAACATTAATTTGGCTACCAATAACAGATTTATTTTTGAGTCCCTCTGTCCCATTGCCAGTATCGAATGGGCAGGTTCCCATATTAACTTTCTGAGTTGCTGTCATTTGCAGCAGTTCATCTATTCTAATTCTTTCCCCCTTAAGCTCTTTTGGACTGAAACAAATCTAAGCTCCTTGCAGTTCATTCACTGGGGCTCTCAGTTTGGCTGGGTATCAAACCCATACCAGGGCAGCCACGGCCAGGGCATTTTTTTCAGGACGTTTAGTTCCTGCCATCTGTCTGTTGGCTCAACTTTAAGAAATTTAGATTGTGTTGCCTTCCCAAAGTTGGTTTTTTCCCCCCTTGGATTGCTGTCAGGATATGCAATCTGTCTCAGAGAGTGTTCCAGTGAGACAGCACTTGAGATGCTATCAAAAACCTCCGGCTCTCAGATGTGTTACTTTTTTTCTTAGTAACAGGTGATGGTAATGCCTCATGACTATGCATGGCACTTGAAAAGCAAAGAGGTTCCAAACTTCTCATGGGGACCTAACATATTTTATGAACATTGTTACAACATTTTTTATGGCATATCCCCATTTTGGGCTTTTAGATAAGGTTGTTTGGTCAAGGTGAGGTCTGGCAATGAGTCTCTAGTTTTTGTGCTTCCATCCTCTGCTCTGGGGCTTCCCACACTGGGGCCAGTTCACCCAGCAGCACAGGCAATGGGGAAAAAGTGGGGGTGGCTGCACTGCTTCTGTGTTCTTCTTGCTTGTGTGTAATATAGGAGCATCCCACTTAATTTTTTATATTTATGAGGTGTTCTGGAAGGAGGTGGTGATTCACTGAGGCTCCATCAGCCCTCCCCATGAGCCTGAATTTGCTCCATGTTGTTAGAGAGGCAGCCTAGAGTAACACTGAGAGAGGAAAACTCAGAGATGGTGCCCCAAGTACTTCATCCATGTTGATACTGGGCACATGTATATACTCCTTTAAAGTTTTAAACCCACAAGTGGTTTATGAACCATTCCCATCTAAAATCTCTACTAGAAAACTGGATCAGAGGACACAAGACTCCTTTAAGTGAGATGCTCTTATGAAGTTGCTGTTTTCCTGAAACTTGGGTTACATGTGAACTGAACTACCTGTTGTGGTCCTGTTTTCAGGTACAACTTTTAAGAACAAGACATTCTCAGTGATGAATCTGAAGCTGTGACATATTCTAACTGCTTTGGTGAGTAGATTATGAGCCCACTAATGTTTAAGATATGATTTTAGAACCCTGCTTGAGGACCCACATAGGCTTAGATTAGACCTTTTACCTTACAAAGTTTATTTATTCTAAAGATCCTAAAAATATTACATTGATCGTGTGTTCCTGGATATAATCCATATGAAAGAGACAGTTTATAGAATGAAAGCATAAAAATCTGAAATTGTGGGAGTGCAGCTGGTTAATATCCATGTTCTTGTCTTATTGACAGTTTTAAAAAATACTGTCTTAGCTAGAAAACACAATCACTACTATAAAAAAACATCTTCCCATTCCTACTTGATTGCAAGGCTCACGTTTTGTATATACAGCTGAAGTTCAAATAAATTATCTTTGGTTTTAGCTGACTGCAGTACTTCTGTAGACAATGATGATAATAAATCTGCAACAGATAAAAACTGGATGTTTTCAGTTTCAATAAAAATTAGTTAACTTTTAAAGTGGAAATAGCAACAAAGAGACACAAATTAGACAATGCAGGATTTAGATAAATTTAGGGTTACGACAGCTCTCTTGCCCTCAGCCAATATAATGAATAATTTAGGGACAAATTTAGGGGCACTCCAGGACTAAAGTATTGCATTATCTAATTTCTGTTGTTACTCTGAAGTGTAAGCAGCAAGCTTATTAAATATGAATGGAGTAATCAGACAAATTCTATGACTCTGTGTGTGAGCTTCTCATTAATTATTCACAAAGAAGCATCAAGAAGGACTATATAGACTGCACTGGATTTAAAAGTAATATCCTCCAAAAACCAAGTAACTTAATGACCTTCCTATGAACCAAAAGGGTTTAAACCAAAAGCATACTCAAGCAGAGCAGTAACTCAAGTAGATCATGTTGTGCACATCCCTAATCACCTCTTGATTACCACTTGCCAAAATATCACTGCCATGGTACACCCACTCAGTGGCTCTTTTCAATGCTACATTCATGTGTTCTCAGCCTGCCATGATTTGTTACAGCACAGGATGGTTGCTGTGAACTGGAGGATCCACCCCTTCAAGCCAACTTAGCAATTAGGGCTCAGTTGTGAACATCTTTTGCCTTTCACTGATACCACTCCTGGGATCAAGCTCTTCAGCTCTGTAAGTGAATATTGCTTCAAAGCGAACTTCTGAGATGAAAAATAAAAATACTTCAGCCTTTTTGTAGCTTTCCAGGAAGGAGTTTTCAACGTTCTTTAATTAATTTTAATTTTTCTGTTTGAGACTGTATGTTCTCATGCTTCAGATGTGGCACATGATCAGGATATCACAAATAGAATTATTTTCCTCATCAAACAGTTTAAACAGAGGTTCAAATTAAAATAAACTATTTTAAGGTTAAAATATCCAGATTGACTTTCCAGGTCATATCTGATTTATAGTTTGAACAACTAGAGTCATTTTTCTAAGCAAAAATATTTCTAAATAATCTTCTTGTTATCATTTCCCCATAGTGTTTACTATAAAAAGCAAACTTGCACTTTGTCCATTTGTCTTGACAATATCCTCACAAATCCTGCAAGATAAAACAGACAATGAAAGAATGATACAAATACATGAAAAGAAGTGTCACAAAATTGCTACATACTTGACTCCATTTTACTTTCTTATTTTGAAGAAAAGTGTAGGATTTCAGATGTGATAGGAAAAAATTACAGTCTCATCTTAGGCTAGCTCATTGTCCATGATCAAGATACAGGATTGGATAACCCTGATGGGATGGTCTGGTGTGTGCTGGTCAAAATATTTATTACTTTGTTCACATGGACATGGTAAATATGGACCATCATTTTAATAATTTTGCAACCCAGAATAAACAGAAATAAGCAGAACACTCATCATCTTCTCTATATCTTTATTTTTAATGAAGTTTCTGCAAAATCAAAGTCAGTCTTCTCTCTGAAATTTTAAGTCCAACCTTATGAAAGTAAAAAGCAGGCATTATCAATTTAATCTTACAGTTGTCAATTAGCATCTTTACATACTCCAAAGTCTAAACAATTAACAATTGAATAATTTATGTCAAGTGGAACAATTTCTGTCAGCAGTACTATAATGTGCATTAGAAATATACTTAACTGCTGGAGATGCTTGAGTATTGATTCTGGAGTTCTCATTAGTGATGCAATTGACAGCCCCCACCCTCAGGCAATGGCTGCATTTGTTTGTCTGCACTTCTGAATTAACTGGAACTAATCCATGGTTAGTTGCACTTATTTAGGGTGAGATTCTGTCAGTAAAAGAGGATGGAGGAGCTGTGCTATGGTTGTTCTTATGCCAGTAGATTATCTTCCAGGCAAAATCTGCCAGAATGGCCACTGATTCCTCTGACCAAAGAACCCAACAAACATCTCCTTGGCTCTAATTTCATTCTTGGGACAATGGATTGCAAACCCACAGCTGTGACCTTCTTACCACAGGCACTTGCTTGGGCTGGTTATATTTACAAGCCTCCCACAGCAATGAAGGAGTCAAGGGAGGCAGATATTAATGAGCAGTTCCAAGGGGTGAGTGGTCAGGAAGAAAATGAATATGGGGAGTGGATCTTTCTTTGCAAGAGTTAGATCCAAAAGGACTAAAATTTTCTAGGGAACAAAAGAAAGACCGTGGCTTGGAGAAAACTGTCAGGTTAGTGTTAGGTTGAAAAATGCCAGTTTCTGCTTCTTTGTGGGATGATTCTTGTGGGAATGTCTCCAGTTAGAGAAGAGATTTATTGTTTGGGGTCATGGCTGGTGGGAGGTCATCTGCTTATGTTATCAATCTCCCTGGCAGGAAGAACCCGAGATGCTCATCCATTGCCCTTTGAAGGCAGCCCTTCTTCTTACAGTAGACAACAGCTTTTAAGAAATTACTACATTTTAAGCTGTAGCTCTAAAAGACTAATATGAATAGCATCTCCATCTCTGCATTTCTTCTAGCTGCCTTTTGCAGAAAGGCTTTTCAGCTGGCACTTCACTTTCTTGCTGTGAGTCACCCAGTACAGACCATGCTTTGGGAAGGATATGAAGACTTTTTAGACTGGGAGGAAAGATTAATAAGCAAATAATGATGTGTGCTATCCTAATTTTGAAGTAGGGGTTATTTCCCCCAATAATATAACTTGTTTGTTTATCCAATAGACCTAAAAGCATGCGTGGAATGGAAGATTAAGGACATAGGGAGAAAAAGAGCAGGTACCAGGCATCAGACAGCTTCACTTTCTGCCTCATGAAATGTCAGGCAGCCAGGAAAGCTGAGACACCTGCTACCATTTACCCCCAGATCCCTCATGGTGCTACATGGCCTTACGTTTGCTGAAAGAGGCTCTCCAGCTGTGCCAAGGAGGACAAGGTTTGCACCTCATCAAGGGATGGAATAGGGAAATCAGGTGCTAAAAATTTTGGGAAAGAATGAAAAGTACAACAGAAGGTCATGTCATGTCATGCTATAAAACCATAGTGTGGCCATACTTTAACTGCTTAGTAAAATACTGGTTGCCCCATATCAAGAAAGATATTGTAAAAGCCAAAAATATATGCAGAAGATAATCATAATGAAGATCCTAGCCAACAAATAGCCTCTGTCCAAGGAATGACTAAATAGAAAGCTTCAGAAAGATTTAATGGGATTCTTCACATTGAGAGACAGACAGGGGAAGACCAAGGTATAATTTAAGGTCTTCCAAGTTACGAGACAGGTGGAGAAAATAAATGAGTGACATTTTCATTTTTTATTGTACTAGAATCTGGAGGTAACCCATGCTAGTCAAGGTAGCTTGAAATTAAGAACTAAATAAGCAAGAATCCTTCATACAACCTGCAACTAACTTGATAAAGTTATTGCCACAGACTAACAGGTGAATGTACAAATAGCTTCCAAGCCCTTAGGCAGATTAGACAACAGCAGAGAAAGGGGAGAAAGAAACTCCTTGCAGTCTTCATTCTTCATTTGCTGCAGGCTTCCAGCAGTGTGCTGGAGACCAGAGCTGTGGATCTGTTCATGTAGAGGAGATGGCTCTGCCACTGCTGAAGTCACATTACATTGAGTCTGGAAGTGCAGGAGTATTTTGGAAGTGAAGTTCTTTCCACAGTTAGGGGCTTCATAGTCTTAAGTTTTCTCAGGGGAAGGAAATTGCACAGTATTTGCTAAACTTTGATGTGAGTTTGCTGCTAGCTGCTGAAGGTGGCTTTCTTCTGGAGGAATGAACTATTCCTTCACTGAAATGAAAAGGGGAGGAAAGGAGGTTGTTTGAGGAGCTCAGGTATGCTCTTTGCTGCACATCTATCACAAACTGCTAAGCAGAGTTTATATGTGTGCTCATAAGATGAGAATGGGTCAACAAAGGGCTGATTTATCTGAATGCTGAAATTGCTCAAAGCTAGTTAAGAAAACAGGTATAAATTTTAACTACTAGTGAAGCTACAGATCTGTTTGGTTTGTTGGTTTTTTTCTGTCTCCCAGTATTTTCAAATCAAGACTGAATATTTTTCAAGAAAACTCACTTCAGTGCAACACATATTTACTAGCCATGACATTTAGCAGCTTCTCAGGTTTAAGAGTGTCTAGCTCCTTTTAACCTTATGTTCTGAAATTACAGAGGGGCAGGCTGGAACTGAATTATCCACATAAAAATCCCTCATGTGATGCCTTCTTTCATTCACACATCTGCTGAGATATTCGTTGCTTCTAATTAGGATGCAGCTTCTTGGAAAATTAGTTCTTTGACAGCAAATATAACATGAGATTGCAAATTGAAATGAGAACTGAGAACCCCACTAAGACTTTTATTAGCAATACAATAAAAGATCTGCAAAATGTATTTTCTTTTTCTTCCCCTCAGCATCACTGAATCTTCTGATTCCAGACCATGCTTAAACCTCTGTCATTAGTGAGACACTTGGGCCTGTATCAGACATCAAAAGTAACTTCCCATTTCATAATAGATCTGTCCTCATTTAGTACCATAGCATGTTTTGAAAGGGTCCATAAGGAGTAACTGAAATTACATCTGTATCATATTTATCCATAGCTCTGAACCATTTGTGATCTACCAGTGGTCAGGAAAATTGGCTGCTCCTCTTGTTTAGCCAGCTGCCAGAACTGCATTTCATATAAAGAAGAAACAGCTAGAAACATTTGAATCCTAATATATTCTGTCCAGTTCAACTCAAATCAACAGTATAACTCTGTGTTAAATCAGCTAAACAAACCCTCTTCTCAGGCAAAAAAATTCCTCTAATATCAGACAAGCCAGAAAAAAGGTAAGAAAAAAAATATTAATAAATAAACAAAAGCTACTAGTCTTGTTGTAAACAAAATACAAAAATCTGTTCATTAAAAACTTGCAGTTCAGGAACCTTTTCTCATGTGGAGAATGACTAACAAAAATGATCAAACCTAGGACTAGGGTATATCATGAATTAATATCTTTCTTTTGCATGCAATAACTGCCATTCTTTTTTTCAAATTTGCTGCAGTTCAACAAGATACTGAGGAACCTACTGCTGTTCAGAAGAACCACTGAAAACTGATGCATTCTGTGCTTTGTTCCCATGTGAATGGGACCAAATGAACCAACAAGTGGAAGTGTTATTTATCTATGCCTTATTATCCAAACAGATGGAACAATTAGAGGAAAAAAATTCCATGTATTTCAAGCTTTGATAGTTCCTGTTGCAGACTAAATTCCACTCCCTGACAAGGGAGCAGTTTACACATCTAGAACCAAAACTTACAAACAGTTGCAAGTCTAATTTTACAGGAAGAACATGAACCATGATTGACCTCCTTGTAATGACAGACAATAAAGCTGGAATCATAAAGTGAACACAAATACAGAAGTGTCCTGTTGCTACTGAATTGGCCTTAAAAGCTGTGATGCTGCATAATTTTCTTCTACATTTTGCTCTATGAGCACTACCTCAGAACAGTCCAGTCTGAAAGCACAGAAAGAAGTGAGCATCTTACTGGAGAAGGTAGAAGGAAATTTTGCTCCTCTGCTCTGCACAAGCAAGGAATGGATTTCTCTTCCTCTGCAACAGCATTCATCTGCTGTTTGCCCACACTACAGCTACTACCCATTATCTCTTCTCTATAAAGTATAATTACACCAGATCCTCAAGGCATTATTTTGTGCAGTTCCAGTGACCTGAGGGGAGGATTTGTCCTGCCTCTATTAGACCTCCCCTGTTCCATGCATGAAGCAACATTGTCCTTTCAGCCATTTACTGGGGTCCTTTATTAAGCTTGCAAATAAGGTCAGTAACTCTAATCATGATTTTAGTTGTGGATCCTGGCTTGGCTAGGAATTGTATGAGAAAAACATCTCATTTCAAGTAGGCTGTTGAGCAGATGGTAATGACTTTTAATCACATGTAAAACAAGGCAAAGCTGAAATAAAACCCTTGAGATGAACAGTTTGGTACATCATACATAGTTTTAAATGCTGAATAACCTTGCCCCATGAAGAAAGCCATGTGTGATCTATGTACTTTTATACTTCCAGCTCACTAAAATACTGGCAGATACTAATAGTTTTTTTCTCAGTTCTTGTACTGGGCCCTTATCCAATGCCCACTGGACTCAAAGCAAACCTCTTCTTTCTAAGCCTTCAAAGACTCCATCTGCTGCAATAACAAAGTGCTGTGTTTAAATTGCTGATGCAGAACTTTGGGAGGCCTACAACAGCTTCCTCCTCAATACTAAAAATGAGAGTAGGGAGTTTTTCAGACACCTGAAATCTTGTCCTCAAAACAAAATAAAAAAGCTTTCTGTGATTTGAGGAAACAAACAGTGCTGGGGGTTCAACAGGACCTTCAGTCCATGCCTTATATCTGTGTCAGCTTAATTACATCACTTTAGAGAGAATTCTCTACTTAAATCAGTACAAGGAGTTTTTTCAGAGGCTATGTCTGCAACTGCATTATTGGAAAGTCAAGGTTCTCTTTGCATTATGGACATCTTTATGCCAGCAGAGTTCTCATTTCTGCACAATTTCCCTCTGACCCTTTGTGAAGTTTTCAGACCTGACCCAACAATACTGCTGGCCATGACAATGTGAGAGATTTGCATTTCAGTCTGTGGGCTGCAGTCTCCTTCATTGTAAGCTTATTAACAGCATTTCTTATTAGTAATCTTTAAATTGTTTTGCTTGGGCTCACTGACAGAGCAATCTTTTTAAGCTCTTTTTATCAGGGAATCGGTGATGACAGTTCTAGAAACGGTCAGTCTGAATAAATCATGTCCGCAACAAAAGCTCCATCACGGTTTACAACATGCCTTCCACACCTCCACTGAAATTTTAACTCCATGTAAATCAGCAGCAGTTTTCCCACTGACCATTACCTGAGTGTGGCTTTGCCATTTTACCTTCTGGGGGACTCTGATGCCTCATTTCCATGTCCTGCAATGAGAGCCACCTATACCACTCACTAGGGAATCCACCCTCATAACTTAGGGTGACAGCAAATATTTCTACAGCCAGGTTGTGGCTATGTAGAAGAGATCTAAGTCACTAAGGTGTCTAACGAATAATACAGGGAATCATAGAATCATAATATTGGCTGGGTTGGAAGGGACCTCAGAGATCATCAGGTCCAACACTTGACCACTACTGCTGTGGTTCCCAGCCCATGGCACTGAGTGCCACATCCAGCCTCTTTTTAAATATCTCCAGGGCTGGAGAATACACTACTTCCCATCCCATGAATGGCAGCTGTACCTGAAACATCTCATCACCTACCAGCTACAGGTATAACCTACCCTCACCCTGCCTCTTTTGCAGTAGGGAGGATCTTTTCCTTTGAAGCCTTCGATATGAAGTAAAGCTCTCTTTCCTCTCAAAGCTCTGAGGGGAAAAAAGAACCAGCTGTGAAACAGGCGACAGGCACATGGCCACCAGTCCTCTGATGCTGCTCTACACTGCACCCCCAAAAGGGCCACAGGACCAAGCCACCAGCCCCCAGGTCCCTTCACGCAGCAGCAACAAGATGTCACAGACATTCTGAGCTTATCATAGAATCATAGAATTGGCTGGGTTGGAAGGGACTTCAGAGATCATCAAGTCCAACCCTTGATCCACTCCCCCTGTGGTTCCCAGCCTATGGCACTGAGTGCCACATCCAGGCTCTTTTTAAATATCCCCAGGGACGGAGAATCCACTACTTCCCTGGGCAGCCCATTCCGATGTCTGATCACCCTCTCCGTAAAGAAATTCTTTCTAATATCCAACCTAAACTTCCCCTGGCACAACTTAAGTCCATGTCCTCTTGTCTTGTTGAAAGTTGCCTGGGAGAAGAGCCCAACCCCCCCCTGGCTCCAGCCTCCTTTCAGGGAGTTGTAGAGAGCGATGAGGTCTCCCCTGAGCCTCCTCTTCTCCAGGCTGAACACCCCCAGCTCCCTCAGCCTCTCCTCACAGGACTTGTGCTGGATCCCTTCACCAGCCTGGTTGCCCTCCTTTGGACCTGCTCCAGGACCTCAATCTCCTTGCTGGTCTCTCCTCATCCATCTTCCATCTCATGGATGCCCTGGGTGCAGCTGGCAGCCTCAGGCCCTGCAGGGCTGCTGGGGAAGGTGTGAGGGGGGACAAAGCTGCCGAGAGCAGAACAGGCGGGAAAACCACACAGGGACCTCGATCCCGCTCTGTGCTGAGGGAGCCATGGCCTTCAGACTTGGTTCTTTTAAGCACCGGGAAGGACCAAGAACGTGCCCAGCCCTTGGCTAACTATATATTTATGTCCTCAGTGTCTTCATCCGTAGGCTCCTACGTAGGAATTAATGAAGTGCACAAATGAAATAGCCCAGCTCTTGGTACTTTGCTCACGCACAGCTTGTTAAAATGCCTTTGAGAAACGTGTCTGTGCAAACCGGGCCCAGGGAGGGAAAACCCCTCACTGCCCTTCTGCACAGAGGGGAAAATGTCTGTGAGGAGCCTGCCTGCCCCTTACATGACACCCACAAAGGGAAGGAGATTCCCGGGCTCAGCAGCGAGCCGGCAGAATAGAATGCTTTAAGTTGGGCAAAAAAGCTCACAGACTGCGGGGGTGGGGGGCCGCACACTGCTTCGTGAACTTCCCCACTCAAGTGCCTGAAGCCTTCTCGCTTGGCCTGAGTGTCTCCTAGCCTGTGTCCCACCCGAGACACCCCGGCAAGAAGCCAGGTCCGCTTCGTCCCCTCCCTGCCTCTCGCCATGGCAGCTGTGGCCGCCGGACTACATCTCCCAGCGGCCCCCGGGCGGGGCGGGAGGCGGTGTCGGGGCCTGCCAGGAGCATGGCTGCCAGAGAGGCGGGCGGTGCGGTGCTGGGCAAGTCCGCCGAGAAACTCTTCTCTCTGAGCGGACTCTTCGCTGTCTACAAGCCCAAGGGGCCCACCTCGGCCGGCGTGCTCAACCTCCTGAAGGAGAAGCTGCTGGCAGGTAGGCGGCCCGGGCCTAGGGCCGGAGCGGGGGGAAGGTGGAGGCGGAGTGAGGGCTGCTTGGGCCTGGAGGGCTGAGGGGAAGGGGTTTGGTGGTGAAGCGGAGGGGATCCTGTCAGGGAGGTGTGGGGAGGTGGTGCCCGCCGGCTCAAGCCACACATTTAGGCCTTGAGCATTGAGGTCACGGATGCCCTAGCCGGGATGGCTGTGGGATGGGCGTTTTTTTGGGATGCTGGAGCCACAGCCGCTGTCACCCCCCCTCCCCTGCTCCCCCTTGTTCCCTTGCTCAGCACTCAGAAAACGCAAGGAGAGCTGTATTTTGAAGACAGGCTGTGAGAGCTGGGGTTGTTCGAGTCGGGGAGGACTTGTAGCGACCTTCCAGTACCTGAAGGAGCTACAGGAAAGCTGGGGAGGGACTTTTTTCAAGGACATGGAGTGAAAGGATGAGAGGGAGTGGTTGCAAACTGAAAGAGGGTAGGTTCTAGGTTAGGCATTAGGAAAGAATACTTCACTATGAGGGTGCTGAGGCACTGGCAGAGACTGCCCAGAGAATCATAGAATCATAGAATTGGCTGGGTTGGAAGGGACCTCAGAGATCATCATGTCCAACCCTTGACTCACTGCTGCAGTTGCTAGACTATGGCACTGAGTGCCACATCCAGTCTCTTTTTAAATATCTCCAGGGACGGAGAATCCACCACTTCACTGGAAAGTCCATTCCAATGCCTGACCACCCTCTCCGTGAAGAAATTCTTTCTAATATTCAACCTAAACTTCCCCTGGCACAACTTAAAACCACGTCCTCTTGTCTTGTTGAAAGTTGCTTGGGAAAAGAGCCCAACCCCCCCCTGGCTCCAGCCTCCCTTCAGGTAGTTGTAGAGAGTGATGAGGTCTCCCCTGAGCCTCCTCTTCTCCAGGCTGAACACCCCCAGCTCCCTCAGCCTCTCCTCATAGGGTCTGTGCTCGAGTCCCTTCACCAGCCTGGTTGCCCTGAACTTGTGAGTTCTTGAGAACTTGAGAGAACTTGTGTTTACCCCCTCCCTGGAGGTGTTCAGGACCAAGTTGGATGGGGCTTGGAGCAGCCTCTGGTTTAGTGGGAGGTGTCCTTGCCCACGGCAAAGAATTGGAACTAGATGATCTTTAAGGTCCCTTCTAACTCAAACCATTCTAAGATTGTATTATTTTTTTTTATTTGGTGGTAGTTCACAGCCATGTGTGGTCTAGTTTGAGGAATGGACCCATGGTAGGGTATGTTCCAGTGCACTGTGTGAAGCAGCTGGGTCCCTGCAAGACCCATGGTGCATGGTGATCAGGAAGGCCATATTCACCACTGGTTTGTTTGGGGCAGGCATCTGTTACTGCCCAAGGTACAGCATGATGTGAGCCTTCGTTTTGAATGGGAATGAGATTTGTTCCCAGCAAAAAGCTCCAGTCCTGCAGTGCACCATGCTGGGAAACCCACCTTCCCCACAGAGCTCTCAGGGACAGCCTGCACCCATCTGCCAGAATGGGTGCCAGCAGCATCACTGCATCACAGCAGTGGGAGGGTGCTTTGCTTCAGTCCCACTGCCTGTTGCCATTAAAAAAATTAAAACCAAATGAGTGTTTCTGGGCACAGTCTGTGGAAACTATTTTTTTCTGAATACATGGAAGCCTGGCTGTAGTGTATTAGGGGAAAAAAGTATGATCATTGCAAAGGTGTGAGGGACTGTGGCCCAGATTGTCTTTATAATGTATATGGGGACTTGGTGTTCTAATACAGGCTTTTGGGCACTTGGTGATGAAATGAGAGCTTGGGCTTTCAGACAGGTGGCTGCTTTACTCTGTCCTGAACCATAGTGTAGGCACTTTGTAGACAGCTTTGTGTGGAAGAGATTTAACTGGATCATATCTGATTCCCTGGTGTGAATGATAAAGAGATAACAGAAATAGGTGAGGGAGCTCTGATTGTTTGTTGTATTTATTAGTGATAAATAAAGGGCATGGGAATCTGCAGAATTCCTGGAGTCATCAGCTGCATAGGAAGTGTGGTGGGCTGAAGTGCTCTGGCAGCTTGAAAGTGGCACTGAGCAAGTTTGGTTCATATCAGAGTTTCCCTAGGGCTGTGTATGTGCAAATAAAGAGGGCTTATTACATGGAAGGAAATACAAGAAAACCAGCCCAGATTATGTAGCATAAAATTTGTGTATAATAGATGACTTTGGGGACTCTGCTGCTATTTCTTGCATGCTTCCTTAATAAAACCTCACAAGTGAACTGTCTGCCAAGTTTTCCAGTAGTTGTTTTTTTTTTTTACTTCTGTTTATAATGGTACATAATACCTGATTAGAATCTAAGTGAAAATAGGCTGAAAATGATTTGAGGTTGGAAGTAGACCTGAATGAATCATTGGTCTTATTCACAATGGGAATTTCTGCACTACTAATTAATAATTTAAATAATTGATTTTTATTTCTTTTAGCAATCTGGAAATATGTGTTTTTCTTCCTGTACTCTAAGCTTGCCCTGTAATGCTTCCTTTCAATCTATTTGCAGAAGCTGGTGTGCAAACAAATGGGAAGACAAGAAGCCAGGTTTTGAAAATTGGACATGGTGGAACATTGGACAGTGCAGCAGAAGGAGTTCTGGGTAAAGAAAAATGTGCACAGTCATCATAAGATGATTTCAGGAAACATTTTCATGCCTGCATGAAATCAGAGGTGGAGGAACAATTTGGGATACACATGGCAGGTTTTTAGGGGAAGGATGGATTACAGTGGAAGAGTCAGATGAGTTAAATTTCTTCTGCCTATACTTCTACATGCATGTAATGTATATCTTAACAGAAGACTATAGTCCCCTCTTTCCTAAACTCCTGAAATAACTTGTTGGTTATTACACAAAAATATAGGCTCTTGTTTAATGAATTCCAAATTACCTCAAAATAGATGGCTTTTTTCACTTAAGCTGGGGATTTATACTCATAATTTTTAACAGCATTTGTTCTTAAACTAGTGCTTTTCTGGGATTTTGAAGGAGCCTTTTGAGTTGTAATACCCACCAAATTAAAGATATCTGAGAGTTATTCAGCTGCTGCATTTTTTGAGGCTCAGCACAGAAGCACTTTTCATTTGCTGCCCTGTCTTACTCAATAGAGAGGAGTCACCAAAGAAATGTTGTCCTTTATTTTTATAGCAGAACATTTACAGAATTCTTTTTTTCTTTCATTAAGAAACTGCATGTGTCAGTTGCTGGTGTTGAAAAAATGAGCTGTCGGTGTGACCACTGGGCAGGATTATTCCCTTATCATTTCTTGTTACCAATAGTTTTGTTGATGAGTAACATACAAACTATAGCTGGTCTCAGTTCTAGCCTGGTAACTCTAAGTGGCTGGACAAAATAACAGCAATGCTCTCTTGGTATTGCAAATCAACAGGTACAGCTATGATTATACACTGGAATCAAATCCACTGAGTTTTCATAAAGTGCCTTCTCAAGGAGAGCTGAGCTTCAAGGCCCTGTTGTTTGCTGAGAGTTGCCAGGAGAGGCTCTTAGTTGTCTTTTTGTCACCTGTGAACATTGCAACATGTAATATTCTTGAGTAGAAGTTTTGTTCTCATTTCCTGTACTGTGTGCCTGCCCACTGGAGAATACTGTGTGTATTGCTGAAGTAAACATTCTCCTTTTAAACAGATGTTCCCTTTGAGTTTGCTACTGCTCATTTTGGGAAGTCAACAGCATTGATCCATAGCAAAAGAAAAATCACTCATGCTTCTTAATTGCTTCTCCTCCTGTTCTCTGGTAACTAGCAGCCTCCAAAGCTTGCTTCTGTGGCATGACAAAAAGTCTTTGGGCTTGATGTGCTCAGTAAAGACAGAGAAGTACATCACCTTAATATGCTGTGGATCGATTAAAAAAGGCACAGGATCTTTCATGCCACTGCCATACAAAACACATGGAGAAAAATCAATGGTAGCCAATTTGGAAGAGAGGAATGGGGAAGAGAATGTACCCAGATTTCTCTGGGCTTGGATACAATAATGAGGAGAAAGGGAAGAATGCAACAGAAAGAAGAGTTATTCAGAATATGTGCTGCCTTTGGGCTTAGGGTGGTGAGGCAGGAAGCTGTCTGTCTGCATGGACACGTAGTAGAAGTGTTTATTTTCTGAAACCTTTAACCTTATATGATCTGTGTTACTGTTTCCCATTAGTTCATGGGAATTAGTTGATACAGGGTCCTGTTTGGTCTCCTGCAAATAACAGGGCTGTGCTTTTCATCAGAAAATATACTTTTGTGTTTCATCTCCTACTGATACCAAATGTAGGTGAGGAAGGACCTTGGAAGCAGAGAGCAGGGATCTATGGCATGTGAGTGAAAGGCAGCTTAGAGACCAGATGACAGTGGAAGGAGCCTGGAGCAGCTCCTTTTTGAGAGACAGAGTTTCTTATCTGTCCACATAATTTTTTAGATGAATTGTAAGTCGTCTTAGTATCTTTTTTAATATCCATCTGGGGCTCTGGTTCAGTTTAATATTTCTTGCTGTACAATGGGAATGTAAATATTTGTCTGTTTCCTGTATGGTTGTTATGTACTCCGCTTCCACAGTAGAAGAAAAGGTGAAAAATTATCAAAATTAAAACCTAGTTGTAAAGTTTCAGACAAGAACTATGATTACATCTTTTGAGAACAGGCACATCTCTGTAATGTGTGTTCTATCTTATGTCAGGAAGACTGGAGGTCCTCTGTCCTAGGAGAATCTAAGCCATTTATAAAAAAGCAGAGGCAGGTTAGTGATGCTAATTCTTTTGAAACTGAAGCAGATATTTAAGCTAGTTAACAAATGCCATTCAGGAAGTGGTTTAGAATCTGGCAAATTAAAAAATTCAGTTAAACCTCATTACACTCTATGTAGTCTGGCAAGTCTAATCTATGTCATCTTTCAGCAATACACATGCTACACAAGCTGATGATTAATTGAGAAAATTGTTAGTGTCTTGTTCACAAAACTATTCAATGTCTCTTTAAAATAGTTCTACTGAATCTCTTGACAGTCCAGCAAATTTCAGCCCAGTAGTTATGTTGAGGTGTCAGTGATGTCATCACATTGCAAGGGCTTGGTAATAAACTTTTAGCTCTGTGCTCCTCTCTTTTTCTCAGCCATGTTGCAGCTTTTTCCTGTCTGCTGAATATGACAGGAACAGTGCACAAAAGCATGAGCACAAGGGCATGTGTGATTAAAGACCCTCAGGAACAAGAGGAGAAATAACTGAAAATGAGAAATAGCTTAATAAGTTTCAGAATAGAAAGACTGAGAAGTTGTAGAGCAGCAGTATATAAAAAAGAATAAAAATAGTTAATTGTCTGGTTTGATCCTTTTGTTACTTGCTCCTAGTTAACACATAGATGATTTTCTGCAAGGTTAATTCCTGTGTTTTTAGTAAAATCAAGGACAGAAGCAGTAATTTATTCCATGAGTTGTACAGGAAAGTGATTTCCTTTTAAAATTTCTCTTGTTTCCCATCTTTCTTCTGTTGTCATTGTTTCTTTGGGTTGCTCTATGTGGAGAAAATCAATAGGCAAGCATGTTCAAGGAAAACACCCGTTTAAAGCTGTAAAATAAAATTAAAATATCTTTTTTTTCTATCTGCTTTTATGAAAAGCTGACTTATTTTGCAGAATACTGCTTAAAAAACAGTCTGCACATACACAATAATATGAGGGTTTTATTATAAGAGATTTTTGACAGAGGTAATTATACCTTTTGATTATTTTACTTTCTTGCTGTAAGGCTGATAAACAGTTTCATTATTCTTACTCTTGCTCACTATCAACCTTTAAAGGGGCTATTTAGTTACAGTGAAGGCTAGACTCATTATTAGTGAGCCATAGACTTCATCAAACCAGAGACAATGTTAATTGCACTATCCATTTCTTTGGTCATTAAAAGATAAATAAATCTAGAGGTTGAATTAAAGCCTTTTAACAATAGATGAAGCTTATTTATCTTCTGCTTTAGACTTTTGTCCATTCACTAGTCCCTTGTTTGAACATCAGAGATGCTTTCTCATAAGCATTGGCTCTTTGTGATAACAGAGCATGAAAAGCTGTGTTTCTGACTGGTATAATATTTAGTAATGAATGGTGTTGAGTAGGGGAACTGCAGAGCTGGTTTTGAAGTTGACATTTCTTGTTCTGTCTTCGCAGTGGTTGGTATTGGAAAAGGAACAAAAATGCTGAGGACTATGTTGGCAGGTTCCAAGGTAAGGAGTGCTAAATGACTTGTATTAGAGGGGTTTTGTATTTCTTTTTCTTTCTTTCTTCCAATGAAGAGCTGCATCAACATACAAATGCCTAAACTAGCCTAACAGTTTCAGCATGTACCTCAGTTCTTCTTTGCATTTAGTCAAAATTTGATATTAAGACTTTTATGTGCAAAATGGTTATTCTCTTTGTTTCTCTTAGTTTTTCCAGAAAATGTTATTTAGTACCAACTTTCTATTTTTCAGGAAGATTTCTATAATATTTTGGTTTTAACAAAGAAAAAAAAAAAGGAGAAAAACTGTAATTAAGATAGCACTGTAAATGATGTTTTTAGGGTGTAATTGTGTATGATGGCTCAGATTGAGTAATCTTCGTAACATGCAGATAACATAATTATTACTTAGCTTGCAGTTACAGATGGTTTTGTTTCTTTTTTACCATTTTAAATATCATGAGACCTTAAGAGGCACCTGTTGGAACTGTGTTAGGTGTTGTTAGCAGCTGGAGATGGATTTACCATGAAAGTGTAGGCAGTTGACACCTGACATCCCCTTTCAAAGAACTTTTAAGCTAAAAAAAAAAAAATAGACATGGAGATACTTTAGCTAAATTAGGCCATCTTGGCTAATTATTTGGAAATTGTTGATACAAAAACATGTTAAGCAAGTGAAGTCTATCTTGACCTGAAGTTCACAGTGGTAATGGCTGTGATGGATGTAGTAATTTCAACATTTTTGACTCAAGAGAGTTTGTGCAAGCTCTCCTTGGTGACTTCACACTTAAGTCCTGTACCCTGTAGGAGTGTTATCTCACCAAACATTGTGCTCAGATAGCTCTAAAAGGCTTAAAGCTGCTGCTGAGGGACAAGGGAGGAGGGAACTCGGGAGAAATGGGCAGTGGGGGCAGTCCTGTTATCTGCCCTGGCTGGATCAGTCAGCTCTCACCTGGCTGAGGTGTAGGCTGAGGGCACAGGAGGCAATGAGGCAAGCAAAGTTACATCCTTACATCAAAGTTACATCAGCTCTTCCACTGCACCTGTTTGTGTGTCCTCACCTGGTGAAGAGTGTGAGGTAGCTAAGGGAGCTGCCAGGTAGCATGGCAGTCATGGGCCTTCATTTGGAGCTTGTCTTCTCCCTGCTTTCCTATTTCCTAGTTACTCTGTGCCTAATACATTTAATTGTAACTTGAGAGGCTTAAGGAAGCTGAAAGATCTCTCAACAGATACTTGGCTGTTTGTTTTTTTGACCTTACTGGCAGCCAAGGTTCATAATCATAGAGTGGTTTTTGTTGGAAGGAACCTTTAAGATCATCAAATTCCACCCCCCAGTGTAGTAAAATCTCTGATACAGATAAATCCATGACTGTCTAAATAGATTGGAATGGGTTTTTTGTATCCCAGGCTCTGCTAGGGCTTCATACTCTTTATTTCATCTTCTTTACTATTGTGGATGTTAGTGTGTTGAGTGTGATGTTTTTCTTTTGTTCCTTTTCGTACTCTAAAGATTGAGATGAACTGCCTGAGCCTCTCTGTTTGGGATTTACTGTTTGGTTATAGGAATGCATCTTGGAAAGAAATAGTTCAGTCTATCATTGTTGGCAGCAGAGCTATGCTGAGTGGCCAAAACGTATGGTGCTGCAGTAAACCCCATATGGTGGCTCTCCTAGAAATGGGACTATTTCTGACTTTTTTCCCCAAACGTTGTGTGAAACTTTCCTGACTCTGTGTGGCAGCCCTGAACATTAGCACTTGCTTTGCACCTCACACACATTATAGGAGGAGTGTTACCCTCTCTATGTAAATCCAGTTCTCCATTGGTTTGACCTCCCTATGAATTAACTCAAAACAAATAGAAATGTGAAGCCTACTTAGTGTTCCAGATTTCTCATTGAATTCTTAATATTTATCCAGAAATAAAAATATGTGCAGACTGGTTTAGGTTTTGTTTGTTTGCTTCATTTTGTTTCAAATGTTTGAAATGAGGAGGAGAAGCTGAATCCTGTTTGATCTGGATTTTAAATACTGAGCATTTCACACACATTCCGTAAGAGAATCACTTTTTCTTCCTTTGTTTTGGGACTTGGGACTTAATCTTGCTCGGGCTTTTTGCACAGCATTATTTTGTGAGAAATTGCTTTATCATGTTTGCAAAATAGAGATAGAATGAGAAAATATTTCCTGCTTCATCAGTAAAATGAGTATGATGGGGGTGGACCAATTTTTATTATGGTATATTGTTTCTGAACCACTCAGTCTTACAGCTTGGTGTCTAGTCAGTCTCAAATACTGTGTAGAAGTGATTTTTTGGGGGGAGGGAAATGAATTAGAAGATGCTGGGCACTCACACAGTTTCAAAAGCAGTAATCCTGTTTCAAAACCTCTCATCTACCACAGTGTGCTACTGCATAGAAGCAGTGAAGGAAATTATCAGAAGCTTGTCAGAGAAGACAAAAAGGAAGAGCAATAAGCAAAAAAAAAAAAAATCATCATTATTATAATACTTTCCATTGGGAGGAGATGTCTTCCAACACATTTTTTTTTTTACATGGGATAAACTGAGATGATTGACATTTTCAGACTTCAGTTTTGTGCTTAATTTGTGTATTTTTCAGTGAGATAACATCTGGCTTCATCCTAAGAACACCTGGGTTCACACTGGTGTGAATGAGGGCAGTCTTAGGCCATCCATCAAACTGCTTGAAATCACTGCCTTTCAATGAACAGAAAGCACTGGGTGTATTGGTTTTATCTGAGGATGCAATTTCTTGTTATGGTCCATGTACCATCTGAAACCCCAAGTGCTCAGTGGTGTGAGGGGAATTGCCTGATTACTTTGCACTGGTTGCACAACCTTGGGCAAGGACTAGTTAAAATAGAAAATCTAATCTCCAAAACTGTATCTTCTCCAGGCTGAAATGCTATTAAAAAAAAAAACAACAAATCACTGGACAGAGTAAAACAGCAACTCCACATGATACACAAGGACTGGAAAGATAAAAAAGAATATGGGCAGAATGAAGATACAACAGGGACCTTAAATTTGACAACTTCCATTTCATGCAATTGTTAAAATTTGAGTTCTTTCAAAGCCTGGATGGAAAATTAGTGCTAGTCCAGTGACCAGGACTCCAAACTTGCCAGTGACACTTGTATCCTGTGAGAGAGGCCTTGCCTAAGCAGAAATAAGCTCACATCACAGAAGAGAATTTGTGAGAGACATGTAAGTCACTTTTTGCAGGAAGATTTGGGGAATCAGGGTTTCTATATTGTGAAGTTTTTTCTCTAGGGGGTTAGTACCAGATGTTGCAGAACGAAGTGCCCATAAAGGAGGTTGTTTCTTTACCTCCTGTGATTGTCTGACTGTCCTAAAAATTAGGCTTTAATTTGTATCCCTTAACTTACCGAACATGAAGGTTGCTAGCTTTTTCCATGTTTTTTTTTTTTTTAATTAAGTACTTAGCTGCCATCTTTTGGCAGCGAGTTCTGTGAATTAATAATACATTAAAAAGCACATCTAGTAGTTCTATAAGGAGCAGAACTAATGAAGCCTTTTCTTGTGACTATTTGTTTACAGCTCGTTAGACACCAAAGCCCCATGTGGACTGTTTAGTATCCAGTACCATGGGGTTCCCTCTGGAGTCTTTTTCTTAGTTCAAGCTGTAATAGACTTTCTCTGTCTATTTTCAGGAGTCTTATAAGAACTCACAATCTCTGAGACCTTTATTCTTGTGCCAACATTTGTGTGTTTGCACATTAACATGCACACCATGACAGGGAAAGTGTTATTTCTTTGGAAATCCTAATTTTCCTTTAAAGATGCTTGCTGCTTTTTTTTTTTTTTTTTTTTTTTTTTTTTTTTTTTTAAATCTATTTCAAAAGTAGTTTGTGCTCCAGTTCATATATTTGAGTTATGAGTGCAAGAAAATTGAGTTGACTTTCCCTTTGAAGGATCCTTGGTGGTGTGTGCTCTTAATGTTAAAAAATTCTTTACAGTATCACTAGCTGAGCTCTTTGCTTCATCTTTCTTTCTTTTCGACCTAGTAAAAACAAAACTAGTTGCTCATATAGTGTTGTTTTCTGTTTTCTTTTTCATATTCTGATAATTTTAACATTCTCTTAAAAGAGCAAGAGTCTTGGAAAGTGGTAATACTTTTTATTAGACTAATTTGTATGTTATGGAAAACTAGGTATTTGCATGTGGAAGCCCTTTATTATGTCTGAAATAGAAGCCATGGATTTTAAAACTGTTTTTCAGATTTCTTTAAAATTCAGTCAAGTAGATGTCCTTTAGACTTTTTCTAAAATAAAAATAATTAATGATTTGAGTGTGGAATACCAACAATTCTGGGTGGACAAGCAGTTACAGGTAAGATCCCAGGACTGTTCTAGGCAGATGAGCAATGTTTCATTGCCTGCTTCAAGAAATGAGAGTAAGAAAAGAGTTTCTCTCCTCTGTGGGGTAGCAAGGTTTTGATCACAAATGATCAGCCAAGCTTCCAGGAACAAAGCAAGGGGGACTACTAGTGCTTGCTTGATGATTCTTCAGATCCCTCCTTTTTTGTGTTCATCTGTGGTTTTAGTTTGGCTTTTTCCTCCAAACTGCAGTATTATTGTATCCAACTGTCTATATTTATCTTGGAGGAACCCAAGTAAAAGTGGTTTGTTTGCTCCTTAGCTCTTGCCCTAGGAAATTCTTCATCTGCACCACCTCATTTTTCAGTCTGTGGTTCATGCCCTTTTATATTCTCAAACCTCTTTGTAGTATCCCATCCACAGTAACTGAGGTCTGGCTGAGTTTCTGTTTGCATTGAGATGGGAGAGGTAACAAAAGAAGAGTGCTGTATGTCACCTGCACATTTAAGCAAAATGGATTGTTGCTAAACAAAATATCATTACTGTGCCTCAGTCCAAGCCCAAATAAGTTATTGTTTCCTTACAGGGGAGGTAGGAGAGGAAAGAGAGAGATGACAAGGTTATCTCCTAGGGGAAGGAGAAAGCCTGGTAGATTATAGACTGTGGCATGTGAAGGGGTTACCTTGAGGTAATGTTACAGTGTGCCATAAATCCAGTGTCTCCATTGACAGCATGGGTTTTGTTGTGTCTGTTGGTTGAGGGGTTTTTTTTGGTTTGTTTTTTTTTTTTTTTTTTATTTTCTGAACCCAGTGGAGTGATGAATTTTAATTCCCAGGCTTGTTTTGAAAGGTGTTTTAAAGGTTTCCCTTGCGGAACAGGGCTGGTGGATGGGAGATGGAGTGATTATTTTATGAGAGATATTAACCCATGGGCAGATAGATGTGTTTCAGCTCCTAGGTGAATTCTTCCTGCCATGAAGTGGTTGCTTAATTTCACCCATTTAGCTACCACTTTTTTCATCAGGTGAAGTACATTGCATTCCTAAAATAAGTATAGGACAGAGAAATCCTGACATTTCTCAGATGGAATACTTCCTTGTATGTTTGCACAATAGGGTTCAAAGATGTCATGTCTATTAATAGAACTTGTCCTACTTCTGTCTGTAAGAGCTATATTCAAGTACCACTATAATAGTTTGATTTTTTTTTTTTTTTTTTTTTTTTTTTTAACTGTTACTAACACTTTTCACAGAACCAGACCTTTCTATTGTGATTTCACAGCCTCTTTGTAGAGCAGCAAAAGTTGAGTCACAGACCCATTGTTGCTTATGGAAACTTAGCATTGGTTTTGTATTCTGTGTATTTTATGTTACTGAAAACAAATTTCTTGTTCCCTGGATGCCTCCAGGTGCTAGCTAGAGAGCAATGTGAGTCTGTGAAAGTATGGTTGTCTGCCTTATTTTGTCACAAGGAAAATGCTTGTATAAAAGGAAAACTGGCAAAATGCATGCATGATGTGTTTTGCAAATGTGTAGAAGGTGTTATCAAAGCTTGAAGTGGTGTCTGTAAGAAAGATCAACTGACAAAATGTTAAACCTGCACAGTGGAAGATGCAGAAATCAGAAAGGGCTCAAGTGTTACCTGGGTAAAATGGCCTTAAATGTGCCCCTTACATGTACACACTGTTGATATGTTTAATTACTTGTTACCAAAATATGATACATTTTTGTTTTAAGCTGCCCTTTTCGTAACAAATTATTGAAGAGATTGATCTGAGTATGTACTCGTGTGTAGTATCTGTGAAACAAAGTTGTAGAAGAGGTGTTACATAGTACAGACAGATACACACTTTCCATCAGTGGTACCATTAGTAATTTGGCTCAACATGCTGTGTATTGCTTGAGTCTTTCTTATGCTCACCCCAGAGGCCTAATCTATTAATAGCTCAGCTTCATGCTCTATTAATATTCACACTTCTAAAAAACTCTTGAAAATCTTCAGGAGACTGCACCAATTGTGCTGCAGAAGCTCTTTTCTTCAAAAATGCAGAATATTTTAAGAGCATGCTCTAGTCTGCTTTTCCATTCAAGACGTCAGTGTTGCCTTCTTTCCTCTTGACCTTTCTGTAATTGTGTTTGTGTCTGTGCTACAGCTACAGATCTTGCTTGCACTCATTAAAAAAAAAAAAAAAAAAAAAAAAATATCAAGACTGCTATAAGGCAGGGCTTTTTTGTTTCTTAATAGTAATCACAGGGGAAAAAAATATGTTAACAGATTTAAACTGCCACTCTGCATTTTTTTTTTTTCTGTAGAGTTCCTTTCTAGTGATTCTAGTAATCTGTAGCTCCCCTCTATTAATTTGGAGCTGCTCAAAGCACTGCCTTTTTGAAATTACTGCATCTTGGCCTTAGCAAGGTCTTTGAATTCACCTAAAGGCTTTCATGCATTCAGGTTTTTTGTCTGAATTTATATGTACCCTTCTGGAAGGACTTATATTTCTGGGCACAGAATTAAGAATTTCCTTAAAACTTCATTTCTCAGATAGAAACTGAAGATAATTTTTATTTTGTATAATCTGTGGTGTAGGTGCTACAGACGGAATGATGAAACAAGTAAAGACCAGGCACGAAGGCTGAAAATAAATACTAAGAGCCAGCCCAAGGCATTGTGGTGAGGGGAATAAGTATCCTTAGAGGACAAGTATCAGAAAGGTTTTCTGAGAATGTGGGTTAAAAGCAGGCACTTTTGCAGACTTGCCTGCTGCCCCTCTTGGATGATGTGAGTGTGTGTTGAGTTTATAAGTTGTGTGTGGCCATGGTACCATCTGGAACAACCTCGTGGTTTTCTTACTGTTGGGACTGCTCCCCCTCCTGCCCTCTTTCCTGCCCTTCTTGTTGCACCAAAATTTAAGCTTGCTACAGTTTTCAGCCACCACCTTAAAGCTCTTCTGAATTCCAGGGAAAGCATTGTCTGGTTCCCTATCACAGATGGTTCTAGTCCTTCACATTAAAACCTGGACCCTCATATGTTTTTAAATAAGCTGACATAAGAGGTCAGAAAAGTCTAAGAGTAAAGATCAGATAGTTCTTCAGCAATGACAGTACAATTACAGCATCTAGCAGTAACTAAAATTTAGTGCAGGCTTTGTACAAAGTCAGCTTTTTTCTTTCAGGAGAAAAAATTGAATAGTAGAGAAAAGAAGTTATAATGTTTGTGTATTTTGTGGGGACATGTTCAGTGTTTGATGATTCTGACTTTGTTGTAAAACATGGAACTTCTGCCTTGTCCTGTGGTCTTTATTTTGCCTCTGTGCAACCTGCTTTTAAGAGATTAAAGCTCTGTGCTTTTAATATATTGGAATCTACTTAGTGAGAGTGCTTTGTTTTGGAAAATAATTGAAACTATGGCAACCCCTAGTTTTTTTCCCAGCTTATTTGTCTACCTTATGTACTCCTCTGGTCTGGCAGATGATCAGCATACTGAAGGCACTGGTAGCTGCTGCTGTTATACAAGCAACAAATACAAGTTATTTGAATATTGAATCCAGAGCACCTCAGTTGTGCTTTAGAAATCATTGCACACAAACTGATTGTCACTTGAAAAATAAGTTTAAGGTCTCTTCACTGTCACAGCAGTCTATGTCTGCAAAAAAGTAAGTGCTGTCTCCAAGCATGCAGATTGGATGGGTTAGGCACAAGAGCACTAGTCCTGATCAGTGCTCTGGAGAATCTGAAGGAAATCGGAGCACTTGTGGTTTGGATTTTTTGTTTTTGTTTGGTTTTGTTTGTTTTAATTTCTTTTGTTGTTAGTTTCTTCATTCTGATTGCTGTTCCTTAAACAACTTGTCAGCCCTACCAGACATAGTTGTAGGTACATTAACTTTCTATCAGATATGCCTTTTCTTTCCCAGTTTTCAGCCTGTTGCTCAGAGGAATGTAACCTTTATTTATTTGTTTTCTTTTTACGCTTCTGTGTTGAGTTGCTGCTGTGATTAGAAAATGGGTCATCCTTGGATGAACTCTTGTGAACTGCCTCTTCCAGGGAGTTTACTTGCCTGGGAAATTCTTGCAGTGAGAGCCATCTTAAAATCTTCCTGACAGCTTCTAGTGACCTTATTTCATAATTACTTGTGTTTCTGTCTAGTGCTTCTCAAGTGTTGCTTCTCCATGTTTGAAAAAGCTTTTAAAAAGATGTTATAATTTCAGATTTCAAATCTCTGGCTTCTTTCCAAGTAAAACTTTGATACATTAACAGTTAAACTGAGTTCTGTTTCATGGTCTGTCTGGCATTTTTACTGGTAAGTGGGGCAGACATGCCTGGCAGTCAGCCCAGAGGCTTCAGCCTCCAGGAGTCCCCCTGGGTGGGTTGTGCAGCTGATACAACCCCTCTGATGGGAGGAGAGTCTTCTCCTCTTCCTCCTTCCATAGTTAAATAGGTAAACTCTTAAAGTCTTGCCTGTTTTAAGGGTATTTTTTCTATGTCCACGTTAATATAAGGATTTCTCTGCAGTAAAAAAGCCAAGTGATAGATAGCTGTTTTCTTACAAAAAATGTTACTGCAAACACCATGCAGTTTGTGATAATTTGGACTTTTGGGGTGGTGGGTGTTCTGTAATCCTGTTTCTATAATTTCTTTGTTAGGGGATCTATAATCTTTTCTCCAATCCTGGTTTTTATGGCAAGTTTTATCTAGTCACAGTTATGGTAGTAAATCTATGGCTGCTGGGGCGTTTCCTTGGCTTTTTGGTCTTGTTGATGTTGCATCCACCCTGATTCCCAGAATGTGTGCCTCTTTCCAAAGTGCACCATTACTGACAGAGGGCAGATTGCCACTGTAGAGCATCTTCCCAAAGCTGACTCCTCACTAGTGTTAAAAAAAAGAGTTGTTTACCCTTGAGGACTTCTGATCACTTTGTTGCCTTTTGTTTCAGTTGCTATAAGGTCAAGATTTTCTACATGGGTGAGAGATGTAGCAATGCCCTAATGCAGAACACTTTTGGGAAGGGCTGTGTGCCCTCAGGGATGTTGTGAGGCTCTGTTTTGGGACCATCCATACTTTCCTTAGTAGTTGGAAACAGTGGACAAAGCTGCAGCGTTTGCAAGTTGTGACTGGGAATGCTTGATCTTGGCTTTTAATGGGCTGCACTTCCATGTTGTGGAATCCCATAGGAAAGCTGAGGTGCTGCTTTTAATCTTTAAATGGTTTGGGTCCTGGTCTCTTGAGCAGGGGGCAAGGACATGAGGGCTATTGATAGGCAGAGCATTCTCTAATGAGCTGCTGATATAGGTAGAGTTCTTGTCACAGTCTGCACTGCTTGGCTTTTCCACTGCCTGCAACACTTGCTATCTTGCTTTTTTATTTTTTTTTGCTTTTTTTTTTATTTCAGGTTGAATGGGTTGAAGGACGTGTGGTTGTGAGAGGTTGCTGTCTGTATTTCTGCAGTGATTTGTAGTTTTAAGAGTACAGGAAGAATGCCCCTAGATGTATTCTATAAAAATGAAGGAAATCAATGACTGCCAACATAGGTGAGAAAAGGTCACCAAAGACTTATTAAATGACTCTGAATCCATTAGGTCCTTCTGAGGGCAGTGTGTGCTAGAGTCTAAAGGGAGTTAATGCTGAATTTTGACACAAAGTAAGAGGAGCAATAGATTAATTCTGTCCTCTCATATTATCTTCTACAAGCTCCAGGTACTGCACACTAACAAAGGGGAAGTAAACCCATTTAACTGGCTAGTAAGAATTATGGTATATAATTGTAGATACCCAAGGGCACTCCAGAGACTGATCATAATCCAAATATAATTCTTAATTTCCTGACCTGTTATAGCCTTCTTTGTTATTGCATTGCTGCCTTCAGTCTTTTGTGGCCTTATAAGGAATGAGGATTTGTGCTTTATTTTTAAGGGTGCTCTTTTTACAAATTGGATGGCTTTGTGCCCTTATTGCAGAAATTAAAGAGGAAGCCAAGTGTTGAGATTTGGATTGTATGGTTCATACAGTTTGTGTGTACATATGAACAGATGATGTTGTTTCTCTCTTGCTGGGAGGTCATATATAACATGTTATTGTAACAGACAGCCTGAGCCTAAATAGCCAAAACCAGAATTCAGAGGAAGAAAGTCATTGAAACCAAAGTAGTATCAGTACTTTGATTTAGAAACATTTGAAGACAGTGTGTGAGGTTGCAAACTTTCAGATTTAGAGCTTTACTCAACTGCTAAGATCCTTCATCATGCTAAAATTATGAAGATCAGCTCACATGTTTTATTAACCTCTAGAACAGTTGCTGAATAGTGTTTCTTTCTATGCTATGCTATTAAATATTAAGAACTAGATCATTAAATTTCTTGGAAAGGAGGCAATTTTTTGGTCCTAAAGGCAGATAATATACTTTCAAGTATATTTGAATATTTGTTGTGGAGCAGCTCTCATTCATTCTTCCTTTCATTTCTTTTCCATGCATTCCAAAAGTGTGTAAACTTCAGTAATTTGACTTTAAAATGCCTAATTTTGCAGAGTTATCAGGGAATTCAGACATCTGCAGTATCTAGGAAAAAATAGCCTTAACATGGTAAGCAGAGGATATAGTTATTTTTAAAGCTTGCACTCTATTGCCTTTTGTCTGTCTCCTCTTGCTGCTTCCATTTTGTGGCAGTTGCTTGAAGAAATACATTTAAGTGCCAGGTTGTCACATGGAACAAAATCAAGGCATGTCTTAATAGTTCCATTTCATTGGGATTTAAATGTCTACACTACTAATACTTGAGCTTGTTTGTGCTTCTCAAGTAGGTGAAAAAGGGTGCATTGCATCAAAGAGTGAAATGTTGGTGCTTATGCTGGTTTGGATGTGTTCTGGTAGAATTTGGTCAACCAGCTTCAAGGAGATAGGTCCTTCTATGGCTTGGTTCAAGTTTTTTTATTAGCTCTGTTGGGAGTAAGTTAAAAGAAACTGGGAATTAATCAGGTGCATGGAACACCTTGGTTTTTCTCTCCCAAACTGTGTAAACATTTTACTGTGAAGACATCTGGATTTAGCATAGGGCTGACTGAAATTGGATGGAATGGGATAGTCAGTGAGACCAACTGCGGATTTTTATACCTGATGGTATATCAAAACTTGACCCTCCCTTGTGTTAGAGTGAATCTTTGTGTGTCAGAGCAGCTGCTCCATGGGAACCCCTCTGTCAGCTGCAGCAGCTTCTGCTGTGTGCCTCCAGATTGGCAGGACCTAGGGTGAAAACATGGAAAAGAATGACATCAGTTGAAATGTATTAAGGATAAGAGCTACTGACTTGGAAACAGGATAATTCCTTCTTGCAAGCTACAAACATGTACATTGGAGAGCTCTTTAGGAAAGAACTGCATAAGGGAAAGCCCTGAAACAGAAATATTTGGAAAACCCATGAAGAGCAAAAATGGCACTCTGGGTTTGCAGTCCTTGTGCTGGTCACAAGATCCTTATCAGATTCCAAATGTTCAAAACTCAAGCTCTAGCCTACTGCATCTCACTGCATTTCATGGCAGATTGCTGTAATGGTTTGTCTTGGAAGTGGGTGTTTTGCTTTCACAAATAAAGGTCTTTATGTCTTTATTTATTTTTTTATTATTTTGAAGAAATGAAAAAAAACCTGTTTGAGAGGTACTCTATGTGCATTGCTTCAGCAGTGACAATTGACACCTCATGGAGGCTTTCATTTACCACCCTATTATTTTCCTTATGGTATTGGTATATTTATAGTAACAATTAGATTCCACATCGTGTCTTCCTGAGGTTTCTAAAACTGAAATTATAAGCACATGCAGTGCAGGATTTAATTTTCATTTACTTCCATCTCTTTTTGAACTTTACTGTTACTTTCCCAAAGCTGCTGGGCTGACTATTCATATAGTATTTTTTCTGACCTGGTTTGAAGTGCTTGGTTGTTGCAGTCTTTATGAAAAAAACAACAAAAAAATGGTAGAACCTTGAGGACCTGACTGATCTCTCTTTTCCCTTCTCAGAAGTACACTGCAATTGGTCTACTGGGCAAAGCTACTGATACATTAGATGCTACAGGAAAAGTAACTGAAGAAAAGCCTTATGGTAAGCATAAATGAATCTACATACTTGATGTAATTTGAATGTATAAATGGTCTTTATCATAGAAAAGTGGAAGAGGTGTTTGGGCCTCAGAATTTAAATTAAATGTGGAAATCAAACTAAGATTATTTCGTCTTCAATTTCAGTGCTCATATAATTCAGACCAGCTTCATGCAATTATGTCCAGTGCAAGTGTTCATTTCTGTTGGGGAAAAAAACAAACCAGGCATTAGATTAGGAGAAAGAAAATAGAATTGGGCAGGACTGTGTCATTTTAAATCTTTGACAGGCTGACATGCTGTCTCCAGTAAAATTTTCTTCTTTCAGTGTATAGTTCCATGACTGATCTTTTAGTAAAACCCTTTAAGGCCAGGGGAGGAATGAAGTGCCTAGATCTTCCAGGACACCCCTTTAAATTCAGACTGATCAACATGAAATGAGAATTGCATAAACTGCTTTCTGCGTATGTTCACCTTCCAAATATTGCTCTTACTTGCAGTTTGTGTTCTAGCACAGCTTTAATAAATGAATTTTTCTGACCCATGGAGCACAGTGCAAGATTTCAAGGTATTTAGAACTTATCCTGACTGACTTTATTGGAGTGGACATTCCACAGTTCTTAGGCTGTCTTAGAAACAGCGTAGGGCTAACCAGGGACACACCAAACTTATTTGCTGTTAGTTCTTTCACAACCTGGGCAAAAAATAAAAAAAATGCAAGGGTAACTGGTTGCTTAGCAACTCTTACATGTTTTCAGATAGTTTCTGGTACCTGGTAATAGGTACAAGCGCAAAAATCTTTTCATGTTTTAAAAAAAAAAAAAAAAAATCTAGTCTGTATTCCACCCCTCACCAGTCTCCTTTTGCAGGTTTTTTTAGCATGAGGCAGGCAGGTGTAGGTTTCTTGTCCACAATAACTTGATGGATCATTCTGAATAGTATTTACTAGGTAATGTTACTCAGAGATGTTGAATCATTTTCTTCTGCTTCAGGATCAAGTTCTGTGTCTCTCAGCGTCTAGAGGAATAAGTGCACACATAGTATTAGAACTGCCAACACATCTGAGCAGACTATTAACATGCTAAACCCAAGCCCACAACAGGATGAGTGAAACCTGTGGGCTGAGGGCCTGAAGGAAAGCAGTTCTGGGCATCAGGGCAGCATTCCCCCCCCAGTGCTGTGGATGTAATGACTGTGGGAGCTGAAAGGTGGTGAAGGAGGTGGTTCACAGAGTCCTACAGAGCCACAGGTCCAAATTGATGCTTGGGACAAATACACAGTGTGGTCATAGTGAAATTGAGACAAAACTAATAGAGCATTCTTTGTGACTCAGAGCTGGATGAAAGCTCCACCAGCTTGTGTGTTCTAGCAGAGGGCAAGAATCCAGCACAGTCCATGAACACAAAGGCAGTGCATGCTGAAAAAAAATAAAATAGAAAAGGACATGTGTTTATGTTTTCAGAATGTAACACTAGCCAGCATGTGCCACAAGGTATCACAGAAGACAAATATATTTATTTTAGTTCTTAGCAAACTCATCTGTAAATATTTACTTTGATAACAAACCACAGAACTTTGTTAATGGCTTATTTTATATTCTTCTCATAGGTTGTGGGTTTTTTGTCCCAAGATTGCCTATAGCATGAGTGATTTCCTGAGAGTCTGGATGTTAACCTGTCCATCAGGGGAGTATGAGATCAGAGCAGGAACTGAACTCAGGTGTCTCGTTTAGCACCCTAGCCACAAATGCACTTTATAGTGTGAGAATTGAAAGAGAACCCCAAGTGATGCTCATGTTTGGAACTTAAATACTAAATTCTGGCCTGAAGCAACCAGGGGTTCATGAGAAGGCTGGTGGCATCACAGGCATAGAGCTGGGTTGTATTAATTTTCCACTGTATAGTTTTTCTGTGGTATGTTGCTAAACTAGGGTATTACAAACAGAAGATTCAAGTAACCATGTGAGAAGCTCTTTAGAAGAAGATCCAGACTTACTATAGTATTGATTTTGTTGTTCCTCCCCTGTAGTCTGATGTACATTGGTCTCAGCATCCCTGATGTGCAACCTTGCTGCTAAACACACTTCTTGAGACAGCTGCTGGGGCCAGAATGTGCTCTTGAGGCTTTGCAGAAGTGAGGTACCACATTGCCATCTTCCAAAACTACTGTGAAAAGAAACCCCTTCTTCTTTTGCTTACAGTATGGAGTACATCTCTTTGTAAGGTTCAAAACCATAATGAAGGCTCAATAAATACATATGGTTGGCTTATGTTCCAGGATGCTGTCGACTTAGCAAGGTGACATCAATTGAATTTAACTCATGAAAAACAGGACCAGTCAAGTGCTAGACAGTAGAAGTTCTCTGAAATCCATTGTGATTACAGATACTATGTTTCTACCTCTAAATAAATTAGGGATGAGTACTGAATAGCATTTCAAAGGACCAATGCAATCAGCTACTCAGGCTAAAACTTTCTAGTAAAAGTGGGACAGATGTGTATGCATACTCTTAAAAGAGAGTAGATTGCCTAAAGCAGCTCTCTTTCTTTTACAGGATCTCTGCACTAAAATTGCCATACTTAATATATAACAATACCCTGGTGTGTATTTGCAGGTTAGTTGTTTGATATGGAAATTTGATGTGTTGTTCCATTTGCAGTCTTTTTCTTCACTAGAAAAAAACCCCACAATGCTTCTGTTCTCTAATATTTTGTATTTTTCCCCACAGTTAGGTACACTCTTAAAGAGGTGTTGCCAAAGTTAAATGAGCATTTTATTATTTTTGGTCCTTTAACAGAATATAGAATGGGACAAATTTTGTAGTTTTTGCGTAGCTCCCAAGAAAAATGAATTTGCAGTCCCAAGAGAGAGAAATTGCAAAAGAAAATCTGTATATTGGGATTTTTGCCCTTCTGAAAACATTCAGACTGTCTTAATCACCTTGGACAGTTTGTTCCATTATTTTTGTGATAATTCACACTCCTACCTACATTCTGGTTTTTATCTCTTAATGTTTTTTACCCAGCTAAATTCAGACAAGAGGGAACTCTTCTTTGTGTCTGTTTGTGGAATGCAATTGCTGCCATTAATGCCCTGTGAATAATGAATGCTAACATACTTCACTGTTTTCTTTCTGCAGACCAGATAACAAAGAGAGATCTTGAAAATGTGCTGCAGAAGTTTACAGGAGAGATAATGCAGGTTCCTCCACTGTAAGTTCCACAATATTCAGATGGTCCTGGCAGTTGTGTTCAGCTGTTGGAACTTGCCAACAGAAGTCAGTTCTTTCAGAAATAGAAACCCACATTTTGGCAAGAGGACAGAGGCAAGGCAGTCTTAGGAGTTTAACATTTGCAACTGCAGGCCATGGGCATTTTAACATCAAGCACAAATAGTGACCTGGAGTTTGTGGGTTTTTTGAGTAGATGTAAAGTAATGAAGCAGTCAGAAACAGTTTTGCAGGGCTTGGTGGCTTCTACCTTCCCTTCCAATTAGAAAATGAAGCTCTAAGTCTTTATTTTTACTTATGTGCTAAGGGAAGGTTTACTGACATCTGTGTGAAAGTGCCTTAAAAGACTTCGAAGCAGTTTTCTGGAAACTAAAAGAGTATGAATGACTGACCTTCTGTAGCTTAGAAAATTCCTTCTGGTCAGGTGAGTCATAGTAGCTGGCAATGTGCAAGCACTTAGCTTGTGACAGATGGGTTTTATGGTGATTTAAGCTAACATGCTTTCCTTTGCATTTGCAATGGGTTGGTTGCTGTGGTTCCAGTGAGAGCATTGTAAGGTCACTAATTCAGTTGGTGTTCAGCCTCATGTGACCTGTTTCAAATTACCCTTTGATAATTTAAGCAAGAATATATATATTTTTTAAAATTAACTTTTATCTTTGTGGTCACCTTTCTGTAAAGACCAAAGGTGGCTCTTTGGATAAAGTTTTGTGAAATCAGTGAAACTAGGGCTTTTTTTGATTATTTGTTTTTATTTGTTTTTTTGTTCTATGGTGGGCCCCTAAACACCCTAGGATTGGGCTTGTCATGTGACATTTGCCATTCAGGGAAGACATGGGTCTGCAATGAGTGAAGGTGCAAGGAAGAATTACAAGAGTTTCCTGAGCAGCTCCCAATGCTCAGCTCAACTTCACAGTGAAACAGAGTATGCCCTGAGACTTGGGGGTGTTAGTGGCAGCTGTGAGTGTTTTACCCCGTATAGAAACCCTTTGTTTTCATAAACTACAAAGTGAGTGATGAAACAAATATGTCCAGCAAGAGAGAAATACAGGACCATATCTTGTTTTCCAGTTTAGACAGCTACTGACAGATGATTCTCTGTGCAAGAGATTTCAGAAGCACTTGATAGCTGTTGGTTTAGTGTGAGGTCTTGGAGAGGATTAGAAGGGTAAAATGACTGCTACTGTAGTGGAGTATTAACAGGATCCGCAGGATGGGAAACTTGTTCTATTACAACCATATGACATGGATTTTCATGCTCTATCTGATCAGCTATTCTGCTTTGAAGAAGGATGGAGAAAGACTCTCAACTCTGATGAAGAGAGGAGAAGCAGTTGAAGCAAAGCCTGCTCGGCCAGTAAGAGTATACAGCCTCTCTCTCCAGCAGTTCCAGCCACCACTGTTCACACTGGGTAAAGGCCAAGGAGTATTACATAGTGATGCTTCCAGCTTGTTAGTGCTTATTTACACTCAGAATGGGAAATGGGTTTCATTTCACTCAGCTGCTTATTTTGATGTGAGCCCATGTGCAGAGACTTTCACTCTGGAGTATTTTGGGTTCAAGTTAAGCTGATTACATGTAATCTTTCTGTGAGGGAAAATTCTGAGAGGCTGGTCAGGGGATTATTTGCATCTGTCCATTATCTTTCAACCTCCAGATCACTCCTCCTTTCTCAGGTCTGCTTACTCCACTTTGCCTGTTCTTTTAGCCAGGTGCCCAGATCTGCTGGCATCTCTCCCAGGGTGCAGCAAGGACCAGTATCAGCTACTGTTAGGACTCTTTCTTCATTGAGGGGACAGGATCTTATCCTTCTTTTTGTAATATATGGGGAATTGTGGATCGTGCATTAAGAAGCACATTAATAAATAAACCAAAAAGCCTGCTGAAAATATTTGCTGCTGCTGTGAGGTCAAGACAGTGTCTTGCATTGAGCAGCTACCTAGTTGACCCATAGTCCTCTGGACCAAATGAGCAGGTATGAGTGACAGAACTCAGTGCTGTGTTACTTCAGCCCTTATTTTATTGCTGAGTGACTAGCAGCTGGTCACTGGCAAAGGGGGAAGGGAAGGGCTGAGACCGCAGGGAAAGTTAAAGGTGAATTTAAAAATTTTATTTGAGCTGCCTGTGTGCAGTATCTTAAAAGCATCACTCTAGACTCTATTGGAAATACCTTTAATCATTGGAAATATGAAACAACTGTATGAAAGCTTTAAAATGAAGAGGACTAAAGCATTTGTTAACATACTACAGCAAGTACTCAGTTCCTAGTGAGTTAGTTCAGTTGCCATTGTATTTGCTTTCCTTCCTGTCTGCCTTAGCAATCTCACCCACACATATGTTACAGGATGAATAATTGATGTTGCATCCTATAAATATTTTATCACTGAGTTGTTTGCTTGGCACATTTTTATGTTTAAATGGGGGCATGGTTTCTATGTAAAGTTTCACTTCTTTGTCAAACTGCACTGTCAGTTTACCATGTCACTATTTACATTCCAGATGTTGAATGTGGTGGTGGCTTTTATGTCAGGAGCCTGGTCAGTGACATTGGCAAAGGTAGGCATGAAAAAAATCCATGACAGTTTAAGGAATGGATGTGTCTATGGAAAAATTTAGTCATTTTGTATATCTCCAGTAACTAGACCTATGTGTTATTTTGCAGAATTGTGGTGTTATCATTTGTTTTTATATAGTAAGGTATTTTCCTTGGGAGTGAGGGACAATGAAGGCAGAGGACCTTGGGGGCTAGGGGACAAAAATGGAGCAAGTAATGGCACTGAGAAAGATAATACAAGGAAAGATGAGGATTTTATTTTGTTTGTTTCTCCATATGTTAAATCTAACTCAGATGAAGGATAAGAAGAAAGGTACTGTCTTTTTAAACATTATTCATTGCATTTTGAAAACAGATTGCACAGAACATTACCATGCACATAATAAACTGTCTGCTGGAAAGACTTCTACATTTGTGATTATTTTCTAGTGTTTTCTTTCTCCTTTACCTGAGCTGTAAATGGTTTTGCTTTCCCATCGGGTTATTTGTCTTGTGCTCTATATCTATCAAGCTGCACGATGGAGAACAGATAATCCATTTCATTTTAAATTTTTTTTTAAATGATACATTTGCAGATCAAGAAAGCAAGAGATATGGGATAACCTATGAATTTCAATGCTGTTATTTGTGCTTAGGCAAGTCAACTCTTTCTATTACTGCCTTCTGAGCATACTGTCTTACATTTAGTCCTTTAACAACAAAGATAAAATCTGTCTTCAGCTGGTGCTTTTCAATAATTTAAAATGCAGTACAGATCTTCCTGCATCAGAAAGAATGGGACAGTATATTTTAGTGTACCCATGCACTTACAAGTGAGCTGTGGTTACAGTTACATTTTTTAGCCCCTCATTATGTAATTCTGTCCTACTGATATTTATTTAACCTTCAGAGCATTTGGTTATATTTTTTGGTTTTCCTCATCTTAATTTCTATTGTCCTGATAAGCAGCACAGGAAAAAATATCAAAAATCCTTCTTGAAGATGAGAAGTGCTAAGTCTTCTAAATCACTTGTGAATACAGAATGTTTTGCTTCTTATGTCATTATTTCCTCTCTTTTCATTCTGATTTAAATCTGGAAAAGCTTTTGACAACTTTGTCATATTTTGAGCTATCTGCTACACTGGGGATCTCTTGAATTCAAAGGAATTTCATGGCTCAAATTTAAGAAGATGCAAACGAGTGATAAATCATCATGATCTTCCACCTCAAACAAAGCAGAATGATGTATAAGCCTACATCTGAAAATACATTTTAAGTGGGTTGCAGATAGTTAAATTTGACCATGCACTTTTTCTAAATCCTCTTTTCTCCTTTACTGCAGAACTCTCTACCTGTGCCACTATGCAAGAACTGACCCGAACCAAACAGGGGCCATTCACACTAGAGGAGCATGCCCTGTATGAAGACAAATGGACAATTGATGAAATTGCACGATCCTTGGAGCATTGCATGTCTCTTCTCTCAGAAGAGCCATCTCATAAAAAATTGAAGACAGGGCATCCTGGTGAAACTGCTGTGAGCTGTGAAGATAAGTGATAAGTTGGGTCAAGGAAAAAGACTGAATAATTGAGACATTTTAAGACTGGATAGGGATTGTCTTGCCTCCTGTGTAATTCCACATCTTTACTGGGAGAGTGAAGAACTGCAGTGCAAGAAAAAATGGTTCTTTTGTTTTCTGGGGCTAGAACATGCGCTGAAAATATCCAATGTTTGCTATTTCCTGACCTGTTTATTTTCCCTCTTGCATACAATAAATGGATCTGCTGCTAATGTAAAATCCTCATGAACTTTTAAAGAACTTGTAAGGTGAAAAATAAGTCATCGCTGTTAATTCCTCAATAAAGAATTATAAACGTTAAGTTTTGATACATGTGCCCAAAGAAGTAAATATCTTTTTTTTTCCTTTTTTCCCCTTTTCTTTGTTTTCTTTTTCTTTTTACTTTTTTTCTTTTTTCTTTTTTTTTCTTTTTTTTTTCTTTCTTTTTCTTTTTTTCTTTTTTTTTTCTTTCTTTCTTTCTAGCTGGTAGTCAAAGCCTGAAATACCATGTTCACAGGACTGTTAGAGCTTGAACACTACAGGAGTGTGGTGTGGCAATTCTCTTTCTTACCATCCATTTCAGGATATGTCCATTTTACTGCAGTTTTTCCTGTGCAGATTGTTCTTTCAGTCAAATGTTATCCAGAATGAATTAAATATCTAAGCTAATAATTTACATTAAGTTTGAAGTACAGGTGTGAGTGAATAGCTTTAAATATAAACAATACCCAAAAATAGCAATTTGATAACAAATGCTTTGAAGAGTACAGTCATCATTACAGGTGAACATATCTTATTCTGTTACAATGTCACAGTTGGTGACCATCCCTAATGTAAAATATAGTTAACTGTTTTGCCTTTCATAGGGCTTATGGACTTTACTTTTGCCATCTCTGTGCTGCTTGAGCTGTCTCCTATGATTGATGAGCTTGTGGGCTTTGATTTGGTCCTGATTAGAAGTTACATGGGCATCAGAGGAATTCACCATCAAGGATCCTTGCTGAAACTATTTTAATTCACTGGGACAGTGAGGGCCTATGCCCCAGTTCAGGTAGTCAGCAGAATGTGATTACATTGATCATTTCTCACCACTGCTTCCCATGGGATTTCCAAAATGACTGAAAGACTGTGTGCTAAAAATCCCTGTCATGTGTTTCTGAGAGTGTAATGAACTGTCCTAGGAGGACTTCTATACTTCTATATGTGTTCCCCCCTGCAAGTTAGTAGCAGCTTTTTTCATCTTGTCATAATGAGGGCCATGAGGTGTAGTTTAAACATTCTTCTCAGAGAGTTCTGAGACTCCTGAGAGAAAGCCCTGCTTTTTAAATTGTCACTGAAATGTCACCTAAGAGAAATGGACTGGCTGTTCTTACAGTTTTATGCTACTGCTGGCCGAGTGGCCTGCTGTGGCTTTGTACATCTGCTGCACCTTTGGGCTTTGGTTCTGCAGTACAAGGACTTGATTCTTTCTCTAAGTGATTGGACGCTGTAAAGACAAGAGTTTGTGCTTATATAAGGGTATAACTTTTCCAGTGAGACATGAAAATTTGATTTAATACTCTGTTAAGGGGTTTGCTACTTCCCATAGTAAGCAGTCTTGGTAACTAATTGCTTCTGTTGCTTAAAAGGTTATTTTTTATTCTCAACTTGACTTGCCTCTCCACCTGCTGCATTTTGTGTCTGCATCTACATCTTACAAAAAGAGGTACTATGTGAAATGATCAAGTTCCAACCGTACTTTCAATCCAAGAAATGAAATAAATATCCTGAAGTTTCTCATTGCAGGATACCTTTCCAGACATCTGTAGGGGGGTTTGTTTTCTGTACACTAAGAAACAGAAGTCCATGCAAGATTAATGAAGCTTTTGTATAGAGGGAGGATAGAGTTTGTTTTATTGTTCAGTAAAGAGACAGTTTTCTTCTTTTGTGTATTATTGTTATAAAGAACTTAAGGGAAATGTTGAAAATAACACAAACAAATTGAAATGTTAGAGCACTAGCAGCAGTGGTTTTAATCTACAATATGGATGAAGTGACCATTGCAAGAAATTTTGATGAGAGAAAAGAGAGTTGTGCTCAGCAGCAGAACAGGGGGAAACTTTAGGGGTTTTTTTATAAAGCAGAAAATGTAATTTTCTATTATACTTATCTTGAATGATCAAAGACTTTGATTGAAACCCAGCTTCTCTTTTTGTCTAAATCTGTATTTTTCTAAGAACCTAATTTATGTGGTCTCAGTGGTCTTCTATATTGAGGTCTCATTCTACTTATCTTTAAAAAATAGCCCACTAGATAATAATCCTGATAGTCTACTTGTTTCATCTCCAGGGCCTTGTTTCTTTAAGAACAAGTGCAATTGAGAAATCTTTCTAATAATAGTGTACATTTGTATACAGTGTTGTAAGTGGCTAGCACATTTATTATCTCATCTGTTTGTTTAATGCTCACCATGGCTTTCTTGCTGTTCCATGTAAGACCCCCTGATATTTTTAATTTCAGAACAAGAATTATATTTTCGTCAGCTTTTAGGTAAGCTTGCAACTGGTGTGTTATAATTATTGCTAACAGATCTGTGATCCTGAGAAGACAGGATCTGTTTCATAGAGACGTGAGAGTAACGAAATGGCAATCAAAAGAAGGCATCCTGTTGACATCAGCAAGTTCTGAGTCAGACTGCAAGCCCTCATGCATATAATAGAAGGCTCAGGGAGAGGAGGGATGCAGCTGTACACATTCAGGAACACATTCATTCTGGGCAAGGGGTGGTAAAGACTGGAGGTATCGTTCAGATTACAAACCCAACTTCCCTCAGTGCTTTTATTTTGTGTAGAGACTTTCACCAGCTCTAGTTAGATGATTTTTTTTTTTTCCCCCCCCTGGGATTCTTTTCATCTTTACCAGTTCTGTCAACTTCCCCAGACTAGGTTCTGTCACCCCCATAAATAAAGGCAGAACACCTTTATCTCAAACTATTGACAACTTTTCCCTACATAACTTGTGCTGAACTACAGATGCTGTTTCATTTACAAGGTGAGTAGCAAGTATGTTTGGTTATACTTGGAAATGGCTGGATGGCACACCAAACTATGGCAGACCCTGGAATAGCTGATCTTAGAAGACAATGTAAAGACTGCATAAATTTTTGAAGAAATTACACATTAACAATTTTTTTTATGACCACTGATGATTGTCAGCTCCATTCCATCCCTAAAAATTTGAGCTATCTTTTCCAATATGTAGACTCATCTGGCTCCTTCCCAGGATCTTTCCTAGATACACCTCTGTACTCTTTTTTTTTTTTTTTTTTTAGGTAGCCCTGAGCCATTAATCTCAATAAAAAGTAACTGGAAAGCCCCTGAAAAAATTAGGAATAGCTTTCTTAGGTATGTTTTACTAAATGTTTAGCCCAGTATCTTGAAACTGTCCAGATCTGGAATTGTGTTCCCATGGGAACCTAGGAAAATACTCATTTGAACTTTATTAATGTGCATGTTGCTGAGATACTGGACTTAAGAACTGTGCTACATCAACAGAAAAACACAAAATATTCTGTGATCCTGGATCTTGATTACTGACAGTCATGCTATCTTAACATTAAGGGCTATTTAGAGTGAGAGGAAAAGTATGTATGCAGTATTTCTGAGAAGTATGGAGTGCTGAGATGAAACAAACTGTAGTTATTCAGAATTTTATGTTAGTCTGGTCAGAAAATATGATTGGTTTTGTGATTTACCATTTAAAATATATCCGTGGCACAGACTGAAATACTTGTCTCATTTTAATGAGTGTTTTTGTGGGGAAAGCCCTGATAAACAAGCATGTCCTGCTTTTTGAGCTGAATATTGTCTGTTTTGAATTTGGACTTGTGATTGTCAGTCCACAGCAGTACCAGAGCTACCAGGGGCTGGCCCTGACTACTGCTGCTGCTTCAGAGAGATCAATAAGGATTTCATAATTTGTCTCCTCCTAATGTCTCTGTCTAGCTGGATCTCTTTCTTGAACATTTGAATGGCAGTTTTTCTCTGCACATCATAATATATTTCAGCTGCCAGTCTGTTGAGCACTTTTAAATGTGTTTTAAGCAAAATCAATGGGATCCTTTTTTACATAAATCAAGTTTGAGTCATTAGTGAAATATTCTAGGAGTGCCTTCATCAATAACTAAGCATTTAGCATCTCTACCCTGCTGTTCTGTTTTTGATTCATATGTTTATTTGAACAAAATAAAGTAAAAATTTGAATAATTCCATAAATTTGGGGGTACTTTAGAATATTTATTTTTGGTGTAGTAAATGGTAAAGTTGCAATTATGGGTAATAATGGCTCTGAGACTAATGGCTCATTCTCTTTGCATGGCACAGTCAAGGAATCATTTGGCAACAATATCTTATTAAAAAAGCCTTAAAGTGAGAGTGCACATGTGTGTGTATGACAGTGTGACTACAATTTACAACAGATCTTAGAGACAATGAATGGATTCAGCCAGCCTGGGGAAAAATTACTGTCCCTATTAAAGAGCAGTCATTGTTTCTAATAACCATGGGTTTAATTTGCTTCTTTGTGAGACCTGATTAAGAAAATCACCAACCCTTAAGAACAAGGCAAAGAAGCAGATTTATCATCTGGATGTTTGTCTTCACTCTGGGTACTGAAAGGGTAAATCTTAATGTCTCAGATCAGCTGCTAAGATGGTGTAGGGAAAGGAAGAATTGGGAATGGTTGGTTTTGGTGTTTGGGACAAAAAATTGTCATTACTGCAAGAAGAAAAGCTATTTTTTTTCCAGTTCTGTTTTAGGGGAAGCACTCCCAGGCCTCAGAAAGTATTAGCAAGGCTGCCCAAGAAAAATGCAATGTTTTTGTTATGGGTGTGAATGTCTTGACTTTAATACTCTTCCCTTCTCACTTCAAGCTCAAGGAAGTGAGGGGTTAAATGGAAACAGCAAGCAGCAGCCTTTCCCTGACTTCCCATGTCACATTGCTGTGTGTTGTGAATACTGAAACAATCCAGTGCTCAAACTCTGGGCTGTAAAAGAACTTGTGTGGCTTGCCCCAGAAGCTAACAGTAACTGGGAATGAGTAGAGCAAGAAATGAGGCAATGGAATTTGTAGTATAAACACAAAATATCTTTTCTCATTACAGATGTATCCATCCTAGGTTACAGCTCTGTGCATGGCCTTTCCACTTTGCATCCCATTAACTTATCCAGTGTTTGAGACAATTCATCCTAAAACTTTCTCATCCTCTCTTTTCCTTTCCAGGTACATGTGGGCCTTGGGAAAGTGTGGAGCAAAATCTCCGTGTAGTTTCTGTGGGGATGGGAAAGATAGTAACAAAGAAGAACTGAAAAGGATGAGGTGTGTCTGGTCCCTTGCTTACCCTGACCCTTTCATAAGAAAGGCACAGCTCTGAGTGCTTCAGTGCCATTTCTCTATGACGTAGGATTATTTTAGATATTTCAGAATTAAGTAGTTCAAAGTCAGATCTGTGGCTAAGTGCATGCATTAAAAACAAAATGCATCATTTCACAGATGTCACACTACTTTTAGTCGTTTTAGAACATCATTTTACATCACGTAAGAAGGGGACTAGAAAAGGAATGGCAAATGGGTAAATGCATATTTCCGTTGTTTTCAAAAATAGATCAACTCATTTTAGGTAATGTAAGAAAATACAGTAAGCATTCTAATGGAAAAGAGCTAAAGAGACAAGGACATCATTTTTGCTACCTTTTCTGTTTCTTTTAGCACATAAAACAATTAGCTTAAATACACCATTTCAGTGCTTAAGAAGCTTTTATGTGGAAATGCAGGAGAGCTTGTTACTGTATGCTGATGTGAAAAAAGGCATTTATTTTCCTTTCAGCATTTCAAAAGATAGTCTTCTGTGATGCCCTCCAAAAGGAAATGTTTTGTTTTGCTTGCATTGAATTGCCATAAACCCTTAACATAGCTGATTCTTTTGTGACTGTTATGTTCCTACCAAGTAATTTCCTGCAGCTGGCTTTCCTTGGGGTCAACAAACTGTTTAAAGTTCTGCAGGTACAAAGCCCACGCTCCCAGTGTAAATGGAACATTGTGTACAAACAATAAATATATTTAGAAAACAAGATTAATCCTCTGTAATCTCTGCTATGCAGATTGCTCTCTCAGTAAAATATTACCCAAGCTGCATTAAACCTGGCTGCTGCTTTGATGTGTTGCCTTGTATACAGTTTCTTCTTACTTTCTACTCTAATTTGACAAAGGGCACAGGCAGACTCTGTTGATTTCTTGTCCAGGTGATTAATTTCACCCAACTGCTGCTCACACATGGAGAGATTACTGCCTTTAACTTCTGTATTTACTCGTTATGATTTCCCAGTATGGTGCTCAGCACCTTTGCCAGGGGCTCGCCTCCACCCCCCTGCAGCACAAAGAAATGTGTATCCACCTCATCTGCCCCTTCATGGACTGGGATGTAAAGTGTCAGTGGTGCAGATTTTGTGGAAATAAACCAGCCCCTGTTAGGAGAAGACCATATGTCTCATTGTGTTGCTCAGCTGATCTCCAGGAGAAAATGAGTGCATAACAGTGGAGAGTAATGTTCTACTACTCCCTCCAAGGAAGTTGCTGGAAAATGTCAGCAACATGTGTGTGTAAACAGCTAATTTAAAGCATGTGATTATTTCTCTTGACCTCAGTTAGAAGACTCCTGCCTGGTTTTACTAAATTATGTAAATTATTACTCAGTGATTTAAGGCCTTATGTATTTCATTTCCACCTACCATGGGACTTGCCATTTTTTTCTTTTTATTTTAGTAGCGCAAACTGATGGATTGAAAAATCGTATTTCTTTTTAAAGGAGAAAAAAAAGTGTGAAATAAATATTAATGTTGTGGTACAACACTTAGGAATTGCTCCATGTCTAATGAATATGTAAAAGTTCTATTTATTTAAAAACTATCATGGAATTTGTCGGAATGGAATTAGTGTTATTTTTTAAAAAATTTGTTTATCTAGGAAATACATTTTTCTAAAGGGAGCTATTAAGACTATGCAGAAGGGATAAATGTTGAGTATGCTGGTGATCTCTTTCTAGAAGTAGGGACGTATAACTTGAATTGTATACTTTTTCTCTCCGTCAGTTTTATCTCTTCTCCTTTGCTGTCTTGTAGGTGTTTATTATTGGAAAGAGCATCATCATCCAACTCGTGTTGGTATCCAGCCATTCCATTCTATCAGCAGAAACATGGAGTACTCATCATTGCTCTGCCCCTTCCCCAGCATTAATGAATCCAGGCTGGGCCTTCAGAATGGTAAAATAAAGAAGTAAAGCATTGTGTCACAGAGAAGGCAGTACGTGGTCAGGATTTGAGGAGATGAAGTTTATTTAGAGGCAGAGAATGTTTTGTGGCCACCAAGAAACATCCAGGAGGATAGATAGATGACCTTCCCTATGCATCTGCAGTCTGATTCTGAACATGCTACACCAGTGGGCTTTCCCTGGGAAGTGTGTCTTTCAGAAGAGTATCCTGCCATTGCCTTACAGGGATAAAGCTCCCAACATTTTGCTGTGTATCTGTATAATTAAGCAGCTCACTTAGTTTTCCAGTGTGGGGCTGTTGTGCCAGCTCTTCATTTAGGCTGTTGAAATCTTTGCAGTTTTTGGTGCCTGGTATACACAGCAGATGTGGTTTGGAGGAGCTCCTCTGACACCCCCCTTTCATTTTTTTTTTGGCTTGTTTAGTTTGGGAAAAAATAAGAGCAAAAAGGGATGTCTGGCAGCATTTCTTTTCTTACAGGCCCAGACTTTCTGCTTTGTGCCTGTCTTGTGTAAGATAAACCTGGCAATGGGAGAGGGCTGAATCTCTCCTGGAATGCCTTCCTGATCATTCTCTGTAAGAAAACACAACCTTTCTCTTCCAAGTGCTGGAAGATGCCCAAGCTTGTTTTTCTTTAGAGCCTTCCGCAAGACCTTCTGCTCCTTGGTACCCAAGAATCATTTATCTCTCACTGCAACAAACCAGTGGTTTCATAACTAGCCCAAGGTTATGAAGCAAAGTTACAGTCTGGGGAGGCTGCTGACTGTGGTCCAGAAGACAGCGAAAAATTGGCCAGGACCAAATAATTGTTGAGTGGTAGAAACAACTGGGAATTCATGGTAAATCAAGAAAAATTGCTAGTGTCTGAAAACACTGGTGAGGTACAAGGCTGGAAAAAAGTGAGCTTGGGCTTTCTGAGGCATTTTTATAGCACGTAGCTTTGTTCTTTTTTAACAATGTTGCTTGGAAAAGAATTGTCCAGTTGCAGGTTTTGAGAGGCTCAATTGGTACAGCATTTTTTTAAATTTTCTGTCAAACTTTTATATATTTTTTTATGCATTAACCCTTAAATAAATGCAGAAGGTAGTTGGCAAAGTTGAAATTCAAACTTGCACGTGTGCCTTTTCTAGTGCACTTTTTAAGGATCTCAGCTCTAAGGAGGAACAAGTACCCTGTGGGTCCCTTACAGCTGTTTTTTTATGGGGTGCTGAGTAATTGCTCAGGATGGCAATGGCATTTTATGGAAAGAGGAGGATGTGAGGAGAAAGAAATCTTCGGACTCCATGTTAGTATGTTTATTCCTCCAGTGTGGGAAATATTTTTTAGTGTTCATTTTCAAGTAAGGTCAACCCTGCAACTTTTTAATTAAAAAAAATATAAGCCAGGCAGACAGCTTCATCTCAATTTCTGGAGATATATTTGAGCCTGAGAGACCAGTGAGGAGCTGTTGCCAAGGGAAGAAAACCCTTTGTGTTGCACAAAACTGGTAAAATATAACACATAAGGATTTTTGGGCTGCATTCAGGTTTACATTTACCCAAATCAATTGACAGAAGGAAATAAGAAACTTTGTTGGTGTGTTAGTATGTTTAATTTCCCAGCAGGTTTTCATATTATGGGGATTTCTTCACTGTAATAATTATAACTCCATTCTTATGTGCATCACAGAGTATGACTGTAGAGAGAGACTCAATATTTGCCTCTAAAATGTACAATCTGTACTGACTACAGTACAATTGTCTGGCCTGGTGAGCTAAATGTTAAATTTCAAGCACAGCTGCTTCTTTTCATTTTGATGTATGAAAAGCCTTAAGAAGAATGTGAGTATCAAAGAATGTCCTGAAATAGGAAAAAAAAAAAAAAGTTGTATTTTGAAACTTTTGCTTTGGGAAATAAACCTGTTCATAATCTCCCAGGGTTAGCTGGGAACTTTTCCAAAGCATGGGTTCATGTCTAGTTAGAGAAGAAGATTATTGGACAAGTGATTGAAAATTCTGGTCATTTGGTTCAATGAACTTTTACTCTGTGGACCTGACTGCCACCTAAAGGGTTTTCCCAACTGAGGTCCTGTTAAGTCACTAAAAATACTTAATTTGAGTTTTGGGCTTCTGTCATGCTGAGTTGGTCAATATGTTGGTTGGTCTGTCAAGGTTACAGCCTGGTGTATCAAAGCTTGAAAGCTGCCTGAATGTAAGTGATCAAAATTAACTCAGTGGGAAAGATGCATCTTGCCAAAGAGTGCAAGTTGTGCTAGGCATAATGGTACACAGAAAAAAAAATGTGTAAGGAAAAAGGAAAATTTATTTTTTGCTTTAAAAATCAATTTTATTGCACCTTTTCTGGCTTAGGTGGATCAATTTTGCACTGGTCTGTGCAGGCTACTGCAGGCTGAAGGTTGAATGAGAAGAAGCTGCAAATTAAGAGAAGTTCCCCAGGTCAAAACCATGATGGTTAACTGAAGAACTGTCAGTGTTGTAAGTGTGCATCATGTAAAGGCTTGAGTATTACTTAGTACTCATCTTCTCCTTTCTCATCTGAAAATTCATTATCTGCCCAGGTACATATCACAAAGGCTGAGCCCTGGAAATTAAGATAAAAATACTATGCTTTAATTTTAGAAGCAAAAGGTAGAGTCAGAACTGTTGTCTCAGGGTCATAAGGGTTCAAGCAGGGCTCTAAGGCAATTATTAAGGCATTTAGTTCAGTTAGGACAGGATTTGGCATGGGAATGTGAGGCAGCATTAATGTGAAACATTAGTGTTTCTTCCCAGACTATGTACATATTACACCAGATGACAATTTTTACCTCTCCATATGTTTCCCAGTTTAAATAGAAAGCCAAGCATATCCTGAGGAGAGGAAATAATCATCCACGTTTATGGATGTTAACAGCAAGTAAGCTCAACAGATCGCATGGGCCAAGATCAGCAGTTGCCTGGATCATGGCTCTTGCCACCAACCTGATATGCAAACTGTAGCATTGTTTTAGGATTCATATAGATACGGTTACTGAAAATATAAGCTAGTATCCTAGGGCACAAAATGCCCTTATTTTTCATATAAAATTATTTTTTTAAGTCTGGGAGTAGTTTATAGTTTGGTGTTTCATGCCTTAAAGCCTCCAATTTGCATCAGATCCAAATTTGGTCAGAACACCACACTTTTTAGAGCATGCATCCTGGTCTGCTTCCCTCACCTGACTATCTGTAAAATATCTGCTTGTCTCTTCTTGTAGTTAGACAGTTTTAACCAGTTCTGCTCAAAATTGTCTGTATAATGCCCAACTATTTCCTCTGACTTCACTGACATTCCAGATTTATATTGCTGTGATATAGAGCAGAAATCTGCACTGGAGAGCAGTGAACCCCAAAGGAATTCATTGAAGCCATTCTTTTTAATAATAATAAAAAAAGATTTTGAAGTTGGATGTCATTTGTCATTGTCTCCCATTCACTGTATCCTAGTTCTAAAGGAGGAATGCAAGAAAGTCATCCCATTAGCTGCTAGTTCAAAAGTAGTTTAAAAGGAAAGCCCAGTGCCTCCAGGAATATCTTTCTAGCAGTAGTCTGATCTCTGCAGGTGACTGTTCAGAGCCTGTCCTTAGGCTTTGCTGGCTGAAAGTACCTGCTATCTGCAATCCTGTTTAACTTGCAACTTTAAAACATAATTGAGAATATTTTTTCAAAGCACAGTGCTTTCTGAAGCTTGTTTTCTGAGAAGGATTTTGCACTTCAACAACTCATCTTCTGATGTGGTGAACACTTACCTCGATCCTGTTTCCTGTAAAGGTAGAGTTAAAATGGAAAGGCTCTGACATTCTTTAAAATGTTTCCATTAAATATCCTTTAATGTTTCTGTGGCCAGAAACACAGATAAAATTTAAATTCTGTCTTTTATTATTTTCTTTAAAGAAGGAGCTTGCTCAGGAGCAAATTGTCCCATAAGCAATTCATTTTTCTCTGTGCTACTGAAGGAGTTCAAAGATAAATGCTGTCCTTTTATGATGTCACATACTTGAATTGCACCTATTTGTTGGGGATATAAAAATAATTTGCAAATGTTAATTAAGGATTCCACTCCAGTCACATAGCAAAACATCAAGAGCTTTTTCTATAGGAAAAAAAGAGCTGGGAGATGGCTGGCAGGTGAGCATCACGGGGTTCCAGGGATAAGGCTGCCCTATTCCACCTCCCTTTGCCCCCTTCTCACTTCTGAGGTGAGCCATGTGTTGGGCAGGGCTCAGAGCACCTTTACACCACGTTCCTGCAGGTGAGCAGCTGGGGGAGGTGTAGTACTCAACTCCACAACTACCAAAGGTGGGAGAAAATCCTCAGCTGGCTGCGAGCTGCAGGCCTGGCACTGGTTTGTGTTCTGGCACAGTGCACTCTTGTTATCATGCCTAAGAGCAGGGGAAAAGGGCCCATTCACACTGTTCTCTTTATTGGTAGTAAAAGCTTGGTATCAGCTTGTGATTAGCAGGTAGTGGGTTTTGCTGAGCAGTGAGGAATTGTGTTGTATCTGGAACCTGCACGTAGCAGCTCTGTGGTGACACTGCTGCAGCACGGGCTGCACTGGGTCACTACAGCCCAGAGCAAATGGCATCATGCAGAGGCCAAAGGCAGGAGGAACTCAAAGCTGCAAGTTCTGGGGTGTCTGACTCCTAGAATGGGAAGACACTGGGCAGTTCCCAGCTCTGAAGAGAAATGACTGAAGAGCTGCATGGCCTAGTTCTCCCTACCCTGTCATACCACCTGCTTGTCCAGGTCCCTGCAGTTACTGCATTGTACAAGATGTGGAAGAAGACACAACCTGTGAGAGCTGCATGGCCTGGAGCTTCAGGCTGGGCAAGAAAAGGTTGAAGAACTCTGCAAATGTGTGGGTGGGAAAGGAGAAACTTCAGAGCTGTTCCACCAGCAGCTACAGCTTTCACCCTGGGGAGCACGGAGCAGAAACTTCCTGACTCAAAATTTGTTCTTGAGCTCCTAACATCCTCATGGATGGTTTCCTAAGGGGTCTGAGCAGCCTGGACTCCCTGAGGGTATTTTTCTGCCTTTTCCCTATGATAGAAAGAGATTTAAGGCCTGTTACAAGTTTATCGCTGGGGGAAAAGCCAAAATTCCTCCCAGGTTCACTGCCAGGTTGCAGGAGTGTCTTCTGTTAGGAAGATTAAATGTAAACTCTACAGGTGACATCTGCAAGCAGAGTTGAAAGGTCAGTCTAACTTAGAGCTCTTTTAGTTCAGGTCCTAACCTGCAGCTCCCTTATCCTGCTGTCAGGTGCCTGGGGCTGGAGGGTGTTGCAAGGTTACACTTGGGTTTAACAGCACAGGAGGAAAGAGGGAGAAGTCCAATAGCATATTAGCTACAGAGTGTAAAACTGGGATTTTCTGTATGCTCACGAGTGTGATTCTGATTTTACAGCCATGGGAGTTATGTCACACGAAGCACAAGTGAAGAGACTAGATTTGCTGGCAAAGGTAATTTGTTTGGGTTTTATTTCATGGAATAGCAGAATGCAGCTAGGCTGAGGGGTTTTGTGTCTCCTCACAGGTACTCAGGAGGTAAAGATGCTGACCTGTCAATTGTATCTGACACTACTATTTCACAAAAACTCTTCTTTACCCTCAGTAACTACTATCTATTGGCCTAGTTTCCTCTCAGCAGCTGCACGGCATGGCACCAGCAGTGTAATTCAAATCTAAATTTATGAATGTCTGTTAAAGTGTGAGTTGTACTCTTATGCACTGCTTGTTCTCAAACATGTTAAAGCAGTTAGAAAATAAAGGAGTGGATGGAAAGAAGGCACAGAAATGTAATAATAATAGTGGAAAGCACGTTTTCCCTTCTAGTCATCTAAGAAAAAATGTGTTAAAAGATTCTGAAACAGTGCTGAAAGCTTGATGATTTGGTACATTGCTCTGACATTTTAGAGAGGGAATGTTTGTCTTTGAAGACATTGCCTGCATCTCAGTGAAAAGAGCTGCTGTGAGCTCAGCTAGAACAGCAAAGCATGATCAGTCCTGTCCCCTTCCTCTGTTTGGAATGAGAGCTGAAATCATCAATGGCCTGGGATGCAAAGACAATAAATGGCTGATGGTGATCAATGACAAAAAGCTTTCTAAATCCTTTTGAAAATCCTGAACGTGAATCCCTTTACTAATTGGTCCATGCACTAATTAGAGGTAACCTCTTTTGGCCTTGACTGTCTTGGACCCTTTCTAGGGTGAATTCAGCACCAGGGAATCCCCCTGATGGACATTTCCTTGTGCTGTGACAGTGTCATTTCCCTACCCTCAGCACTTTCTGTTTGTGATGGCTTATAGCTCCCTGGTTCTCTCCTTCACCCTGCTCTACTGTATCTATACACTATTGTTTATTCTTTTTTTTTTTCTATCTTTGCTTGGAACTATGTCTTACCTCTGTTTTTGTTTCTGTTGCTGTAGTAAGGACCCAAACAGATGGATTTCCCCTTTCCATATAACTGTGTATTGCCTATTTTTCTTGTCACCTCAGTGAGCACCCCACTCCATAATTTTTCCTATACAATGTAGAATGATTGACAGGGATTCTCCAGCCTTTTCTTCAGTTATACTGCCCTTAACTAGATTATTATTCTTATTTCTTGTTTTTAGTATCATAGTGGTCCAAAAACCCAAACAAACAGGGCTTATAACAGTTGTTACAAGCATTGCACAAGTAGAGAAATTTTTGTCAAAGAAACTGGAACTTGACTATAAAAGATGGAAAGAAAGATGGGGCCCAGGATGGTGGGGTGGCAATGGACAGTGGTGTCTGGGAAATGTCTTGACACCTGAACGGGTGCCTTTTAGCACTCTAGTCCCTAAGGCACTGAAGTAAAAGTAATAAGATGGACTTGGGAGAAAAATATATTCTTAGAAGTGTCCTCCAATGTGCATCCTTGTACCTGGGGAACTGGGAGAATGAAGACAAGAGAGCATTCACTCTTCAGAGTGATTTTTATTTCCTGGTTCTTTATTTCTGTCTCTCAGTGTCCCTTCTTCACTTTGTCTCACTGTTACATATGATCATATACCAGTAAGAGTCCACTGTATACCATGATGTCAAAATATCAGACACTGAATAAACTCGGACCACAAATGGAGCTCAGGAGGTTGTGCCACAGTTGGACAACAGTCAGGGGAGTGGGGAGAGGATGAGCCTTTGAGGTGAACAGAAGTGGGAAAAGCTCACATTGGAAAGGGTATGCAGGGTTTAGATGGGCATGGGAGAATGGTTTCTTAAGGGTTTTGCTTCTGAAATAATTTACAGGATTTACAAGATAGAGATGTGTTTGTAAAAACAAACAGCTCATGGTCATGAATGTCTGCCAGCAAGGTGGTGGTGGGCACTGGGGAGAGGAGAAAAGCTCATGGGAAGGAGCTGTGAGTGGGAAATGGTGAACTCTGCTTTACTTAGAAGGTATTGCTAGAGATCTGTCATGAACTGTTGGGCTGTGACTTTGCTTGAATAAAGGAGATGATAGATTTGCCTCTCTAGTTTAGACCTGAGTCATCAAGAGAAATAGCTCAAGAATTTGTGGCTTTTGCAGACAAAAGATTGCCCTGAGGACACAGGGGACCAATAATACATCTCACAGTGACCCTTTTTTCACTTCCCTTCCAGACCTGGAGAAGGAGAGAAGCATGCTCCAAAAAGTGTATTGAAGCAGAATACTACTTCCCTGTTTCTCCTTGTTTTCTTCTTTGCTTTAAATTATTTTTTTCATTTCTTTCTTGCTAACCCACTACTTCTTCCAGGGTTTCCTGTTGCCTTCTAAATGCTGTTGCTTCTATCTCTTCCCTTTCTTCATTCCTCTTATCTGCTCTCTCTCTCTGGCATCTACCTCTTTCCAGTCTCACTTCTTTAAATCCCTTTCAAGAGTTTAAGCTGTGCCTTCCCTCTTCACAGACTGGGAAAAGGGAGGGGGGCAGCCTTTTTTAAACCAAAGAAATATCTCTGAGCCCATACTTTACCTCTGTGAAAAGCAGGTAAAGTTGAATTGTCATTTGTGAGGGTTCCACTGATATGAGGTGGTTTGCCAGGTAAGGGTGTTACAGAGAGCTCTAATCTTAAATTTTGAGTCAGCGGTGGTTACCAGGGAAACTTCTAAAATTGCACTGGCAACATCTCTGCTCAAATACTGTATCAGATCTTTGGGAAATGGCACCAAGTGAACAGGCATAGTTTGGGAAAGAAGCAATAGTGTGAGATTCAGGGATGCTTTGCATACAAGTAAAATAAAAATCCTTAAGTCTTCAGGATGATGCAGGGTCTGTAACTCTGCAATCCTAAACCAGGAAGATCGCAGGAATTAAGTAAAAATCATTGGTTCTGTTAAAATTTCATTCACATGGCACCCTTAGTAAGGTTATATTTGCTAACCTCTATTTTGGATTCTGTTTTCTAGTATTAAGAAAAGAAGAGTTCATGTTTCTAACAGGTAATTAAAAAAAATTGTAACTTGTTACTAGAAACTAATGGGAAAAGGTACCCTGCACTCTGCCACCCTTGAGCCCTCCAGACAGGGTAAGAGTATAGACACATAATCAGAAAGAACATTTGGGATTAAAGCAAACATCAGAAAACTGTAAAAGGGAGAGTTCCAATTGCACTTGAGCAGGCTAAATACTCCAATAAATTCTCTGTCTGAGTAATTCTGAGCCACAGGCTACTGAAGATTGGGTTAATGTTTTCATCATGTTTTCCCTATCCTGGTTCTGGATTTTGTCCATTTATTGTTGTCAGAGGACAGTCAATGGTCATGTTTTGGGCTTGATGGTCGTGGACTTGACACAGCTGGGCTTATACAGGAACAAAAGTCTGTCCTTCTGGAGCTGTCAGCTCCTTGGAAGGACTGGCCTGTTAGCCTATGCTTGTGTGCCCATTGGCCCAATGGCAATTTGTCCATGGCTGGACTTGAGGTACAAATAATATTTTCCACATATTGCATGTCCAAGTTGTGCATATTTTATTATCTTTGCTCATACATGCTTTAAAAGGCAAGCTCTATGAGGGAGAAAGGTGAATATTTCACATTATTAGCTAAAATAAATGTTTGTGTATGTAAGATGTGTATTTATATAAGGCAACTGTCTTAAACTATGCTGTCTGGCCAATTTAGCCATGAATATTTATTACCTGATAACAAATGTTTTTGGATCAACCTCTCAATTCAATAACATTTGTCGAAAGTACAGTTACATGTTAAAAATATCTCTTCTTGCATGGTGCTGACTGGAGGGTATTGATTATGGGCTAACTTTTACTGTTTTTGTGCAAGTGCTGCAAGGACAAACATACACAGGAATATGGTATGTGTGCATCTAGTGAGAGGTAACTGAGCTGCTGTGAGAAGCTGATTGCTGTGCTGATTTTGAACCATAAAGAGTGCAAGTAGTTAATCACTGTATGATTAATCAAAAGCTCATCATGTTCTGGATGTTATGCGTGAAACAAAAAAAAAATGCCTCAAGTAGAAAATTCCTTTGGGGTTTTCATAGAATCATAGAATTGGCTGGGTTGGAAGGGACCTCAGAGATCATCAAGTCCAACCCTTGTTTTAAGGCAGTGATTCTGACTGCTGCAACATGAAGACCTGAGGGGCTGCTGATGCTCTGAATCACAGACCTGCTGCTTAATGTGGATGCCCTCACACAGCAGAGTTTTCTTTTAAAACTTAGTGATCATCAAAGTTAATATCCATTCCAAATTATCAGTAAAAGGTCAAGCTCTATTTTAGTTACACCTGCACAAAATTTTGTTTCTTTATGTTTTAGTATGATGGGATCTGCAGGAAGAGAACATTTGTGCAAGTCTAGTCCCAGGCAGCTGGCAGGAGGAAGGCTCCAAAGGTAAGTGGTAAGGTAGACCAACAGCAGCTTGTGGCTCTAGGAGCAACTCCAGGAGTATGTGGTGACCTCCTGACACTGCTTCTTTCTGCTTCCTATTGTGTCACAAGATAGAAATTTTTTTAATTCTTGATGTGAGAAGCTGGTGTTCTGAAAACTTTAGCATTTTGTCATGTATGCTGAAGGTGTATTAGGGTTTTCCTTCCCTTCCCTTTTCCCTTCCCTTTTCCCTTCCCTTTCCCCTTCCCTTTTTCCTTCTCTTTTTCCTTCCCTTTTCCCTTCCCTTTTCCCTTCCCTTTTCCCTTCCCTTTTCCCTTCCCTTTTCCCTTCCCTTTTCCCTTCCCTTTTCCCTTCCCTTTCCCTTTCCCTTTCCCTTTCCCTTTCCCTTTCTCTTTTCCTTTTCCCTTTCCCTTCCCTTTTCCCTTTCCCTTTTCCTTTTCCCTTCCCTCCTTCCTTCCTTTCTCTCTCTTTCTCTTTCTCTTTCTCTTTCTCTTTCTCTTTCTCTTTCTCTTTCTCTTTCTCTTTCTCTTTCTCTTTCTCTTTCTCTTTCTCTTTCTCTTTCTCTTTCTCTTTCTCTTTCTCTTTCTCTTTCTCTTTCTCTTTCTCTTTCTCTTTCTCTTTCTCTTTCTCTTTCTCTCTTTCTCTCTTTCTCTCTTTCTCTCTTTCTCTCTTTCTTTCCCTCTTTCTTTCTCTCTTTCTCTCTTTCTCTCTTTCTCTTTCTCTCTTTCTCTCTCTTTCTTTCTCTCTCTTTCTTTCTTTCTCTTTCTCTTCCTCTCTCTCTTCCTTTCCTTTCTACTCATGCAGAGCAGCTCCCTTGTGAGGAGCAGACCTGACACAGAGCTCAGCAGTTCTGAGAAGCTATGGGCAGATTTAGTGAGCTGTACAGCAGTGAGGCGTTTGGTTGAACAAAGCACAGCCTGCCAGGCTGGCAGGTCCTGGGGAAAGGGCAGATCATCTCATCCAGCCCTGTTTGGTTGTTGCCTTTGCTGAGTTGGGGGGAGGCAGAGCTGCCCAGCAGTGCAGGACCTGACTGCACACCCATCACTGCTCATTTTGTCTCCTTGCTTAGGAGTGGGGCAAAAGCATTGAAAGTGCAATAGGCCTTTTCCCCTGAGAAGCAAAACTATGCTTTAGAATTGAAGAACATTTGTCCCAGCTCCCCAGAAAACCCTGCAGGAGATGTAAGGGTGTTCAGCATCACATGAATTTTTTTCTGCACTCATAAACTGTATTTCAGGCATAGTTATTTGCAGAACTCTGATCTAGGCAATAAACACATACAGAGCTATTTTATGAAAACTTGGATCTCTTAATTTAAACCCTACTTTTGTTCTTTAGTCTTCACAAACATGTGGAAAAAGACTGAGGAAATGTGGGTAAGTATATTAAAAAATATTCCTGTTTTTTAGGGCAATGTTTAACAATCAGTCGGTGACTGAGTGTACATACATTAAATATTTATTTTTCTTCTGTAGATCTGAATGGGGAAATGTGCTCACATTCCTGCCAGATCACTAATTGGGTAACTGTGGATGCTTAGGGTGTTTCTGAAGCAGCAGTTTTATCTGTGGTACTTGTCTCATTAAGGATTTTACTGTTTGTATTCCACAAGTCATGAAAATCTCCAGCTGGGGCTGGGGCTTTGATAAATTGTCATTTCATATGCTTGAAACATAACTTCATTACCTCTGACTAATAAAAGTTGTCAGTTTGCATATTTCTTTTTTCCATTCATACAGCACAGATTTTTGTTCATTTTCAGAGTCTGCAAAATCGAGATTTTGTTTAAATCAGTAGGTTTCTGTTAGTTGGTCTGGCTATAAGTCTGAAATTTCTTACTGCTCCTCTATTTGTTTTATTTCGGTGCTCAGATTTCTGGTGGGAGTGTTTTCTCAGAGCTCCTCTTGCTCTATGACCATTCTTCTGGCAGGCTCAAGCAGCCTTGGCTTTTTCTCAGGGAAGAACACTCAGGTGGTGACTGGCAACCATGGGAAACCTTTTTGCCTCCTGTTACTGAGTGGTCTGATGCCAGCACCAATCTCCATTTCCCATCTCATCCATCCCTGGGATATTTCTGGGGAATGCCTGGGCTGTGCAGGTTGAATTCTGCCAGGCACAGTCCCAGTCCCTTCCATCACTACAGGCATCAGATCAGCTTTTAAGGTGGTGCCCAGCATTCTTCAGGGAAGGCAATTTTTGAAGCTGATCTTGCTAGAGTTGTATTTAAGGCTTTTTCCATGTCTGGCCTTTTTTTCCTTTTTTTTTTTTTTTTTTTTCCTCCCCACAGGGCAAGGATTCCCTTCCAAGCTGCTTCCTTATACTTGTCCTATCCTTGGTCATGCTGCTGGCAGCTTCATTTGTTTTCTATCCTCTGCTTTTCACACACTTCTCTGTTTTTCACAAGGAGAGCTCCCCTTGGTAGCACTGTTCTTTGTCAGAGCTGAGCTGTGCCATCAGCTTAGCTCAGCAGAAAGGAGCTGAGCTTGCACAAGATCTCAGAGCAGGATCCTTCTGCCTAGGAGGATCTGGACTCAGCAAATAAATTACAGATTTCTCTTTCTCAGGAGACATACTTTCTCTACTGTTTATTTTAAGTTTAGCCCCTTAATAGCATTATAAATAATATATATAAATTTATATATAAAATATATAAATATATAAAAATATAATTAAATATATAAAAATATATTTAAAAAAATATATACACATATATAAATAAAAAATATTTAGTATTTATGCTATCAAAGTGCAAACCTCCTTAAGGTAATGACAACTAGAGTAATTCAGAATATTCCTGCAAGAAGAAAGCTGTCAGACTGATGGTCTGCTTTCGAGTATCACTTTCTCCTTAACCTGCCCATCCTCCTGCTTCTTTCTTGATTTATCTGCCTTGAAGCTTTTAATGCATGTGAATCTCTCCCTTGCCTGTAAGGTCTCATAAAATTTTTTTTAATGAAACAAAGCTTATTTGTAGGATGGATTTTTTTCTGAAGCTAAAGAATTGCTGTTTATCTGAGCCAGTGAAGCATTCCACATTTATAACATTAGCTTTAAAAGCAAAATTTTTGCTTTGTAACTACATCCTTTTAGATATACAGTAGTGTATGCCCCTCCACTTTTGTATTTATTTATAAATACAACAGCATAGGAAGGTCAAACATCTAACTGAACCAAATCATCTGTTCTTTCTTTGATTAGATTCTTAGACCACTTTTAATGTGGCAAGATACATATAAAGGAAATCCGGCCCCAGTGTGTTCTGTTTCAACATAATCTACTGAATCAGTAGTTTCTATAAATAGTTTTAAAGCTAAAGTCTGCATTCATGAATCTACTGTCAGCACCCAGTGGTTTTCAATGCCTAAATTATGAACTTGTGTCACTTACTGTGATTTTCTGAGCAGGGCAACTGATCACCATGAAGGTGCCCACAGGACAGTTTTCAGCTGTTCATAGGGAGAATTTTTTTATTTTTTTTTTTTATCTACAAATTATATAAAATGTCTGAGCTTGACTTGTCAGTTTATTCTGATAGAACCAGGTGAGTTCATGCTGATTTATTTATCTTAACATAGTGTTAACTTTGTGTCTGTGGAACTGACAGATTTGTCATTACTATACACAGATAGATGAATAGATTCAGGTATATGCAAGAATGAACCTGCAATAGCTTAACATAATGTTGCATACTGAAAAATTATGAAGAAAACCCTGAAAGCCCCTTGACAAAACATTTAAGTGTGTAGATCAAAGCTGTTGTCTGCTCCACTGCTGGGTGTTGGTGCCAACAAGGCCTGATTTATAGGAACAAACAACACCACTGCAAATCAGTGCAATGTGATAATTGACAGGAGAAGCTCTGCTTTCAATGGACTTCTTTTTAATTGGTGAATAATTTTTTTAAAAAATTAAAAATAATTAAAATAAAGTTTAAAATCGTTCATTTGATGAACCACATGGGTATCATGCCCAGCCTCAGCCTACAAGATGGAAAGTGTTTGACAAGACAAAGGAGTTAACCTGAGGTGTAGGTTGGGGTGTGTGTACAAAATCTGGACAATAAGGGATGTTTCAGCTCCTGTAGCAGCATTGCTGTGCTACTTCTGTCCTTTTAAGGGTACCAAAAAAAAAAAAAAAAAAAAGCCAATGGAGAAAGGTAGCACCTATTTAAGATTTTAAAACAATGGATGCAGAAATAGAGCATAGATAGGCAAGATGATGATATGAAGAAAACTGGTAAGCTGTCACATCTCAGGTCTCATCTAAGATTTCACGTTGAAGAAAAAAACCAAAACAAAACTGAAGAGCCCTGTTATGTTTTACAGTTAAGAAATGAGCACCCAGACAGGTGTTCACAGGAAGCTCTGACTGCTTCATCAGCCATAAGGAGGTGGTTCCTGAGCAGAAGGCTGAAAATGCTGAGAGCAGAATGAGACCCTATGTCTTCAGTAAGGTAGTTGTGTTTATAAACTAATACCTAAAAATCAAGGTGCAATGACTCTATTCTGCAAGGTGAAAATGAAAGGTATATTATAAAATTTCTGAATCCTACTACTCCTCTGAAACCTAACATTTAGTCTAATTCTGCCATCATAGCCTGTATCCTAGAGCTCCCCAAAACAATAGGTTTAATTTTATTTCCCCTGGAAATATTATTTAAGATGCATGTTGGTTTTTGGAAAAAAAATGTTTTATTCCATGGCTTGTGAAAAAGATAGTACTTATAGCACTTAAATCCACATTTTCTTACTTTTAAATAAAACTTTCATCCTTGGTTAAACTACATTGTTGATCCTGTACCATCACTTAATTATTTTGTCTGTTTCTGAAGTGGTCATCTTTTTTACTTCTGCTCAATTTTTCTAACTTGTATTTTTATCCCTTTTATCTCAAATGATGGCATACACTTTTCATATGGTTTCTGACTTGTGCTCTTCCTGAAAGCAATGCTCTTTTCTGCACGTTGCTCTGTAATCTTCTAAAGTCATCATTTCACTTGTGTTGTAAATAGAAATCCATTTGTGTCATTAATGATTTTTCTATTACAGAAACTTTTTTCCACTTTAATTTTTCTTATGCCCTGATATCAAATATGCCATCTTTAGCCTGTGTCTATCCCACACAATGTGTTTATGGGTCTGCTTCTTACTGAAGAGAGGGCTGAGGCTTTCAGGCAAGGAGCTCTGGTTTTGATCTTGTGAGAAAGATTCTTCTGAAAGTGGAAATCAAACACCTGAGCAACAGTGTTTGCCCAAGCCAATGTCTCTGAGGAAGTATAAACTTCCCACTCCCACTACTCCTGTTCAGGAGTTCATCTCCAAGTCTAATGTATGGATGAGCAATCTGTTAACTCCCTTACATCAGTTGCAAAGCTTAGAAATGAAAGGAAGGAGTGAGAGGGAATCAGCAGCTGTCTTGTGGAAGAAAAAGAAAAGAATTGGAAGAGACTAAAGAAAAGCATGAGGCAGTGATCCCCAAAAGTAGCTGATTTTAAAAATTAATAAAATATTTATGCTGACTGCGAGGACACAACAGTGGAAAAATCGCATCCTCAGTGTGTGCTCAGAATTAAGATAGTATCTCTGAAGGGTAGTTTGTATTCAGCTTTCTTTCTGTCAGTCTTTTCCTGACAAGAGAACACTTTTTGCTCCTGGCAAGCAAGTCTGCACCATCTTCAGTTCTTATCATGGCACATGGACTTTCACCAAGCATGGAATCTGACTGTTCGGTAGAACAACCCAGCTCAACTGCTTAGCAAGAGGAAACATGCACAGTCTCTGCCCAAGCTTTTTTCTTCCTTAGGGATAGCTAAAACCATCTAGAATATCCCTAAATTGAGGTGGGAAAAGACAAAAGTAAGGCCAACTTTACCCTGTTCATTCAAAAGCTTTCGTTTCCATCAAGACAGAAAAAATTCCCTTTTAAACAGGAAAGTGGATTTAGGGAGTGTAATTTTTAATTCTCTGCCTGCCATAAGGAAAACATATTTGTGGTTTTCTCTTGGATCAGTCACACAACTGATTGAAATGCAGGAATTTTTCCATACATCGATATTTAATTGCTTTAGTGTTTCCATATCTGAATTTGATATTTTGTATTAAAATGAATTACCCTAAACCCTTCATTATAATGAAGAACCAGACACCAAGAGATGTCAGACACCAAGGTAACCATACTCTCTTATGACCCTGCCTTGCCCTTTGCAAAAGCCAGCTTAAGTTGGTTAGAACTGCCTGTGATTGCTCATCATTTCTTGTCATTACTTCCTGCATCCACAGAGCAGAGGAAAAGTCTTGTGCCAAAGAAGATTAATGAAAATCTACATTACACTTCATTCAAAGCATCTGCCTGCTTTGGGAGTCGTGCACTGGCACACGTACTAATTAGAGCAGAACAAAATGTGCTTTTTATATTTTTTTTTTCTTTTGGGAAGGAAATTGATATCCAATCCAATATTTTCTCCCTAATTTTTTTTTTTAAATGGTCACACCAGCTGTGCACATTAAATATCTCATGTGCAACGTGCATTTTGTAACTGAGACTGCTGCAGGGGTTAAATTAATAATTCTGCTTTCTCAGAAAAAATATCACAATATAACAATCATCCTTCAAAAGAGAGAAATCTACTTTTCTACAAATGAAAAAGTCAAAATGCTCTCTACTAGCTGCTGACTAAGGGGGAAAACAGATGGTATATCATGACTGATTTTTACAGTGGGAATAAAACACAGGTAATAATATGCCTATTAACAGAGAAGATTGTTGAGGAATTTCCTGGATTTTTGGAATGAAATGTGCAGTAACATGTTCATTCTGAACTGATATTCCTGCCTCTTGGCTGGGAAGGGAGGGAAGGGGAGGAAGACAACTGAATTAATGAGAAAGTGAGGTTGTTTAACCAGTGCAGGTGTTCCTCTGTTGCAAACACTCCTCCTCCCTTTGCATACCTCTTGGGTGTATGTTCTTCTCAAGGGAAGAGTAAACCCAGCACATTGACTCCATGGTGTGTCCCTGACCATGGCCTTGTCCTTGGCACTGGGACATCCCTCCAGTATGGGGACCAGAACCCAGGAGCTGGGGGGGAGTTGTTGCATTGGAGCATTGCAGTCACCAAGGGGTCCAGCAGGGTTTTTTTGAATTCAGAAGTTCACTGGGTGTCCTGTCGGGTATGAATGGCTCAGAGTCATCAAGGATTGCTGGGAAAAAAAGAAAAATTCCTGCCAAATGAATGTATGTATAGAAAAAGTAGCATGGCTGCACTCTGGGTATCCACTTCCAGGAGATGGATGAGCTTGAAAGAAAGAAAACTTTACAGAGCTCTTCATCTAGCTTGCTACATGATAGAACAACAGCCTTCAGTCTGTCAAGTTTTTGCCATCAAAAGGCTATGAAATTCAAAGAAATGTGTTTTTTATACATTATTCAGCATAGCTTTTGAGTTTCATACTTTGTAAATAGTATTTTTAGGGGGTTTGAAATGATGATAAGACAGGGGCTGGCCAATTTTCATTAGACTACCTTACAATTTTCAGCAGAACGCAAAATAATTCTCCTCTTCTATTGAAAAAGGAAGGATGAGAAACATAATCGCCCATTTCTCCTAAGCATGGGGCTACAGAAAAAGACACTTCTGTCAGTGAAATGTGGTTTGAGTGAGAAATCAGCGTGCATTAGCTTCGTGGCTCCAATTTTGCATGTAAATTGCCTTCCTACACCCTCTCAGTATTAGTGCTTTGGTGACAAGCAAAGAATGTAATTCTGTTTTGAGCTTTTTATCTGATGATAAGTCTCTGTGCTCACTGCTCCCTGAATTGTCACCACTGTGATGAGATGGGATGTATCTTAAGCGCTTTAAGTCATAAGATATTTAGCACATGTTCATTAAAATTCATTATTTTCCTCTATTAATCTTTTTAAGGTAACTTCCTAATGTTATGCTTTCCCATTGGGGTTAAGGCTAATTTTCAAGGACTTGTTTCAATAAATTGCTAGAGATATTTGATTAACATTAATTTTTTGTGGAGACTGGGGGAGATTATTACTTTTTTCTAATTCTGTTGAGTTGGAGAAATTGAATTGGAGGCCTCAGGAAGACAGCTGGGTAGTTACACTTCAGTAAACTGGCCTGTGAGATTTTAGGTTGAAAAGCTGGAATTGATTCTACATCAAAAATTCATGACATAGATATCTGTCTTTGGCTTATAAAACATGGACTGAGAAAATAAAAACCTGAGAGCTTGGATCGTTCATAGTGAAGTCCAGGCAGAGGAATATTAATATTGATAGCTGTGAAAAAAATTGTGGGAAAGAGGACTAAACACCAGAGATCAGCAGCAAGGATTAGAGATAGAACAGATTGTAACACTGGCTCAAGATCAGATAAATAGCAAGTTGCCCCCAACTTAGGTTGGAAATTAGATATTTCTTAATGATTAAAAGAGTTTGGCTTTGTAAAAGTCAGCTTGACTTTAAGCTTGAACTCAATGATCCTAAAGGTTTTCCAACTTAAGTGATTCTGTGACTCTAAGTAGTTTTATTATGGCAAGAGCAAACTACCCAACAAGATGTTTGACCCACTAATGATGAATTTACACTGGGAATGTTATGGCATTCCCAATTGCTGGCAGCTTAGGATCAGGGACCCAAAAGCCCCTGTTCAGTCCTAGGCTTCCAGAAGGGCTCAGGCTTTGGGCCTCATGCAGATGTGCTGGAGGAGGCAGATCCTCAATTTCTGCAACTTTTTTTCCCTATATCTATATAGAACAAGAAGACTGTTTTCTCCAAAGCGCCAACTCAAGGAGCTTAAAATGGTGCTTAAACAATTCACAGCTTTCTGATTGCCTCTCTGTTTCCTCAGCAATTACAAATAAGCTATCCCCAGAAACCCTGTTAGTAACCAGCACTGTGACAATATGGGAGGAAAATAGATTTACGTCTATGAAGAGAAATACCTGAATGATACATATTCAGGTGCAAGTTCAGTGTGTCTTTTAATGGTGCTCACAAATTTGAAGAATGAAACTGCAATGATGAAGGGGAGCTTCACTCATACTGAGGAGTAGCTTCACTACTCTTGCACTGGCAAGAGCATCTTTAGCTGCTGTATTGATTGTATGGGCTTGCAGGCAACCATGATTTCAGAATGAAAAATAAGATTTTATAATGCTTAAAAAGAGACACTTTAAAGAGCTTCTTAGGATAGGGTATTGAATCAGCTGCTCCCCTTTTTTTGCCCAGATGTGGTCATGTCATGAGACACAATGAAGTTTATGAATGTAAACAAGTGCACCATTGAATGGGAGAGCAGTGCATAGTCCAAAGAGGCAGTTAGGAAAAGCAGGATTTTCTTGCTCAGGGTCAGTCCTAAGGTGTATGAGTGTGAGGAGGGTCTACTTGATTGATGTGGGCTATTTGTAGTAAGAATGAGTAAAGAAGTTCTGGGGATGGATCTGACAAAGAGCCTTCTCTCAGAATTAGAAACCAGCATCCTATCACAGCAGGTACCAGCAGAGAGAGCATTTCAAGGCTTTAAACACCAGTGTTATCTTCTATATTAAACTCTCACACTGTAGTGTTGAAAGGAATAAAAGTCCCCTGTAGTTTCAATACTTAAATAGCAAAAATGCCTGATAATAAGTGAGCAGAGAAACCATTCAGTGGAACTAAGCCTGGCAGGGACTGTAGATAATGCTAATAATGTATATTAGGTTCTGCTCTCATCTCTGACCTCCTTTTCTTTTGATTGTTATAAATTAATTCCTATCACTTCATTATGTCTTATAGTGAATGTCTCATTATGGTCCCATATACCCTTTATTCTCTCTGATGTATTGAGATATCTTGAGATACTGTTACATTCAAATTTTGACATGCCTGAAGTATAAAAAATTAATTCTTCTTTAAAATATGGGATTTTGAGGGGGTTATTTTTTATTAGGTTTTTGGGTTTGGTTTTTTTGGGGGGGGACAAGGGCAGGGAGGTGCCAAGGAGTACTACAAGATGCCAGGCACTTGAGTGCTAAAGGACATATGACTCAATTGCAGGCCAATGTGCCTCAGGGCAGTTGGGGTTTGGGCTCTCCAGGTTCCTTTGCATTGCCCAGGATGAGCAGTTATGATGATGGTCCCAGTTCCATACTGGGTTTCAGACCAGATTGCTGCAGGCACTGAGGAACAAACGTGTTTGCTGAAGTCTGCTCCGATGTGTCATGCAAAGACAAGCCTGGAATGAGAGAAATCTGAAGAACTTAGGCCTGTAAACCTGCAGAAGGCTGCTGGGGATAACAAGAAAATCCAGATTTAAATGTTTAAACCTCTAAGTATCTGAACATTAATGCATAAACTTGAATTCCTGGAAGTCTGTTTGCCAGCCCCTGTGGAAGGTAAGGCATTGCCTTTGCACTTTCAGTGCCGTGTTTTACATCTGTCAAAATCAATTCCTGAGATGTTTTAATGTGTTTATTTAATTATCTCAGTTACTGGTTCAGTCTATAAAATAGGTCTCCTCACTAGACAGGCAGTCTGTAAGACAAAACAAGTGAGGTCAGCTTCTGTGTACTTTAGAAATGCTCCAAAAAGAAAAATCTACAGGTTTTATTGAAAGATATGGTTTTAATTGTGAAATAGCAGGAATATATCAAGCTTGCTTACTTAAGAAATTTTGAGAGCACAACTATAGAAGCATTGTCATAGATGTGGCTTTGTGTTTCATAGATACATCTGTATTTTGAGACAACTACCTATAGCAGAGCTCTTCAGTGGAAACAAAATGTTTGGATGAGTAGTCGTTATTTCTTGTTTTCTTTCTTGCACACTATGGATTTAAATAACAATGAGGTGATCTGGCTTTAGCTAAGAGTGATGAAAAATATAATTCCACCTCAAAAATAAACAGTGCCCTTCAGCTTCAAGTTTGACCTCAAATTCTCACACTTTTTAGTATGTAAGAGGACACTGTAGTCTTAAACTGTTGTTTATTGGAATTGGTTTTTTATATTTTTTTTTTAAATAATGGGCTTAATGCTATTGAAAGGCTGGAAACAGAATTTGTCACCTCATAGTGCAGTAAGATAAATGCAAAGGCTGGAAAAGCCTAGTCCCTTTCCCTTCTGATCTAATAAAATGATGCTTTATCTTGAAGAAGGTGAAAAATTACTTCCTATTTATTCACACCCTGCTAAGACTGAAATTAAGCTTAAGAGGTGCTTAATGGCACCTACTAAGCCATCATATCAATTAAACAGCTTTATAACATTTACTTTTCAGGAAAGCACCTTTTCTTTTATTTGTCAAGATTTCTATCATTTGGCATTGTAGAAGTGATATATACTAATAACTCTCATGTAGCTAGTGACTTTCAACATTTTTTTTGGAAACAGCTCCCATGCTGTTCCTGGTTATATGTATGTATATGTGTATGTGTGTGTGTGTCTATATATATATATGTGTGTGTGGATATATATATATTTTTTTTTTTTTTTTTTTCATAAAAGTGGTGCTGAAAAAGCATCTCCTGCCATCACAGATATTGACAGCCTGGAAATGCCATTTAATTTGGCCATTACAAATTTGATACTAAATTTTATCTCTTTTTTTTAGGGGAGTTGAAGGGATATAGTAAAAGAATGGGAAGGGCTGGTTGATGGAGGAAATTATAAGGGGTCTACTTAAAATAATTCAGGCAAGGAAAAAACCCTGCCTAAATACTGTGATAAAATTTGCTGAAGGTGATTTGTGAAAATTAATATGAATTATTTCCCTATCTTTTAATTTCTTTCAGTATGATATTTTATGGAGATTTCATGGATACCAAGGAGTACCTCCTTCCCAGGGCCTGTGGGGGGGAAAGTGCTGTTCTGCTGGAGCACCAGGAGATCAGAGGCCAATAGCCAGGTCTCTTCTTTTGTTGTCCTGTATTTACATTAAGACTCTTCTTCTTCTTGTATGTCATAGTGCAATTGGTGCTGCTTTAAATACATGAGAAAAATGAGATTTGTAGCTGGAAGGTAAAGCTCAGCAGTGGATTGTAGAGACACAACTGGGCTGGATAAGAAGCTGCACAGGTACAGAAACGTTTTCAGGGATCTCAATCCCATTTTTAAAGCCATGTATTTTAAATGGAATAGATTAACCTGGTTATGCAGAAGTGTCAATTTACCTTCCTTCTTTTTTAAATATACATTTGAAAATTGCTGGTTTTCTTTCTGAGTAAAGATGATACTATATAATTGTATTTCCAGACTTTTTGTAGTAAAAAATCCCCTCATGCTTCCTTTTAGACATTTCAGAAATTCTTAGGGCTGTTGAGATTTCTTTGTCAGAAGCCTGATGGGTGCAAGCACCTTTTACTTCCGTGGCCACAAGTCTGATTTAGGAAAGAAACCAGAAGAAATTACTACTGATAAGAATTTACTGAAAGCAAAGCCCAGGATCCCACGCCAGCTGATGTGCTGAATTAGGAACCAGATTTTCATCAAAAGGATTTTTGGTCATTTTGAAGTGGGATGCAGTAGCACATATTTGGATTGAAATAACTAATTAGCTAAAGCTTTCTATTTAATAACCACTCCGCTGCAGCTACTGAGTCAGTTCTGCCCACCCTCAGCTCCTTTCACTAGTTTGGATCCCCAAAACTGGAGCACTGTAAACTTGGTGAAAAATACTACATTTCTCTGTCTACATTAAAAAAAAAAAAAAAAAATTATTAACTTTTTTTTGAAAAGATGAACGGTTGAGTTCACAATAATTGTCTGTTACATTGTAACTTGCATTTACAGATTCCCACTGAGATACAAAAGCTGAAAGTATTTTTCCTTCATCTGGTTAATGTATTCAGAGTCTTTTAACTATGGCTGGAAGTGATGAAAACATGTCATTTTTCTGACATGTATTCTCAACCAAGAACTCTTTACTTGTCTTTTGCAAGTACAATAGTCTGTCTATAATAATATCTCAGCTCTAGCTCTGGTATTTTTGAAGCAGATGCTCATGTTAGTCATCAACACTCACTCATATGAGCACTCCTTGGGTACACCAACATCTCACTGAAGGCACTGAGATTTTCCATGGCATAGGTACACTCTGACATGAATTGGGGCTGCAATAACCAGTCTTTGTGTTGAGATCTATGCACAAGGCAGAATGCAAACCCCTCCCAGAGGATGTTTCAAAAGGAAATTGCAAATTTTATCTAAAGCATATTTTGTAGGTAGCATTCATAGTGCATTTAAGAGTGGCTACCATGTGAACTCCAGTTCCCTGATCTTTGAAATTTGTTCTGGGGAATGAATATAATATAGTCTTTTTTTATCTCCCTCCCCCCCCCCCTTTTTTTTTTCCCCTTTTATTTTTTTCTCTTGATAGAAAATAGATTTTCCTCTTTTTTTTTTGTTTAGTTTAAATTTAGATGGAGGCAAACCACAAAAGGAGGGCCTCTCAGAAATTGCTATTTCTAGTATGGTTTCAAACCCTTACATTACAATTTTATAGCTGTTCATAAGGTCAGCTGGAGCACTTAGAAAAGATGACATATTTAGGGTGCTGTATTGGCATTGTGGATGAGTAAAATATATAGGTTTAAAGTGCCCCAGGTGTGCAGATCCAGAGATGGTGTTTGTGAAACACTCTGAATTGCCTCAGAAGGAGAGGATATTACTGCAACAGAGGCAAATACTTTTAAGGCCTTTTTCTGGCCCATGTATCTTCAGAACAGTTGTGGTTATGGGTGATAAAAGCTTAGCCCATGTATTTTCAATGATTTGCCTTGGTTACTGGAAATAGTGCTGAATATGTTGTAGATGGCAGGGATTTAGTTTGGTGGCTGTCCAGTAAAGCAATTATCTCAGGTATTGTCATTTTATCTTTCCCCTTTGAGCACATATTTACACATCTATAGGAAGAGCAGTGAAGAATTCTGATTTATAGGAACGTACACCTTCTTACTCAGACAGCAGTGAAATGATTAAATTAATTTTAAAATAGGGTGTTTTTTAGAAAGTAAGGTGACAAAGCAGAGAGGGTTTGCTGCAGGGCTACAGAAATGATTCAAGGTTTGAAAAACCTGCCACATTTTAGAGGCTTAATTAGCTCACTATGGGGTGTGATAAGTCTGCAAATACTTCTTTTGTTATTCCTAATAACAGCTCCTTTCTCTGTCATACAAAAGCATTAACAAGATCCAGCCAAACTACTCAGTGCCTAATAGTAAGAAACAATATTTATTATTTGACAGGTAGACAGCTGGCCAAAAGCAAAATGGATACTTGAAATTTTTTAAATCAAGACTTCCTAGAAGGAGAAACTCAATTCAGCCACAGCTTGATCAGAGCTAGAGGGCATTCACCACGAAGGATATCCAAAAGATCAGCCTGAAGGAGGAGGTATGATGATAATTCTTTTTACCCTTGTAATCTGTGACTGTATATAAGGGAGACAGACAGGCAGTAGAGAACAGAGCTTATTTGGAATAGACATTATTTTACAGCATACTAAGGACTTCAAGGCCAAAGTGAATTCCATAATAATGGCAATTAAAGTATAGCTGGCTTTCTTTCCAGGTTAGGCTTTTGAGTTAATCATGCAAAGGTCATTGTTAATGCCACTCAATCACAGCAGAACACGTAAAACCACCTCTAAACCCCCTCTGACAAAAATAAGTGGCAAATTTTACCTTTCTTCTAAGGCAATTAAACAGTTTCTGGGTTGGGTTTTTTTTTTTCCTTTTTTTTGGTAAGCCATACAGATTTTGTTTTTAAAGAATACTGAATTGAGATAAATAAATGCTGTCTGAGTAGGCAGGCAGACAGACAAAGAAATCAAATAATTTGGGAATTTTGCTCCATAGAATGTGTGGATATAATATGCAGTTTAACATAAAGTATGATTGTTTAAAAAAAGGAACCAATCATATTTCTGTTTTAAAATACAAATCTTGTAATCTTATTTATAGAGTTGCTACCCATGATTCCATGCAGCTTACTAAATTCTTGATGAAAAGGAATATTTTTCATTCATTGTGGAGAAGCTGTTTCTATTCAGATATAAAGCAAAAATCCTAATTATTAAACCTTCCCTTAATTTGGGCTTCCACTGCATAACTTTATATCCCTCATTAGCACTTTTCCTTCACCTCTTCTCCATAATTAGGGAGCAGACAGTGTCTGAGCCTTTGTTCAGGGAGCAGGACCTATGTTTTCAGGGGTTGAGTCTTTTACAGAGATTGAGCTCTCTGCTGTGCCTTGACAAGGAACACACTGCCAATTATTTTTAGGGAAGAGCCAACTTACAGTAAACATTTCTATTTTAATGGTGACAGACTTAGCTAGGAGAGTGAAATATTAAATCTTACAGAGAGAGGGAACTGACCAAATTATTGAAGCAGAAATCCCTCCCACAAGGTGCTAAGAAATCTGGTGACAAAGCAAAAATCTCCAAACCCTGGAAGGTTTTGTCCATCTCTTGAACAGTTCTATTTTGCATTTTTAGAGCATTTCATGTCTTCAAGATGCAGAAAGTTGTTTCTTAATTCTCTAAATGGTTCTGTGAGGTGGGTGAGCATTATTGTGGCTTTACAGAAGGGCAAAGGAGTACAGAGGGACTGAATGATTTATCTCTGACCAGTGTGAATCGATGTCAGAACCAGGAATAGGATCAAGAAGTGCTTGAGAGTAGAGTACATGCCCATGATGAAACCACTCAACCACACTGTGCTTGTCATAAGAAATGGAAATTAATTTTTAATATTGCCTTTTCTAAAGTGAGATTCTGGATTTTATAAAAATTAAATATTTATTTCATTATGTATGACTTCATAAGCCTATAATTTGTACCAGATAGATTTACTGGCTTTATTTCCCCACAATAATTATATAGTCCTTGTTGATCTAATGGGTTTGTAATTTTTAGTAATGTATCCTTCTGCCCAAGGAAACAGCATTATTTGCCTCTTATGTATTTAGGAACAGAGTGGAACAGTATGCACATAAAAATTACACTGAGCCTCAATATTAAAATGAAAGGGTTTTCCTTCTCTTAAGCGCAGATTAAATACACTAAATTAATTTGCAACTACTTCAGTTTTCTAAGCAAATTTAATCCTCTGATATTTATCAGGCTGGCAGCATCACAGTCCTCTATTTACTTAAATATAGAATATTTAAACTATTGATATGTAGCAATGACACCAGCAGGTTGCAAAGAGTTTACAAACATTAGTGAGTCTGCCTTTAGCAGGAAAGAAAAAGCACCTTATGCCTCTGACTGGGTGATCATTCAGACCTATGTGCAGGACAGTGTCTGACTCTCATTGGAAGAGAGAACATTCAGGACTGAGACAGCTGCAGTAAGAGCTTTTCCCATAGTGCCAGTGATTTGCTTCAGAAATTAATGAATTACTGCTGATAATACGAAGCTAAAGCCTCTGCAGTCATTGCATCACCATAAACCTAAGTTTACAATTGCAGTTGTTTTGCCCAGCCAGCCTCAAAATTAATTTCTTTCCATGACTCAGAACAGATTTTTCTTTCCATGAACAGTTTTTTAACCTCCTTCCCAGAGCCACATTAGTGGCTACTATCCCTGTGCAGAAATCAGTCAGACTCTCCTTGTCCAACAAGGCAAAGACTCCTCTTGTTCCTCTTGTTTCACTGGCCAGTCTTTAACATTTTGGTCCTTAGCATTTTTTTTCTGTGTAAAAAAAAAAAAAAAAGGTTAAACTGTATCTTCTTTTGTACATAATGATTATAAATATGTAAGAAATTGGGAAAACTGTGATGTTGAACACAGAAGCCTCAAAAGATATCCTAACATTTTCCACAAATGAACATTGCATTTTCATTTAATCATAAAAGAAATTAAGCATTATATTTTTCACTCCTGCGTTATTATGCTTGTGTTAAATTTGGAGAGTCCTATAGTTGCATTCAGGCAGTGAATCCAAAGGAGGGCCCTGCTGAATATTTTTAAATAAATGTGTCCTTTAAAGGTTAAGTGCAAATGAAAGGATGTGGCATTTTTGTTCAATTACACTCATGTTTTAAAAAAAGCATTACTGACATATAATTCAAGCCAAATAACATCTTAGAAAAACATAAGGACTGAGAGAGAGGGAAATGACACAGAGGAATCTGGATCCTAATAAGCATGAGGAAAAAAACAACAGTGGAAAGATTGAATGATCTGGATTGTGAATGGATGTATTTGTTGTAATCCTGCTTTTACTGCTTCTTTCTCTTTCAGTCCCAAATTAGACTTCATCAATCTGGGCCCAAACTCATTCCCCTTCCCTGCTCACCAAATTTCTGCTTAGCATGGCAAGGATCAGAACTAATTACTGAAGCAAGAGATTCTCATCTGTTTCCCTCCCTTGATCTCTCCATCAGTGCTCTGTTTCTCTCCAGACAGCAGAAAGAATTTGGCCAGCGTGCAGCCAGAAAGGGAAGAATTTAGAAGGGAGAAAACTAATGCAGATGGCTAAGAAAGACCTGCCAAGGATTCTCAGGGTGCAGACAGATTAGAGATGCTATTTACTGCTGTAATAGATGTGATTAACTCTTTGCCACAGAGTGTAATGAAGACAAGATACCTGCTACATGTGTGAGTGGTAAGGCTGATAGTTCCCCCTTTCCTTCTGTTAAATGTCTGCCAGGGGGGACACATAAAAAGCAAAAAGACTGGAGAAATCAAGCTGTTGATGGTAGTCAGTATTTTCTTTACTTCACATGGTTTATTTCTCTACTAATAGGTTAGGTATAATTCTTTTCCTTTGTCTTATGCTGTGGCCATCTTATTGTAACTGGTTTGACAGTCGTATCTTTCTTGTCCATAATACAATTTGACTAACAATAAGTCAGGGGACTGTGACTTGAACTCCTCATTGTAACTTGCCTGACAATCATCTCCTTCTCATTTATAGTGCAGTTTGATTGACAGTAAGCCAAGGGACTGGCAGCTGAGTAGCTTGTGTTTTTTCCTGAACAGATATTTCTAGCTAAGACACAACATCTTTTTCTAAGCAGTCTGGTACATAATTTGTACAGAATTCTGAAAGGCTGATATACCTCAGTATTAAAATTTTAAAAAATATTGTTCATTGGCTTTGTACCAATTTCAGTTTTAAGATGATGGTATTCTCTCTTTCTCCTATGCCAGTTATGTCTCAGTTTTCATCAACATTATTTAAACATTGTAGAATTACAATTTATTTATTAGGAACTCTTATATAGGTTCTTAGCAGTATTTCTTCCTAGCAAGTATCTGAAGAGATATCTGCTTTACCAAAGGAAAGTCCATGTGCTATAACTGGGATATTTGGGGAATTCTTTTCAGTGACTGCTGCTTGTGCATTGTTGACTATAGCCAGTCTCTTGCAGGGTATCTTCTTTATTTTTATAGAGAAGGAATTCTGGCATTCATTGTTTTATTGATAAGTGTCATCTCTAAATAAATACACTTTCTCCAGCAGCTGGCACACTTCTGCCTTCCCCTAGTGGGTCTCAAAGCCAAAACCAACATAGTTTGTGGTGATGTAACAGCAAAGAGGTAGTTTGCAGTGACCTTCTCCAAAACTTGGCCAGGAATCAGTGCCAAAAAAGCCCATGAAACATTCCTCTGCAGTAGAAAAACAACCTGTCAGGATGCCTAATTCATCAGTATTTTCCAAAGGCATAGGAAAGTGAGAGTATGGGAAACAGATATCCTAAAAAACATTTTTCCTTAGAGGAAAAAAACCAACCAAAGAGATCTGTGCATATTAGTGTTTCTTCTCTGCAGTTTCTGGCAGATCTTTAGGTGCTCTTAATTGGACATACTTCATGAGTACAGCCACTGTAGAGGGAGGTTGAAGGGCAAAGGAAAAGGGTTCATGGGCTGGAAATCAATACTGGTGCAGTTCCCAAGATGAGGCAGCAGATTTTGCATCCACTTATAAATCCATTATTCACATTATTCACATCAGAGCTGGTGTCCATGTTTTGCAGGCTCCTGCCTGCATTATAAAGGGCAAATTCTTCATCCCCTTTACACATCCTCACAAGATGTATTTAATTAAAGGAGCAATACAGCTACAGATAAATAGTAGTTGATATTTTTGTACAGCTCATACAATTTTTTTTAACTAGAGGGATATGATCTCTTCATAGTTCAAATGTGCCACCTTCACACACAAGTATTTTGTATACAAATATTTGCAACATGTTCTCTAGTCACCGAGTAAATATTCTGCTCAGAAATGGTTTCCAAATGCTTCATAGAAAATTCAGTCAGCTACATCATTTAAATATGCTTGAGGGACTGAATACTGAAAAAGCAAAAGTATAAATTGCACTTGAAGTACTGAGGAACAAAAAGTAGAACAGATATGTTTTTGTCTACACTTGTTACTGAAGGATGAAAGGGCAAAGAAAAACTTTAAATTCATACTGAAAAGACATTAGACTGCAGAATTCTGTGACCAAAATAGGCAGTAGATATTCAGTAGAAGAAGCAGCCCAAGATGAATGAAAAGCACTAAACCAGAGGATTGAAATGTAAAGTTTGTTCATGGAGGAGAGAAAAATATTTATTGCTTGTTTTCTACTCCCAATGTATTTCTTTCTGATGCTCTAATCTCATGTTGCTGTTTATTTCAACCTATGACTTTGCTTATTTCGTCTTCTAAAAACCATTGCAGGTGGTGGTGCATTTAATCAGCCTATTTCCTAGATGATGCCAAATAGGAGCTATTGTCCTGTTAAACACTTGAACTGCTGAATTCCCCCAGTTAAACAGTAAGACATCACCATTTTGAACAAGGAAGATTAGCACAATAAAAAAACAAAGGCAACAGAACTGAATTTCAAAGATACTCCAGGCTAACATCACTCAGTGCTGGGCTCTGTACTCATGCAAAGAGATGTTGGCTTTAGGCATTCTAAATGGAACATGCTTTGCATCTCAATCAGAGTTAGAAAAATCTGAATACTGCTATAATTTCTTGGGATTTTTTTTTTCCTGAACATAGGGCAAAAAATGTAACGGCCACAATTGCTATCGTATGGAATTCATAAAACAGAAACTGTGTTTTCTCACTCCTCAACTGACTACTAATGAGCTTTTTGGGGCACAATAGTTGCCCCTTATAGGGCAGAAGCTGACGTGGTTGTTCTTGCCCCCTTTCCAGATTCATTTAAAGTGGTTCCTACTCTATGACTGGGAGCTGAAGCAGCTATTTCTGTGAGCTGGAAAACAGAATAATCCATCTCAGTCTCTTTTTCTTCCTGGGGATGTCCTAAGCTCTGCTTTCACTAATAGTTAATTTTCAAAAATTTTGTTAATTATGGAACTCTTTCAGTAAAAAATTGGAAAAATAGACCATTTTGTCCTCTGGTGGACTATCATGGAAAACTGCAGTACAGAAAAGAAAGAGACAACCAAAATTGGAAGCTCTTAATTTTGGAAATATGAACTCTCTCCAGGTACACTATATGAAAAAGGAAAAGAAAAATAACAGCTGTGAACAAAGAGCAGAAGGAAACATGGACACGCTGCTTCCCAGTTCAGTAGTTTATTCCTAGGCAACACTACCTGAAGTAAATATGCAAAGATAATAGCAAAATATACTATTTTTATTGTCATCTTGCTAAGAAACTGCCAAACAGCTTCCTCCAATTTACTACATTTATTAACATTTAGCTGCTAAACAGTATTGTAGGTAACATTTATTCTTTTTTTTTCTCCCCATATTTCCAGTTCTCATGTCCAAGTTATATGTTCATAGTTTTAAATAATAGAACAATTCTTAAGTCTGTGTGAAAACCATTTCCCCTCATCTTTGTGTTACCACAAATATAGATTCTTGCCTGCCTTTTTTTGTCTAATATAACACAGCCCAGATAGTACAATATTTAAAAGGCAGATTTTTTGTTGTTTTTTTCTTAAAGTGATCACACCCTTTTTTTTTTTACTACAATTATTTCACTTTTAAGGAGGAAAAGAATACAGCTAGGCAGAAGAGAGAATTTTCACGCTTTCTGCCACTACTGGTAAAATATACTCGTGCTATATGATTGGAAGAACTGATTTTAAACTTTGATAGGTTATAAATAGAAGACATTGTCATTGTCTAGCAGTTCTCTTGCAAATGGGAGGTAAATGGGTAGATGAATAAAATATTGGCATTAAAAAAACATTTTAAGTTAAATCTCGAAGCAGTTGATGAAATATTTCTCTAGCAGTCCTGTCAGCTCATGCACTAAGTAGAAACCTCTTTTTTGTTGCTGGTTTTGCTTTGTTTTTAAGGAGTGAAAAAATCACCCCAAAACCAAAATACCTGAGCTTGGGGAAAGTGTGACACACTTAGGTTCATAGAATGAAGGGACCTTTAAAGGTCATCAAGTCCATCCCCCTGCAGCAAGAAGGGACATCTTCAACTAGATCAGGTCACTCAGAACCACCAATCCAACCTGACCTTGAATGTTTACAGGGATGAGGTATCTACCACCTCTCTGGGCAACCTCTTCCAGTGTTTTACTACCCTCATTATAAGAAATGTCATCTTTGTACCTAGGCTGAATCCACCTACTTTTAGTTTAAAACCATCAGCCCTCGTATTACTTTTACACACCCTGCAGCAAAGTCTGTCTGCAGAAAGACTTCTTCAAATCATAGAATCACAGAATTGGCTGGGTTGGAAGGGACCTCAGAGATCAAGTCCAACCCTTGACCACTACTGCTGTGGTTCCCAGCCCATGGCACTGAGTGCCACATCCAGGCTCTTTTTAAATATCTCCAGGGATGGAGAATCCACTACTTCCCTGGGCAGCCCATTCCAATGTCTGATCACCCTCTCCGTAAAGAAATTCTTTCTAATATCCAACCTAAACTTCCCCTGGCACAACTTAAGTCCATGCCCTCTTGTCTTGTTGAAAGTTGCCTGGGAAAAGAGCCCAACCCCCCCTGGCTCCAGCCTCCTTTCAGGGAGTTGTAGAGAGCGATGAGGTCTCCCCTGAGCCTCCTCTTCTCCAGGCTGAACACCCCCAGCTCCCTCAGCCTCTCCTCACAGGACTTGTGCTGGATCCCTTCACCAGCCTGGTTGCCCTCCTTTGGACCTGCTCCAGGACCTCAATCTCCTTCCTGAACTGAGGGGCCCAGAACTGGACACAGGACTCGAGCTGTGGCCTCACCAGGGCTGAGTACAGGGGCAAATCACCTGACCTGGAGCTCTTTCTAGACATGTCATGCACATAGATCCTGTTGAGGTTCTTTCTTCTTTAGCATCCAAGCCCAACCTCATAGTACCTGAACACCTGCTTGTTCTTCACTGAGTGGCTTGAGGCAGAGGCACAGAGCATTCCCCTGCTGCAGGCAGAAAGCTTGGGCTGCCTGCACTCTGCCTCCTGGGCAAGGTCTTGAGTCTGGACTTGATGTCCCTCTCTGCTTCCTACTTGAAGGTTCGTGGTTACCTGTGGCCAGCATACATGGGGAAGGGAAGGGCACTGAAATCTGTAACTTTTGGGACCACCTCAGATTGCAGCTGGCTCGTGGGGTTTGGTTCTGACAGGGTGTGGAAGCATCCAGGGAGATGGGCTGCTTTGGCCAAGCTGGTCCAGATCTGTGGCTATGACACAGGTGGAGGCTCCTTGAGTTGGGCTGACCTCTCTGTGCAGAGAGAGGTGAGGGGAACCTAAACGTGGTCTGGGAGTCTGTTCATACTCTTAATGAGATATTAGTTTTATTTAATATAAAGTGCCATGCATGTTATGTCAGGTCTGGTATTTCAGGGACAAATAATTTAAAATCTAACAGCAATTTATCACTCTAACATCAACCAAAACATCTCTGTTTGGATTTTAATTCTCCTGCAGCTAAGGGTTGACAGCATTGAAGATAAAAGCTTTTTTTACTTCTCTTTAAGATCTCAGCAAAGTGCAGATTTGAAACACAGAAAGAGATTGACCTTTGTATTAACCTGAATATCTTTTCCTGTTTCTTCTTGAACATATTTTATTCTCTTTATGCACAGTGGGGCTCTTTTTTCATGTGCTTCTCTGTTGAACGAAATGCCAAAAAGATGGAGTGTGCACTTTTACATCAAAGAAATGATGAGACCATAAAAACTCATTTCCCTTGTGACTTCTTAAATTGGTGCTAAGAAATTGAATGAGTCTGTTTGAAACAATGTGTCCCTTTAAATTCTGTTTTCTTATTTGTCTGAAAACACCAAGCTGCAGTTTAGTGTAGCTCCTGATCCAAAGGCCACTGAAATCAATAACAGATTCTTAGTTACTGCAGTGTGTGGTAAGTCAGATTTTTCAAGCATTTCATGGCTGTAAAGCTCAGGACAGACTGTTTTAAAAAGAACTGGCTAACTAGAGGAGAAAAAAATATGTCAGGTGTGTTGTGTTTACTCACATGGGCAAAAATTAAGTGATGCCCCTTCTGAGAGGAATGGACCTGACAAGGACAAGAAAGGTCAAGTAGTAATTAAAGTCAGAAATCCAGACCAGGGAAAATACTGATTTATTTCAGTTTTTCTCATGCATAAAGGTGATGTGCAGTAGAAACAAACAGAGGAACAAAATCCACTATTTAGATTCTGTTGGAAGGAAACAGTCCCCAGTTCTGTAAAACAGTTTTGGATAATCACACTCTCTGCTGGGGTGAATGATTTGTTACTACTAGAATCCAGTATATTGCTAGAAATGGTCTTGATTGGAATGAAAAGGCATTGTAAAGCAATTAAGTTCTGGCTATTAGCAAAGCTCCCACAGGGAACATTAATTTTTAAAAGTAGGCAAAGACTGCATTTAGTAGCTGTATAACTGTGGCTATCCTGAAATACGGAAAAATGCTACAGCAAGCCTACACTGTTGTAGATAATCTTTATCAGGTTCCAGAAGAGGGTTGTGAAGTCCCAATTTAGAAAAGCAATTAAGCGTATGATGAATTTTCTTTCATTTTAACTGGATGCAAATTAAGCAAGTTGCTAAAGCCCTTAGCTTAATAAGGAACAATTTAAGTGTCTGCTTATAGCCCAGGTTTAGGTTTCACTGAAGTCGCCTTTCCTCTGAATTGCAGCCTTAATTCCCTGAACTGTTATGGTATTTTTTTGGCCTATAAACCAGAAAATTCCAGTCTTCTCCCAGACACCTAGCAGCGTTCTTCTAAAAAAATACCCATAGTGTCTATCCAAGTTCCCTTCCAAAGCTCCAGCCTTCTGCTCTCATTAATTTACAGGTTTTTTTCTTATTCCAAATGCATGTAGTAATTTAAGCAGGTGATTTTACTGTTCAAAATAATGATTTATTTCTCTGCCAGTTCAAGAAATATCCAGTGCTGGAGAAGATACTGAACCTTCTGTGTGGAGGTCTCTATACCTGTGGTCGTGCTCAGCCATTGACACTCGCCCTCTTCCTGTCTTCCCTGCATCACAGAATTCTGTCACCCTGATGGCCAATTTCTGGTTGGTCAGTTTCTGGTTTATGCCTAGAGAAAGACACTTACTGTTGTGATTCCACACTGTGACAGAAAAATAATGGAAAAGAACTGCGACCAGCAAGGTATATTTTGCTGTTTTCAAAATGCTGGAGTGAAGCAACAGTTCATATCAAAGCCTTTGCAAGGGCACCAAGCCAGTTTTTTTTTTTTAAGACATTTTATAATCTCACTTGGGTTATTACTTAGAAAATGTTTTTTTGTGTTCTAAATGAGTTTGGTGCCAAAGTAAGAATATGGGATATTTACAGAACAGACTTCCTTGTCTGACCAGCAGTCTTTAGGATTCTGGATAACTGAATGGTTCTACCAGTTCTATTACTGAAGTTCAACCATCTGAATTGCTTAGGGCATTTTGGCCTGTGTTTTTTTGTGTTTTGTTTTTTTGCCTAGCAGCATAATCCTGAGCTGAGTGATTGATCCAGGTTTTGTTCCACACTACTGGTTCTGAAACTGTCAATGCAGCAAAGGCAGGGATGCAGGTTGAGAGAATCACAAAGGGATAAGTGGGCAAATTTGCTCAATGCTTCTGATTGCAGAGCTCCTTGTGCTAAGCATTTATTTTCTGGCAGTTAGAAAAGAGAAGCCCAACTACATAGGAGCTTTGTTGATAAGAATTTTTTGTAAACCTCACCGAAAATGGGTATTTTATACTATTACTTAAAACTCAAAGCATTATAATATTGGTTTCAAATCCAAAGAAAGCAGTCACCAATTTTTAATACCTGTACCCAGTATACTGTCATGTTAGATACTGCATCTGATTCCAGAGGATGGAAGGTTACTGGCTGCAATGTTCTTGAAAACAAAGAAGAAAAGCAGTCTGAAGCCAGCCACAAGAAAAGATTTATCTTAGTTATCCAATAGTAAAAAATCATATTGCTCAATTTCTTCATCTTTAGCGTATGTGATAACACAGAAAAATCACTTTGCAAAGTCCTTTATGACAAGGGAATTCCAGGCCACGGTAAAGGAGTACATATTGAAATAATGAAAAATGTCATTTGGGGCTCTTCACAAAAGAAATAATCAGTGTGCTTTTGAATGTTAAACTCTAAATCTGTTACTCAGCTATGTCCTAGTAAATTATACAGACATGTAAAAAGGGAGCATGCTTAACTGAGGAAGAAGTTATGACACTTAGGACATAGTATATAAGGAAAAAGAAACTCCCATGGTTGCATGTGCCATTGAAAAAAATTAAGAAAAAAAAAAAAAAAAAAAAAGAAAAGGAAGAGGTAAAGGGAAAAGGAAAGTAAGGAAAGTTAAGAAGTTTAATATTGCCCTAGAATCAATTCCCTTTCACTATGATGGAATAACTGAAAGTGCTTTAGGAATAGAGATGTGAGAGATGGTAGGGTCCAGTCAGAGGTCTAGAAAATGTGATCTCTGAAGAAAGACTGTGTGAACTGAGGCTCTTTTATATTAAAAAAGGAGAAAGTTATGGCTTGGTGACATCCCTTCCAGCTAGCTATAGTAATAAAAGGAAATTAAGGAGGATCACTGCATACAAAGACATAATCCTACCTTTCAGGAAATGGAAATTACTTCTGTATAAAAGTTGAACTGTCACCTATCCTGCAGACTTGTATAAAGAAATAAGGGGTCATCAGTGTCATTTCATTCCCAGAGCAGGCAGAAAAGTATCTTGCATGGAATGGCAAGATTTTCTTTACATGCAGGAGAATGAGGTGTTGATTAAATTCTTGCTTGTGCTATATTGCTCTTTCTCTATTGTTTTATTAACATTTTAATGTAAATATATTAATGGATAAGATGATGCTTGGCACTATGTGGTATTAAACCAGTAAATAAATAAATACTCTTTCTAACTGTGATTGGTACATGTATTTACAAATATCTTGACAATGAGCACCTGACCACCACAGCGGGTCTTGAAAACATAAGCTTCTAGCAAGTATCCTAATCCATGATATGCACAAAATATATGCCATATGGCCATATACTTTTCACTGAGGTATTAAATAGTATTTTATTTTATAAAAATAATCTTTAGAAAATGGAAATGACTCTTGAAAAAGAAACAGATAAAAGATGAAAGGAAGTGAACCCAAGTTGTCTCTTCACTGTTCTCCAAACAGTCTGTGATAACATGCACTGGTCCTTTTTTTGCCTTGCTTAAGCATAGAGATGGTTTTCTTTTTTTTTGGGTGGCAGAGGCTGCTGCATCCATGATGTTGTGAGAACCAATTGGCAGAGGAGGGAGAAGATGAATGGAAGAAAAGGTGCATTAGGAAGTCTGTTCTAGGTTTAGAAACTAAAGGGAAAAAAACCGAAAGCTGTGATCTTCCTATATAGAAAATCAGAGATAGAATGAAGCCTAAGACTCATCTCTTGGTACCTGGTTTAGTGTTTACTTTCTGCCCTGGTTTTTCAAAATCAGTCCTGAATATCTTCCTTGACTGTGCACACATTTGTAGGTTGCTTCTCTGCCTCTGCACTGTCAATGCAATGGAGAGTTGGCAGTATAGAAGGTTTTAAGCGGATGCTTTTTCAGATTTCTCTTATTTTTTAATACAGCAGCAACACTGAACTTGTGAAATTGTTAACATTTTCAGTCGATTAGATGAAGAAACATTCCAAAGGCTACTTGTTCTATTTCTGAGAATTTACAACAATGTGTTTTCTTTCAGAGAGTTGCTGCAGGGACTTGTATAAATCTGGCACGTTTGTGCTTGTATTTTTAAAATTTTATTCTTGAGATTCTTCTTGAGGAGGAGTTGTTTTAAAAATTCATTATTATTTGATTGCAAGTTGGATGTCAGCCAAATAAATTTTTGAATTTGAAAGAAAATGCAGCATCAGCTTCTCTGGAACTATAATGGAATGAAACCCTCCAAGCACTCATTAAAAGGGCTTCTGACGTCTTGCAGAATTAGATGAGGTGTAAATCACTGAACTACCATATGTGGGTTTGAAATGGAATATTTAATTCTGTAAAATCCAAACCCAAGGCTAAAGGGAAATTTAATTACATCAGCATAATATTTTGATGAGGGAAGAAGTAATACAATTTTAAAAGTTTTTTTGTTTAATTTAAAAGAATGTTTTTTGAGAGAATCTCCACTGATACTGAGATTGTCATCTAGCATATAGGCAAATGTTTGAGGAATAATACAAAAGCATAGTAATAACTTTCCTCCACTGCAGGGTTTCTAAGGGCTGTAGAAATATTATTGGAAAATTCTGATAGGAGAAGTCTAATCATAAGAATTATTTCTTTCCTTAGCTTCCTTCTAATAATTTGATGTGCTTTGATACTGCTGTATCAGAGGATGTTTGTTATTGCTCTTCAGTCTCTGAAGGATGGAGTTGTCTCCATTGCTGAGGTAGAAGGGATAAGGAGCTATGAATCAGTCTTGCTTTTGATTTTCCTCGTATTCAAAATGAAAAGTGCTGGTTCTTCAATAACAGTAACAATAGTACTGTTAGTAAATATTTCTATTCCTGCTCTTTCCATTGACCTTTGCTGGGATTGGGACTTCATTGTTCTGCTGCCATGCAAGTTTCAAAGAAAAACTTGGTGTGGGTGCATCAGCTGAACAAAAAAATACACAGAAGAATGGGTCTCAAGTTGTAATACAAGACTTACATTTAGTTTAATGGCTCTATTTGTACTATAGCTTTGTGAGATGATATAGTTTATTATATGGTTTTACAGTAATTTATGTTGTCAGGCTGTGATTCATCCTTCAACTCTCAAAAGTAAAGGTGAGATGGTGTTGTTTTCTCATTACCTAAATGCCTTTATGAAAGCAGGCAAGGATTTGTTTCACATGCCACAAAAGTGTAACTGCTCTAACATAAAAAACAGTTTAAACAGAAAAACATGTTTGTTTTCTTGTTTATATTGCACATAAGAACAGAATACTGTACAAAAATGTACTTCCTTGTGATGGGATGGATAAATAGACTTTGATTTCTCAAAGGGAACTATTTATTTGTCTCTTCTAGCCAGTCAAGGTAGGACTCATGAATTACATTTTAAGAATTGCTTTGAAGGCAAGGGAGAGATCATGTAAGAAAACCAGCATTTGAGGAAATCTTATGCAGAGTTTCAAATTTATTAAGAATAAAGACATTCTTCAGAAAAGGAATAAGCTTTGAAAGACTCAGGGTGTGCAGCACTGTGCCTGAGAGTAAGGAAGAGATTTGGTCCCTTCCTATTGTTCTCTGGAGTGGGAGAGTGGAGCAGTGGGAGTGTGTTTGGATCAAAGGATGGCTGGTAATTTATTTTGTGTCCTTTTCTACAGCTACTTTGATATCCAGCATAAGCTGAAATGAATAATGCTCATTTCTTGAGAAAAATATGGTGCATTTGAAACCCGGTGTTCAAATGAGCAATAATCCAGTCTGGCTCCCTTTGTGTTATCCAAAGCAGCAGCGTCTTCAGTTTGAGATAAGGGTAGGAAGACTGCTTAATTTCAAAGGTTTTCAGTTTTATCTTAGACTGGGAAATCTGAATACTTTAATGGGTTTAGGTTTTTAATTTAATTCCAGGTTGCTCATCATTTCACCTTTCAGCTGGGCTACAGAGATAATTCAATCATATTTCCCTTGACAAGTCATCTAAATTATGCTTATATTTCTCCACAGATGTGAAAATCAGCTACCATAATAGAGAGCGTGACAGACACGTTTGCATTGCCTCCCTCTTTCTCCCTTGATTTAGGGACTGTTCTGGTCTTGCTCCATAATGCAGATATCCTCTGACACAGGCACATGAAAGGCAGTATTTGAATGGAACTGTGATGTGGTGCTTTGGAAGAGACACAATGCCAACAGGTTTGGAAGTGAGGCCAGAAAACAGCAATCAGGCAAGAAAGGCATCCAACATGCAGTGTATTTGGGAGGTTTGGGGAATCCGGGCTCTATTTTTTCCCAGACTTCAAATAATATACTGTTCAGTTTACATACTTTCTCCTCTTCATATTTGTTTTCCATAAAATCTGCTTTTTTTTTTTGCTTTTTTTTTTTTTTTTTTCTTCCAGAGCTATTCCCTTGCTATTCAGCATATAAGCAGATCTTAACTTTAGAACCAAATATGTGAACATGGAAGAGGACTCTGATCTGATTCTTGATCCCAAATGGGTGACCAAGAAAGACACAAGTATGAGGTAGTAGTTTCCTAAGGTTTTTCTGTTAGGCTTTAGAAATTCATTTCATGTGTCTTCTCTTGGAGGTACCCCAACCAAGCTCAAGCATTTCACAGATTTGGGTGGAGGCATGCTAAAATGAATGTTCTAACATGTCCATGTTAGACATGTTTTTAAAAATTTTTATCTACCTTTTGTGGTCACTAATGTGAACATATTTTTTTTCTTCAAAATTCATTTCATCATCTCTGTTTTTATGCTACTGCTGAAGGTCCAGGCAGCAACAGCTGCTTGGGACTAAACAAGTGCTGGTTCCTCATGGTTCTTTGCAGCTTTTAGAAGTTCTCAGGTCTGAACTGCTACCATTGCCCCACAGAGACATTTTTGCTTTCTTTGCCATAGGCAGCTAACTGTACTACCAGTGTTGTGGGTTTTTTCCTAGTTAAGAGACCAACAGACATGAAAGGCACATAAAATACTTTTCTCTCAAAGCGCAGACTGTAATTTCTGACTTTATTTTCTTTAATTGTAGACCATACAAATTGTAGACCTGAGAAAGCTTGGGGTCTAAACCTATACTTCATGTTCTGCTGGTGTAGTTTTCTGACATTCTTCAGAGAGAGGCATTCACTTTTGCCCAACATATTAACAGGAAACATCCGTACTGTCTACTGTTTATAAAATTGGCATTAATTTTATATTTGGCAGGTGTTCATACACAACCCTGAACATCAAACAGCCTTTTTATTTGATGCAATTTTGGCGTCTTACTGAAGGTAGTTCCTTTCAGCTGGGAAAGTAACATCAGGATCTTTTTTCTTCATGTAGGCAGATTCTAGAATAAGGTATACCTGTAAGCAAGGGTCTGTGAACTAAAACCACATGTACGCCAGGACTGCATCAGAATAACAGAGATTGATGGGTGATATAGGTAACAATTCAGTGTCCTTTTCTAAGGCATAAACACTGTCCCTATCAGACATGGTATTTGTTCTCAGACAACTGCAAGAGAAGTGTAGGGAGCAGAACAAAGGTGACATTCATTGACCTCACTAAAGCTTTTGACACTGTGATTCAAAAGGGCCTGTGGCAAACCTTGGAATGATTGGGATGTCCCCCCAGGTTCCTCAAAATGAACATCCTGCTACATGAGGATCAGCAGGGCCAACTCAGATATGATGATGCACTCTGAATCCTTCCCAATAATCAATGGTGTGAAACAAGGCTTCATTCTGGCACCCACTCTATTCACAATCTTCAGCACAATGCTCCAAAGGGTCATGGCAGACCTCGATGAATAAAATGGCATTAACATCCACTATGGTACTGATGGGAGCCTATCCAACCTAAGGTGACTGCAGGCCCACACCAAGACCCTAAATCACCAAGTCCCAGAGTTGCTTTTTGCTGACGATGCCTCTCTCGTTGCTCACACAGAAGCAGCTCTGCAGTGCATAACATCCTGCTTTGCAGAGGCTGCAGGCCTTTTGGGGCTGGAAGTCAACTTGAAGAAGACAGAAGTTCTCTACCAGCCTGCACCACAGGAAGACTTCCATCATCCCCACATCACATGTGGGGATTCACATCATAGGTGAATCAGAGCTTCAGCCAGCCCAGCAGTTCAGCTCTCTGGGATCCATTATTTCCGTGGACGCCAAGATCGACAAAGAGAGACAACAGGTTTAGCAAAGGCATACAGAGCATTCAGAAGACTTCATAAGAGTCTGGAGCAATAAACGCCCAAGGAAAAGTACAAAGATTGGTGTCTACAGAGCCATTGTACTGTCTACTCTTTTATATGGGTCTGAATCATGGGTCATCTACCACCACCACCTGCGACTCTTTGAATGTTTCCATCAGTGCTGCCTCTGTACAACCCTAAACATCCACTGGACTGACTGTGTGACCAATGTCACTGTCCTTGAACAGGCAGGGGTCACCAGTATTGAGGTACCACCGCGGTACTGAGGATGCAGCTGTGCTGGGCAGGGCACGTCTCCAGGATGGAGGATCACCACCTCCCTAAGATTGTGCTCTGTGGTGAACCTGGCACCAACAGAGGAGCCCCAAAGAGGAGATACAAGGACTCCCTGGAACAATCCTCAGCTTTGGTCATATTGACTGCCATCAGTGCTCCACTCTGGGCTCCAGTTGGGACCCATGGAGACACCATCCACACGCTTCATCCATTCGGTCATGAAGCCAAGCCATGAGGATGATGATTCTGTACATGAGATCTCTGTACTGGGTTGCTTAGATAGAACCATGAATGCCAACAGAAAATAATTTAAAAAAATCAATATAGGTTATTTTCTGCAATTTTGTTTTGTTTTGTTTTGTTGTTTGTTTGTTTAAAAGGGAATTTAGATAATGCAAAATGAGAGAGCAATATCTGGATAGGAAAAACATGTTGAAGACCATTTATTATAAAAGCCTATTTAAAAATAGAGGTAGACTAGTCTGTTAAAAACAACCTCATAAACCCAAGAGAAACTTCTCTTTCCGATATCATAAACACAGTGTTTTGGTCTCTAATTATTATCAAGAGAGTTCTATAAGCTCTGGTTTACTATGCTACATTTTACTTTAAGAGAGTGCACTATAAAATTCTCCTTATGTAAAATTGAGGACTATTTTGTATCATTTCCTTTAGTCTGGAATTACTTCCAACTGCTCTCAGATTAATAAAAAAACCCTCTAGTGCTGACATGGAAGATAAATAAAAGACCAGTTTGGAAATAATGGAAAAAAGAGTGTTCAGGTTGATGTAAACAACAAAAAAAGTGAACAGATAAGGTCAGAATGAAAAATTAATTGAAAATTTTATAACTTGTAAGGCATTATGCTATTTCTTCAGTCAGTAAGTTATCTAGAAAAAAGTTAAAGAGTTTATTGCAAATTATTTTTGGCAGTGAAATTAGATATTTGAATTATTTAAACAGATGGACATTGACTCAGACCAAAATATGATTTTTCTCATTTTGTTTTTTGATAAATGACAAAGCAATCTTCCCATAGTTCAGAAAAATGAGGGAGTGTGAGATAATTCAGCAGTACCAAATACAGAAAGCTTAATTATAGTGCCATGTAAAAAAGTGTGAAGTAAGAATTTCCTGTTTCCAAAATTTTTTCAATGAGATTTTATTAGACCTTCTTATCCTCAGACTTTCTTATAGCCTGAATCTATGTGCCTTCACTGCATAACAAGATTATTTTTACTTAGTGGTATAACACGTCCAGTTACCTTTGATTATTCATTCTCAGTCTTAATACTGATGCAGAGCTCTCAATTTTTCTTGTGATGAAGCCAGAGATCTGCTTTAAGAGATGCAGTTGAAAATTGTATTTCATAATCATGTTTTGAACAACTTTTTGCTATTTAATATGACCACGTACAGCTCAGACACAAGTGAACTGTGATACATGGAATTAATTTCAGTGGGCCAGATGCATGACTCCTCTTGTAATGACAGTGGACACTTAAATTCAATGTGGCAGGGAAAGGCACCTGAAAAAATGAAATTCCGCCATCTATCTGTCTTGTGACATTGCTTTCAGAGGACTTAAAGAAGCACAACATCAGTATGAGATGTCAAAAATGGGTTAAAAAAGATTGACAACCCTTTGTAATGTTGTATAATCCATGTAGAAAACAGCAGTCTTCTGATACTGAAGTGTATAGGGGTTATTACTATTTCAAGTACAGATCTGTCCCATTTGAACTAAATATGAATATTACCATGCCACTTGTGACTCATTTTGTGCTTCAGCATTTTTTATTTTATTCTGGCTTGCTTTTACTGTTTCCTTACACATCATTATATATGTGTCCTTTTTGCTATATTTGATAATTTTCTTCAAGATTTTCAAATTGTTGAGATTTTAGTTCATTCTTGATGCAATCATGTTACTTTTTGATACACTTATAATACTTCCTCTGTTTTAGAATAATTTCCTGTTGTGTCTTTATGTCTTGCATTACTTTTTTCCTTATCACTTCTCAAATGCTTGCATTTCCCTGAGCTATTTGAAGTCCATTACCCTTATTTTGTTATTTGCAATTTAAGGGAAGAATGGACGACTTATCATTTTTATGATCTTTTTCACTTGAATTAACTTCTACTTTAAGATTCTCAAGCCCTTCCTTCTGAAGATTTGGAATTAAAAGTAAAATAGCTACTTTCTGTGTAATTTCCTCTACTTCATAAAAGAAACAAAGCCCTTCATAGCACATTTGAAGAACTGAATAGACAATCTATGTCCCGCCTTGCTGCTTTTTTAAACAAAGCCTCAGGTACTTGTATTCCCATCTAACCACAAGGTCTTGCCATGTGAGTCTTTCCAGTTTCTACTGCTTGGATACCTCCAGCGGTTCCTATAGAGAAAAATATCCTGATCAAAAACTCTTCTGTTCAAATCTGTCATTACATGCACTTTTTTCTCTCCCATATTTCATCTGGAATCCAACACATCTTCCTGTCACTTTTTCCTAGACTTCAAGAGCAGGAATTATACCCCTCACAAGCCACACCACCTGGCTGTTCCTACATCTGTTTTTCTAGAATATCCATGCCCTCCTGCAACTACATCCCAGTATTGCTGCTTACCCAGCCTCACTTCTGCAGTGCCAGCTGGGTTACAGGAGGGTATCAGCACTTCATCTCAGCACTTATATATCAAACCACAGTGTTTGTGGAGCTATATTTCAGATATTTGATGTCTCACCTCACATTCTCCCTTTCTTGCCGTTTTTTCCTTTATCTCCTCCTCATTTTTCCTTTCCTCAGCAATTAATCTTACAGGCAGCAATCCTGTGTGCCCACCTCCACTGCCCATGCAGCCAGACCTCCCCCCAGAACATCCTGGGCCTTTATCCCTACCTGAGGGCATGGATAAGGTCAGCACCTCAACTTGTAGCTTCCTCAGCCTCACATCACACCTGCAGCCCCACCAGTGCCCAAGCACACAAACAAGAGATGGGGTTTTGGTTTTTTGTGGCAATACCCATATGTCTAGGTATGTGTAAAACTTCTTACTCCAGGGAAATAAGAGAATTCTTAATAATGATTGCTTCTAGCATTATTTCAATCTGCAGATATGGAAATTAATGGCTTAAGCTAATTAAATAACTGCTTGTGTACCTGTCAAAATATTGTATTTATACATGAGAATTCTTCCTTCAAATTACTGAAAATAATTTCATTGAATTAATACAATATGCCAGTTATTTTCCTGGCATATAATCTGTGCTCCAGCATTAATACTGAAAATTTAATCCACTCAATTCTTTTTTGACATCTGGATAGGAGACAAGAGAGGGATCAATGCATGCATAGACTCTCATTTTTTCCAATTTAATGCAAATCAAAGGGCAAAAATCAGCATAATTTTATTCCATTATTTCATTATGCCTAGTGCAATTTCTGTTTCATTATCCTTGTTGCAGCCTATTTGATGTACTTGTTTTTCCACTTTTTGCAAGTATTGCTTTCCAGGGTTTAATAGTACAACTACTCAAGCATTAGCTGAGAAAAAAAAGAAGTAATTTAAAAAAATACATAAAAGGGGATAAACAGGAAAATTCAGTAGGCTTCAAAAGTAGTAAATGGAAAGAAAAAGGTAATTTTAGGAAAAGCACATAATTTTGTGTTTCAGTGTTCAAAGAAAATACTGAGAAATTAAGTATTAGAAATGAGTAACCATTATTAAAACCTTTTAAAAAAGAAGAGTAAGAAATCAACATGAGTTTATATTGAAATAGAATCACTAAGGCTAGGCAATATCACTCCAAAGAAGCCACTAAAAATATATGCAGTCTTCCTAAGTCTTGCAAAGAAAAAATAGCAATTAAGAGAAAAATGAGAGTAGATGTTTTATTTTGATTTTCAGATTTTTTTTAGTAAGGCTTTTTTTGACATCATTCAGCCTTATGCAGAAAAATGTGGTAATTTCTCCTAAATTCTGAAGGAGGGATGTAAATCCTAGTAAGATTGATGGAATTTCATTACCATCAAATAAATTTTTTCCAGCATTTTGCTGAAACTTATGAATAAAAAGAACAGATATAGAAATAAAGGCAGCAGTGGTATGAATCCCAAAGACAATTTCCTGATTTAGAAAAGAATGAGAGAGAATAACTCAAAGGAAATTCTTTCTCTAACATTTTTTTTTAGACTAAAGTAGTCTAATAGTCATGTCCCTTTGGGATCATTAAGGGTATTGGATAAATTCAGTATACCTACTAATGATGTGCAAGAAAGGCTGAATTGTGAGATGGAGCTTTGCTGACAAAGAAAAAGTGCCCTTGCTTAGTCAAGATGAAGCAGGATTGTGAAAAACTCCAGAAGGAATAGCAGTGACACTGAAACGTATCAGAACAGATGCAGAAAAAGACTCAGCAGAAGGGACATTTGCAGTGGGAAATGTCAGGATTTTCCAGATAATTTGCAATATGTATTGCAGGATGCATCAAGGTTTCAGCATGACATACAATTACACATCTATTCAGTAGTAAGACATCTGAAGAATCAAAGGATCATACTAAGAGTCAAGACCAATCTCAGCAGAGCCATTCATTCAGAGATGGAAAGGCTATCAGGCAGAGCCTGGCTATTTTATTTTGATCATGTGTACAGAAAGTATATATAAAAAAACATAATATGATTTTATTTCCTGGTTCAGCAGATTTTTATTTGAAAGCAGACAGTTGTTTCAAATAATGACGATGTCATTGTCAGTGCTGAGAGAACTTGGGTTTGTCTGGTCTTTCTGTTTTTACAAAGTTTCTTTCATCTTCAAATGGACCTGAAGCCAACTTGCTGTTTATTGTTATTTTTGATCCAAAGCCCCCCAGTTTAAAAGAAGTGTGTTAAATTGTAATGACTTTTTTTTTCCCCAATAAAAAAATTCTGCAATGGAACAAACATTTCAGGTTAAGTCTTTGTAGAATAGTTTTACACCTCGGCTCACGCACATACATGAAAAATATAAAACTGTCTCTAACTTTGTTTTCTCTGGATACTGGCTTTTGATAAAATAAAATAAACATTATTTTTTGTCTCCTTTGTTTTGTACTTCTTTCTAAGCTTGGTATTATTCCTACAGAATTTCTAGTCTTTGTTCTATGGCAGTTCACTCACCGCTATTTGCTGAAGATGATGGTAACAAATGTGACTTAGGGCTGTAGCAAAATACATGCATGGATGATAAGAAAGGTATGATTTTTCTATCAAGATTTGATTTTAGAAGGGTGCCAGGGAATTTTCTGTGAACAATAATAATAATAATAATAATAATAATAATAAAAAGAGTAGGCAAGGGAAGGCTTATCTTTTTAATCTTATAAAAGTGATGCCTCCTGCGAGCTGACTTACCTGATAAGACAAATATGAAGAGATAATTGAAACACACATTCTTCTGTTAGCACTAGAATCTGCTGAGTAGGGATAAATTTGTTTTACCTCATGAAGAAACTGATGTTTATTGTAGTATCAGAAAGGGTTATATGGGGTGGCTCAGGTGACTTGGTGTCACTCAGTGAAAAATTAGCATGGGATTAAGGATAAAAAAGCTTTACGTTATCCAAAGTGTCTGCATACTTGGAAAGAAAAGGGAAAACCTTGACTTAGGTTATCCTTGTAAGGTTCAGTAAGCAGCCTGTCTAAAGCCTTCTACATGCTAGTTTTACCAATATGTCATAAAGCCAACTCAGATCTATATATCCCTTCCCAGAAGCTGTGCAGAGCCTGGTCCCTTTTACTTAATGAGTCTGATAGTGTCTGTTCCAAGGAGAAGAGAGAGGGCACAGAAAACATTTGTTTCTGTTAATGTCCCTGCAAAGAGGTCAACCACAAAGGTAATCCTTTTTCTTCCCTCTTCTGTTCAGCTAGCTAGATTCTTCTTCTTGACAACACTGCAAAAATACATCTGCACTAGGTACTGTGAGTGGGACTAAGCATCCTTAAGGGAAGATGTTGTCTGTAGCAAGGATTGAGTGATACCAGCCTGTAAGAGAGAACCAGCAAAGAAGGGAGGAGTGTGTAAGGAAGGAGGAATGGTATGGAAAAAAGGATGAATTCTGCTATATTCTTTTCATTAGGGTCTTGCAGAAACTCTGGAAAACTGACAGTCTGTGTTTGTGGGCTGCTTCCCTTTATCTACTTCACCTTGCCTCACAGCAGCAAGCATATAGATCTTTATACTTTAAGCTGCTTTGCTGAATGATTACAAATGTATCTGTATTTTTGTCCTTGCATATTAGTGCTAAGGTTTTGATAATAACAGCTAGCTAATAAAAATTCTTTTTATTTTGCTTTTCTACTATTATGAATATATTCTTGGAAGGTTTTGTTCACATAACCTTCTTTATCACTACTCTAGTCTGTAATCTCATTATCTTTTTTTTATTCAGGAATTTTAAAATTTGATAAGTTATTCAAATACTTCTAAGTTGTAAATTCTACCCGAGACATTTTAGTACGTTATTCCTTTTACAAGTGTAAATGATTCCTCTGTCAAGAACCAGAAGGATGAAAGGTGTAAAATGTTACACCTCCAAGAAAAGCGGGGCTTAAAGATATGCATGTAACCACGAAAGGACTGACAGATCTGTCTTCTCTCAGCCAGATCTGTTAAATTCATCTGACACCAAAAAAATCACATCAATTTAGCACAGAAGAGAACCAATATTGACATTTGCACATCATTCATTCCTAGGGTTATGAAATATCTACTGCACTGATGTGACGTACAGCAGCCAAAAGATTTGCATTCCTTCCTTCATCTAGTGTGTTCCATCTTTCTTGGCCAGGAGATAGTTGTCCAATGTTTTCTTCACCCTGTTCTAAATGTAGAAACCTTTACTATTGTATTTAGGTTTGTACTTATAATTGTTCATACAATAAAATTACTGTCATACTATTCTTGGCACCTCGTAACAATCCTAGTCTTTTTCTGATGGCTTGTGGTTTTCCTTCAACATCAAAGAATTACCTAAAAAGCTCTTTAAATTTAAGTTTCTATTTATCTTTTCTTTTATGTTTGTTTTCACTCATTCTGAAGAAGAAATGTTTCATTTAATGGACAATGCACCCTGATCATTCTGTGATCACTTGCCCAGTAAAAGACTGTTGAGAGCCTAGCTTTGCCATGAATGTTAATTTTTAAAAAATATTGTCTAGCTTCTGTAGATCTGAAGCAAAATCTTCGTTGAGTCTGAGGGAAGGATGGTGCTGGCTTTAGAATTTTTTTGCTTGATATAAAAGAACTGAGAAAGTGAAGGAGAAATGACCTAGGGCTTAAAGTGTTTCTGGATTAAAGAGTAGTCTTGAACTGACTTTGTGTCTTGGACTGTAATCTCCCATTAATTGGTCTCATAATGTTATTTAACAGAGGACAGTTGTTCAGCAGCCGTAATCACATGTAATATTGTACAATTAGCAGACTGTTCAACAAAAGCTTCAGCCTCAGCTTTTTTTTCATAAAATATAAAGCAGCAACACAATTTCCATTTCCTCTCTGCGTGTATGAACTAACCAATTCATTACAAAACACATACAAAGAGATGTCTAATAGCTAAGAAATGTGTCTGATCTGGAACAATGAAATCATCTATCTCAGCTCTGTTAGGAGGACAATGTACAGACTCCTGGATTGAGAGTGGTTTGTGGGCCTCCTGACATCCTCTGGTATGAAACTGGACAAATCACTTTTCATCCCTGTTTTCTCTTTCAGGTATTCCCTCCATCAACACTGTAAACTCTTTAATGCGTTGACTGTTCCCCTGATGTTTCCATTCTGCCTGGCTCTGACATCCTGACCTTGGCTGGACTCTTGTGTCACCCAAAATACAAATAGAAACAGCTGGATGTTACTGAGCTCCTTACTGCAGTACTGGTGTACTTTGATTTTTTGGTAATTCAGGTGAGGATTTAATGGTCTGTTGGAGGTAAACCAAACCCCAAACAATTCCTTCACATTCCAACAGCAAAGAACTGCAGAATCTGAAGAAGAGTGGATTTGGATCTGGTTTCAGTCTAACACAGGTCGCTTTTTGTAACTATCTGTTTTGAGATAGTACCAGGAAATGAAACTAATGAAACACTTTGCTTTACCTTTTTTTGACGAGGTATCTCATAAATTGGCAATTTTGGTGTTAGCAGAAAGTTTCAGAGGGTTTGATTGCTGTTTCTTTCTTCACTGCTTAACAGCAAGGCTTGTAATTTTTTCTTGTAAACAAAGAGTGTGAAATGAAAACGGGTTATAGCAAGGCTGAGGCCATGTAGCACACACTTTGCAGAAATCTGGACATTGCAGGCAACTTTATTACAATGATCACCTTTGTTCAGCTCTGTTACAAAGCTAGGAACTTACATTACCACTCATCAGGCTGCAAGTAGAAGGCAGCATCTTGACTTCAACTGTAAAATGGGACGTTGGAGTAAATCTTAGCAAGGCAGGGATTTCAAAACAATCCATAACATCTCTTCAAGTGATAACCTTGATGAGGTCAAAGAAATCCGCCCCTCAACTTAAGCAGGACCTGAAGAAAACACCGGAGCGGCCCGGCCCGGCTGAAGGGATCAGAGGCAGGGGGAATCTGAGAGACCTCAGCACCCTGTGCCTCCTGTGCTGACCCTGGGGCCGGCGGAGGCGAGGAGCAGCAGCACCGACCCCGGGGCTCCCTGAGGCTCCCCTGCCCCCGCTCTTCCCCCCGAGGCTGCCGGGCTCCGGGCGGCTGCATGGCTCTCCCTCGGCTTTGTGCTGCGGACAGGGTCCGCTTCAACTCCCCTCGTCTTATTGTTTTGGTTTTGTGTGTGTGGGGGGGGTTTGTGTGGGTTTTTTTGTTTTTTTTAAGCGTGGGCGAGGGTTTCTGGAGAAGCACAGAGCGCAGGTTACCGCCGCTGGGCTCAGGGGAAAGGGTGGGAGAGGTGTGTGTGTGCGTGTTTCTGTGTGTGTGTGTGTGTGTGTGTGCGTGTTTCTGTGTGTCTGTGTGTGTGTGTGTGCGTGTTTCTGTGTGTCTGTGTGTGTGTGTGCGTGTTTCTGTGTGTGCGTGTTTCTGTGTGTGTCTGTGTCTGTCTGTGTGTCTGTGTGTGTCTGTGCGTGTCTGTGTGGCACTGGAGGTGTTCGTGTGCGGTTTCCCCGCTCCGGACTGTGGGGCGGGTGCTCTCCCGTCCCCCCCCGGAGCTGCCGGCCGGGCCACCCCCCCCCCCCCCCCGCCTCCTCCGCCTCCCTCCGGCGCTGGGGGACGGGCGGAGGGACGGATCCAAACGGACCGAGGGGCGGGGGGCGTTAGAGGGAGCAGGCGTCTCGGAGAGGAGATGACAATTAGCCTTTAAAAATGGCTGCTCGGAAGCTGTCAGCTAGCACGGAGGGGCTGTTAAACCTCCTCTCCTCTCCTCCTCCCGCTTCTCTTCCTTGAGGGGCGGATAACGGAGAAGCGATAAGAGCTCCCCGGTCCTTTCCTCGCCGCTGAGCCTCCCCCACCGGTGCGGGATGCCGTAGCGGCTCCCGGGCCCGGCCGCCCTCACTTCCCATCTGACTGGCGAGAGGAGGACGGCGGCGGTGGTAGTGGTGGTGGTAGTGGTGGCCCCCGCCTCCCTTCCTCGCTGCCTCCTGTGTGCGGCGGGCAGAGGGACTACAAAGGAGCAGGGGGAGCCGGGGGGCTACATGTTGGAAGGCGGTGTGCGTGTGTGTGAGCACGCCGGTGGGGGGCATAGCTGGCGAGGAGAAAACACAAGGTCAAGAAGCAGTTCTTCTCCTCCTCCTCCATGGAAGAAGACGGGAGCGATGAGCCCTGAGGAGGACGACGAAGAGAAGGGGCGGATGGCTGAGGGCTGCCGGGCTTCCCCTCGGGAGTGAGGAAGGCGCCGGGAGGCTGAAGGGGGACGGCGGAGGCAGCGCTGGGGTCGGGAGGGTGGGAGGAGAGGAAGGCGAGAAGGAAGCGGGGGGTTTGAATCTCCCTGCCTGGATTATTTCTCCTCGGGGGAAGCTGCCCCTGCCCGGGGTGCTCGGGCGGCGCTGACATCGCTGGCGGCCGCGCCTCGGCCCATGGCCCCCGCCGAGAAGATGGAGCTGAGCAGCGCTGTGAGGAGAGCGGGAGCTGCCCCCGCGTCCCGGGGCGCCTGGACACCTTTCCCTTCCTCCTCCTCCTCCTGCTGCTGCTTCTCCTCGCTCTTGGATGTGAACAGCTGGCTGCTCTTCTACGGCTTCTTCTACCTGGCTCTCTATGCCCAGGTGTCCCAGTCCAAGTCTTGCGACAAAATTTCCTGCTTCTCGGGTCATTGTGTCAACTCCACCTGTGTCTGCGACCAGGGCTGGGTGGGAGACCAGTGCCAACATTGCCAGGGCAGGTTCAAGTAAGTGTCTGCTTATCATAATCCCCCTTTTCTATCTTTGTTACTTGCATATTTGTTTGTTTGTTTTTTTCTTCTCCCGTTTGCAATGATTTTGTTCATGTGTGATGGAAGTTAAGGATCAAACAGGCTCCTCCACCTCATGGTTCCACCCTGCCCAGGGTGCAGTTCCCTGATAGAAAATTGTACCTACTAACTCCAGGGCTGAAAATAGGCTTCTCCACTTGATGGGGATGCTGAGATGAAGAGAAGTTGGCCTAAAGCTTCGTTCCTGCTGTCCCTTCTGGAAGTGTCATGGAGATGATGTGCACTTTATGGAGCTGCTCAGGGAACAAAAATGACCAGTGGGTTTGAATTACTTTTTCCTTCTGGAGAGTGAAAATGTTTAGCTCATTCCAGTCTTCCTTTCTTTCAAGCTTTTCCATGAAGTAGGCATGAGTCAGGCACATTTAGTATAATACAAACAGAACTTAGTGAAATTTACATCTCTCCTGACAAGGTTTGTAGGAGAGGAAAGAGCCCTAATTGCAAAACAATAACATATTTTTGCAAAGGAGTTGAGTGGTCAGTGAAGCCAGAATTACCTTCTCATTCTTAAAAGTGGATGTGATAGAGAGTCATTGATCAGTGAGAAGGAAGCACACCCCTGACACTCGCTTTTCTAAATGTAGTGGAAACGAAGGCTTAATTTATAGTGCTGTCACTTCTCCCCCACCCCCTTTGGTGTTGGTGTAAGGACTGGATGTGAAGAACACTGTTTGCTGTTGTTTTGCTGTGTAACCTTGGACAGGATGTCTCATTTCATTCCTTTATAAAACACCCCTGAACTCCATTTAAAATATATTGACGTGTACAGCTGGAAAGTGTTCTAATGTCCAGCTAATAGCAATGTATATTGGTGAGGCTGTGCCTTACAAAATATTGTCTTCAAATATTGATAAATATATTAATAAATTGTCTTTGGGAAGTACTTTAACATGTGAAAATATCAATAATGTCTTTTAAAAATTGTGTGCAAGTTCAGTTTTCCCTTTGAAGTACTAAAATTAAACTATGTAACTGGCATCTCTCTTAAACATTTTATCCAGTTACTTATCCCTTAGTAAAGAAGTAGTAACTTGTTAGCTAAGGAAGTTGAGTAGCTGGGATTCAGACATGTTGGCTGGAGTAGTATACACACTGCAGAAAAAGGAGCAAATCACTAATAATATTTGGTGAATTATTCCATAAGTGTGATTGTAAGAGAGTTACAAAGGTAACGTAAAGCAAATATAAGACATCTTGTCAACATATGAACTTGGTAATAAGATTTTAAAGTTAGTCATTTGTTGCCTGTGTGTATTGAGGATTTGGGCTTTGCCCTGCTCTGTGTTGTGAACAATGGGCTGGTTTTACATGGATTGAGGGTGAGGAAAAGAAGTCCAGGTGAATCTTCTTTGTGTGTAATGATCTGCAGGAGACAGGCTTGCAGAGCTATTATTTCCTTGCTTTAAAGTGATTACTTGTATCCCTTGTCTTCATGCAATTTGCAACAGACCCCTGAAGCAAATTTTCATTTCTTACATTTCAAAGCTTGTTGTGAGTTGGTGCATTCTCTGAGTGGTTACTGGAGCCTTTACCAGTCCTTACAGGTATTCTCTTTATTATCTGACAAAACATTTATGCTTCTCTCTGTTGGTTGTGTTTCTTGAGTGAGGAGGCACAGTGGTTAGATTTTCACTCCTGGTAGAAAGTTAATAATCCATCCCCACCTAGAGGAAGTTCTGCCTGAATGTGGAAGGGGCATCTCTTCTGAGCTAAGCTAACACAGTGGTTACTGATCTGTTGTTAGGACTTCTGGTGAAATCAGAATACAGTTCTTAAGTCCTCTGTTTTCTTTCATGCTTAGCTTTAGAAATAACAGTGATGCTTGCATTATGTTTTTTATTATGGAAGCTGTTTGTATTACATTGAAGACCTCTATTTTTTTTTTTTTTTTTTTTTTTTTTTTTTTTTTTTTTTGCTGAGAACACATTCACAGTAGTATTTTTGATACTTCATCTTTAATCTTTATTTTTAGAAGCTAAATCTGCAATGAAAATAAGCCCTCTAAGATTTAAAGCTTTTCAAGCCCTGTGAGTTGGGGATGGCATGATGTATGTTAGTGTGTCTTACAAGGCAAGCAGCCACTTGGAGTGGTTGTATTTTGCATCCTGAAAATTCAGATGGGTGTTGAATGGGTGATAAGTCAAGTTTATGTATTACTAACTGGAGAGTTGGAAAATGAATGTTAATCCACATTAGGGCTGGGTGATTGAAGACCATCCTGACTTCTATGGCAATTGATGGTCTTGATTTATTATAATGGAATATTTCCATATAGTTTCTGTTTGTCTGTGATGTGTGAGCATCTGCTTCGTAGAAAAGCCATGGCTGCACTTTTGCAGCAGTGGTACTTCCATCTGGCAAGTTGTTTTCATTGTGTATCACCTCTGTATCACCTCTGCAGCAGTTGCTTCTCTCAGTAAGAATTATTATGAAAAATGTTTCAGAATGACACAAAGATTGAAATGTTTGGCTATCATAACTGCACTAACAATTTATGTAGATATGATTATGCAGATGTTATTAGAACATTCTGTGTTATCCTAAACGTTTACAATGTTTCAAAGTTTCATCAATTTGAAGTGCCTGGCTGTGTCTGTATTATGAAAGATTGAAATTTAACTTTTAATGACCGAAATTGGATAGGTGTAAAGCCTGTATGCTGCCACTAGATTAATTGAGGAAAATGATTTGTTTTTTAAGGGCAGGCTTAAACCATATAAAAATGTTTGAATTTTTTTTTTCAAAGAAGTGAAATGTGGATATTTTTGTTCCAAGAATGAGCAACTTGCATTAGCAAGTGTCAGAATTATAAACTTTAAAAAGTGCTCTACCTAGGGGTAACTTGTGACCATTAATTCTTTGGCCAGAGTTGAGTAGTATTTTTTGCTTTGTTTTATTTCTCTTCTAGACTGATAAATAACATAGCAGAAAGATGTCAAAAATAATTGCTCAATCTCAGTAAGCAGGTGTCAAAATTAATTTACAATACTGTAGTAACCTTGCCTTTTCACTGTAGGAGAAATACCAAGTGAGTAGACTACTTTGCCAGTGCTTCTGGGGACTGGAGGAAAGATGGTTTCTCTAGTACTATTTTGTTACTCTTATTAATCTGCTTTTGTATATACACCTTATATTGTGAAACATGTAACTGGTTTTATAAAGGGAAGTGTTGTTATTCTTCTTCTTCCTGGGTGGCAGTCACATCCATGTCAGTCACTTCTCAGAATGATCCAGGTCTCACCTCTGCTGGCAGTACATTATTTTATTTTTTGTTCAGGCTTGATATCAGAATGCAATTCTCAGTTTTGGTTTTTTTTTTTTTCTTCTCATACCAAAATGAAAAATAAAAATTTAGTTCTAAGAAGAGAGGGGAAAGAAATTCTATCTGCCTGCTTGCAGGAGGCAGGTGAAAGGTAAGAAAGCCAAAGGGTGATCAGATTCTATTTGTATAGCTGGAAGCTTCAACCAGCTTAGTTCCCAAGATGTAAATAGTGCTGCAAGCATAGAAACTCAGTGTCCATTTTTATTTGGGTGGTTTGAGTTGTTAAGGAACCAAAGTTTTTAATGTTACATCTGCCACTCCTTCTTCCTCTGTCCCGCAGCTTTGAGCAAGGGGATCAGTCACAGTTTTCCTGATGATGATTTGGGCAGAAAGGAGAGGGAAAAGCTGCCCAAACCAGTTGTGTTATGAGACTCCAGGGACTTCAGGGAGACAAACAATATGAATGGCCCAACTGCAGGAAAAGCTGCAGTCACAGCCCTGTATATATTTAGATTTCAAAGTTGATCAATTTTGAGATGCAGCACTACAGGAAAACAGGTTTCATTAGTTTTGGTACTCACAGAATGACTTCTTAAAAAAAAAAAAAACCAAACAAAAACAAATTTCCTCCAAGTTGGAGCAAATAGTTTCCCCTTTCTAGCTCTGGTTTGCACACTGGTGTATGGAAGAGCATTAGAGAAAAAAAATTGTGTGTGAAACTGCTCTTCTTTTTAAGTTTTTTGGGTACCTGGATAACTGGAAGTACCCAGTCTTCTAAAATGCTTTCTTTGAAACTTAGATTGTGTTTTCAGGTGGTTATTGTTGTTTATTTGATAAATTGTGGATCCCCAGTTGGCATATGCAATGAAGGAAACTGCACAGAGAGCACCTTTCAGTGCTGTCCTACAGTTAATCTGCTTTGCCTGGTCCTAGATATCTAGTTGTTATGGTGAGAGCAAATTGATCTATTTGATTATTAAAGCTTTTCTCCAGATGCTTGTTCTCCCCACAGTTCTAAATTACCTCCTTCATGTTTTTCTTAATTTCTAGAGCTCCTGTAAAAAAGATTCTGCATTCTTCAAGGACAAAAAAAAAAAAAAAAAGACTTTCCAAAGTAAGAGAGATCCACCACTTCCCCTGGGAGACAACTCCAGTGTCTGACTGTCCTCAAAGTAAAAAATTTTCCTCTTATATCCAGTCAGAATCTCCCAGATGCAGCTTGTGCCCAGTGCCCCTTGTTCATGGTACTCCTTGGAAACCGGGAGTCTCCATCTTCTTCATAGCCCCCCTTTAAGGACTGGAACACTGTAATAACCTCTCCCTTCATCCTGCTGTTCTCAGGGCTGAACAGACCCATTTTTCTCAGCCTCTGCTTGTATGGCAGGTGTTCCAGTCCTCTGATCATCCTCATAGCTCATCTCCAGCCTGTGCTCATCCAGGGACCAAAACTGAACATGATAGTCCAGGTGTGGTCTGACAAGCAGTGAGTAGAGTGGGATGATGACTTCTTCATCTCTGCTGGTGATGCCCTTGTTGATGCAACCTGTATCCTGTTGGCTTTCTTTGCTGGTGCAAAATTATTCCAGGCAAAATCTGTATTTCTGTCTAAAACTCTGAATTCTCCTGTCTGCAGAATGACTCATGCAAAGAAAGTGTCCTTTAATTGCAGACTGTATTTTAAATGAAAAAAATTATGTTGTATAAGAAATGATCTTTAGAAGAAAGTTAGTTTAAGCTGTAGCCAGTTGAAGTTCACAATGTTATGCAAAAGAGTGACTTTATCCTTCATGTTTCTCTTTGGTTGTATCTTTCCACTTCAGTGTTAATGTTCTTGCTGAAAATTGAAAATTATCAACAGAAACCTGTCTTGCCACCTCCTAAGCAAGCAATCTCTGTTCCTCGTGTTTCTTAGCAAGTCTGTTGCTGACCCAAAGGAGGTAGCAGGAATGACCAGGTGTGGATGGGAAAAGAAAATTATCTCTTTTAGAAATGGTACAGAGTTGGTTTGCCTGATATTAATATAAAACAACATTAAACTGGCGCAACTTGTATTATAGGGTGAAATCCTGAGTCAACCTCTCAGTTGCCAAACTGCCTTTATCATCATCATGACATGTATCTCATGCAAGACACGCACAATTATTCTTAGTGACATCAGTGGAATTGTGTGTGAGACTTTACACCTGTTATTTTCCACTGTATAAGTCAATACATGAATTAAAATTAAATATAATTAAACCTATGGAAAAAAATCTGTGGTTATGATTTTATCCTTACAAAATGTGGTATTTATTTAAATTTATTGTAGTGATGATGTTCTGAAAAATGCTTCTTCCAATGTGAGTTATATTCTCTGTATGTATGAAACTTTAAAAATACAGTGGTAGTTCACATGACAGTGATTTTAAATTTGTAAGGAATAGTGAGCATACTAACCCCATACAAACTAAATAATCTGCACTAGAATGTGCTTTTTTGAAAGGAAAGGAATCTTTTTTAAAACTTAAAAAAATATTTTTATTGGGTGCATTATTTGTTGTTTTTTCATTATTTCCTATATAGAATCAATCATTTAGGTTGGAAAAAAACTTTAAGATTGAGTCCAACCATGAACGTAAGACTAAATCATTTGAATGTTTTCTATGGATTTTTAGAGACAAGACCAGAAATGAACTCTGAGTACAGGGTTTTATGCAGGCTGAGGGATAACTCTGAATTGATTCATGTCCGAGTTGAACCCACGCTTTAGTAAAGCATCTGTACATCTCTGAAAACACTTCTTGTGGCTGAGCATCACATACTTCCCAAAAGCCTTTGACTGGTTTGTCATCTTCACTGTTTTCTATAATCAGCAAAACCAAGTGCATAATCCCCTAATCCAGAACATCTACCCTGCCTCATTTTCTGCCTCTCTGGGTTGCCCTGGTTCCTTCTGTCATGCCTTCACTGCAAATCTGTCAGTATGTTAGCTTCATGTGCCTCTGGAGATGAAAATATTGTCCCCTTTTTCTCACTGGGAATGGAGGAGTGCTCATTGAGTTGTCTCAGCATAACCTGAGTTTTTTCCAACTTTAATTGCTCACTTTATTAGCTTTCCTTATTTTATCTTGAGCTATGAATGCCAGAGCAAGATGCCTGTCTCCTGCTGGTGGTTGGACTGGTGAAATGTAGAAGCAAACCAACCTTTCCTTATGCTATTTGATGTCCTGCTGCTTGCAGCTGCAGAGAATTGTAAATTTAGCATTGTGTCAGCAGCTGAGTTCCTTGTCCTCAGCCTCTCACCTCTTCTCAGAGCTGCTGCATCCTCAGCACTCTCTGGCTGGTGCTTGGCATTGCTTTTCTCAAACTACTTCAGAGAGTGCTTTCCTGTGCCTGAGTCTGAGACCATCTGTAGGACTGAATGTAAATGTGAGTTAGGTAAAGGGCTTGTGGACTCTGGAGCCTGGTTTGTTTGCAGACTAAGCAGTTGGTTACTTAAGCAAATAAGTGTGGGAACAGATGGCTGATGACCCTGTGAGGCCTTCAGGCAGCACCAAATGCTTGTTGCCATTGCTATGGGTGTGTAAAAAGCTCAGCTGTGTTGAATGGATGCTTAAGCCTATCCAAAATTTATACATAAATGCCTGCATAGGTTATAGTGTTTAATATTTATTTTGTTTTTTATTTATTTGGCAAAAAAACACTCTTGCAGTATGCATCTCCTATTTCCTTTAACACACAGAGAAGGTGTGATGATCGTGTTTTGGGAAGCATTACCACAGTTCATGTAACCTTTTTAAATGGAGTATGAGTAGTTTTTGAGACTTTAGTCTGTCACACTGCACTAGAAATTGATTTAATTGTATCCGAATGTGGGCAGAGAGGGTAGGAGGTACTATGAAATGCTACAGAAATATCCTTGGGATATTCATCCACATACTAACTGGAGTGCTGGTGAAAAACCCTAACTTTAAAACTCTGCTACACAGACTATAAAAAAATGCATTGGAAAACTGAAAATTCATATAACATAATTACTTGTCACTTTCCATGGGATGTGTTTAAGCTGTCTGGGCTACTCTTGGAAAACATGCTGCAGAGCTGATGTAAGGAGAAATAAATGATGAATGGTGATACCTGAAAACATGGACACTCCTGTGAACTGCAGCAATTAACAGTAATAAAGGGAAAACAAGAAACTGGAAGCCAAGTGTTTGTGTTCATGTGAGGAGGGCAAGCAGTGGGAATTGTGAAACTACTATTTTAGGTTGCCCTATATATTATTAAAAGCCTCATGAATGAACATAAGGGTTGCAGAGCTCCATGAGGAGTAAGACCCTACTGGGAAAAGATGGAACTGAGGGTCAGCACTGTCTGTTTCTTACTGTTGATTCACAAGGTGCAAGAACTACTTTTTCTGTCTGACAGACTTAGAATCTAAAGCTTTTAGAATTCTGAAAAGTAATTTAGCCACCATCTCTCTTAAATATTCTAGGGTAGACATCTACGCTTTTCTAAAGAAACAGCATTTTGTGAAAAATAAATACATTGTCAAATCTCTACCAAAACTGAGACTTCATGTCTTCCACACTTGTGGAAGAAATGGATTCCAGGATATGTTTGAATCAGTATTTTGTATTTCTTAGCTAAGGATGGTAATATGCTACCACCCTCATATGATGACAAAAAAATCTATTTGCTTGTGATAATGATGTTTAGAAACAGGCTAGCTGTACCCGATGATTTACATTTTTTAAGCAGCACATGCCTGAGAATTGATTTTGGTAGGGAATTTTAAAGCCAGGGTATTCTAGGATTACCTGGCAGTGGAACAAGTGCTGAAGTACTTAAAGGTTTGATACAGGCACATAAAATGACACTCAGCCTCTCCATTTTCTTATGGATTTCTTCCATAATTTATGTGCTTCAGTGTCTCATCTGTAAAAAGGAAATAACACTTCCTGTAAGGTTAAAGACTTGAGATGATCCATGACTGGGATGCTGAGGGACAGCTAATGAGCTAGATACAGTTTCAGAGTGCATTTCTTCCTAGAATGTCCTAAATATTATGGCATGAAATCCTGTTGTGCAAACTGTGCCATATATCTTAAAGGTGTGAGTAAAATCACTTCCTCATTAGATTAGATGGTTCTAAAACTTGGAAGCAGTCTGTATTATTGCAAAAGACTTGGAGTATAAATTGCTCTCCTGTTTAAGTGAATCCTTGGAAAAAAGCATACATTGTCTAAATCACTAATAAGATTTTATTTCAGAAGTTGACATCCTCCAATGTTACTTCCAACATTGAATTAAATCTTATAAACAAAATATTCTGATATACTGTAGTACTTAAAGTATTTTGAAGACTTACTGCTATACTTGTCTGAATAAAATGTCTCTATTAGACACTACCTTCCTTCATCACTGTCAAAAGACCATAAATACCTAGTTTGTAGGATGGCTTTATGTTATACAGGATTGTGAGTCTGGATCCACAGTCCTTAAATGGAGACTTTTATTGTAGATGTGCATTTTTATTTTATGCATAGAGATGTTTGTTCCCATACTTCTGAGTTTTCAGTTTGTTAGCTTGAAGGTTAGTAATTTGCTTCCAATGAAAAATGGCATCATGCTCCATATGTTATGTAACTATGGGATTGCAGGAGCTGGGATTGAAATAAAAGCAGAAGTATCACGAAAGGACCAGATTTTAACCATCTATGTTATTAGCTGTGGCAGTCAAGTGTGAGCAGCAACAATTTTGTTCAAAAGCCTGGGAGGAGAGCTGGGCTTAGTAAAGCTTTTAAATACCCTGGGGAGCTTCACAGAAACCTTCTGTTCAAGGTACAAGTAAAGCACAAGGCACCATGGAACAAGGTAAATGTGCTTCATTGATTGTCATCCTTGCCCGCATTCTGAGGATGTAGATAAATTAACCAGAAAAATGTCTTGCTGGTCATGGTGCAGTTTGTGACTTTTCTTTTTGTTGTAGTGGACTGTAGTGGTGAATTAAATATGGTAAGCCTAACTTTTTTTGTATGCATCTCAGCTTTTAGAACTCAACAATATTTGATACTGTTATATAGAGGAATATTTGATAGCTCCAGCTTTCTTAGTAAAATTGAAATGCAGGAGAATTTAATTATTTCCTGATTCTAGAGAACAAGAGCATGTGTCAAAGTATCCCTTTCTCACAAAGAAATCCCAAACAGTAAACCCAAACCAGACCCCCAGTAACTCCCATTCATGTTTATGTGTGCAAGCACAGCTCAGGAATGTACTTTGGAGGATACTTGAGAATCAAATGTATTTGTGGTGTATGCAAGAGGAACCAAAGCAGTTATGAGGAGGAGGGAAATGAGCTGTGTGTTTGATGGGAACCATCACAGAGCTGCTGGAACTGAGCTAAGCTGTGCTGCTTTGGTTCTCTCACATCAGCAGATTTGTTCTGTTTGCTTCCAAAGTCAGCTGAGACTTTTCTAAAGGGTAACTTAAAACAGAGAACAGGAGCTGGAAGGTGTTCTTGAAGGATGACAAATACTGGATAAACAAATGACTGCTGTCAAAGACCTAGAAATCTGCACTTGTGTGCACAGCTGTAATAGTATGCTCAGACAGCTGTGTTAAATGTTTTTGCAGATGTTTTTGAAAGCCTGAGGCTGCTTTAAGGATTAATTCCAGAACTTTGGGGTTTTTTGTTTGTTTTTTTTTAGTGTAGCACTTTGTAGGAATAATTTGTGAGCATCTATTCTAAAATCAAAATGACACAATTTTCCAAGAGTTTGTAATGTCAGAATTGCTTATACTATTCTACTTTTCTAGGGAACAAAACCGATTTATATTACAGGAAGTACTCACCTCTGCACATCTCTGTGCCACTTTGTATATAGATATCTTATTTTAAGCCCTAGGTAGCTGGTAATCACAGTAGCCTTGACAAATAGGCCCTTATTTTTGAGCTGTTTTAAATGCAGGAACCCAGAAATTGCGTGGTTACCTGAAGTGATAGAAGTGACTGAACTGAAATGGAAGCTTGGGAGTCTATAGAGTTTTCTGTAGTTCTGTCCCAGACCTCATTTTAGGAAGCTGGAATTATTTTCAAATAGTCCATTCTTTTCTGCAAATACACAACATTGAGAAAACAAAGCACTTCAATCTGAGACTTTTACTGTGTAATGTAACCAGATACAGAAGAGGATAGGAAGCTTATTATTCAAGTATGGTTACACAGCTGAGGAGTTTTGTGGTGATATTTTAGACTGACTGTGTGTCCAAACACACGCTGTATGTGATTAAATAACTCCATGGAAAACATCTGTTAATACAGATATAAATGCCAGTATAGGTTAGAAGTTGCTGAATGCTTAGTGAATGGATCTTCAAAGATGTCCTCCATTTAACTCAGCCAGAACATGGAAGCTGGGCTGAGTTTTTAGTTGGTCAAATCCTTGTGTTTTTTTGTTGTTGTTGTTGTTTTTGTTTTTTTTTTTTTTTTTTTAAGGGGTGGGGAGTAGGTAGGGAGCAATCAAACCACAGTTTAATGTATTGAGTTCTCAAATGTTGTGCTACAGGAACATTGCTGGGTTATTTTGTTTCCAATTTAATATACATCCTTGCAGTGCACTTACCGCTTTTGGGATTTGCATGCATCCAGAAATCTGTCCTCTAACATAAAACTCTGAGGTGAACCTAAGCAGAATATAACTTTAAATTTGGACTTAAGCTTTTTAATTTAGATTGACTGCATTTGTAAGCAGCAATTGGACTGGAAAGCAGAAGCAGTGTAGGTTGGATTTTTTTGGAGTGATGGAGACTTGCAGAGTTTTACTGAAATGGAATTTGAGAACATCCTACTGATTTTTTTTTTCTTGGCGTTGTCTGGATACCTTTGAGGTAATTTTCACTAAAAATGTTAAAAAGCTTTACCTACTATTAAAAGAACCTGGGGTTAAATTTCTTGGTTACAAAGGACATTCCTATTTCAGAGTCTTACACAGTTCTTTGACATCACCTGTTGTTCTTCCCAGTCACTATTTTTTTTTAATCATCCTGTTAAATCTGACTTTTTATTTCCATCTGGTAATGCAAACCAAAGCAGATGGATATGTTTAATCTTGCTTATTTTTAAATACAGCAATTAAGTTTTAGTCTGGTTTTCTGTTATGATCAAGGACAGCACTGTACCATGTGTGATGTATTCTTGTTTATGTTGTAACTTTTTAATCCACACCTTTCCTTATTGCCTGTATGTAATTCAGTGAGTATAAAGGTAAATTATTATGCTTCAAGGCTAGAAGGATGACAAAATGGTGACTATGGGCATAACCACAAGATCTTTAGTGGAAGAAATATTCCTTGTTCTTCTATGTTATGTCATTGCAAGCTTAGATTTAAGAATATCATACCACTTACTCTGGTGCTACTTGAAGGCATTCTATTTTGAATAAAATAACAATATTTGAAGGAAATTTTCAGGTATTTGATGTTTAAAAATTGTCAATTTTTTTGAAGTGTCAACTTTTGGGTTTTTCCTCACTGTTGAGAACTTTTTCACTATGTTTTGAATTTTGGTTTTTTCCTTCCTTTTTGTTTGTTTTTAACAGACCAGAAGTACTTCAGAGGCTTTCTGAGGTGTTGCCAATCTATGAGAACAATTTATGCAAGCTCATCTTCAGTATGTCATGTATTTATGAAGTACATGTGTTCTGTTGACATCATTTAAATGACAGGATGCCTTTATTTTTTGGCTATTTTTTAAGGGTAGCTGATCATCCTTGTTGAATTCTCTATTCTTCACAACACTCCTCTTGGTACCACCTACTTGCCTTATAGTTAAGAAGACATTCTAGTCTAAAAGATCTTATAATGGCTCCTACAGAAAAGTAGAAAATGGAAAATACTGTTAAAAATTCAGTTGGAAATGTCAAGGAGCCTGCAAGGCTCCAACCATGGCTCTAAGGGGAATTGTGGAACTGAGCATGGCAGGTTTGGGTGTAAGGATGCTGTTCTGCAGAAAAAGTTGCATATCCTGGTCCATACATTCTACCTCTGCCCCTTTCTCTTTGTGCATGAACTTGACCAGAGAAGCAAAGCCACGCTGGTCAGGACATCTCTGTGCTGGAGTTCAGTGGGAACTTGGTTACAGGATGCAAAAACCTTATTTCTTGTCAGTCTCCATGCTTTGAGTCTTCAAGGTGGATTGGTTTCATAACAGGTATGAGAGTTTCGGAGGATATTGCGTTTGCTTAAGAGCATTGGAAAGATTTATGATGTTGGGTTTGGTTGTTTTTTTTTCCCCCACGAATTTTGAATTTTACTTTGTTCAGATTCACTTCAGGATTTTATGTGCATGTATGCTTTATAACTTTTTTGCTCAGGCAGCAAAGAGAAGGCTGTGTGGATAATTTTGATATCTGCCTATCAGATATCCTGTATATTTGCTCATCAGATTAATGATGTTCAGGTTTTGGGAGGGGCAAATAGGCTCCAAAATGTAACTTTGAGAAGCTGTGTGGGTAATGAACTCAGTTCAGAGGCTCTACATACTTGTGTAAGTATTTGTTTAAGGTGGGATTTGAAAGAAACCACTGTATGCAAAGTAAGGACTGTGGTAGAAACAAGTGAAATTTGAGTATGTCCCAGAAAATTGGATTTTGAGCTTTATATAGCTTCCCATTCTGAATCAATATTAAGGTATACAGTGTCAGAAAGCATTCACAGAATTAGTGGTAGTTGTAGAATAAAAATGTAATATGACTCTGTCATGTAATAATTAATAGTCAGTAACCTTATTGAGAATTAAAAAGCTAATAATTTTATTCAATTCCTATTAAATTAATGTTTTTATACAAGGAATAAGAAGACTTCATAATTTTGCACTTGCAGGTAGACTGCACGCCTGTCTCTCAATTGCTATAGTCTTAAGAGGTTGTAATTAATCTCTTTAGGGTTTGTTCTTGAATTTGAAGGTGAACTTCAGGAAACTTGTATAATGGAATGCAGTGACTCTGCATTAATTGTCTGATCTCTGTTATTCTTAGAAGTGTAACTTTTAGCCTGTGTAACGCTCGGGTAATTTACGTGTAGAGTTCTATTTGCTTATCCAACATTGTTGGAGCTAAATACTAACTTTAGCATATATATATCTATAAATTGTAGCATATAGCAGGAATTTCACCAAAATGCTCAAAGCAATGAATGAACTAATATTGAAAGTTTAAGGTAAAATCTGTGACTAATTAGTAATAGGAGGAGATAAGTAGGATTTGTAAAGTGTGCTTGATTTTCATTTATCATAATTTTATCATCAAAGCTCTGCTACTTTCTAAATTTTAATCTTTTCTTCTTTAGATGAACTGTGCAGCTGCCTGACACTCCTACAAAGTTATAACCAAACAATGGGCTAAAAGGGTAACTGAGGAGGAAATGGGGCTGCAGGGGGGTTTAATTTACCAAAAGAAAATATGACCAATGCTAAGAGTGAAAATTAAATATTAGAACAGTCAAGTTTGAATGAATATGAATTTATTACTTGTATTATGGTTAATTTTTTCTAGGACATTATTTGGCCTTCCATTAGGAAACACACAGAGCAATTAATGCTGTATTTGTTGTTGCATAGATGAAAATTTTTGGTCCTCATGTTATATGAATTCTTATGGTCCTCATATGTTATAGAAATTCTTATTTTAATGTGAAGCTTCTTTGTGATGGCTAGCTCCTGAAGTAGTGAAGTGTTTCAAGTTATTTGATTTTTAATGACTTTACTGTCTTCTCAACATTCTGGCAAGTTGGGATTAATTAAGAAGGCAAGTGAGTTGGGATTAATTAAAAAGGCTTGTCTGTAAAGCAGCAGGGACTTGTATGAGTTAAAGGTGAATGAACTCTTGCATATAAAACCAAAATATTTATAAAACAGATCTGTATGTGAGTGTATATACCTCCTAGTTTATCTATGTACATGTATACAAGTATACTTGAAAATAGAATGTTTCTAGGCTCTACAGGACTGTTCAGAGCCTGTGCTATTGGGTGTTTAACTTGGAACAGCTAAAGGAGTACTGCAAACCTCTTATCTGGGGTTGGTGCTGCTGAATGAGAGGGGGGAGGAGGAGGAGGAGGAGGAAGAAGAAGAGTTTTGTCTTCTCCTTATGTTCTTACACTTCAAAATCAAATCACTGCCCCTGTATGTCTGTGAGCTGTGCTCCCAGATTGCCAATCCTGGAGGAGCTAGGTAGGGAGGGTCATGTTAGGGAGGGCACAACATCCAACTATGTACAATTATTTATTCGTTTAAATGCCTGGAAGCATAGCTGCTGGGGTTCACAAGCAGCAACCTGGAAAAAAATAAGGTGACTGTTAGGAACAGCTGTCTTCAGGACAGGCCAGCAAGGCTGTGTTCTGAGTTGCTATTGATACCCCTGCAAGGGCTTTATCTCTGTCTCTCTCTTTAATTTTTTTTTTTTCCTCCTGTTTCCCCACCCTTGCAGGAGAACTGCAGTAGTTCATGTACACAGTTTTGGGGGTAAAGGCATCATGTGTTTGCTGGGACCTACAACCTGTGTGAAAACATAATATAATGTTCCTTCTTCAGTAAAAGAACAAATAATGCCCTGGGATCCCGCAGACAATTCTAGCAGGAACATTTGAAACTTGAGCAGATATTTTTAAAAGCATGCCTTAATTACTTTCTACATGTGATGTAGATAAAAGAATCATTAGTAAATTCTTTATCATCTTATTCCATAGATCCAAACTCTGGAGTGAAATGATAGTAACTAAATGTTATCGTGTTCAAAGGTTCTTGAATCTCTTCTGAATGCCTGAATTTAGACTGTTATTCTACATTTTTAATGCAATCTCATTGATAGACACCTAAATTTGTGTGCATCAGTCACGTAGCTGAAAGAGCTGTTTTCTCTGTTTGGTCTTCTTTTTGTCCTTTTTTTATGTCTAAAGTGTGATATATTTTTACCTCGGACATTATCACACACTAGGATAAGCAAGTGTCTTCTTACCAGGCTCTTATTTCTTCTTCTCACTCAAATAACATTCTCTGTTCATGCTCCAGTTTTATCTTTCCTATTTTGTTTTCTTGGATATGGCTCTGCCTGTCTCATGTGTTGTGATACTATTTCTGCCTGACTGCTTCTGGAAATCCCACATCTGGATCACTGCCTGATCTCTGGAAATCCCTTTGCTTTTTTGCTTTTCTTTGTTTTTGTTTTTTTTCTCTTTTACTTTTCTGTTAGTTAAGCATCCATACCATGTAGCTCTTTGCATGGGGTTGTATGAGTGTCTGATGGTACAAAACTTAATGGCATCAATAATTCATCTAGCACACTTGTGCCATTATTGTTGAGTATTTTTTTAAGATCAGCTTTTGACTTCCTCCAGTATTAAATTTTAATCCTACGTAGGTTGGGATTTTTTTTCTTATGGGTAACCTCTTGGTCCCATTTCTGTCTATCTTGTTCCTTGCATATTAACTTCTCCAGGTTTAACTAAAAGCAAAGGCTATTATTGGGTCTTTATATAATGGTAATTCTCTTTATGGTTGCTTTATCAAAGATAAAGTATGTGATGTTAATAATTTATGATCCATATTACCATACTTTCCCCTCACATCCATATTTTTAGAATAAACTGAGTATAGAATAATGAGAAGCTAGGCTAACAGCTTGTATTAATTCTGAGCAATTCCATTTTGCATTAAATCTAGATAGTATATTTTATACAGTATGACAAATGATATAAAATAATAAAGTGTCTGCTGCTTAACTTGCAAGTTGCTATCTTAGGTCTTTTTTTAGGTCTTTTTTTCCCCAGTCTTCTTATGCAGAGATGCTTGTTTTTCTCCTGATAGGACAAGAAGTTTTTTGAATTTTGTTACTGGTAAAACTGTGACATTATCTGATTCTATCTACTTCTTTCCATGAGGTTTTTTGCTTTTTCAAGTTATTACTTTACATAATCATCCTGAGTGAAAACTGTCAGACATTTGTTTTGTGTTTTATTTCTGTTTTCTTCTGCTTCCTGATGTTTTTGGAAATTGTTTGCGAAGTTTGCAATCATTGATGTATATGTGTAAGTATATATTCACTCAAACACTTGATGTAACAAATATTCCTTAGCTGAAAACATTATTTGTTATACACTAAGCCCAGATGTTTTGGTTTTATGGCTGATTGCCTATTCATGTATGTAATCCTAAAAAAAAAGTGGAAATAGAACATGAGGTCATTCTGACAAAGTTACAGATTACAACCACAGCATTCATGTTTAAGTGTGCAATTAGATATTAAGTAATTCAAGCTTTGTTGTTTAGAGTTCTTCGTTAGGTATGCTGATTTTAGCCTTACTTGGGAGTTTAGCAGTATTTTAATTCTGACTTGAATTTCTACCTCATAGAATGACTTTCATGTTGGCTATAAGGTAAATTGCACAAGGCTCATCTCCACTGCTCCATAAATTTGAATTATTTAGAATGGAAAATTAATCGTGCTCAATTCTGCTAGAAAGACACATATTGCACTTTGATTCCCTATTTGATTTCAATTAATTATCTTAATTATTAATCATATTAATGAAATGCATCATAAGATGATACGAAATGAACAAACACTAAGGAAGAATTTATAAGGATGAATTATTTCTGTGCTTGTGTAGTTATTAAAGGTAACAATTTAATCAGTGTAGTTAACTAATCTCCACCTCAGATTGCAGCTGGAATGCTGATGGATATGGACAGCTGCTTTTGGCCCATATAGAAGGGGTGATTGATATCAAATTGATATTACCACATCGTGTGTGTAACATTCCTCCTTTGTGCTTTTTCATGGCACTAGAAAAGTAATCCCTGATGGTAAATATCCAAGATTTAAGGATCATACATAGTGGCTTAAGAAGTAGTAATTAGTTACACTTGATACTTGAAAAGTAATTATGCCCTTTGCCTGATATGAAAAGCTTTGGTGGTGTTCTGTGCTCCAGTAATGGTGCTGTTGCCAAGTACTTATGGACCTGTTGCATCTGATTTTGTCTTCCCCTTGATATGTTGTCAAAGTAAGTATTTATATTGTATTTGTGTGGTGGAGGAGATTTAAACTAATATGATTTTTACCAAATCCCTCCCTGAGCAACAATAATATTGGTGCCAGAGGAGTTACGGTGTGTATATTTCCAACAATACTGTTCCAATTTTCATGAATATCACCATCCTGAAAATGTATGAATGGAAAAAAAACTTTGCATGAACTATCCACACCTCACTTTTAGGTGGTAAGATAGTTTTCCAAACCTTCCAAACTAGTTCTTTTGTGTTTATTTGCAAAGCACTAAAAAAAAAAGCCCAAGAAACCAGTCTGCTCTGAAATCCAAAGAAAATAGATGGGTTTATGTCTGTGTACATTTAAAATATAAACTAACTTCCTTTGTGCTTTTCTGTTGGTTTATATTTCAATCTCTATTTCTTGTAAGAAGAAAAGAGATACAACTTATTACTGTAGAAGGAACCCTCCACCTACACTTGTAGGAAGATTTGCTACAAGTGATGTATTTTACTTGCTTCTTAACAGTGACATGAAAATCACTGGATCAGAGGACTTCTAAAGGCAATGGAAACATCTGACTAGAAAAAGTTGTCAGACATAGCAGATTGAGACTTGGTATAAACACTGGAAGTCATTTGGGCTGTGTGGCTGTGTTCTGAGTTTTTTGTTTCTTGTTTTCTGTTTTATTTTCTTTTTTTTCTTTTTTTTTCTTCTCTAATAGTGAGACTGAATACATTGATATTGCATGTCAATAAGAGCAGTGTGTAGCTAGAAGCTTTCTGGATGACAATGAGTTCTGTGTGTTTGGTTCACTAGCAATGCCATAACGAGTCCCAGAGTATTGGTTGTCCTGATATTTTGCCATTTTTAAAGGGAGAAAACCCCATGCAAGGGATGCTTGTTAAAGCTGACTAGTTTGACTGAATGCATGAATGAGCCAGGGAAATGGCTCTTCCTGATGACTGTGAAATAAACACAGCAGCTGAGCATCCACTGGGAACTTAAAATTTTGAGCCTTGACATATTTTTGAAAAGGGTTATCTGAAAACATCTGGATTTATCTTCTTTGATAATGTAACCCTTCCTTATCAATGTAATAGAATACTAGCAGGAATATCCACCTTTGTCCTGAATCATGAGGGTTGAGCTGACTCTACCTTTTTGCTTTAATTAAGCAAACTGACGTAATTTTCTGGATCATTTGCCTGATTATATGGTGGTGGTTGTTTGTTGATGTATTTTTTTGTTTGTTTGCTTGTTTGTTTCCCCTTTGCAACATGCTTCCCACCGTAAATCCCTGGCAATGCCAGTGGTGCATAGAGAATCCATAGAGTCCTTGTTAAATATCACCACAGGAACCTGGAACCAGCAGCTCTTGCAAAGCTTGCAGCCTGTGATCTGGGACATAACCCACATCAGCCCCAACAGGTAATACTTGGAGATCTCTGTAACCTTAGTTATACTTAATTTTATAATTATTATGACTGTACAAGTTTAGGGAGGCTGTGGTTTTGAAAGGAGATAAGCCAGGACTATACAGGTAGGTGAGTCAACTCACCTATACAGATGAGTCAACTTATATTGGGTCCTTTATCTGTGGCTTCTTTCCACGTTCACCTCTGCATGTCTTGGAGATGGGGACTTTTTGGCCTCTTTGTGACAGGAGTACAACTGGGACTTTGCAGTGTTGACCTAATGTATGCCATCCAACCTCAATTAACCTGACTTTTTATTTAATTTGACATTGATGCTTTTTGAGGAAAGCCTCCTTCAGGGTGGGGGTGTATTTCTTGTTTTTTGGGTTTTTTTTTTTTAATCTTGTCCCTTCATTGTTGGTTTATGCAGTTTCCTTGAAATACATTTTTGTCTTGACTTTCATGATAGAAGTCTCTCTTGACTTGAGACTCTCAACTACTCTTATGGATCCTTCAGTCTCTCACTGGAATATTTTCCTTACCAATACTTACAAAAATCTTTGAAACAACTACTCTTCAACCTTTTTTAGCTGTCATTCTCCACTTGGTTGCTTTTCTGCATACTCTCTCTTGCTGCTGATTTCAAAGTATATTCTTCCAGCTCAGCCTGTTCTTTTTCTTTAGATAATCATGTCTGCTCACCTAGTGAGGCAATCAGTTTTAAAAATGCCTGGAACTATAAATGTCCAACAATTCACAAGTGTTCTTAGCATTTCTTGCAAATATCTCAGAGGACTTAAGGGTAGTCTTAATTTATTGCTTTGCCTGCAAATTAATCAAACTCTCACACCTTTAATATATAAAAAAGAATTTTTAATGTCATTTAAGTTTTTATGAGCAAATCCACAGTTCAAGATTTATCTGCAATTATATATATGAAAAATTACTCCTTCAGATAATCGTTTTAAAAGAAAGCCTTTAAGAGCTGTGTTAACCAATTATTATGGTAGTTTTCATAGAAATGTTAAGTCATGTAACCAAAACTGTTCTGAGCAGTTTGTGTTAACATTGTTGTTCAATTTAAAAGTGGCTATGGCAAATGAGTTGTGTATCTTGGCTGCCTCAAACAGTGACTGTGCTGATACAGATTTGCAGTGCTTCTGCGGATTAGATGTTATTGAATTTTTGAGTATTTGAATCTTAATACCTGAAAGCTTGTATTCCAAAAAAACCTGTGGTACTGTACATCCTATTGATAAATAAACACATTCAAAAAAGCATTTCAACTGAGAACAAGAATGTGACCTAATAGATTCTGTTAAGTACCACTGTATCCCAGCAGAATTTTTGCAGAATATGATGTTTTAACAGCTGGTATATTTGTAATTGATCTTAAAATAATTTTTATGTTTTTCTCATAGCTTAAATTTCACATCATAGTTGGATCATACTCTGTATTTTATGCAGTTATTGATTAATAGATCGATGAAAAAGTCCTTTCAGAACATGCCATGGCATTCAGGATTATTTGTACTTTGTTGTATATTAACTATGCTTTGTATAGAGGATTTATCTGTAAGCTACAGCTGGTTTTAGGGTTTTAAACATTTTAGTTCACTATTCTTGCCATAGTCCATTTGTTTTTTTCCTTTTATTATATACCCCTGAATCTTCAAGTAAATTTATTTCTGGATTCAATGTTATGATTATTTTTCTTTCTCCAATGAAGCACTTGAACAGCTGATTTTTCATGATTTGATAGAATGTTCACTATTGTGAATAGAATGTTCAGTAATGCTCAGTGCTGAGCATTTGAAGAGCTTTTTGAAGCTCCAAGATAAGAACGTGGCAGGTTTGGAATTCGTGTGTAACTTCTATTTTAGGATCAAAGTGTGGAAGAGGACTCCATTCAACCTTCTTCATAGGAGATGTGGCTCTGCATTCTGGGCTTGCCTGTCACTGCTACAAACTGTTAAATTCTTTTTGTGCAGACAGTTCTGCAAGGTAACCTGTGGCCTAACAATATGTACCTGCCTTATTTTCTGATGGAATAGCAGGTGGATACCCAGAGCTCTGGATTTTTTCCTGCTTTGAAGCAGGCAGATGTTACTGCCCTCATTGGGGCTGTTACCCCAGCTGGTCTTTACAGCATCCCTACCAATCCTTTAGACACACTGAGCTCCAGTATGGTGCTGAGGAAATTCAGATGCTTACAAGTAAGTAACACAGATCTGAATGGCTGTGAGTTTAAAAAGAAAAAAAAGCTGGAGAAACGAAACATATGGGAAACTACTGATCTATACAAATGCATAATTACTCTGAAAGCTTACTATGGTGGTCTCCTTCTTCACAGTTTTATATGGCCTGCTTGTATCTTAAATCTGTTTTTGAAGATTGATTCCCATCTTAAATGTTTTTATTTGCAGTTCAGCCACCCACTTAAGAGACAAGTAACTTTGCCTGTCTATATTTTGCTACATAAAAGATCCCTCTTCTTTTGGCATGTGCAAAGTTTCTTACATTCATCATGCTACTCTTTTCTAATGAGTCTTGGAAACACTAATGAGAAGAGTGTTCAGAACTACAGCCCAAAAGCACTGAGAGCCTTCCAACAGGTTTCTGAAGATGAGCCTGACCCTGTCTGGCCCATCAATCCCAATCCTCTGTGTCTGCAAACCCAGTCCAGAGGTAAAGTGCTCCGGGCATTGCTGTGGGTAGAGAGAAGGAAGAGTGACTCTGTGTGCATGGTAAATTTACAGAGACAGCTGTTGAGGTTGGTGTACTTAAGATTGTCTGGACAGGAAAAGCTCACTTTACTTTTCCTTTATACTTTACTTTTACTTCTACTTCATACTTGCTGTAAGTACCTTCCAGACTTGGTCCTCTTCCATACAGTGATCTTAGCCTAAATATGAATTGAATGTAAGATTTTATTATGTGAAGAGGGAATAAATTGTGATGTGAATGATTTCTTTTTTGATCATTAATATATGATTGAAACAACAATAAGTTATTTTAATACTTTGTAACAATGAGAAACTTGCAGATTTATAGCAAAAGTAATCTAGGCAATGGCTGTGTCAATTTTCAAGCTTAGTACAGCTCAAGAAATATGAGTAAATACTTCCATAAAGCTCACTTACCTACTTACAGCTTTTTAAAGAAGCCCTGTCAGTTTAAATTCCCTGAAAGTATCATATGTAAAATGATATACATGTGCTGTATAATCCTATCCTTAGTAAATGGATTTGCAGCCTAAGAGCTTCTATGGAACACTTGGATCCTTAGGCTGATTGAAGAAAAAGCATTTTGGAATGTAAAGGGATTAAAAACTTTTATTCCCAGTGACTTTGTAAGCGAAGATTTTGGCTTATTTTCTAACTAAATGCCAAAGCTGACATGAGCCTGACAATTCCCAAAATCCAGGCTGAAGATGGCATCTCAATCTTGTCTGTAGAGATGTAGGCTTGGTGTTCATAAAGTAGCTCTTTTATGAAGCTCGTTATTCAAGGGGGAGTAAATGAGACGGAATCAAACTGAATTTGAGTGCCTTTGTTGGGCAAGAGGTGAATCTGCTCTCACTTCTGATCTGGCTCCAGGCTTGGGAGGTGGTGGAGTGCTGCTTGGTGGGGGGTGTGCAGCTGGGTGGGTCAGTGCATTTACACCATAGATCCTCTCTGCATTCTGTCCAGGAGAGAGAAAGAAGTGAGGAGAAAAGGGTCTCTGCTTCATTGTTTTGTTGTTCATTGTTGAAGGGATGGGGCAAAATAACCTTTGTGGAAGAAGGTGCCTTGTTCTGCCTCTGCTGGCTGATTCTGTATACAGTCTCATTCCGGAGCTGGCACCTATATTTTTGGGGTATATGTGTTCAAGTATAAATGCAGGTGTGGATTTTGTGAAGAGTGGACAAAAGTGAGCTAAGTTTTAGATCAAAATAAAACTTTTTCCACAAGTGTATAATTTATTTACTCAATATAGTCACTGGAACTAAGCCACCTTATTTCAATGAACACTTCCTCCCCCCTTTTCGTCTCCTAAACAAGTTGTTTGTAAAAAGAGCTATATTTTTAAATCCCTATTATTAAACTTGTCTCTTACAGCAGTGAATGAAATATCAGCTTTCTAATTGTATTTTGTAAATCTGTTGTAACTGCAATTTTGAGATGCTATAAAATACATCTAGTTGTGAAGTAGTAATTTTTTTATTTTTTTTTTTTAAGACTGTGCATACATAGCATACATAGTGTTTTGGGGTTTTTTTTGCTGTTTTGAATAAAAGCTTACTTTGGGGATGACTCAGTAAGCCTTTTGGATCTTTTTATGCTGATGAAAACCCTTCAGCTTCCTTACTGGAAAAGAAGCCATGCTAGAAATCCTCTGAGTTTTGCTTTCGCTATGTGTTCCAGTTTAATGACCTACTAACAGTGCTGCGCACAATGCTGTCCTCAGAGGGTTGAGGTCAAGAGTGATAGAAGCTAAGATTAAAGATTTAAGAGCATTGTCTGGTTACTAATCAAAGGCCAAAAAGATGCTGGGATTGATTGTGGGGTGCAGGATGAAAAATGTAGCCACAAGTATATTCTGAAAACATTTGATGTGTTGTGTAGGGGGACATACTGGGATGTAGTTTTCCTTTTAGCCTTTCAGCTCTAGAACCTCTTCCCCTTCCTGACCTCCCAGTTTTTAATCTCTGCTGTTGTCTGTAAGCATTGCTGAACAGATGCTTGTGCTGGATGAGATCTAACAAACGAGGAGCCAGAACCAGAAACTCTGTCAGAAATAAAGGTTCAGATGTGGTCTGAGGTGATGGAGCTTCTTCCCTGAAACGGCACCGAATGTTTTTTTGTTTCTGTAACTCCAATTGCACCAGTTTCTATTTGAACCACTATGGTTTGGAAACAGTCACATATTTAAGGAGTATATTATCTAATGCAAAAGTGTTGAAAAGGTTTAAGATCAACTGAAAGTTTAAAGAAAATTTTCTTGCCTGTGAATTGTTATGCTATTAAACATGTGCATATTCATTCTTGATATTATTTTCTTTAAAAGATAAATTATTTTTGTGTTGATAAACATTGAATCAGTTTTGAATTGAGTCTTTAATTATTAGAAAAACTAGGATAAACATCAAATTCTAGTCCAGAAACAGAGAGGTGATTCAAAGCAATGTTAAGATGTGCTTTTGTTGTTCTGTGGGTTTTCTTTTGGCCTGAATTTTGAACCAGTTTTGAAATTCTGGATGAATACTGCTTTTTGGGCATGTTGGCAACACAGAATCTTTCAAGGAATACTTAATAAGGTACCTTAGCCAATAAACTTTTTTTTTTTTTTTTTTTTTTTTTTCTATCTGTTTTAAATATATTGCTATTTGTGTGGTTTTCTAAAATCTGGAAGGACAATTGAAAATTGGTTTTGTTAGTTTGTCATGTCTGCTGACTTAGGCTTTTTTTCCTTACCTCTAGTTGAACTTTATGAACAGCAAAACCAAGCATCCAGAACTTGATAAATAAGTTATTTTTACTTCATTCTATTAAAACCCAAACCCTCTTTCTTGTTATAACACAAATGCCACAGCAGAAGTTAGATTGCCAATCTCTGAGAGGGAAGTGGTTTCAGCCTGGTACCCTAGGAGCAATTCTAAGCAGTTTTGCTCATGAAAGATGGTCCTAGACTTTCTGTATCCTCTCACTGGGAAGACAGAGTCTGGCTGTGTGTCCCAGATACTGTGCTACCTCCCTGTAAGGACAGCATGAAGAGGCTTAGAAGAGCTCTGGTCATGTAGTTGTTAATCTTGCTGTTGTACTCCCTTAAAGGGAGAGTGGGGCATTCCAGGTAATATTCCCTGGTGCCCTCTTTCTCTGTTGCCAGTTTCCTCTGTGTCCTTTGAGCAACTGCCTACGACTGAATGCTTTGGCAAACTAGAGCAAGAAGTGTTTGGGAAACCAGCAGAAACTTGTTTTGTTGGTTGAGTTGGCACTGTCCTTGTCAAGACAAGATTTGAAGGGTCCAAGTTTTCTGTTGTAATTTTTCTGCTTTGCAAAAAGAAATTCTAAACCAAAGTAATTTGGTTTGTGTGGTGAATAAACCCATAGCTGAAAAAATTCAGTTGTATCTTTTGTAATTATGCTACTATGGTGCCTCCTTTAAATCCTAAAGGTGTATGACTGCAAATGGAATATCATGAGTATTCTCATTTGAGTTTTCTCATAAGAAGTACAGGAACAAACACAGATGGGTCAATTTGCAGGATGCAACCTGTTCATTTTCCTGGGCGTGACCTTTTTATCAAGGTTTATAAAGCTTTAAAAATGTATGTGTCACCTTTCAGGGAGTGCCATTAGTTCTGTGTAGTGTATTTGTGGTAGTTCAGTGTTTTGTGTTTCATAGCAAAACCAAACAAACCCCAAACAAACAAATCCTGAAAACCCACAAAGAGAGAAAACATTTGAAAGATAAAGCTGTTATACTTACATAGCATGGTTCATTTTTTTTGTGTCAACTTTTGTGTTTCTGCAAACAGTAAAAATAGCAGCAAGACCTTCTCCTAAAATCCAAACAAAATTACTCAAGTATGTGTAACACAGACTAAGAAATACTTTACAAGAGTCTAAGACTTGTACAGTTTTGTTGTCAGATTATTTCACAGCAGCAGCTTTGGAGATGCAAAATCATTGCATTAGCACGTTTTCTATTAACAGTTCAGTAAATGGGAGGTTGCATTTCACTCAGTAACTCATGGATATCATGCACAGTTCTGTCTGTAGCCATCTTCTCACTTTTCTCATCACTATCTGCAAATTGTTCTTGGTGTTTCATTTCAGTTGAGAGCCTATGAGCTCAAAGCTAGAAATGCCACCAAGTTGTGTTTCTAATTTTAAACTTCAGTCTTTCATTAATTCTGGGGATTTTGCATTTAAAGAGAGATGAAGTCACAGGTTCAAGGTACACTCAACACCCCCACACCCTTCCCTACAAAACCCCTAAACCAAAATACCCCTCCCAAACAAATAGCCAAACCCCACTTCCAATGTGAGAAATGTTTGAGTCTGTGAAACCTGGAGCTGGAATCATTAGGATGACCCAAAATATAAATTTCTGTTATTTCTTAATCCTTTTGTAGTGGTAGTACTGGAAGTTGTGAACAATGTTACGATTTACACATACATTACAAAATCAAGCAGAAAATGAGTGAAAGGACACCTGCCACAAATTGTGTTTTTAAACTGATGTATCTTTTTTATTGCTAGTAAGAATCTTTCATATTTCCAAACAAAAATGCCTTGTAATACCCCAGAGACAGGAAAGCCATCATTCCCATTCTCTAAAGCAAAAAGGGGGATGTGCTTTGCATTTAAGGCAAATGTGTAATGTCCTGATAATTGCTGTTGCCCTCAGAAGTCAAAAAGTATCTGATTATCTGTTTAATTATCTAAAAGACAGTACTTGAAACCTAGTCAGCAAGCAGCCCTTTGAATTTATTAATCAATTAAGTTTTAAAAAGAATTGTTATCTTCTTATCTCAACATTTGTAATGTCTGAGGTTGTGTTCAGGGACTGGAACCTCTTGTGAAGAAGCAATTGTGCTAGTGAGAGGTGTAAGAGAGGAAGAGCTGATTCCTCTTTGTGTGTGTACATACATAAAAAAAAATAGAATGAGAATACCGAGTTAAAAAAGGTTGAGAACCAAACAAATTATAAATACTATAAAATGAAACAAGCTTCTGTCACTTCATTTTTATTTTTTTTTTTCCTTCTCTCTTTGGGGACTGTGTGTGTCAGTTTGGTGCATGTGGATAACTTCAGATTTAACATAGCTCCTGGGAGCTGGTGCTTGCAGCATCATGGTAGGAGGTGGCTTCTTGCCAGGAGAGCTGTGCCCTTAACAAATACACAATTTGGTGGTTAAGTATTAATCAAGCCAAATGTCTGAAAGGTGGAGATACCTGCTTCTTGTTGAGCATGGGTGTTTATTAGAAACGTGTCTTAAGGAGACAGTGAGAAATTGAGAAGTAGGTGACATACTGGCTTTAGAGCATTTGGCTGTTACTTCAGGAAGCTTAAGTTAAAACCCTGAACTAGGTCACAAATGAAAAGGAGATTTATAGTGAAGTACAGTTAAAAACTGGCAGAGTGTGTTACCTTTTTGCAAAGTACCTCAGCATGCATTATCCACATGCTTTGTGCCCCACACTTTCCGATATTGTAACATGTTTGATTATTTATAGAAGTCTTCTGGATATATTTGGCTCAGTATACAAATATATGCATTCATATGTTTGAACTATATACAAATGCATAAAAATGTACTTGTGGTGTTTACTTCTGCAGCAAATAAAGTTCCTAATTAACTTTATCCTTCATTCATCTTGTAGGCATTAGACATTATTACTTTAAAGCAGAGCATATTTGGAATGATACTACTTTAGACAGAAGAAATGAAGTGAAAGATGTTAAACTCATGTAAATAATATATGAGAAAATACTTAATCATGTTACTTTTTGAGTAAGAAATAAAGCTTTGAGCTTGCTTAGTAACTAAACAAATCAAAGTTATAACTTTTTTTCTTAAATGCTAAGAAAAATGATGTGTTACTGCTGGGTGGGTCATTTCATAAAACAGCATTTTCTGTTTGGGTACAGAACTTCTCTAAAAGAAATAATATTATTAGGATAGGGAATAAGTATTTTTTTGTTTTGTTTGTCTTTTTTTTTTTTTTTTTTTTTTTTTTTTTTTTTTTTTTCTTGGTTGTTTTGTTTTGTTTTTTTTCTTCTGTTATTTGTTTCTTAGTTATCTTGGTAACAGTTGGCCATAAAAATAACTCTTGGCTGAAACATTGCAGAATTTTAGAGCAATGAGATGTCCTCTTATTTCCTGGCTGATTCTTTTGTAATTTGGGTTTACTTCTTCGAGTAGCTATCTGGGTGGATACACAAGATAGCCTTGGGACTGCTGTTTTTATTCTTCTGAACTGAGACTGAATAGCCAAATTTTGAATATTTCAAACCTTGCTCTTTTTTTGAGAAAATGAGTAACCATGTTCTGAGACTCCTGAGTACAAGAAGTTTAATGCATTAATTGGGTAGATGGTCTGCTGCTTACTCGAACAAGAATTATTTTAGTACTGTACTGTTTTAAAACTTATTTTTATATATAAGTGAAACTTTCAACCATAATTGAGATTATTTTACAGGAAAATATAAAACGCCTTGTGTTTGTATCAAATACCAACTTCATTTTCTATCAGTTCTGAATTTTAAGCATAGTGGTAGGCCTATTTATAGGCAGAATTTTACATAACATCTATGAACTAGTGTGGGCACTTCTCATAGGATAGTTGCATGCCTCATATGATTTAATTCAACCATGATCTAAAATTGGAAATGCCAAATGTGTGTATATTTCCAGAGAGCAGAACCTACTATGAAGTTTTTTCCAGGTCATTGGAAGGTATTGTACTATTTGCAGTATCTGTTGATAGGCACTGACTTCAGAGTTGAGACAGAGGACCACAGCCACCTGGAAAACATTAGCAAGAATTGAACTGGTAATTGATGTAGCAATTCTATAGGAAGTATGCAGTTCAATGTTGAGCTCTGTAGATTGATTCAGCTCCACTCAATTTCATAGAAAACATCATAAATATTGCATGTAAACCCACCTGTGGAAAATTAGCATAAAAACCTCTGCAGTTGTTAGCTTGTAAACTATTTGTAGTGGTAAAGTATTTAGTATTTCAAATTTTCTTACAGTGTAGTTTAGCCACTTGCCTTCCTCTCCCCGTGGATAGAAAGATTTGTATTTAGAAAGTATTTTCTGACTTCAGGTTAAACTTTGGGAAAAGTCAAACATTTGTCAGTGAAATATGTGTGCTTGGGGACTTGTGTTAAACAATTAGGCTGTAATATCTAAAAATCCATTTTTTTTTCATCTCACAGATAAGAATCAGGTGCTTTTGAAGTCGTATTAAAAACCAGGAGTCACCTAAAGGACATGTACTATATTTATTAGGGAATGAGTAGAGGCACAACAAAAGCTGTAGGTAGGGAGTAATTTTCCTGTGAAGATAATCCACGCAATTTCTTAAAAATCTTTGTGGGGGGTTTTGTTCTCAGTGCAGTTTGTGAATATCAGTATTCAAAAGAGCTAAGAATCCACTGCAGGGCAATAATGCATTTAGAGATTTCAAGAGCTGATGTATTTTTTTCCTGCTGCCTCTCTCTTCAGTCAGCTTCCTGAAGTGTTTGTCATGCTGGCTGCATGCTGCTATTCTCCCCCATACTTTATTAGTATCTTGACAGACCAGATTTTGTTAGGCTTTGCTGTCTTTATTAAATACTTTTTTTTTTTTTTTAGATTTGAGCCCTTGCAGGAAATTTCTTCTTCTCTTGGAGACGTTGTTATTCCAGAATCTGGATTTGTTTATGTAGTTATAAAAAAACCAAATTAACTGACAGCAGTAGAGAAAATGGTGTGTTTCTTTGCTCAGATTCAAGACAATCAGCATTTGGATTTTTTTTTTAAATAGATATGGCTTAAACTCATGTAATTTAAAGAACTTATACATATGTACTCTGAACAACAGATATCAGGTAGAAGCCACCCTGACTTTTTCAAGACTCATGCAGTGAAGCTACAATTTTAGTGGTGTTATTTACCCCATTTATGTATCAAGCTGTTAAATGAAGGTAGTCCAGTCATTTGTGCAGTGAGAGAGATTACTGTGCCTGTTCTTCACCTTCTGTCCTGGCCTCTGCTATTCATTTTGTCCAAGAAAGTTGAAATAGAGCTGTTTGATACATGATGTCAGTGGAAATGAAAGGGAAAATTTCTCTGCATGCAGTAAAAGTAGAAAGCTCTTTTCTCTATGGGTATTAATATATTTTCTCAGACTTAAAATTAGAATCATGAGGAAGAGGAAGACCTTATGTCCTTGTCTCTCTGATGCACAATGCAGCTGCCAAGTTTTAACCAGGGCAAAAAATGGCACCATGTTTCTCACTGGTTGAATGACTTGCATTAAGGTATGCAAAATCAATGCAGGTGTCACCATAGGGACCTTCTGCTTATGTGCCCTTGAGTTTTAACTCATTTGTACTTGGTGCTTTTTAAGGTGAATGAGTAATGATTATGACCAATAATTCAAAAGCTTTTGAGATAGTTGAGTAACAGAAAAATTTCTGTGATGAGAATGTAAGCTTTTTTTTTTAAACTAAATAAAAATCACTTCATGGTAAATATATGTAGATTAAATTCTATCTTTTCCTGTGGAATCCATTGATTTTTATTTTTTTTTAGTAGGATTTCTCACTATGTAGTGTGCCCATGAATTACCATCTCACCTTTTGTGTGAATGCTTGCTTCACAGAAACAAAAGTAGATTTTCCTTCTGAGAAAGTGATCACAAATGAAACTTCCCATGCAGCAAGTTCCAGATCATTCAAACTACCCTGACCACATAAAAAAGTTGCACTGATGGACTTGGGTTCAAATCCTTACACTTCAGTAGGCATAATTGACACCAGAAGATGAACCAGAGTAATATTGTTTAGCTCCTCCTGAGGAGTAGGGAAGCAGTCACAAGGAATGGAAAGCTGTTTGCAAATCAGCATGCATAAAACTAGTTATTCTCCTGTTTGCCTTCAGGGGGACTTTCTACATTAAAGAGGTAGGGAATGGATTATTTTAAAATTATGTAAGAGAAAATACATTGCCTAAATAAGATCCCATACAAGTTTGTACTTTGAGAGGAATGTCTACTCCTATGCAGTATTTTTTCAGTAGTTTTGCCACTTTTGCCACCATTGCAAAAATTTACAATAGAAAAACAGCTTTTTTCAGAGACAAATAATGAGTATACAAAAAACCTGTTGAGGTTAAATGTTAAATTAATGGTTTGCGCTAATCAGGGAGTATACCCCTGCTAACTTCACAAAAACCAAACCAACAAAACAAAATACCACAAAAATCCTAAAACTAAACACTAAAAAAAAAAAAAAGTTTGTACAGAAGTGTTAAGCTTCTTGAAATACAAGGTATATTCCTATGGGGGAAAATGATGTACTGTAGTCTTCATTTTACTTTTCTGGAAGTTCTGGATTTTTTTTTTGAACCTCATTAAAAAAAAACAAAAACAAAACGTTCCAGGAAGTAACTGGATATAAGAATTAAGCAGTAGGGACATTTTACTGTGTCATTTAGCATACTTAACATTTAACTATTACTTTATCAGTTAACATAGTGGAGCTTACTTCAGAGCATGCCTTGGATTAGTTGGTATGTGGGAAGTTGTTGTGTATGTCCTTACTGTTTCTAAATTTAAAATCTATTAATGCAAAGCAGTATGTATTAAGTATAGGACTGTGATTGGCATATGCAAATATTTGCTTAATGTATTAAATATTTATTGCTCCTGATTATTCATTGTGAAGAAATTAGAGCCACAGAATGATCACTGTATTCTGTTTTAATAAGTGTTGTGAAGAAAAATAATCAACTGATAGCAAGGTTCTGCAATCACAGAATGGTTTGGATGGGAAGGTACCTGAAAGGCCATTGAGCATCAGACCTCCCACCAGACCAGGTTGCTCCAAGCCCCATCCAACCTGGCCTTCAACACTTCCAGGGATGGGGCAATCACAACCTCTCTGGGCAACCTGTGCCAGGGTTTTACCACCCTCACACAAAAGAGTTTCTTCCTAATGCTATAAGAGTGAGAAAAATAAAACACAATTTCTTATAATTTTTTTCAGCTGCTGACCAATGTATTATGCCTGGAAAATGGAAATCTAGCTTTTTCCTTTGAATAAAATATTAAAAAGCCTTCTCTGTCTGTTACTTAAAATAAACTGCTTAAATGAGAGTGGCTCCTGGAGGAAATGTGCTGTCTCCCCTGCACCTCAGTGGTTTGTGTCTCAGCTTCTACTTGAGACCTGAAAGTTTTTAGTTCAGGCTAACTTCCACATAAATTCCTTGTGGTGCATCCATCTGGAACATTGTAATGTCGTTGTCACTTCCTATAACGGGTGAGAAATGGCCTCTTGGTCTCTTCTGTGTTTCTTTCTGATCTCACAGTGCTCCCTGGCTCTGATGTGTCCTGTAGGGTGGTCCACAAGTTTTTTAACCTTAAGGTATTCAGCTGATCTCAGCTGGGTTACATGAAGAGCCTCTTTCCCTGTACTAAAGGTTAGGCACAAGATCTTGGGCTAGAAAGATTGCAGCTACTTGTCTTTATGAAGGATATTGTCTTACAACTTTGAAGCACAGTTGTTGATTATTTTTTTTAAATACAACTGATTTTCATAAAGATGAGAATGTGATGGAGGAAAATTTTGCAGTACTGGAGAGAATAATTGTCTGCCACACAAATATTGATACTGAGATGAATCATATAGCAAAATATGCTCTGTATGTTATTCAGATATATCTGAAGTAGGAATTGTAAAATCCAGAATTTCATAAAATTCTGAAGAGAAACGTGACACTGAGTAATACGCAGATAAATGAATGTCGGCATAACCCCTTCTACTATTTAACAATGAATATTTGTAGTATTATGAATATGCCTTATGCTTTGTTTCTTCTAATATACTGGTATTATAAATCAGAATTCTGTCTGCCCATCTACCAGCAGTTTTGTGGATCTTCCTCTTAAGCTAATGATAGAAAATACCCAGTGATTTTTCTGGTTTAAATTAGTGCTCCTTTTGGAAAGATTTGACAATACTCTTCTTCTACAGGAACATACTGGAGGTGACATGGCTGCGTGTTTCACAGATCTATAAATATTACAGTTAGGAAGGACCATTTTAATAACCTGCTCTGATGCCTACTGTATTGCAGGCCATAAATTTCATCTGACTACTCCATTTTAGACCAGTGATTTCTGATTGAACTAGAGCATGCTTTTTATCTTTTCTTGAAATGCATCAGTCTTGATTTAAAAGCTCTGAGGTGGTAAACATAAATGCTACTGTTGTGAATTGTAGCTCAATTACATTTGCCATTATTTTATAACAATGATAATATTCCAGGGGAATACAGGTCCTGGAATATAGGTTTTCCTTTGTTTAATGTTTCAGTTGACTTCAGCCCTTTAGCTCTTGCTTTTCTGGCATTTATCTGCTTGCTAGATGAAGACCTGTGGTGTGATGTGTCTCTCACAGGCTGGTACAGACTGATGGGTTTGGTGAGTGACCAATCTGTCACTGATGCTTCTCAATGTCTTTGCTCTGCAGCATCCTGACTTCTTGCTCTGATTTGGTCGATTTGTTTCAGAGTACACAGAGAAGGGAACTGTTCTTTTGTCACACACCTTTAATTCTTTCTAGGTTTTGATTATAAACCTGCCAACTAAAAAAAAAAAAAAAAAATAAATTGCTGTGTTTATGATAGCTGGCATGCAATTTAAGATGACAGTATACAATATCAGCTGCTCCCCTGTGCATTCTGTTTATGAAGCTGGAGTCTAGGTGTGATAAACCTGTGGTGATTAAGCAGGCCACACTAATTGTTCTGCCTGTCCCCTCATCCCTGAAGCTCCCTCAGCAATGAGCAGGGAGGGGGGTGCAGCATGTAGGCACTTGTGGGACTAAAGTCATGTTGGCTCATCTGGATTTTGGTTATTTGACAGGATCACTGTTCAGCCCAATGAAAAAACTATGCCCATGAACATCTAGCTTTATATAATGGAGAACATTGCCCTTGATTTGGTAAGAGGTACTGCTTATCCAGGGGTTATTTATGGGATTTGAGATTAGATAATTAGAAATTAGGTAATTGGAAAGAAAAATGGTATAGAAAAGTTCTTGGGTTGACTCCAGAAACTTAAAGTAATACCCCTCTGTCTGGCTACATATTTATTTTGAGCAGAAAAAGTCCTTTATCTTACCATTTTCTACAAACATCATTACAAAGCAATGTCATACTCTTATTTATTCTTTACTTTTTTTCAGCAAAGTGCAATAGCTGCTTCAAAGGCTATCTATTCTTCTGAAAGAAACTATTTATCAAAAAATTATCAGCCTAGGTGAGCAGGGAAATTGTTTGCACTTTACTAGTGCCAAAGGGCTGATCTAATAAAAACAACTCTTGTTAAGTCACCTCCATTGAATTATACAGCTACAAAGGAGATGGTCATGACTGCAAATGAATACTCGTGGTATCTCACACTTCTTCCAGCAAAATAAATGTTGTGTCTTGCTGTATCTTGCTGTATAAGACCTTACTTCTGGATGTGAGACATATGACAGCTATAAAATTACTTTGATTAGAATTTTGTGCATCACTGCCTTCTTTACTTTTTTTTTAATTATTATTTTAAAATAAAATACCTACTTCAGCCTAGGACACTCTCAAACATGGGATCTGCTTCTTTAATCAGCTTAACTGAAGTTCTGGTAGGGACCAAGCATCAATATTAGCTTCATTTCAAACTAAGTGATGTGTGACTTTGCAGCCTTAGTTAGAGGCTGATATTATGCTCAGCGTTGTCCAGACAATATAAGTAATATGTCAGGAAACCAGAAATAATCCTGAAAATCCCCTTTCTTGCAGGTACAGAGCTGAAAGCATACCTTTACCTAAAGCTGATATTTTTCAATGAAAAGAAACATTATTATCTTAAACTGCCTGGGGTTTCTGTGGCCAGCCCCTGACTGATGCTGGGGCACCTGGCAGGAGCAGAGTTAACTTTTCCCCATGGGCATTGCTGTGAAAAAGAAAGAGAGGAGTGAGGATTCCAGGCCAGCCCTCATAATCAGTTGCTTTGCTTGTGGGCTACACCAGCATTTGTATAGTGCTTCCCAGGAACACTTCCTTTGGGGGTGTGTTGTACTGCAACATCTGGACCAGGTTGATGTATTGGGGTTTGTAAGAAAATTTTCTGTCACCTGACTGAAATATAGAGGGTGGTTCATTGTTTTATTTTATTTTTTCCCAGTCTGTTGCTCAGCTGTTTATCTCTATTTCTTCTTTTTATTCAGACATAAAATATGTTATTGGTACTGCTTTTATGCCTTGAAAATGTTTGGAAGTACAATAATTTGGAGAGCTCCCACACTAGAGAGCTTTGTCCCATTTCATTAAAAGGAAAGTTTGGGTAAAGGTCTTCATTCAAAGTATCAGTGACTTAAAGAGTGTCTTACAGTGTGCCTAACAAACTGATGCCAGTTCTTCCAGTAGAGGGGAAAGACCTGATGTTAAAACCAGGGAGTTTGTATGGACCTTGTCTCATACATTCTTGTTTCTTGTTCCCTTGTTTTTATTTCCTTTTTGATTGTTTATAGTTCTAGGTTTGGAATTACAGACCTCTGTTGATAAGTATGCAGCTAGTGTTTGATTTGAGTGAAAATGTAAATATTTTGCAATTAATGTGGCAGTGAATATTTTTAGAATTGGTTTATACAGCTTCAAAGATAGTAGGATAGCAGATACTGAATTTCTATTTACTTGTACTCCTGGTGAGAAAATTTAACTGTGGCTTGGTGAGATTGTTTAACATTGCCTCTGGACTTAGATCTAATTTATTGATTTATTTAAAACCTACAACAGAACAGAAAAACCCCAAGTGCTTCTTGGTGGTGTTTTTTTTTGTTGGGTTTTTTTTTGTTTTTTTTTTAATTTGGTGATACTTAATCTTGGCAATTATCTTTCCACATGATAGTGAAATAAAGGAGCATTTTTGAGTATGTATTTATATTTGTTATCATTGCTGTAACATTTTAAAAAGCAGGGTGGTTGGTTCACCCAGTGCAGTATGGCCACCAAATACAAGGCTTTGTGTTAAGCCTTGAGTGACAGAACATAATCATAAAGAAACTAGAAGATGGGGGGGGTAAATAGTAAAGTCACAGTGTGCTGAAGATAGTAAGCTTTTTCAGAAAGCTTTTATGGTAGTAGATAATTTAATTTCATCTGCTATTTTATCACTCTATAGATTAATGTGAAGTAATATATGTGAGCAGAGGAAAAAGATTCTATTTCTATATTTAATGAATTTCTATATGTAATGAATCTTGAAATATCTGTTATCACACAGAAAAAAAATTATAGCAGCTAGTTGTGTTTAAAATGTCAGCATAGCAGTTATTGAAAGAGTAAGTAAAATGTTAGGATGGGAACAGAGAATGAAGTGGAAATCATTATTATGCCAGTGCACAGATTCATGCTTCACTTCTTGCACACAAGAAGCTGATCTCTATGTGTTGCACCTCAGAAAGGGTATAGGGGACTAGAAAAGACGTAAACACCAGCAGTGGGGTGATCAAACATTTAATCCATATGGCAAATAACTGAGCAAGGATTTATCAGACTGGAAAAGGGACAGTGGAGAGAAACAGCACGGATCATTATGTTTTGAGGGGAAAAAAGCATGTGAAGAGGGTACTGTTGTTGATCATCTCATCCAGTACCAGACTTAAGGATGTCAGGTGAAGGTGCCAAGAGACTGGTTCAGGATAATAACAGTTGAGATGTCTTTTCATATTTGTGTGGGAAGTATTCCTGCAGGATGTTCTAGAGGATGCATTTTTATGTAAGTTCACATTAGCAGACTCATAGGAGAAGCATTAACCCCAAAGCAGTAGGAAGGCAGAAATGGCTGAAAATGTCCCTAACCTGCAAGTTGTTGAAGGTGGTGTTGGGAGTATCTGTAGGGATCAACATTCTCTCCTGGATATTTACTGAAGTCCACTGGCAGAGACAGTGTTCTGGGCTACATCACCACTTTGGTCTGACCTTTTATAGCTGTTCATATAAATTTTCTTTAGTTTCTGCATAGTCTGGTGCTCTACTTTTCTATAGCTTATCACTGATCAGGAATAAGAGAGGGACAGGCTGGCATGTATTCTTATTTAAATTTTTAATTCATGCCTTAATTTCTCATGAACAGTTTTCCATCTGCTGATCTGATCCAATTTCAGAAGTAAGATATAAGGTAATGGCAAAAGAGACAAGCAAACAAAATCAAGATACTCTTAAAAAACTCAACAAGCCCTTTACATCGCCTTAGATCCATTTTGGTGTGAAGGATGATATAAATTATACATAGTATTTGCTTTCTACTAAACTAGAAAAGTTTGAAGTTTTGTGGTTGCCTAAGGAAAGAAAGCAAATCAATGATACAGAAGAATCAGAATTCTCATTTTTATGATCAAAAATAGTGTGATAAGAAATATGAAGAGAGACCTAACTCTTTCCCAGTGCCAATTTCTGTTCCATCCAGAAAGAATCTATTGGCATGCTGATGATGAGTGTTCTCTTGTGTTATCTCTGGTTTATTACAGCACTGTTTTTTTCTCTTGTAGGTTAACAGAACCTTCTGGATATTTAACAGATGGACCTATAAATTATAAATATAAAACTAAATGTACATGGTTAATTGAAGGACAGTAAGTATTTGTTTTCATATATTGTTTCCTAAAAGTTTTGTACTGTATGTTCTAGAGATCCATAGATCTCTTCAAGTAGCACTTGCATCTGGATGCAATATAAAAAGGTTTTGGTTTTTTACTTGTTTGGTTTTGTTTAAATGTTATAAAGATTAAAAAAAAAAAAGTTGAATAAAGATTTTCAGGACTGCTCAGAGGTGGCCATATTCCATTACCATTCAAAGTGCTGGCAAAAGTTAGGCTGATTTTGGAATTTGGCCAGCACTGCAAGCTCTCAAAACCCTATGATAAATTTGTTGCCTGTTTAAGTAAGTTCCAAATGTTACAGAATCCTATTATCTAACTCATTGCCTTACTCTCCAGTGATAAATCAGGAGTGGCTTCCAGTACTGTTAAATTTCTGTGGGACTTTTTTCCCCCAGGCTATGAGTCAGGTTTTTACTAAGGAATTTAGCTCTGCCTGGGCTCTACTAACATTCCAGAAGAAAGTTGCCCCTTTTGCAGTTTTATTTTGTATTATAACATTGTTGTAATCTCGTTTACTTTAGATGTCTGCTCTGTTGCTTCAGTTTACTAATGAACTTTCTGATCTAATTTTGGTCTGCTTATATGCAGATAGTAATTTAAACATAACAGCAATGAAGTTACAGGTTGCAAAGCCATTTCAGGTACCTTCAGGATCTAAGTGATCAGGCTGTAGTTGAGTATCTTTCTGACATAGACAGACTTCTACTTTTTCTTTCTTTTTCTTTCTTTTTCTTTCTTTTTCTTTTTTTCTTTTTTTCTTTTTTTCTTTTTTTCTTTTTTTCTTTTCTTTTTTTCTTTTTTTCTTTTTCTTTTTCTTTTTCTTTTTCTTTTTCTTTTTCTTTTTCTTTTTCTTTTTCTTTTTCTTTTTCTTTTTCTTTTTCTTTTTCTTTTTCTTTTTCTTTTTCTTTTTCTTTTTCTTTTTCTTTTTCTTTTTCTTTTTCTTTTTCTTTTTCTTTTTCTTTTTCTTTTTCTTGTCCTTTCCCTTTCCCTTTCCCTTCCCCTTTCCCTTCCCCTTCCCCTTCCCCTTCCCCTTCCCCTTCCCCTTCCCCTTCCCCTTCCCCTTTCCCTTCCCCTTCCCCTTCCCCTTCCCCTTTCCCTTTCCCTTTCCCTTTCCCTTTCCCTTTCCCTTTCCCTTTCCCTTTCCCCTTCCCCTTTCCCCTTTCCCTTTCCCTTTCCCTTTCCCTTTCCCTTTCCCTTTCCCTTTCCCTTTCCCTTTCCCTTTCCCTTTCCCTTTCCCTTTCCCTTTCCCTTTCCCTTTCCCTTTCCCTTTCCCTTTCCCTTTCCCTTTCCCTTTCCCTTTCCCTTTCCTTTTTCCTTTTTCCTTTTTCCTTTTCCTTACCTATTTATATATTTGCACTGCACTGTGCTAAAGTTGAAACATGCCTCAGACCTGAATACAAACTCAGCTTTGAAGATGTTCTTCTATCTGTTCTTCCTCTTTGCAGAAGATGGTAGGGTGGGCAGCTGGAGGAAACAGTATGCTGCACACTGTATGGCAAAATAATGCAATCCAGTAACACAGTGCAAAATGTCACAAGGAAGTCACATATGTATAAAACATCCTCTCTTAAAACAAGCTTGGATGTCTTCCAAGCTGACAAACTCCACTTGAGTCTGTCAGGGTGGTGGTGGGAATAAAAGGAAATAAAATAAAATCAACAATATGTTGCATGGAATATATTTAGGAGTCTGCTAAATGTCATCTGAGAAAATTCCCCTTTCAGGAATGTCACAGTCACCACTTGGATCTCTACCAAAAACTGGTGAAATCTGACTCCCTGGTGTCACATTGTGGAGGGGGTGTGGAGAGGAGATAGAGGAAGAGAAAAAAAAAATCTTGCACTAATATTGTCTTGCATTAATATTGCTTGATATTATGAATTTTGTAGTTTAAGATTTTAATTTTCCATGCAGTACTGACATGAGGATGTGTAGGTGGTTTTGTATTGAAAGAGTCTTTAAACCTCACAGCCTCTACATTGTAAAATAAAGCTAGTATATTAAAATGGGATATTTTAATTGTTCTTACTTTGTGGGTTTGGATACGGATGAAATCTTGTGAACTTAATTCTCTTGTTAACGTTATTGGGCTCGTACTGAAGATGCTATTTTTAAAATATTCTAAGATGAAATATTTGCTTGACCGGAATTTTTCTGTTTAGCTCTTTGAAATGCTTAGTTAGTACTCAGAATTTTAATTTAAGTTTAATACAGTCATGCTTCTGTGATCAATTTTGTGTACATTCTTTATCTTAGGAGCTTAGTACTTTTAAATATTTTTTACATTATTATAAATAATGTTTTACATCAGTATTTGCTTTTTTTTTTTTTCCAGCCCAAATGCAATATTAAGATTAAGATTTAATCACTTTGCCACAGAATGTAGTTGGGACCACATGTATGTATATGATGGAGATTCAATATATGCACCTTTAATAGCTGTATTTAGGTGAGTGGTTTTATTAGCCTTTTAGTCCAAGTAGCCATGTGTGGGTATTTCTAGTTCTTATGGAGAAAAATGAAACTGGAGGGTTGGATTTATTAAGTAGCCTGCTTTCTTTTGATAGCATCATGGGAGCATGTATGTAAAGTTATAGTGGAATAAATTGCAAAGCTCTACTATTTTGATTAGGTTATCATAGAATAAATCCCTTATGTGGCTTCTCCTTAATGCTGACACTGCATGGAGTGCTAATGCTCAGACAGGCAATCAGAAATGTATTTTCTAGTAGGTTTCCAATTGTGATTTGAGAGTTATAATCTGCATTAAATGTGGCACTGGGCAGTGGTGTCAGTATTTGATCCTCCTTGAGGAAGAATGGCAATCTGACCCAGGCAGTATTGCACTAGGTGTAACCTGAATGCCTTCTGCATTTCTGAAAGAATGAGGGTACTTGCTTGAGGCATTTGATCCAAAGGCTTTCTTAAACTTAATTTTGTAATATGTTTCCTTAGATTGCTAAACTGGGCATCATTGTGACTGTGCCATAGTGGATGAAATTACCAAATTGTTCCAAGTTATGGAGGAAAGCTCAAATTTGCTATCATCTAACATGATGGAATTTGCTTTCTTGATATGATTAGTTTATAAGAATTGGCTGCACAGTCAAATATTTTTTTTTCAAATAAATATTTCTTGTCTAGAATCACAATATTTGTAGAAATGCTTAGAAATAAAATCAACAAGAAACAAGGAGCATGACACCTAATGCTGAACAAAGAATAATTATTTGCCTTTCAAATGACAATAAATCATTGAGGTAAAGAATTAGGTCAATAAACAGCATTTCTTACATGTTCAGGAGAGATCAGATTGTATGAATTTTATTATTTGTTTTCTCAATTTCTGGACTAAAACAAAGTGTCTCAGTTGGATTATTCCAAACCTGTGTTAAAATTTTAGGGAACATTCCTGAACCAATATTCTATACAATCAGATTATATTAGAGAGAAGGCAGAGGATCCTAATCTCTTGATCCTAATCTCACTGACACTGCATGTACCCTCAGAGGAATCTGATGTAAAATTTAGCATTACTGTGCGAGGCAGGAAGTTTTTTGGTTTCTTTTCCTGGAAAGGTCCTACTTTACCTTGCAGAGGCATGGACAAGTTTTATATGCAGTTTGTTACTTGTTTTTAAAAATAAGTTTTCAAATGAGATTTATGAGTTACCTTGTTTAAATAATTAATAACCAGACTAGCTAAATTTAATTCTTTCTTTTTCTATTTATTTCCTCACTCTAATTAAAAACTTTGTTCTGATTTTCTTTTCCAGTGGTCTAATAGTCCCTGAAGTACGTGGAAATGAAACTGTTCCTGAAGTAGTTACTACATCTGGCTATGCATTGCTACACTTTTTTAGTGATGCTGCTTATAACCTAACTGGATTTAACATTTTTTACTCGTAAGTATTTTCTAATAAGTAATGACTCTCTTAATTAGCCTATTATTACTTTCAAGAGGTTGTCAAGCCCAGGGAAGGTGTTTATCTATTGATTTTATTCTTAGTTGTATGTTTCTAAAAGTGGGGAGCTGCAATTGTAAGGAGTTGACATTAAGGTAGTAGTTTGAAAAAAAAAAAGAAAATGAGATAAAATGTATTGTACTGACGGAAGCCACCTGCCCATTCCATGAGTATGTTTTTCCTATGCCATATGGAACTAGAATGTATCCCTTCCAGTATTTGTTTATCCAACATATGTAGTTGTCTTATGGAGTAGAAAGATTATTTTTATATTTATTATTTTTATTTTGATTTTGGTGCCATCAACAAGGGTTTTACTCAATTTCTTCTCTACTTTTTGAGTACTTTCCCCTCCTGCTGTCCATGTCAGTCTTCATTCTGCCTTCATAGTTCTCTTCTAGTATCCTGTCTTACTTTCTCTGGTGGCAAACTCTAGTCTGGTATAACTATGTCTGCTTTCCTCCAGCCTGCTTTTCTGTGTCAGCAGCTTTAAAGATGGAGCCTTTTTCTTCCTACTTGTACCCACAACTCTCTCATTTAGGACATGCTTGTGACTTATGTGGTGTTTCTTTATGCTGGATGCTTTAGTTTAAGAGAAGACTGCTTGGTCCTGCTGGATGTATTTCTTCATGTGACAGTCTTCCCATGACTGAACATATTCTTACTCTTTTCTTCCAATTCCTCCAGATTCTGAAATACCATTTTTTTGGAGAAGTGGTAGCCATCACTTAACTTCAAATATGGAAGTACATGTAATCTTTTTTGTCATATTCTTTACATTCCTATTTGTGTCTCTGGCCATAGCTTTACTTTTGACAGTTCTTTGTTAAATTGTCTGTAATTTGCAACAATTTACTTGCCTTTTGTCAGGCAATAAATAGCTATCAGAAACGGCAGTCAAGAAGGCTGGGTATGTTTAATTTTTGTCAGTTGACATCAGTAAAATGCAATCACCTGGCAGACTTCTCTGCTGTAATTAGATATTTTTTTTCACTTATCCCTGAGGCTTTTATTGCACTTTTTTGTTTTCCTTGGGAGTGAATGGCAATATGACACGGCATTCATAAGAAATGAGCGTACGCTCTGCATTCTTTTATAATTTGGTAATGTCAAGTGGTGCTTGCTACATATCTTTACCTGATTTTTTTTTTAAGATATAAATGGAAAAAAACAGAGTTTTTAATTCCATTGCAAACATATAACTCACAAACTTTGATGTACTCTGTTCTTCTGTTTCTTCTGTTCCAAGATATACTTTTAACGTTTAATTTTTTTCATTAATGAGCCAACAGTAACTCTCTGCTAAAAGAAGTACCTATGATTGCTTTTTATGGCTGCATTAACTATTTTTCTGTCATTCATCTGTTCTACTCTGTCTTTTACCCTCTTTCTTCCTTCCTTTGTTAACCCCAAAGCAATCTTTGACTTCATATTTGACTTCATCTTTATTAAAGATAACTTAGTTCTTTTATTTTGGGGAATTCAGCAGGAGCACAGCATTTGGAACTAAAATGTTACTCCAGCACTCTCTGAGTAAATTTTGTGTTCCTTGGAGTCAACCTTGGAGGAAACCTGCTTCCAAGTCTGCCAATCCAGTTTTTCCTCATTCTGTTTGAATCTTTAATGGTCCCATTGGAGTGCAGATATTTCTACCTTTAAACTGTTATCTTAGTTGCTGAAAATACTTATCTAATAACCTTCCTGCAGATCACTCTCCCTATGAAGCTTGGGGGAGAGGTTCCTTACAGCTGTGTTACACACCAGTTAACACCATCAGTGGTTTTAAGCCATGTGTGTTACTAACCTGCAGGGCATTTGCAGTTCAGTCATGAAATTTGTTTTTTCAGAGGCACAACTGAATCAGTCCTCTGAGGTGTGAGGCTTTGGAAAGTGAAAACATGTCTCCTGACAGTCCTACCAGAGCTACACAAACTTTAACAAATTCCTCACTAACTTTTTCAGTTCATTCTTCCTTGGGTAAGAGTGAGGAAGGCTATGAGCAGTATCCAGCTCTCACATCTACAAGAAGCAGTCTAAGTTGCCATCAAGGGGTTTGTAGTAACATTATTCTGAGTTTCAGCCCAGCTCTTTGCTGTGGGTCACTAAAAACTATTTCAAATCCTTTCTGAACTTCATCAGGCATGTACTATCTGAGATCCACGTTCTGTTTGTGGAATCTCAGACCCATGTACTTCAATGTCCTCCGTACCTCCTCACCTCCAAGGAGCTGCCTGCACTTCTGGAACCAACTTGTGTAATTTTGCAGAGCCCAGTTCCCTGTGATCTCAGTGTTTAGTAGGGTGTATCACTGAAATGCTAAATCCTATGGCAGTTACAGGCTTTTTCCAGGATGATCTCTCCTCTTTTTGCATCTGTGACTGCAGAGTTAAGGAGGCAGAGTTAAGGTGGATTATTATGAAGGATTCAAACATGAAGTGCTGCCTTCTTTATTGTTTCAGGATCTTAACCATCTTGTTAAACAAACACCATTAGCCACCATTTTCCTCATTTAGTTTTTCCAATTTTATTAATTTTATATGTTAAACATTGTTTTATACTATGGACCAAAGCCCCTTGGGAAAACCCTTTAACTGTATGCCTGTGGGATGTTTAAGGGTTACTGCTCACAGTTGTTTCCAGTGTGGATGACCCTAGAGATCATAAGGGTTGGAAGGGGCTAAGTAAAGATTGCTTGTCCTGGGACGTGTAAAATAATAAATGGTGGTCTGTTACAAGCAAGGCCTGTTCCTCTGCTTAATGTCAGTACTTCTTGAACTACAAGATGTTTTTGATACAGACTGCAATGCAGACTTTGTATGTAAGCTTGGAACAACATCTTTTCAGCTCATTTGCCTGTAAAATAATTGTTAATGATGTTTTATCAGTACATGGGTTTTTTTTCAAGAAACAAACAAAAAAAGGGCTTTATCTAAAATACTGTTGGAACACTGACAGATAAAAACACTGTCATCAACTCTCGGCTTGTCAGTTCCCTTATTTTTTGTATTTTTTTATTTTTTCCAGAATTAATTCTTGTCCTAACAACTGCTCAGAACATGGAAAGTGTACAACCAGTGTGTCTGTACCAAGCCGAGTGTACTGTGAATGTGACAAGTATTGGAAAGGAGAAGCCTGTGATATTCCCTACTGTAAAGCCAACTGTGGCAGTCCAGATCATGGGTACTGTGATTTGACAGGAGAGAAGCTGTGTGTTTGCAATGATAGCTGGCAAGGTAAGGTTTTGTTATTTAGAATCAAGTTCAACTTTAAAAAATAGATGCTTTTATTGTATCCTATTTAGTATGCCTATCATCAAAAATCAACTTTAATGAGAAAACAATTTCTGGAGTAAATGTTCACGTGGACCTAGGTGTGTGTACTCAAATGCCACGAAAGGCTCACAGCTTCAGTGATTTTCTGTCTGAAGAAATATCTGTCCTAAACTTTCTTGTGGTGGGAATTTTTCTTTTTAGATTGTTAATTTAATATAAATAATTGCAGTATTTACTCAAGAGTTGCAAGGACTTCTGGAGACTAAGACTTCTCCATAGCCTAAATGCCCGTTCTAATTATTTCTTTAAGATTTTACTTCTTTCCCCTCCTTATTTGTGTCACATCATATTTTTAGTGCTTTAGCAAAAAAGTTAAATATTCACTGTTGGGATTTTTTTTTTAATTGTGTATTACTTGTATAGCCTCTCAATGAAAAAGGACATTAAACTGTTTTGTTATGATGGTGCAAGGATGTCTATGTGGACACATACTGTAGAGTAACGGATATACTCTAAGGATGTGCTGTAGTTACTCCCAATAGCTTTATGAAGATCAGTTATTTGAAATCCTAAATGTTTAATTGACTTACTGTAATTATGCTAGATGTTTGTGCATTTTTTTCTTTTACTACTCTCATTAGAAAAGTCAATTGAGTTAAATTACTATGTATTAAAATTGCCATTTTCCTCTTGGAAGAAATACTAAACTACCTCCAGATTACTTAGCTGATAGACACTCTTCCTATTACTTCCTCCACTTCTGTTTTATTGCTGTTTCTTTTTACATGTCAAAGGAAATAACTTTTTTACTTCTATTAACTGTCACACCTATTAGACTAAAGACACCATGAGATTTAATGCATTTGTCTTCTTAATAATTAATTAAGTTGTTCATTTAGAGGCAGTCAGTGCCCCTACAGAGAGGAAGTGAGTTAGGAGTGTGGTCACTGAATGGAAACACTGCAGACTTTTTACTGAGTCCTGTAGAACCTTCCATGGTTGTGCACAAAAAATAAGATCTTGAAAGCTTTGTCTCTGTAATAAGGAGGTTGTGAATAGAACTTGCAGAAAGAATATCACCCCTTTGTGCATTGATTCCATGCCATTTCAGATCACCGTGTACAAAAAGGGGAAAAATCACAAACCTTTGGAAACACTTTTTAGGCTATATTTTCATTTACAGTACTGTAATCCTTATGAGAGCCTTTGACCATGAATTAAAATTAAAATTTTAACTGTTATGATTGTTTTCATCCAGTATTTCTATGCATGCTATCTTTTTTGTCTTTCCTACAGTGGGTAAGATTATATAGAGAATTGCTTGGGTTTTCACCCAACCTAGATTTCAGTTAATTAACATTTTATTCTGTGTCAGGTGAACTGGCTTGGATACATTTTTTTTTTTTTTTTTTCATTATTAAATACAAAACAATACCACTCTTTCCTTAAGCTCTTTGGGAGACTGCTTGCTTCTCTGTTCTAATTATTTATTTACTCATATGCATCTATATACTCTGTAGTTTCTAAACAGAATGTTTCTTCTGTGTTGGTAATTTGCAATACTATTATCACGAATGTTTCTACTTATCTTACTACTCTGGCTGTCTGCCAAGTTTTTCTTGAGTTTGGTTATTCAAACCAAGGAGCTAAAGTAGGCTCTTCATTTCCATGTTTTTGAAGATAATTTTATAATTTTTTTTTTCCACATCTTATGTTGTTTTGAGTGTATTTTGTCCCTATATGAAAAAAATATTCACCAGACTGCATTGATGGAGATATATAAAAAATAAAATAAGAGCACAAAGGTATTTTATTTTGCAACGTGTGGGTTTTTTTTTTTTACAACAGTGACATCTTGTGGATTGTGTGATAGGAGCAACTCGGAAGAAAATTTCACTTTTAAAACAAGAATTCTCAGAAAAGAGAACACTGTCTTCTTTTGGATAGAATAATTGATTTGAGTAAAAGAAGGGTCTCTTCTTTATTAGATCTATTTTTTGGAAGAAGGGTCTTGCAGATTTTTGCAGTTAGGAGCTAGTCATGCAAATATAGAATAATGCCACGAGAATAAAAACTTTCAGATTTGGAAAGTAGATAATTTAAAAGAATACTTTTATTTTTAACAAAAATGTACCTTTAAATGTATTTTTCTAAAAAATAAAAACATTTTCAATAATGCTAATAATGATTCATAAAATGTTAAATGTTTCTGAGATGGTCTCAAAAGAACAAGCAGGAAGAAAATTCAGTATTTACTTGAAATCAATGCAATTTAAAATATCTAGGGAACATATAAAGGAGCCTGAAATTTTTCCTTAAGAGTTATTCCTTTTCTGAGTGCTGCAGAATCTGACTGCTGAAATAGTCAATGCCTGCTGATACTGGCTGTACATTTAACTCAGTGAGGAGGAAAGATGTCTTTAAAAA